>CM069149.1:36992006-37669506 GCA_035221665.1 Okamejei kenojei
CATGAGAGATAGTATGTCATGTAATGATCGCTTGAGTTTTCAGCGCAACGGCGTCCCAGACATTGCAAAAGCTACGGACGGGGACAGCATGCATTTCTTCTCGTAAGATGATATTAAGTTTTTATGTATATGATCTAATCAAACAAAGAGGCCAGGGGACGTCCTGGGACAAAATGAGCTTTTAGAGAATACCCCATCTGACCTGCGACTATGTGTAGTTATGCACCTACGTCATATATTGAGGTCACCAAGTGTCTTAGGAGGATCCGGTAACAACGATGCTCATCAGTCACAAAAAACTCTTTAATAGAAAAGTGTCAGTGAAGACCATTTCTAGGTGGCTGAAAATATGTTTTGGGATTGTGCTGGAAGGAGACACTGATGTGTTTAACTTCACTCCACAGGGCGGATCAACATCCGCATGCGAGTGAGGGCACTGGAGTCCCTTTAGACCAAATCCTCAGGGCTGCAGGATGGTCCACGTTGAAGGGACTTTTTCAACGGTTTCTATAATACAAACTGTTCCTCAGACGGAAGGATTGAGCATGCTATTTATGGGTTCTATTTTGTAATTCCCCTGGGGAGGAGGGTCTTTAATGGTTTATTTTGTTATGTAAACCATTATTTTGTATAATTCAAACTATGTTGAATACTTTATTTGTTTATCCTGTGTTCAACCGAAGACAGTGTGTCATAATGGACATGATATACGGCATGAATTCACAGAGCTTTGAAATCTTCAAGGAATCACTACACGTGACTCAAAGTTAAAATAGTAGATTAAATGAGAACTTACAGTTTGAAGTTTTTTTTTTAAACCTAAAATTTTCCCAAAACTTTGTGGCCTCTGCATATTACTCTGCATAAACGCCAAGTACAGTAAACATTGTTCTGTACGACTACAGTGCATTTTGTTTGGGAGAGGGTAGCTTTCCATATCTATTTTAGTTAGCATTAAAGTTCATCGTGTTTACAATTGGGTAGGTAGGGATGATTCCAGGAAAGCCAAATCTTCATCCTCAATGAGTGAGTTTCATAATTTGAAAATATATTTGTTTCCATTTCGTGTAAGTCAGCTGGTTATTGTGACAGCATTTTAACTTGCACGGGAAGTTGTTGTAGTTAGGTGGTGGGAACATTGGCATAACATCTCTAGTTGTATGGCGCTATCATTGGGTTAACATCTCATAGTTGTTCACAATGCAAGAGTCGCACACAAGTTGACATTTTCCTTTGAATCCTTTTTGGCACCCATTATGATAAATCCATTTCTACAACCATACTTTACATCACACCACGCCTCATTTCCTTATCCAGTGATGTGTCTCGTACCTCGATGTGAAATTTCTATCATATAACATCTAACAGTCCTTTTGGTCAATATTCATTAATTCGGGTATCTGGCGTGCAAATTATTTCATTCATCTTCATTTAGATGAATAATATGGACTAAGTAAATTCAGATAGTAGCAAAATTCTTTACGTTTTATAGAACACGAGATAACGTGGGGCCCGTTGGGTCCCAGTCCCACGGGAGGCCTGGTCCCCCACTGCAACCTGTTCCCCCAACGCTAATATTCCACCACTCACCCATAGCCCTAATCTGCGCATGAGCACTCCCACTCCCCCTCGTCGTCATGAGTGGGAGGGGGAGGTGAGGGGTGTGAGTGGGGGGTGGGGGTGGGGCTTGTGTGTGGGGGGTTTGTTGTGGGGGGGGTTGTGTGAGTGGTTGTGGAGGGTGTGGGGGGAAGGGTGGTGGGGAGTAGGGAAGGGGGGGTTGTGGGAGGAGGGGGGGTTGATGAGGGGGAGAGAGAGCTCTGAGGAAAAGACGGGGATTGTGGGGGAGAGATGGTAGGAGCCAGTGGGGGGGGTCCAGAGGGGAAGGGGCTGGAGACTGTGTTGCGATGGGGACTCACCGGCGGGGCGCTTGGTTGCTGGATGTTTCTCCTCCGCGGGGTCAGAGACGTCGACGGAAAATCTCGACTACGGCTGGGCTGGTTGGGGTCTCCGACGTGGGCTGGGTTGGGTCTCGATGTGGGCTGCTTTGGGGTGGGTATCCGACCCAATCTTCTGTTCGAAAATTGATGTCCGGTTGGAGACGTCCGCCGGCTTCTTGGATCTTCATTTGTTTGAACTTTGTCTGTGTTGATATAAATCCACCCTGTTACCAGAAATCCTGTAAATGAATGAGGTTGATTTATTTTGGCCCATTCATCCATGCTGACCGACTTGCATATTGGCTTGTCATTTGTGTGCAATTGTCCTCTGACCTCTCAACCTTCCATATAGCATGAAACAGGCTCTCAGGGCCTAGTTGTCCATGCCAACCAAGATGCGTGATCCAAACTTGCCTACACCTTTGACGGATCCCTTCTAAACCTTTCTTAACCCATGTACCTGTCCAAATTGTCTTTTAATGTTGCTTAGTAAACTACCTTTAACCTAACTCTTCTGACTGATCCATTCATATACCTACCACACTGTGACTGAAAAGGTTGCCACCTTTAGGCTCTATTAGCTAGCTCCTCTCATTTTAAACCCATGTCCACTCTGGTTTCTTGATTCCCTGACCCTGGATTAAAAGGACTCTGTTGGATTCAGTAAAAGGAAGTCCACTTCTACAGCTTCTTGGCAGATCAGACCAGATCATAGTATTACCATGGAGACAAAAAATCCCTTCGGTTCAACTTTCAACACCTACCAACATGCCCTATCTACCATTTTTTCCACTTGCCTGCATTTTGGCCATATCTCTTTTAAACCTTTCCTATCCATGTAAACGGTTCTAAATGCTTCTTAAACCATTTCTATAGTCCCTGCCTCAACTACCTCCTCCAGTAGCTTGTTCCATACACAGACCACTCTTTGTGTGAATTCAGATTCATAAAAAAACTTTTCCCCTTACCTAAAAACTATGCCCTCTGGTCTCGATTCCCCTACTTGGGAGAGAGACTCTGCACATCTACTGATCTATAACTCCCATGATTTTATTCACCTCTATAAGATTGCACTGATTCCTCTGCGCTCCAGGGAATAAAATAATGATACAATCGGAGTGAAAAAGTTACCATTTATGAGGTCCCTCAAATCGCTCACCTTTAAACCTGATGCATGAATTCTACGTTCCAGCCGCTTCACAGTTGTTAACTTTTAAATGGGAACAGGGCCATCCATTTGCAGCCTCTATTTCTGTGGCCGCGATGGGTGTAGCAGGGGTACAACGGATAGAAAGGTTTAGAGGGAACTGGATGTAGAAGGGGAAGGGGAATTGTGTTCAGTTCTGGGCATCATAGTTATAGGAAAGATGTTATCAAGATGGAAAGGGTACCACAGAAGATTTATGAGGATGTTGAAGGGAATATAGGGTCTGAGCTATAGGGAGAGGTTTGAAAGGAATAGGCTGGGAGTCTCTTCTTGGAGTGCAGGAGGTTGATGGGTGATCTTTATAGAAGGCACAAAATCATGAGAGGATAGATCGGGTGTAGATGACAGTGTCTCTTGCCCAGGAGTGGTGTGAATCGGGGACCATGGGGACTTAGGTTTAAGGTGAGGGGGAAAAAGATTTATAGGAATCTGAGGGGTAACTTTTTCACACAAGGGGTGGTTGGGTGTATGGAACAAGCTGCCAGAGGATGATAGGGTTACACAAAAGTGGGAGAAAACTCTGCGGGTGCAGCAGCAATCTAAAGGAGCGATGGAGGATAGGCGACGTTTCGGGTCTGAGGGACCCTTCTTCAGACTGGTCCAGGGATCAGGGAAACGAAGAGATATAGACGGTGATGTGGACAGATAAGGAACAATGGAGTGAAAGATATGCAAAAAAGTATCGGTGATAATGGAAACAATAACAAAAAACCCATTGTAAGGATGTTTGTGGTGTGAAAATGAGAAGCTGGTGCGACCGTGGGTGGGGGGAGGGAGATAGAGATAGAGGGAATGCCTTAGGGACAGAGGGCTGCCAGTGGAGATAGTTGAGCAGAGGACTATTCCAAGATTAAGAAAACAGATAGGACGGGTTGGAGGGATATGGGCCAAACGCGGGCAGATAGGACTACTTGTAGCTGGGACATGTTGGTCAGTTTGGGGAAGTTGGCCGAAAGGGCCTGTTTCAATGCTGTATCACACTATGATTCTGGTGGACATTTATGGCATGGAGAAGTGGCGTCAGGTCAGACGGCGCTTTATGAACGACACATCCCAGAGTCTTCAGCTCCTCGGACCGCCTGGGTTAGACGGCCGCCGTAACTGATCCACCCTGGCTGCCGTTTGACAGGAGGAAAAACTTGGAATCTGCGCCTTTTTATATAACTGGATGATGTGCGGATGCACTGTCGGGTAATAAGGAGGTTATTTGTTGTGATACTAGCAGCGGCTGTTTGAAGACCAGCGCAACACGGGGTGCGACCCAGAGGGCTTCGACTTGATTTTCCGTCCGTCGAAGCAAATATTTTTATGAGATTCCGGCTTTGTTTGTCTTGGGAGTTGAAAGGCTGCCGACGTCGGGTTTCCATCGCTGCAGCGAGGGGGTAGGTGGATGCTGCGTTGATTCGCCCGCCTTGCGCAAGAAAGCAACTCTGATCTTTTTTTGCTGATTCTCTTGGAAAACTGCTGCTCTGTTACTGGTTCCAAACGAATGATGCAAATGTCGACGCCAGTTTAATGCATGTATTTATTTATGTGCGTCATAAAATGAAGGGCAGTGATTTTAAAAATAATAATGATTGGAAGTGGGGGTGTAATGCTATTTACATTTCACACTGTTACTTATAATACTGTATATTTAACCGGCATTACAATTTGATCGGGTACCATAATGGGTAACCCCTATTGATGTGCCCTTAATTGCTTTGACAAACTTAATTTATTTATACTGATTTATTTTGAAAAATCCTTCAAAGAAGCATTGATGTGGATTTCTCCCGGTCTGCATCGAAACCGGCGGGCATGCGACATGAGTAACTGTTTTTCATGACATTAACTGTATACTCGTCCCAGCCTGCGCGTTTATTTTCACTCCCAGCTGCGTGACTGTATCGGGGGCGTCATGTGCTTACGTGAGAGGCTGGGTTTTTTTTAAAGCGCATTTATAATCTGATAAGGCAACAAATATTGTTTACTGGATCATGACAGATAAAAGTTGAGGCCAACATATTTGATACTCATGGTTTGGGCAAGACATTAAGGTGTAGCCGCTATTTAATATTCAGCCAAATGACTGACCCTGCGTTTTTTTTTCAGCTGCGCTTGTAGCATTTATTTGCCTCTCAGCATTTAAATATTAATGACTTGTAGACCACCCCTACTAAAAGCCAATCCAATTAAACAGTCCTAATTTCCACAATGCTTTGGAAGAGATTTTAAGACGTGGATCCAGTAACGGGGATCAGGCGATTCAGTGTTGTTAAAAGTTCTTGTAATCAGGACGTTGAACCCCCCCTCCGTTATATTCTCTGCAACTGCCAGGACGGGGCGCGTTGAATGTCAACAAGCTTGTATCAATTTCCGATCACATTAGCAGTGTGCTCTTGGATCTGAAAAACAAGTAATTCCAAGAGCGTTTGTTGTATGGATTAGTTGGGCTTTATCGTCATCGCCCCGTGTTTGCCGGAGAAGAGGCGACGTTTGGTGACAGTACACCGCTTTCTGGAATCCCGTTGTCAGTTACTCGACATCTCTCGATATCTCACATCACAGCAAAGAAAGACTACGTGCGGAACTTGCAAGGGTGTGTGGACATGCTTTTTCCGCTACGAGGCGAATCTGACTGAATAAAGTATTGTCATAGTTTGGCATTTCACGTTGGCTGAGTTTCAGGAAGTGTCAATTGAAAGGGCGAGCATGCTTATTGGCAAGTGTGTGCATCCTTTGTGGCCTTTGTAAATGCATACGTTGCTCTGTCGGACGCGCCTGTTTGGCAAATGATCAACTCCAAGTTCAGCAAAGGTGGAGGATGTGGAAAGATCGGAGCAAGTTAGGGAGGAAAAATAAAGAATCCTTCCGCTATTCGGTAATCAGAACGAGCCCAATAAAACACTAAAGATAGACCAGCATCTGCAGTTCCTTCCTACCAATAAAACAATATATTCCAACCAATAAAACACAGAAAATGCTGGAAACACTCGGGTCAGGCAGCATCTATGGAAAGTGAAATGATTAAACGTGCAATCCTAATCCCCTACCAATGGAACACGACAGACTACCTCTTGCGTCACCGTGGACTTGTTTTCTAAACTTTGTTTTGCACTGATGTCTCTTTTGCAGTCTTTTTCCTTTTTACAGATGCAGAATTGGTGTAAAAAAATGTTTTTGTGTGTCTGCGATGCTGCTGCAAGGAAGGTGTTTGTTGTAACAGTAACTCATCATAATTTTGCATATGACAGTAAACTTGACTAGGTTTAAGAATTCCTCAGAAGACCTGAATTGTTACTCCTTCCTCAAATACTGTCTGACCCCAGCGTTTCCAGCATTTTTCTGTTTGTATTTATTTCTGTGGAAAGTGAAAAAGTTTACGTTTCAGACTAAAGGACGTTTGCTTCAAAATCGAGTTCTCCTTTTTTGTGCGTTTGTGTTTCAAAGTTATTGCCTTTGTCAAGTGAGATTCGCAAATGACACTGTCCTTGTGAAGGCAATGTTTTAGTTAATTGGCTGGTGAAGAAGTGGAATTGTTTTATGATAAACCTCAAGACTGGCGAACATTATCCGATGCTGAACAATTCAATTTACAGTCAAGTTCAAACTCACCACGGGCTGTGTTAATGCAAGACCTTTGACCCCCCCCCCCCAAAATTCACATGGTGATAATAAGCCAGTTTATAAAAAGTGTATATGGCCTCCGTGCAAATAAGATTGGAGCAAATTAAACACTTTTTTGATTTGAAATTTCTTTCAAGACTTGAATTTTTCCACACAGCTTATTCTTTGGGGTGGATTAAACTACTAGGATTTGTATCACACATACTTTGGAGTGCTTTACCAATTGTTGAAGTAAATTTTGGCTTCTTGTTGATCTTGTCAAAAATCGGTGAGTTGCTGATGACTTTCAGGTTCCATGGTGGACTGGTGATATGGATCCATGCTTCATTGTGTTTCATGGATGTAAGCAAAGGAAATTGGCATAGTCAATGGTGTTAGAGCATCAGCAACCCAATTGTCTGTCATCACATTGATTCCATGATGGACTATTTCTCCCTCAGTTAGGTGTGTTTACGGCTTGTACTCGCTGGAATTTAGGAGATTGAGGGGGGATCTTATAGAGGCTTACAAAATTCTTAAGGGGTTGGACAGGCTAGATGCAGGAAGATTGTTCCCGATGTTGGGGAACTCCAAAACAAGGGGTCACAGTTTTAGGATAAGGGGGAAGTCTTTTAGGACCGAGATGAGAAGATCTTTTTTCACACAGAGAGTGGTGAGTCTGTGGAATTCTCTGCCACAGAAAGTAGTTGAGGCCAGTTCATTGGCTATATTTAAGAGGGAGCTAGATGTGGCCCTTGTAGCTAAAGGGATCAGGGGGTATGGAGAGAAGGCAGGTACAGGATACTGAGTTGGATGATCAGCCATGATCATATTGAATGGCGGTGCAGGCTCAAAGGGCCGAATGGCCTACTCCTGCACCTATTTTCTATGATTCTATGATTTAGATCAATAGTGTGTATCGGATTTGGCACACTTGTCGTCTGAGATCTAGTACTGAGTAAGCTCAAAATGTATTCCGCTTATTAAGGAGAAAACCAAAGCCATTCACTTCCGTGTGTAGAAAGGAACTGTAGATAGTGGTCTATACCAAAGCAAAGTGTTGAGTGACTCTGCAGGCCAGGCAGCATCTCTGGAGAAAAAGAATGGGTGACGTTTCAGGTCGGGACCCTTCTCTAGACTGAAGAAATTGTGGATAATTAAAAATATGGTTCTTTGCCATGAAAGTCAAATTACTACAAATTGATGTCAGCATAGCCCACCAGGAGAATTCAGTGAAGTAATTCCTCAAGGAAAAATAAAACCCTCTTTCTGAAGTGGGTGGATACTACTTTTGTGAAGATATGTCACAAATGCATACAACATGCTTAAAATAATATGCTTGAGGAAGCATCTTATAATGAGTACGAGAAAATCTTAAAATGCAGTATATTTCTGAGCTGCGGTGTGAAGTCAGTGCAACGCTACCATGTGCATTTTGTATCACATAGGGCCAAAGTTTGTTATAATATAACAATGAAGTTAATGACACGGAGAGACATTGAGAACCTGAAGTGGTTTCCAAATCCCTTGCTGTGTGAAAATATTATTTTGTCTTGTTGCACATCTTTTAGTGGATGTTTCTCTCTGTCAGAAAGTAACTCTCCTAATAAAATCCATTACTTCCAAAAGTATGAAACATGCTATTTTGCAGGGGTGCACCCGCTCCATTAAATTAATTATTAGGTACTGTAATAAAGCTTTGGTTTTTATTTATATTCCATTTTCTATCTCAAGCCAGTCCCTCTTTCTTTCCCTCGCTTTATTTTTCTTTCAGGGTTTGGTATTGAATTTGCTACTTTATCTGATGCTTCATGGCTGGTTATATTTTGTTCATACACACGCTTGCCATGTTCCAAGTGACCTGCTCGTACTGTCTGGATCTCACCATGGTTTGTACAATGCAGAGCTTCATTGAGTGGCATCTGTCTTGTTCAACTTCACAGGGGACAAAATATGGGCTATTAGGTTTGACCAATGTCTGTCGCTGCATGTTGGGAAGAGGTAGAATGTCCTGTTTAAAACGCATTTAGACCGGTACACGTATAGGATAGGTTTAGAGGGATATTGGCCAAACACAGGCAGGTGGGACTAGTGTAGATGGGGCAAGTTGATCGGCGTGGGCAAGGTGGGCCGAAGGGCCAGTTTGCTCACTATGTGACTCTATGATTCTCATAAGTGATAAGCGTTAATGGAGATTCATGGGGCTCGATCCACTGTCACATTTAGATAACAACTATTTGCTGCCACATGTTTGAATGTTAGCACATCTGTACATTGCAGCTTTCAAGGAATGTCTTTGTGACAGTATAACTCATTGGCAGTGTTGAAAAGTTACAGGAGGCACTTCTGGCGGCGCTATGGAGGGTTGAAGACCAGCGTCAGCTAGCTCCATGAAAAAATAATTCTAAAACGGGGAAAAAACGGACTTACCTGCTGTTTCTGCTCGGCTGCCTGCAACGCGTGAGTGACGTCATGAGACGCGCGACTCAGTATGTCTGTGCATCACACCCCCCCCAAGATACAACCGAAACGGGTTGCTAAGCAGAAAACAGCACCGGAAGAGCAAGGCCCGACTGAAGCCTCGGGCTCAAGTAAAACATCGTCCCAGGAAGATGTTTCCAAGAAACCAAAGGCTAAAAAAACTGAGATGGAAGAACTTCGGATTTTTCTATCTCAGGAAATTAAAGAACTAAAGGAAGAACTAAAGTTAACGAATGTTAAAGAAGAATTTCAAAATTTCAAGGAGGTGTTTAAGAAGCTTAAAGTGGAAATGAAGGAAATGAAGGAAATGAAGGAAGAAATGAACTCCACTGTCCTTGAATTATCGGAAAGAGGGAAGAAGGAAACAGAGGAAATGCTGAGTGAGCATATTACAGGGTTACGTATGGAGATGAATATTAAATTTCAATTAATCGAGACCAGCTTTAACGAAAAGCTAGAGCCTGTTGAGGAATCACTGAATCAACAGACTGTAGCCATAACTGCTCTGGAGGAGATTGCTGCAACAAGTGCTGAAACAATAAAAAAGCTTATCAGAGAAAACCAACGCTTATCAGAGCTACTGAGCAAAATAACTGAAAAATGCACTGAACTGGAAGGACGTCAGAGGCGTCAGAACTTAAGAATCGTTGGAATTCAGGAAGGGAGAGAGGGGAAAGGAGACCCTCGCTAATTTGCTGCAGATTTATTGCAAAAAGTCCTAAACCTGGATCAAAAGCCTCTGCCAGCTCGAGCACACAGAGTGATGAGATGCCACTCACAGCCAGATGCACCTCCAAGACAAATGATAATAAAGGTGCAATATGATCATGTACTGGAGGAGTTGGTGAAAATAATTGCCCGCAGCAGAAATCTCATATACGAGGGAGATAAGATCAGCATTTACCGAGACTATCCTGCGAAGGTCTCCAGGAAGAGAGCGTTGTTTAAAGATGCAAAAAGAATACTAAAGGATGTGAAAAATCTGATGTATGGTCTGACGTACCCGGCTACTCTAAGAGTTACCTATAATAAGAAAGAACACACCTTCACCAAACCTGCGGAGGCATTGGAGTACGGCCAGAAGATTAAGAATCAGTCTGCTGACTGAATACTACCTACAAAATGAACTACGCCAATGAACAATGTAACTTTGTAAGATCGGATGCAACTAAGGACCTGTTATACCTAAGGACAATTGAAACTGGAGAAAGATGATGAATGAGGCCTTTCTTATGGACGTTATATTCATATACTGAGTATTATACTCATAGTTACTACTATAACATTATTAATATAAATAACTAACAAATACTAATATTACTGTGTGGTACTATTAATAATTATTACTAATGGTTTACTAATTTAATTACAACTGAATTACTTCGAATTTTTTTTTTCTTCTTCATACATTTTATATATATATATATACATATATATATATACATATATATATTTTTTAAACATTTGATTAACAGAATTTGAACACTTTGGAACCTAAAACCTACCCCCGGGTAAAAATATTTTTATGGAATATCAATCTAAAGGAAACATGGAGCTAGTTATGTTTTTTTTTTACATCGACTACGGAAGTCGGTAGATGGTTAGCCATGCTTGTATGCCTATCACTAACTACACTACTAATAGATGTAGTTTCTTCTTCCTTTTTGAACTTTACTAACCTTCTAATCTATCCCTTTTTTTATATAATATTCTATTATAATTTTAAGTTTGAATGGAGTAATAAGCTATATCAAAGGAGACATAAACGTGAGAAAGTTTTTTTTTTTTTTTTTTTTTTTAATTTATTTATTATAGAAACAAAATAACAACCAGTTACATTATATTTCAGTAGTAAAAAATTTACATAGTCCTAATAACTGATTCATACTAATAATATTTTTATACTGTATTATCCTTAGTTATAGATTTCAGAGTTATGTATTTTATATAATTAAAGATACATAATTACTACTAATTACATTCACAATATTAGCATTATACTCGTACTATTAGTAATTATCATTTTATTTCTAATTTTATTAAGTATAAGACCAAATTTTATGATATTATTTGATACAAAAAGTTAGTAAATCTTATATAATTCTTATTATTTCTTCCTAATGTTAACAATATTTATTTTATCGCTAAATTTAAAATTATTGTACCATTAAAAGCATATAATTTTATATAATTAAAAATATAAAATACTAGGAAATGCTAATAATACTAACAATGTTCTTATAAATCTAATGATATTTATATTCATTCTAATATTAAACTAGTGTGTTTCTATATTATTTTTTTATTTTTTATTTAGATATAAGAAAATAGAGAAATTAGGAAATAGAATAAAGAATAAGAAGAGGTTTGATGGAGAATAAAATATTCGTCAATAATCCGTCCTTATAGATATATTCATGATTTATTTATACGTATCTCTTCATCCACTCAAATGTCCAGGCCTCAGTCAGGTTCCCGCGCCGGAACCATTACGACCCTGCAAATATTTAATATATGGAGACCAAATACATCTGAAGAGATCTAACCTATCCATAAGGACAAGCCTCAATCTCTCCAAATTGAAGTGTCTCCGACATTCTATATTCCACATTTTGATTGTTGGGAATGCAGGGCCTTTCCAAAATTTTAATATTAATTTTTTCCCAATTATTAAACCATAATCAATAAAAGTTTTCTTTGATTCATTGTTATTAATTGGTCAGTTTCAATTATTCCAAGTATAATCAGCTTTGGGTCAGGGATTTATATTTATATTAATAACAGTCGAGATTATTTTAATTATTTCCTTCCAGTATTCTACAATTTTTATGCAGTTAGTGAATGAATGTGTCAAATTTGCTTCTGAAATTTGAACATTTGTCACATATTGGAGATATTTTTGGAAAAATATTATGTAATTTAGATTTAGAGTAATGTTATCTATGTAATATTTTAAACTGTATAAGAGAATGTTTAGCGTTTAATGAACAATAATGTATATGTTGTAAACTTTCATCCCATATTTCTGTCTTATTATTTGGCCTAATTCCTTTTCCCAAGATTCTCTGTATATTTCTGTTGATGGAGTATCGTTTTCCAGTAAAATATTTATATATATGATATCATTTTTTTCCATATTTGGATGTTTATTCAAACATTCATCTAAAATTCTATTTTTCTATTTCTAAATTCATATATAATTTACAGAGGCATAGTTTCTAATTTGTAAATATCTGAATATTCTTTATTATGTAGCCATAAAATTTGTTGCAACTCTTTTGAAATGAAAGAAAAGTATTTTCCTTATAAAGATCACCCATCTTTCCCAGAAATTCCTTTATTTTTCCATTGTAAAAAGCCTTATCCAAAATCGAAGGTTTAAACATAAAATTATTAAACAATCTTAAGACTTATTGGTATAGATTTTAGTTTTTAATGCTTTCTTTATTTGTTTCCATATGCGGATTCCATTTTCTATTATCGGATTTTCACTATAAACTTTCTTAGCTACATTAATATTAGCAAATATTATAGAGCTAATTCTAATGGAGAACATCTTCTTCTTCCATACTTAACCAATTTGGTTTATTATCTATTTCTCCTAACCAAAAATTCATGTTTTTAATATTAACTGCCCAGTAATAAAAACATCAAGTTTGGTAACACTAATCCTCCATTTATTTTAGACTTACATAAATGTTTTTTATTTATTCTATGAATTTATAATCCCAAATAAAATTCGTAATTAAAGAATCTACTTTTTAAAAAAAAATTTTTGGAAGATATATCGGGATTAATTGAAATAAATATAATAATTGTGGAAGAAAAATCATTTTTATTGCATTAATTTTCCCTATCATCGAAATAGGTAAACTTTTTCCAGTATGAAATATTCTTATTTAATTTATCTAGTAATGGGGGAAAATTAGATTTAAATAGAGAATTAAATCTTTTTGTAACAAAAATCCCAAGATATTTAATATTTTCATTTGTTATCTTAAAGGAAATTGTTGTAATATATGTAACTATTCATTGTTATAGGCATAAGTTCACTTTTATTCAATTAATACTGTATCCTGAAAGTGATCGAATTCCGTTATTAGTTTTAACAAATTTCGAATACTTATTTCTGGTTGAGTGATATAAAGTAATACATCATCTGCATATAAGGAAATTTTATTCTTAGTATTTGCGGTATATATCCATATATTTCCGGGTATGTAGTCTTACCCTCTGAGCAAGTGGTTCTATTGCTAATGCAAACAATAAAGGTGATAAAGGGCAACCTTGCCTACAACCTCGTGATAAAATTTAAATTTAATTGATAACATTCGATTTGTTGTTATTCTAGCTATTGGATTTGCATATAATAATTTAATCCAAGTATGAAACTCCTCTCCTAATTTAAAAGCTTCCATCACCGAAAATAAATAGGGCCATTCCACTTGGTCAAAAGCCTTTTCTGCATCAAGCGAAATAACTACTAAATCTTTTTTTCACTTCTTTTCGAATATATTAATATTAAACAATCGTCTTAGATTATATGAAGGAATATCGTTTTGGTATAAATCCAGTTTGATCCGGATGTTTAATTCATCAACAATTTGAACTCAATCTTTTAGCTAATATGTTGTTAATATCTTTTGATCTGTATTTAATAGAGCTATTGCTCTATATGATCCTGGTTCGTCTAAGTCTTTATTTATTTTAGGTATAAGTGTTATAATCGATTCGTTCAATGTATCTGAAGCTTCTGTTCTGTATATATCTGTTCATATAGTGATTTTAAATATGGAACTATATATTCATGAAATGTTTTATAAAATTCCGAACCTATACCATCAGGTCCTGGTTGTTTTACCGTTTTTTTAATGATCTAATAGATTCTTAATTTCATTTATTGAAAATATCAGCATTTAATAATTTTCTATTTTGTAAATCCAGTCCCTTTCAAGTTACATTTTTTTATAAATGCATCTATTTCTATTTTACTTACTGTTGTTTTAGCAGTGTATAAATTTTTTATAATATTGCATAAATCTTTCATTAATATCTTTAGGTTGTATTAATAAATCACCATTTTGTGATTTAATCCTATGTATAATTTTTTCCGCTTCAATTTTCCTTAATTGTCGAGCCAGCAGTTTTTGGGGCTTATCCCCAAATTCAAACTGTAATTGTTTTAGTATGTTGGTAAAATTTTATCACTTGATCTGTATATATTTTATTTAATTTATATTTCAATATAACAATTTTATTATGTAATGTCGTATCTGGTTTTATTGCATTCTGTATATCTAATTCCTTAATCTCCTTTTCTAGATCTTGTTGTTCTTTCCGAGTCTTTTTATTGTCAAATGCTTGTGAAGAAATCATTATTCCTCGAAGATATGCCTTAAATGTTTCCCACAATAAAGAACGCGATATCTCTGGTTGATCATTTATTTCAAAAAAAGTTTTAATTTGAGTTATGATATATTCCTGAGTGGCTTTGTTTTTTTAAAATTTGTGGGTTAAATTTCCACTGTCTTAAATTTTTCTATTTTATTATTAATTTTAATTTTTAAAACGTTACTGGAGCGTGATCTGAGATTATTATATTATCATATTTAGCTTCATAAGTAAGTGAGATAAGTGTTTTTGCATCCACCAAAAAATAATCTATTCTTGAGTAAGTTTTATGTACTGGGGAGTAAAAAGAATATTCTCGTCCTGTAGGATTTTGTTCTCCAAACATCTTTAATGTTGGTTGTTTGCATATATGCATTTAGCAAATCACTAGAACGTGATTTGTTTTTTCTTTGTTTTGTAGATCTGTCTAAGTAAGGGTCTATGTAACAGTGAAATCTCCACCAATTATCAAATTATATTGTGTTAATTCCGGAATATTATTAATACTTTTTTAAAAAACAATGGACTATCAAAATTTGTCCCATATATTAACAAGAATTACTTTTCTGTATTTAATTCTCCTATCACAATAATATATACCATCTTTTATCATTATGGTTAATTGTATGCTTAAATAAAGTACTTTACGAAATAATATTGCTACGCGCCTCTTGATTTATGTGTAAAAGAAGAGTGATTATATTTATCTATCCATTTAGCTTTCAACCTGTTTTCCGCCTCTTTTTTTAGATGGGTCTCTTGAATGTAAATTACATCAGCTTTACTTGCCTTTAAGTATGTCAATACTTTTCCTCTCTTTATCGGTTCATTAATACCTTTTATCATTCCAACACAGAATGTTAATCCCTCAATTCCCCGTATTTCTTTTTAAGTCTTGCATTTTAGATTTATGGGGGATCTGCAGGATCTAAGGATCAGCGCGATAAAATAAAAAAAAACCAACCTTACACCACGCTGAACCCCGAGTGGATGTAGTTTAAAATCTCTTT
Source organism: Okamejei kenojei (assembly GCA_035221665.1). Taxonomy (NCBI): domain Eukaryota; kingdom Metazoa; phylum Chordata; class Chondrichthyes; order Rajiformes; family Rajidae; genus Okamejei; species Okamejei kenojei. Next base: position 37,007,621 of record CM069149.1, read on the forward strand.
TTTGCCCCTCATGAATATATCTCCCTTGGTACATTATATATTACTCATCAAACCAAAAATTACTATAGATATGAAAGATAGAAAGAAAATAAATAGAAGTACTGTGTTGTAAAAGAAAAAAGAACTACATCTAGAAGAATCGATGTAGTTTGTGCCAGCCATATTAAGATGACTATATATATCTAACGACTTCCGTCATCGATGTTATCAACACGACCAGCTCCTGGAATTAGGGAGGAGATTTACTATTCCTTAACAATATTTTAACGGGGGTTTATAATATATATAATATAAAAAAAAAGGGGGGGGGGGAGGGGGAATAATATTATAAAAATTAAAAAAACCCCAGGAAGGGGGAGAGAAAAAGAAGAGAAAAGCAGGAAGAATAAAAAAAAAGGTTCTTTCCTTTAAAAATATCAATATCTAAAGCTAACTTAGAAATCTAACTAATATTAGACATAAAAAATACAAAGGCTATATAAAAAGATGAATATCATACAATTAATTCAGTTCAAAAACAGGGAAAATTAGTTATTAAATTATTAGTAATAGTGATTAGTAATAATAGACATTCCTATTAATAAAAAATAGGGTGGGAAAAACTGATAATAAAACCGTATTTCTATAAATGTGTGTATTATTATTAATTTGTTTGTTATATGTTAGAACTAATTATCAATGTCCAGATGTAATCCAGATGACGTTGTCAAATCTTGTTTTTATTCCCCTATTCCATCAAGTCCAATATCCTCATTGAAGAGTCTCAGTAAATATTAAAAAAGTTTCATGTTGAGTATCTGAAGATGGTTAAAAGTCAGGTTATAACTTGCTTGTAGGTATTCTTCAAGTCTTGAACTGCTGAGCAAACTCCAATGCTGTGTTTGGGGGTCTTAATAAAAAGTACTCCACTTTCTTATAAGAACTCTTAAAGTCGTGGGTAGTTCAAACCGTATCTCAGATTTTCTTTCCACGCTATAAGACTTTTGGCTTCATTGAATGCTTTTCGTTTCCATGGCGACCTCTGGTGGATAGTCTCGATAAATACTAATCCTTTGACCCGTCAAATGTCAAGTTTTTAGTTTTCGAAGCTTTCCGCATATCTCTCATCCAGAACAAAATCAACTGTACTTTAATGATCACATTTGCCTGGGAGGAGCGCCAGGGTCTAGTCTGACGTCTACTGACTCTGTGAGCACGAGCTAATAAAGGCATCTCTTCCAGAGATAAGACTTCTTTGAGTAATTTAGCAGTGAAACTCTCGAGGGCCGTCGATATTCTCTCGACCCTCAGGAATCCCTACAATTCTCAGATTTTGCCTTCTCTGATGTCCTTCTAGCTCAGTACATTTCTCGGCTGTTTTAGTCAGCATACTCATCAGACGTTCATTTTTCTGTAATCAAATTCGCTGTAGTCAAAGCATTCGCTTCTGCTGTCTGTTCAAGGTCTTTTATTGCAGCCATCTGTTGTTTCTGCATTTCTTCAATAGGATTAAATCTGTTGTCAATGTCTTTTTTACTGTCTTTTTTTAAACCTTTCCAGTTTTTTATCCAGCTTTTCTCCATGTCATTAACGTGTCAAGTAAACTCTTCTTTTCAAATCATCCGACATTTTCTTAACCTTTTTTTCAATAATTGTGTTTGTTTCCTTTTTTAACTCCATCAGTTGAGTTTTCATATGATTCATCTGTATATCCCAATCGAGCTATTTATTTGACTTATATCTTCCTTTAATTCTTCCATTAACTTAACTATCTGGATGAGAAATAAAGGATTTTCAATTCCCACCTTCCACTTTTGTCCCTGGTTTCTTGGACACATCTTCCTGGGATCGAGTCCTAGTCGACACATCTTTCATGGGATCGAGTTCTAATCGACTCCCAGGCTTCACTTGGGCCTTCTCCCGGTTTCGGCTTTCGAAGCTTTACTCTATCTGTGGGGCTCCGTGGTAACCGACATAGCTCGTCGCGCGCCTGATGGGACGTCACTCGGTGAGGAAAACATACAAAACAGCTCGTTGCAGACAGCCGGTAAGTCTTCTAAAACCCCGTTTTTAACGATTTTTTTTTGCAGAGCTGGCTGGCACTATACTCTAGGGCTCCATAGCGCCACCGGAAGTCTATAGCGCCACACCGGAAGTGTGAAACGTGAGAAAGTTTAACAGGAATTAAATTCATCTATTTGAAGTTCGGGTTTGTTAATGTCAGGTTTGTAGAACTGAACCATTTGCTCTATTATAGACCTCCCTAAACCAAAGATGCATAGACTCAAAAAAATGAAGATCGGGGGTGATGGAATAACATTTTGTAGCTGGAATGTTAAGGGTTTTTAACGAACCAATTAAGAGAGGAGGTAAAGCATTAGCACACTTAAAAGCACTTAAAACAGATGTAATATTTTCTCCAAGAAACCACCTAAAAAGGACGCAGTGCATAGATTGAAAGCTAAATGATTGATAAAGCGTATCACTATTCATTTACATACAAATCCAGAGGGGATCAGTGTGGCAATATTAATCCGTAAAAGGGATACCTTTTAACATACACCAACTTTAACGGATAGTGATGTACGTAGATACATTATATTAATAGGTGAATTATATGCACGCAAAAAATTGACTCTTATTAATGTTTATGGGAGCAAATTTTGATAGTCCTTTGTTTTTTAAGAAAAATATTTAATACAATTTCGGAATTTGCACAACATAATTTAATAATTGGAGGAGACCTAAATTGTTATTAGATTCCTATTTAGATAGATCATCAAGGACAACGGAAAATAAAATCGCTTTTACAGTGATTTATTAAACGCATATATAGATACTAGTAGTATCAAATGTTTGGAGAATAGAAAATCCAACTGGACGAGAATATTCATTTTATTCACTGGTAATAAAACGTACTCAAGAATAGATTCTTTTTTGGTGGACTCAAAGCTTATTCCATTTACTTATAATTCAAAATACCATAATATTATAATTTTGGACCATGCCCCTTTAACATTTATGATTAAAACAAATGGTAAGACGGAGAATCATGCACAATGGAGACTTAACCCACAAATTTTAAAGGAAAAAACATCCCAGGAATATCTTACTAAAACAGTTTAATACATTCTTCGAAATAAATGATAATACTGAAACATCTGCCTCCTTACTATGGGAAACATTAAAGCATTTACTCGGGGAGCCATGATCTCCTCCCAAGCATTTCATAATAAAGAGAATCGGATGATACAACAGGCATTAGAAAGGGAAATTAAACAAATTAGACATAGAGAATGCGGCTACACCAACCATGATAAAAGACAATAAAAATTGCAGCATTGAAATATAATTAAATAAAATATACTCAGACCAAGTTGTTAAAATTTTATCAATATACTAAACAATTACACTTTGAATTTGGAGATAAACCTCAAAAATTACTTGCTCGTCAATTACGGAAACTGGACGGGGAAAAAACAATTCATAGGATTACATCAGACAAAGGAAAACTACTAGTACAACCTAAGGACATTAATGAGAGATTTCTGCAATAATTATCAAAACCTTTATTCTGCCAAAAACGATAGATCACCGGACAGGGATAGAAGCTTTCTTACAAAAATGTAATCTTAAAGGGTTAGATTTGAAAGATAGAGAATTATTAAACGCTGAAATAATAGTAAAAGAAATTGAAGAATCTATCAGATCACTAAAAAATGATAAATCTCCAGGACCAGATGGCATTGGCTCGGAATTTTATAAAATATCCTATGATCTGATTGTCCCACGTTCAAAGACATTGTATGAACATATTTATACCGAACAGAAATTACCAGAAACGCCTAAACGAATTTATTGTAACACTTATACCAAAAATAGATAAAGATCTGGATGACCCAGGATCATATAGAGCTATAGCTCTTCTAAAATTACTGACCAAAAAATATTACTAAAATACTAGCACAAAGATTAAGTACAGTGATTAAATAAAACTAATAGATCCGGATCAAACAGGATTTATACCAAAACGATATTCCTCATATAACCTGAGAAGATTATTCAATATTATATACTCAAAAAAAAGTAATAATAAAGACTTAAGCAATTATTTCGTTAGATGCTGAGAAAGCCTTTGACCAGGAGGAATGGCCCTATTATTTTCGGTTATGGAAACTTTTCAACTGGGCGAGGAATTTAACACATGGGTAAAATTATTATATACTAATCCAACGGCTAGAATATTAACAAATCACATGTTATCAACTAAATTTAGTTTATCTCAGGGCTGTAGACAAGGATGTCCGTTATCATCCGCTATTATTTGCACTTGTAATAGAACCATTAGCACAAAGCGTGAGGTTAAATCCAGAAATATATGGGTATTAAAACTAAAGATACTGAAAAAAAAATCTCCTTATACGCAGATGATGTATTAATTTACATCACAAAACCTGAAGTTAGTATACCTAACTTATTAAATTTAATAACACAATATGGTTTGTTTTCAGGATACAGATTTGATTGGAATAAAAGTGAAATTATGTCAATAATGGAAAGTAATCCTCATATACTACAACAATTCCCTTTTAAAATAGTAAATGAAAAACTTAAATATCTTGGAATCTATGTAACAAAGAGATATATTTCTTTGTTTAAATCTAATTTTCCGCCTTTATTGAACAAATTACATAAGAATATCTTATACTGGAAAACATACCTATTTCGGTGTTGGGTAGAATTAATGCGATAAAAATGATTTTTCTCCCGCAATTACTGTACCTTTTTCAATTAATCCCGATATACCTCTCAAAATTTTTTTTAAGAAGGTTTGACTCTATAGTCACCAGCCTTTATCTGGGATTATAAGAACCACAGAATAAATAATAAAACACTTATGTAAATCAAAAATAAATGGAGGTTTAGCATTACCAAATTTTTATGTTTTATTATTGGGCAGTTAATATTAAAAATATGAATTTTGGTTGGAAAAACTGGACAAACAACCAGATTGGTTAAAAATGGAAAAGGAAAGATTGTTTACCTTTGAAATTGGATCGATACTATTTGCTAAAACTAAAAGTTAAGCAAAAAAAATCTATAAAGAAAAACCCAATGATAGACAGTGGAATACGTCTTTGGAAACAATTAAAGAAGACGCTAAAATTAGAGATTGTTTACCATTAGCACTTCCCATTGTAAATAATGCTACATTTAAACCCTCAATGATGGATAAAGGTTTTTACAATGGAAAAATCATGGAATTATTAAGATGCATGATCTCTATAGGAAGAATTCCTTTCTTTCATTTCAGGAATTAAAACAAATTTATGGGCTTAACTCAAAAGACTACTTTAGACATCTACAAATCAAGACTATGCTAAGTCAAATACACAGGAGTTACAGAAATAGAAAGAGAGAAATTCTTGATGAATGTTTGAATAAACATCCGAACACAGAAAAATTGATATCTTATATTTATAATATTTTATTAGATAACGATGCACCCAGGACGGAAATATATAGGCAATCATGGGAAAACGAACTAGGCCAAATAATAGGGCCAGAAATATGGGATGAAAGCTCACAACATATACACCACTGTTCGTTAAATGCTAGACATTCTTTAATACAATTTAAAGTTTTACATAGATTGCACTATTCAAAAACCAAATTAAACAGAATTTTTCCTTGTGTATCCCCTATTTGTGATATATGTCAACACTTAGAGGCTAATCTTAAACCCCTGTCTCACGGTGCGAGTTGGCCCACGAGTGACCCCGAGTTTTCACTCGCGGTGATCACGTACGATGAACGTAGTGGCAACGTCGGAACTCGCGCTATCAACTTGTCCACTCTAAAGGCAGGTACTCGGGAAACTTGTTAACTTCGTGAAAAAAATCAAACATGTTTTTGATTTTTTCCACGAGTCAAATTAACTGTTCAAGTTAAAAATGGAAACATTTAAACTCGTTGCAATAAAAAAAGACTGGCCCTTGCGTTTACCTTAGTGTCTCGTGAGTCCACCGTGGGAACTTTCTTATAATCTGTTTCGTTTGCTCGAGTAAAGACTGAACCAAAGATAGTCCCCCCCCCCACAAAATGCTGAAAGTAATTACATGTGGCTCTGGGAGATAAAGAGGCTTGAGAAATATAAAATGCTGAAATACGCGCGGATCAACGCGGGGTATCCAGAGCTGAAAGTTGCAATGAAATAAATTGGAACAAGACGACTTTGACACGAAAAGCTGGAGTAACTCAGCGGGACAGGCGGCAGGAGAGAAGGAAAAATTGCAAAAAAAGTTTAAACAATCGCCAGGAAAATCGAGACTTCTTGGCTCCCTTCGCCTCAGACCTAAACGCAGCAATCCCCCCTTCTCTGTGTTGTGTGTCAACATGCATTCACTCCTGAATTCAGAGAAAAAGGCGAATGTCCCCCCTCGCCCCCCGAAAACAAACCTAATCCACGTTTCCCAAACACCAGTCCGAGAAGGGTCTCAACCCGAAACGTCACCCATTCCCTTCTCTCCAGAGATGCTGCTGACCCGTGAGTTACGCCAGGCTTTTTTTGTGTCTATTTTTCCCAAACACTAGTTAGAAGCAAGAAGCCATCTCTTGGGCTTTATGTATGAGAACCATCTCCACTTTCAGGTTTTTTCTTGAGGGATTAAAACTAATTAAATGTGGTGGAACAAACTAAAAATGCAAAACTGGAAATAAAATTAAGTTTGTCCAAATAGTCAAATACGTAATGCATTGCAAATTTGCAGCGGAGACACTGGATAGAAAGTATTCAGTAGCGCGCACACACCACACCACAATATGTCCTACTTCCCGCTGTTAAGTTACTATTTGCTTTCAGTGTTTTTGTTTTATCTCTGCTTATATTCCAGCTGGAGCTGTATTTTCACCGACTCACCAACCCCCCCCCCCCCCCCCCCTCCCCCCCCCCCCACTCCCCTGCTCCCCCTAACTCGGAACTTGGAATTCACAAGATCTATTTTGTTTTTGGTCTTAAAAAGAACAACATTTTTAGTTAATCGTTCGAAAGGCTGTGGATTGGCGAGAGATATAGATTTGAAATGCAGGGGGATGATATTTCGCGGAGTTACTCAACAGTAGGCCAACCCAGGAACCACGCAAAGTATATATACAGCACATGGACATGTCTATATATATATAAATAATTATTTATATATAATTGTATATATACAATATATAAATATTATATATAATATTATATATAATATATATATATAATATTGTGTGTGTGTGTGTGTGTGTGTGAGTGAGTGTGTATAAAATATAATATATATAAAATAAATATACACATATACACATGTCCATGTGCTGTATATATACTTTGCGTGGGTTCCTGGGTTGCCTACTGCTGGGTAACTCCTTGAAATATATATATATATTTATAAATATAGAAAAAAATATATATATAATATATATTATAAATATAGAAAATAGATGCAGAGGTAGCCATTCGACCCCTCGAGCCTGCACCGCCTTTCAATATGATAATCGCTGATCATCCAACTCTGTATCCTGTACCTGCCTTCTCTCCATAACCCCTGATCTCTTTAGCCACAAGGGCCACATCTAACTCTCTCTCTAAATATAGTGGCCAATGAACTGGCTTCAACTACCTTCTGTGGCAGAGAATTCCACAGATTCACCACCTCTCACAATTGCAGTATATATAATATAATAGTATATGTAGTATAATATGTATATACCTATTACATATATTATATATATTGCAATTCCAACCCCGAAGCAATTGAGAGGCGATTTCTTGGGGCCATGTAATTTAACGTGTGTCTTTGCTTTTCAAAAATGAAGCTGTTTTAATTGTTTACGCTGCGCCGTGTTTCGTGTTGGGAGAGTGCTGCTGTTACAATGCTTTCGATTCTATTCTGTCCTCCCCTTCCACAAGAAAATGGTCCTAAATTTGTCTTTGTGCCCGCTCTCCTGGAGCAATCCAAACCAGGGGAACAATGAACCCTCAAGAGGCTTCGCGTTCCTTGCTCCTATATATGGACCCGCTCGCTCGCTCGCAACTGTATGAACGCTCGATCAACCAGATATCGGCCAACACGGAGGCCTGATTACTGAAAACAAAGTAAACTTGTACCAGACCTCATCATCTTCCTTCCGCTCACCCGTAACCACGGCACCACACTTTCAACAGAAACCTTAATATTTAAAGAATATATTATGGGACATTGGATTGTCTGAAGAAAGGGTCCCGAGCAGAAACGCCCTCATATGTGGTGTGGTGTGTGTGTGTGTGTGTGTCTGTCTGTATCTGCGTGTGTGTGCGTGTGTGTGTGCGTGTGTGTGTGTGTGTCCGTGGTGTGTGTCTCTCTCTGTCTGGCTGTGTCTATCTGTGTGTGTGTGTCTGCCTGTCGGGTCCCGCGGCCGCTCCAAGGTCAGTCCACCCGAGCTGCTTCCTTCCTTGGAGTGGCGGCCAGTTCTGCTGTCCGTGCCCGGAGCGCTGCGGCAGCCACCCAAGCTAATTCACAATCCCCAGCCACTATAAAACCATATAGCAATGACAGCAGGGAAACAGGCCATCTCAGCCTTTTACTCCGTGCCGAACACTTACTGTCACCTAGTCCCATCTACCTGCACTCAGACTGGAGCGTGGCAAGTGGGTTACTGACCCCAATCCCCTCCTTCCACGATGCCAGACTCCCCAAATACTTATGAACTGAGCTCTCCCCCCACCCCGGGAATACAGTATTTAAAAACATAAAGCACCAAGAAATGCACTTACCACGTTATTGGTTGCTGGAGGGTGCGCATTTTCCCTTTGTAGGTCATATCAATAGATGCGGCCCCGCTGAAATAACTCAAAGCCACAGGATGGAGATGTCTTCTTTAACATTGTTGCTTTATTAAAACATACCTTCATTCACGGTTGCCTCAAGAGTAACGGGAGAGGAACTTGGTAACTCGAGTGAGGAAGTTGGAGCATCGCAGCAATGACATACCCGTGGGAACTCTGTTAAACACTTGATCATAAACTTGAAGTCTCGTACACTACCACGAGTCTTTCACTCGGGGTACCTCGTGGGTCAACTCGCACCGTGAGACAGGGCCATTACGCACACATTTGTAAGCTGTATAAAAATTACTAATTTTTGGATGGAAATTTTTAAGATAATTTCGGAAGTTGTCAACGCCAATTTGGTCCCTGGTTGAAAATTAATAATGTTAGGAATACTAGAACCAAATCAATTATTCACAACGAACCAAAGAACTTTTATCGATTATAGTTTAATAATTGGGAAAAAATTAATATTAAAATTCTGGAAAAGCCCTATAACCCCCACAATTGAAATGTGGACAATGGAAATGTCGGAGACCCTACATTTGGAAAGATTAAGATTTGTCTAATGGACAAACAAGAACTATTTATAAGAATAGGGTCTCCATTTATTGAATATTTGAAGGGGCAAATTGGTTCGGCACGAGAACCTGACTGAAACCTGAATTAAGGAATAGATGAAGAATTATATTTTATAATCCACGGATATAGCTCCAAGGATGCATAATCAGTCGAATACTCCATTCACTTTTTTTTGTTTTAATGTTTTTATTTCTCTCTTTTTTTTCTTATCTATATAAAAATTAAAAAAATATAAAGAAGTGCAATTATGATACAATTGTTAATATAAATAATATTAATAATGTATGACTATAACAAACAAAATATTTTTTATTATGTATTTACTTCTAATAAAAACAAATTAAAAAAAATAAATTAAAAAAAAGTTATAGGAGGCTCGGGTAGAGGCCAGACAGAAAACCTCATCCGAAATGTTTCCAGCCTTAAAACTTAAACCCAAATTACTTAGCATTGAAAGGAAACACACCCTTCCCAAAGGACACTACCTGTATCGTCCATCAAGAGTCAAAGATGTTTTCCTGTTGTTAGGAATGTTTTATGGCAATACATTGCTAAGATATGGTGAAGCTCTTGAAAATGTCAGTCACTTAATCTCGGATAATAATAGGCAAACTCTTGTTAAGTGACTGGTCAACACACTGAATTTTATCCAAACAGCACAAGCCTCTGTGTAATTGAAGGGATACGTATGTGAACTGTACATTACCACTGCGTATTTGAACTTTACATTACCATTCTCACACTAAACTCATATGTGCCACATCAATTCTAGCTACTTCTCTTCAGGTTAACTTTGATTACCCCCAGTTCTCTATTCATAACTGCACAATTAAAAAAAAACACAGAAGAATTGCATTGCTTAAGGCTGTTGATGGACCTAGGGATCTTGTGGCGAAACCAGCTTTCCACCAGTTTCCATCTCCACGCCTAAACAGAAAACTTCCAGTGTGAAATTTTACATTTGCAAACAGGCCCAATTCCAATACTCTATTCCTATATGACTCTACTTAATTCCAAATGGTTGTTTAAATGCCAAAGAGAATTCCCTGCTAATTTTTGTTGGATGTCATGCATATAACTTTAGAGAAATAATGAAGATGAGCTGAGTGTTCTTTCATTTCATTAAAAACTGGTCTCCTCGTCCTAACATACCAGGTTCCACTAAACCATCATCCCTTTAGACCTACTTTATTTCCTGTTGAAATTTTCATCATTGTTTTCAAATCACTGCATTGCCATGTCCCTCCTTTTGTTCATTACATCCTTCAACCCAGGAACCTCTGCCCTTTTCCTAACTTGGGATATCAACCCTCCTCCACTGCCAACCTCTTGAGCAACATTCAATTTTCGTAACGTTGGCAGGCATGCCTTTAGCTCTGTATTTCTGTCACCCCTCAACCCGCCTTCTAACCCCCAACTCAACTATTCTCTGACCACTTTCTATTCTCTTTTTCAGTTTAAGATTAAGACATTCCTTCAAATGTACTCCCTTGTTCTCTGCTCCAGTGTCACCCTGATGTGACTCGGGGTCCGATTACTGGAATGTTTGGCTGGTTGAGTTTGGGAACTCCTTGAGGTCTGGCTTTAATGGAAAAGGGCACATTAGATCACAGTTCGCAGAGGTTAATGGCAAATCATGTCCCAACCTTTTGGGAACGGAAAGATTTAAAGTTCACATGGTACCTGTTAGGAAATGCAATCAGACGCATTTAAAAATGGGAACCTTGGTAGTAGTTCACTTCCCTCAAGACATCTCTTGAGAAGAACAGAACAGTGAGGGAAAGAGCAGACATTACAGGGTAATTAGGCAGTTACTTTAAAGGCCCATCTCCAACAGCCTGTGCTGACTACCTCTTCGTAAGTGATGTTATTTGAGACAGAGTGTCTTGTGAGTCATCTCAGAGACCAATTTAGAGTCAAGCTTATCGGTTCAAGACTGGAGCTAGAGTGGTTAAAAATAGTAAATTTCCTACCTTTGAATGCACTTCACATTCACTTTTTCCAACAATCAATAATTTCACGGTCACTTAGACAGGTTTTAGATGTTCAGATTCAAACAAAGTCTGAAAGCACCACAAATGGAATTTAAACTCTCTCAATGTATTGCTGACTTGTCCAGTAACAAGGCCCCCCTCCCACTGTTGACCCTCTGAGAGGAAATGTGGACAGACCCTCAAAATGTTATGTAGAGCCTCTGGAGGCAGAATGGAAATATCAAATACTAGAGGGCATAACTTTAAGGTGAGTGGGGGAATTTTTAAAGATGTACAGGGCAGGCTTTTTACACAGAGGGTGGTGAATGCCTAGAACAGGCTGCCTGGGATTGGTGGTAGAGGTAGATATGATAGTGGCTTTTTAAAAGACTGGATATGCAGGAATATAGATTATATGCAGGCAGATAAGAGTTGGGCTTGGCATCGTGTTTGGCACAGACATGTGGGCCAAAAGAGCTCTTCTTGTACTCTATTCTTCCATGTTCTTTGATTGCCTCCCTACTTTTATTGCTGAAAGCGGTTGTATCTCATTTTCCAGTAACGTTGTCAAAGTGCCAGCTCAAATGTTAAAAGAACGCAGGCAGCTGCACCCTACAGAATGGATATCATCATTCCCAATTATCAAATTAAACCTTGACAGGAAGGCAATAAGTGCACAAGTTGAAGTGAATGAAAGCCTAGTTTGGGAACTGATGCCAGGAAGTCCTCAGTGCAAAGGAACAGTGACTTGCAGAATGAACGTTGAGGTGAGTGGAAATCCCAGTACCATGTAATGGTCAGTCATTGTCGGGGAGAAGGGAAAGGGAGGGGAGAGAAATGAAAATTAACATTCTGGTCCCAAACACAGAGTACACTCCTTAAGTGCCAATAATCTATAATTAGCAGTTGAATATATCACAGTTTTGCTGTTACTATGTAAAATATAATTAAATGACACTATAGTGACTTATAATCATTTTTGCATTTTGTTGGATTATAGACATAGACATAGAAAATAGGTGCAGGAGGAGGCCTTTCGGCCTTTCGAGCCAGCACCACCATTCATTGTGATCATGGCTGATCGTTCCCTATCAATGACCCGTGCCTATCTTCTCCCCATATCCCTTGATTACACTCGCCCCTAGAGCTCTATCTAACTCTCTCTTAAATCCATCCAGTGATTTGGCCTCCACTGCCCTCTGTGGCAGGGAATTCCATAAATTCACAATTCTCTGGGTGAAAATGTGTTTTCTCACCTCAGTCTTCAATGGCCTCCCCTTTATTCTAAGACTGTGGCCCCTGGTTCTGGACTCGCCCAACATTGGGAACATTTTTCATGCATCTAGCTTGTCCAGTCCTTTTATAATTTGATATGTTTCTATAAGATCCCCCCTCATCCTTCTAAACTCCAGTGAATACAAGCCTAGTCTTTTCAATCTTTCTTCAAATGACAGTCCCGCCATCCCAGGGAAAAATCTCGTGAACCTACTCTGCACCGCCTCAATCACAAGGATGTCCTTCCTCAAATTAGGAGACCAAAACTGTACACAATACTCGAGATGTGGTCTCATCAGAGTACAATACAACTACAGTATTACAGGATCACCAATAGTGAACATGAATGCTGTTTTCAGTTGTAGGAAGAAATTGCAGATGCTGGTTTACACTGAAGATAGACACAAACTGCTGGAGTAATTCTCAGTGGATCTGACAGCATCTCCGGAGAAAAATAACAGGTGATGTTTCTGGTCAGAACCCTTCTTCAGACCTTTTCTTAAGAAGGTCTCCATGGTCCAAAGAAGGGTTCAGAGCTGAAACGTCACCAATTTCTATTTCTCCAGAGATGCTGCCTGGCTGTTTTCAGGTGCTGGAAGAGCCTCTGTTGTGGTTCAGCTTGTGACAGCAACAGGCTCGTGTTTTACAAAATTCATTAGTTTTATTGCAGTGATTTTGTTTTTGTTTTGGCTGGACTCTTTGTGCTACAGGCTCACATTTTGAGATAAGCGGAAAGTTAATCGTGGTGCCATGCTTGCACTGAGCTGCTCCCCCATGCTGGCTGCTCAAGCAGATGGTGACTCGTGATTGCCGTACATAGCCTGGGTCCTCCTGCAATCTGCCAAGTGGAGTCAAGATGAGGAGAGCAGGGGCCAAAGATCAAAGTCGGTCGCCCTGCACCGCCGCTGTGCAGCTCTTGTATGAAAGCAGACCTTATCAGTCACTCCAGACTTGGGAACTGGCAACTCAGCTGGAGATTTGCTATTTTTGAGGGATAGTATACAAATATACCAAGCTGTGAGAAAGTATAGTGGAAATTATCTATCTGAGGAGGGACTGGCATAGTACTATTTTTTCCGAGGGGCGAAGCCCCGAGGAAAAAATAGTAACTATTGACAGTCCCTCCGAAGATAGATAATTTCCACTATACTTTTGAACTAAAAACTTGGTATATTTGTTTTATATCCCTTCATAACATCTAATAAAAATAATCGGAGCTAGTGCAATTTATTTTTTATTTCGTGACCAAGTTTTGAGCATGCGCAGTTTTACCAAGGAAGAAATTAGTAAAAAGAGCACGCGCAGTGCTGCCCAGGAGAAAATAGCAAAAAATAATCGGAGCTAGTGCAATTTATTTTTTATTCATCGAATACCGATTGACCAATCACGTTTCTAGAATGCTCATGAATGTTCATAGAAGGGATATAAATGAATATATCGGCCATATCAACATCAACTGTGTACAGTGGCTTGCAAAAGTATTCATACCCCTTAAACTTTTCCACATTTTGTCACGTTACAATCACAAACGTAAATGTATTTTGTTGGGATTTTATATGATAGACCAACACAAAGTGGTGCATAATTGTGAAGTGGAAGGGAAATGATACATGGTTTCCAAATTTTATTACAAATAAAAAACTGAAAAGTGTGGCGTGCAGAAGTATTCAGCCCCCCAGAGTCAATACTTTGTAGAACCACCTTTCGCTGCAATTACAGCTGCAAGTCTTTTGGGGTATGTCTCTACCAGCTTTGCACATCTAGAGACTGACATTTTTGCCCATTCTTCTTAGCAAAATAGCTCAAGCTCAGTCAGATTGGATGGAGAGCATCTGTGAACAGCAATCTTCAAGTCTTGCCAGAGATTCTCAATTGGATTTAGGTCTGGACTTTGACTGGGCCATTCTAACACATGAATATGCTTTGATCTGAACCATTCCATTGTAGCTCTGGCTGTATGTTTAGGATTGTTGTCCTGCTGGAAGGTGAACCTCCGCCCCAGTCTCAAGTCTTTTTGCAGACTCTAACAGGTTTTCTTCCAAGATCGCCCTGTATTTGTCTCCATCCATCTTCCCATCAACTCTGACCAGCTTCCCTGTCCCTGCTGCGGAAAAGCATCCCCACAGCATGATGCTGCCACCACCATGTTTCACAGTGGGGATGGTGTGTTCAGGGTGATGTGCAGTGTTAGTTTTTCCGCCACACATAGCGTTTTGCATTTAAGCCAAAAACTTCAATTTTGGTCTCATCAGACCAGAGCACCTTCCTCCACATGTTTGCTGTGTCCCCCACATGGCTTGTGGCAAACTGCAAATGGGACTTCTTATGGCTTTGTTTCAACAATGGCTTTCTTCTTGCCACTCTTCCATAAAGGCCTGATTTGTGGAGTGCACAACTAATAGTTGTCCTGTGGACAGATTCTCCCACCTGAGCTGTGGATCTCTGCAGCACCTCCAGAGTTACCATGGGCCTCTTGGCTGCTTCTCTGATCAATGCTCTCCTTGCCCGGCCTGTCAGTTTAAGTGGACGGCCATGTCTTGGTAGGTTTGCAGTTGTGCCATACTCTTTCCATTTTCGGATGAAGGATTGAACAGTGCTCCATGAGATGTTCAAAGCTTGGGATATTTTTTGTTAACCTAACCTTGCTTTAAACTTCTCCACAACTTTATCCCTGACCTGTCTGGTGTGTTCCTTGGGCTTCATGATGCTGTTTGTTCACTGATGTTCTCTAACGAACCTCTGAGGACTTAACAGAACATCTGTATTTATACTGAGATTAGTTTACACACAAGTGGACTCTATTTACTAATTAGGTGACTTCTGAAGGCAATTGGTTGCACTGGATTTTATTTAGGGGTATCAGAGTAAAGGGGGCTGAATACTTTTGCACGCCACACCTTTCAGTTTTTTATTTGTATAAAAATTTGAAAACCATGTATCATATTCCTTCCACTTCACAATTATGCGCCACTTTGTGTTGGTCTATCACATAAAATCCCAATAAAATACATTTACGTTTGTGGTTGTAACGTGACAAAATGTGGAAAAGTTCAAGAGGTATGAAAACTTTTGCAAGCCACTGTATATGTGCCTTTGAACACCTCAGCTGATTTCAGCGTAACAGTTTAATTTTGCTAACCACTTGTGTTTTGATTATGTACTCCAGTAACACCTTTGAACTGATATTGTTCGGGTGATGTGGGAATTTTCACTGGAGACTGCTGACAATTAATACACATTGTGTTGCAGATGTAAGGTTTTGTAATGCTGTTTTATTTCAAGAGTGTAATTACAGTATAGCCACTGTAATTGCAGCCTCAATTAGTGTTGAAAAGAATAAGAGGGGAAAGGACAATTTTTAATTTGTCAACCATTTCTTTGAGAGCTGACATTTCATTTTGCTGTTCGGCAGCATTATGTGCCATGCATGGTGACTCTGCAGCCGTTATACAGTTGCAATGAAGTTGAACAGATGCCACTGTTTGTTAAATGTTTTTATTAGACGTAAGTACATATTAATAGAATATACTTCTCACATACATTCGTAATAATATTAATATTAACAATTACGTCTTATATATTCCTATACTTTTTTTGGCAGATAAGAACAGATAAAGAAAAATAAAGTAAGAGTAGGAAATCAAAAATAAAGAAATGAATGGAGTATTAAAAATGTTATCCATCATTGGAGATATATCCATGATTTGAGCCATTTTGACCCTTTAGATATTCAATAAATGGAGACCATATTCCTCTGAAAAGATCCAACTTGTCCAATAGGACAAGCCTTAATCTTTCCAGATGAAGTGGAACTGGCATGGGATACTTTGTAACTTTGTCAGTGCCCGTTATGTGGCGAATATTTGCACACCTGTATGCAAGAAAGAATTTCACTGTGACAATAAAGCATTAATTAATTAATTAATTCTTTCGTTCATTCATTGTGTTTGTATTCCTGCACATACCGAGAATTTATGTAGATAGGAATGCAGTTACGGGTTTGCACCGAAGAGTCAGGCAGCATCTCTGGAGCAAAGGAATAGACTCTCAGTCTGAAAAAGGGTCTTGACCCGAAACATCACCTATTCCTTTTTCTCCACAGATGCTGCCTGACCCACTGAGTTACTCCAGCACTCTGTGTCTGCCCCAAGGGAAAGTTGGCTCTGCTGAGCTGAAAATACTTTCTATATTGTATAGATATAAACTCTGTATAGATTTGTATCATATTTGGCTGATCATTTCTGAAGTTTATGTTTTTAATTATGCAATCAATCTTCTAATCCCACAAAAGCCTGTGTGGAAAAGCCAAAAAAATATGCTCTGTCATAAATCATAGATTATTTTCAGTACTTTACACTTGGCCATTGTAATGGCATCAACACTATCAGCAGCTTTCAACATTACTTTGTCAAACTAACATCAACATCTTGTATCTGCTCATATCTTCTTCTTCTTTCGTGTGGCATGCACAGCCTAAAGTTGGAGGACAACTTGTTATATTTGATCTTCCGTGTGTGCACGTCAAGTTGATTGCATTAGTCGAAACAGGGCGGACCACGTGAAGGTTGCAATCTTCCACCCCGTATCTGCTCAAATGCGATGCAAGCACAAATCCAAAGGTATCTGTCAGCGATATCCTACCTCTCAGAGTGGGTCGCTGCAGTTTGGCAGATGCGCTCAGCAGTAAATGAGTGATATGGTGAGACCTTCAGCTGTTTGTACATTACCATGGGTTAAACACAAATGAAACCGCTTACTGTTGTGAAGGAATTTGTATGTGTTTTGAGCCACAATTACTGCAAACCCAACTCTTCAACTTAGAAAAATAATGTATAGAAGTGTGATGTACCATTACCTCCATTCCATGAAGAGTTCCACAGGTCTTTCCGACCCAAAACATCACCTACTCCTTTTCTCCAGAGATGCTGCCTGACCCGCTGAGTTACTCCAGCACTTTGTGTCTTTCTTTAGGAAGTATTTTCAAGATATTTAACTCTTGTATGAATTCCAAGCCTTTTTTTTACTAGGCATTCTATAAAAAATGTTTACCTAGTTGAAAACAATTATTAATGTCCTGATTAGTGGATATGCTCTAAGACACCTGCTCCCACTCCCCCCCCCCCCCCCCCCCCCCCCCCCCCCCCCCCACTCCCACCTTTACTCCAAAATCCATACACATTGCATTTTTCCATCTCTGAGGGTTGTGAAGGCAAGGACACTCGGATCTTTAAAGAGGAGGTAGATACATTTTTGTAAAATTGGGGAATTGGCACAGAAGGGGAACTGGTGCCTGGGGTAGATCAGCCATGATTACATTAAGTGGTAGGACAGGCTTGAGGGCCTAGTGGCCTACTCCAGCTGCTATAAACTTGTGTTATATTATCCCATTATTGTAGTGACAGGTAGCCACTCTCACACCTGTAGCTTGAAATTCTGCAAAAGATTAAACTACACAAATGGTGAGTTCATTCATCTGAATACATTGTTGTTTATAGCAGAGAATTAAAGACATCAGTGAACATCCCCAGTGTAATGGCTGGGGTTTGAGATTAATTTATTATTGCCCATTATCAAATTATGTGATTACAAGGAAAATAGACACAAAATGATGGAGTTACTTAGCAGGTCAGGCAGTATCTCTGGAGAAAAGGAATTAATGATTTTATGGGTTGCGACCCTTCTTCAGGCCTTGCCTTTGGCCTGCTTTATTTTCTATGCAAAATACGTGCTGCAATAATTACTGTATAGCAAATGGTCCTTTTTTTTCCGGCACGTATCGCCCAAGTATTGTGAAATGTTTGGGTATTCTGATGTTGGGGGTTATTCCATATAGTTAGGTTTCGCCATGGAAAAGTTAATACCTCAGGCAACAGCTGCTAAGAGAGAATGTAGAGACTGAGGATGTAAACTCTCTGAGAGGAATGGTCGTGGCTGGCAGTGTCAGTGGTCTGCGGGAGTGGGCTATGATGGAATAGTCCATGTGCTCCTGAGATGAGTTTCTATGAGTGTGTTGATGTGCTGTGAGAAGGTCTTAAGCGGGAGAATGGAAGGTTATGGGCTTCAGTGGGGACGTTAATACAAGGTGTTGATGGGTTTTGCTGGGTGTATTGATGCACTATGAGGATGGTTATGTTATGGTCGTTTACGTGCTATTGTTTAGCTTAGTTTTGAGATTCAGCATGGAAACAGGCCTTTCAGTTCACCGTCCTTCTGACCATTGATCTCCCGTCCACAGTGGTTCTATGTTATACCACTTTCTCATCCACTCCTTACACACTTTAGGGGCATTTTTTTTACAAAGGCCAACTGACCTACTAACTTGCACATCTTTAGAATGTGCGAGGAAACTGGAGCACTCGGAGGAAACACATGTGGTCTCAGGTGCAAACTCCATACAGACAGACAGAAGCTGAGTCTCTAGTTCTGTGAGGCAGTAGCTCTACCAGCTGTGCTATTGTGCTGACCAGCTGCACCACTGTGCCACCCATAGTGATAGGGAGTGATAAATAGTACGTTTGGTTTCAGTGGGTGTGTGGCTGAGATGAGCTGTCCTGTTTGAAATAGAAAGCTAACTCTAAGGGATATGTTATGATTTGATGTAATGAACACTCTTTTATCGTTATAGCTCTGATTCTGTATGAATATTTTAATTTAGTTTCTTATTGTCACGTGTAACAGGTAGATAGGCACGTAAGTAATTGTCACGTATGTACAATGCAAAGGTTTTTTGTTACATGCTATCCAGTCAACAAAAAGACTATATATGATTACAATCAAGCCGTCCACAGGGTACACATACAGGATAAAGGTATTATTTAGTGCAAGGTAATTCAGCAACTGATAAAATGACCTATGATGACACCTGTGTTCACTTTTATTCTCTCTTGTCATTTTTTGCAGGTAGACTGGTGAACTAACAACCGGACCAGCAAGAGAACATCCCTCTGGAGATTAATGCCATCCAATTTGGTCCAGAGCTGAGAATGTGGTTCCTGTTCAGTCATTTTTTTGCATTGTCATTCATTTTCTGCTTGGCGGGTAAGTTGAAGGTTGGGCGTGATATAGACGTGAAGGGTTTTCTGCTGCTCCCCTTGGCATGATTGCAGGTGCAAAGCACGTCAAGGTCAGGACTGAATTTTCATGATAAAGTAATTTCTGCACCCCCCGCTTTTGTTAGAATGCCAGTAGTCGTGGGACGATTAACAAATTCATTGCGATTTTTCAATGCCGTTGATCTTCAGTCAGATGAAATGCAGAGAAAAAGCATTGGGTTAATGCAAACCATATCCCTTATTGTCCTGCATGTTTCAGCAGTTAAGCCCAATGAGTTCTTGCTTACTTTGTGTTAGATTTACTAATTCACATTAACAGTATCCTGACTGGAGTTCATGCAATGTGATTGAAAGCAATGCTTTTATGAAGTCTGTTGGATAAGTGACTGCATGGCAACTAGAGAACATGCCCTCCTTTAGCTTTTACTCTGTTTGTCAGTGATCCATGGATTAATGGGCTATTGTGACTTTATTTAGACCAGTTTTAGAAAATAATTTGATTCGTTGATGATCACGGAACGTCATCCTGACAATACAACAAAGACGGTAATTTATGTGTGCATCCACTGTGTAACCAGCTGACAATCTGTAGGTTCGGGTGATCTATTGCTCCATTCCCAGTACCCACCTTGATCATAATATCTGCTCCCAACGTTGTGAGAATATTTACCAAATTTCAATAAGAGGATCAGCCCTTCATTATCCAAGATTTTCTTTACACTGGGATTTTAGTGTGCAGTTGGCACGGTGTGAGCTTCAAGGCACAGAGTGAATAAGTGTATGGTAAAGATGAATGGGATTTCTTATTAATTGATATATGTATCAATATGCCACACGTGGAGGAAAAAGAGCAATTTGATCTAGCTGTATCAGCATGAAATGTATAAAATCTATGGTGACAGCATAGATTTGGAAGTGCCTGGTTTGTCAGATCCGGCTGAATATTGTCACTGTTCTTCCACTGTCAAAACACAAGGTCTTAACTAAAGGATTTCTTCACATGAACGCAAACTCTATTGTAGTAGGTACAAGGGAATCTTCATGGTAAGTGGAACATAATCTCAGTGCAAAACAAAGCCACGTCTGTTGGCATTGAAACCTATCAGTGAGCTATTGGTACATTTGACAGACTTGATTAAACAAGTATTGTCTTCTGGCTTGCCACGCAGTGTGGTACATTGTGGAAAGGCAATTGTAAACTTTATATGTGCAGACACAGTAAAGCCAGAGGGCTTTCTGTTCACACATACAATGCCCCGAGATGGCCTTGTGTGTAAAATTACACATCCTTCGGTGTAAAATTATTATTTGTTTATATATGTGTGTGTGTATGTATGTATATATTATATTGCAGTTATTCATGGCTCACAGAGAGTGGGAATGTCACCAAGTTGGCTGGAATGCTCTTTGAGTATCTAGAGATAAACAAACTCAATAAGCCAAGGATAGTGTATTTCTATGCAGCAAATTCCTTGTAGTTTTCGGTTGAATATTTTCTTCTAGTAACTTAACATAACCTCCTGGTGATATATCTGCTAAATAGAATCCATGCTATTGGGACGGTATAGAATCCATGTTGGACGGTAATCCTTTCCATGCTCTGAGTATTCACCTCAACAGAATGATGTACATTGAGAATGAAAATCTGAGGATTTTCCCGTCGAGGAAATTGTGTGCTTAGAGATTTAAGATGGATGTTCAAAGATGTAAATCAAAGAAAAGAACATTGGAAACATCATGCTGACTGATGCCCTGTATGTTTAAGATTTCAGTTCTTCAGGGACTTTAACTTCAGTTAACATGTATTCTATTTTAATCTGAATGATGCATGTCAACTGGCTGTCAGTGCATTCATGATTACTGCAAAAATGGTTAACATACAATGGGCCTATGATCAATGGAAATGTATGGTCTTTTGGATGCTTTCTTGATATGGCTATTGCACTAAATTGTGGAGATACTCTTCGGATGGAGGAATTAGTATTTCATCACAGGTTTTATGGAACATCCAACATCCAATGTTAATTATCTGTCTTTGCAATGTATTTGTGGAAATATAGCATTATTAGCACAACTTACAGTATGTTACGCATTACGTTTTAAGAATTGTCTTGTTTTTGGAATATGGGAAGTGTATGCAATCAACCGTTCCTGTTCTCATTATTGGAGGATTTATTCAAAAGAATGCAAACTTTTTCAAATCTGGATAAGTTGGCATTTGTCTGTGATGTCTGGAGCTCCTGATCTTCACTGTAACTGTACAACTGTAATGCTTGTCGGTGTTGAGAGGAAGGTTCTGTCCTTTGGCTTTATACCATGGATATGAGACAACTTGAAAGACTCAGGACAGCTTCGCAAGATTAATAGAACAGTGATTTCTGGACCCCCCCATCCTCACCATGACAGTGTTAGTTGTGGGGGATATAGGGCCCTTCCAAAATTTTAATATTAGTTTCTTCCCAATTATTATACTGTAATCTAGGAAATTTATTTGACTTGTTGTAAGAGTTAAACTTTGTTCTGATGTTCCAAGTATTATTAATTTTGGGTCCGGATCCAGTTTAGTATTAATAACTTCAGAAGTTATTCTAAAAATCTCAGTCCAGCAATTCTTAATTTTTATACAATTTGCAAAGGTATGTGTTAAATTAGCCTCTGGATGTTGACATTTATCGCAGGTAGACGATATCTGTGAAAAGATTCTATTTAATTTAACTTTGGAGTAATGTAATCTATGTAAAACTTTAAATTGTATTAGAGCATGTCTGGAGTTTAGGGAGCATTGATGTATGTATTGTAAACTTTTGTCACATATATCTTTCGTTATGGATTGATTTATTTCATTTTCCCATGTATGTCTATATGATTCCGTCGATGGTATCTCACTATCTAAAAGGGTATTGTAAATAGAAGTTGTTAATTTTTCTGTATTAGGATGCTTATTCAGACATTCATTAAGGATTTCTGGTTCCTTATTCCTATAATCTTGTGTATTTGACCCAACATAATCTCTGAGTTGTAGATATCAAAAAAAATTATTTGAGTGTAATCCATAAATCTGTTGCAGTTCCTGAAATGAGAGATAAGTGCCTTTCTTATAAAGGTGTTCCACCCTTTTGATTCCATAGTTTTTCCATTGTATAAAGCCTTTATCTAGCATGGAAGGTTTGAATAAGGGATTGTTTACAATAGGGAGACAGAGTGGTATATTATCCAGTTTTAAAGCCTTTTTAAGTTGTTTCCAGATTCGTGTACCACTATATATTATAGGGTTTTCCCCATAAGTTTTTTTGTGCAATTTTGACGATGCAAATATAATTGAACCGATTTCAAAAGGTAGACAATCCTCCTTTTCCATCCTTAACCATTCAGGTTGTTGATCCATTTCTTCCAGCCAAAAATTCATGTTTTTAATATAAACTGCCCAAAAATAAAACAAAAAATTTGGTAGAGCTAAACCTCCATTAATCTTTGATTTACATAAATGTTTTTTATTTATTCTATGCTTCTTGTAGTCCCAGATGAAACTTGTAACAGTAGAGTCTACTTTAAAAAAAAAAAAGATTATGGAATATATATCGGGATTGACTGAAATAGGTACAATAATTGCGGCAGAAAAATCATTTTTATAGCATTAATTCTACCGAACATTGAAATAGGAAGTGTTTTCCAGTATTGAATATTCTTATTTAGTTTATTCATTAAAGGTGGACAATTTGATTTAAATAAAGAATTATACCCCTTAGTTACATAAATACCTATATATTTAAATTTTTCTTCCTTCTGAGATCCTTCAGCAGAATTTTAACTTGTTCAGAACATCCTGTATGAACGGTTGAACTTACAAGTAAATGAGGCGGGAAATTGCTCCATTTAACTTACAAGCTAATAAAATAGCAATGTTGAAAGGAATTCCTCAAAGGAAACAATCAGTCCCTCTACTAATGCTGAATGGTGTTTACTCAAAGGACTTTTCCTTCCTTTCAGCAATGCACTACTGCTTGGTTGAAAAAGCTTAGATTGTTCTAGTTTGGCAAATAGACTTGATGGGTGTGGGCCGAGGAATGGCGGCTGCAGTTTATTTCAGGTAAATGTGCGGTGCTGCATTTTGTTAAGACAACTAGGGCAGGACACACACAATAAATGGCAGGGCTCTGGGCAGTGTTGTAGAATATTAAGACAAAGGGGTGCAGGTATACAGTTCACAGTTAGTGGCTACTTACGAAGACTGGGCAAAAAAGAAGACATTTGGCACATTTGCCTCCATTGATCAAGCTATTGTGTAATATTGGCAAAGCCACGTTGGGAGTACAGTTCTGGTTGCCCTGCTGCAGGAATAATGCCTTGAAACTGAAAAAGGTGCACAGGAGATTTGCAAGGATGGTGCTGGGTCTGAAAGATTTGAGTTATAAAGCAAGGCTGGATAGGCTGGGCCATCTTTTCCTTGGAGCACAAGAGGCTGGTGGGTGACTTTGTAGAGGTTGTAACATAAGAACCATAGGCAGTGTTTTTTTTGTGATGGTATGGTACCTCTTTAAAAAGTTAAACATTATTATTTTGTTTTCTGGCCACATGGCATGTAGGTTAATTAAAGGTGCATTCCAGCATCTTTTTGTCTGCACAGTGGCGCAGCGGTAGAGTTGCTGCCTTACAGCACCCGGGTTTTTATCCTGAATATGGGCTCTGTCTGTACAGAATTTGTACATACTCCCTGTGACAGTGTGGGTTTTCCACGACTGCTCTGG
The DNA here is from genome assembly GCA_035221665.1 of Okamejei kenojei. Taxonomy (NCBI): domain Eukaryota; kingdom Metazoa; phylum Chordata; class Chondrichthyes; order Rajiformes; family Rajidae; genus Okamejei; species Okamejei kenojei. The sequence goes on from CM069149.1 coordinate 37,032,069, forward strand.
TTTCCTCCCACACTCCAAAGATGTACAGGTTTGAAGATTAGTTGGCTTAGGTAAAAATTGCAAATTGTCCCTAGTGTGTAGTGTGTGCTAGTGTTGCGGCATCGCTGGTCGCCGTGGACTCGGTGGGCCGAACGGCCTGTTTCCATGCTATCTCTAAACTAAACTGAATTAAAAGCTCTGGCTGTGGGTAAGATGAATAGCCAAAGTATTTTCCCCAGGTGAGAGAGTCTAAAACATTAGGGCATAGGTTTAAGATGAGATGGATAAAGATTTAAATCTGAGCGGCAATTTTTTAACACAGTGAATGGTGGATATATGTAACAACCTGCCAGAGGAAAATAACAGGCGGTAGAATTACAACATTTAACAGACATTTTGATATGTACATGTTTAGGAATGGGTTGAAGGGATATGGGCCTGGAACACTCAAGTTGGATTTGCTTGGTTTAGCAAATTGTTTAGTATGGACAAGTTGGGCTGAAGGGATTGTTCCTGTGATGTATAGTACTTGGAAAATTGCAGTTTGCTTTATGTAAATTCAGTGAAAATATTTTCAAAATCACATAGCCAAATGTTTCTTAAGTTGGGCCTATTAGGGCCAACATGCATTTTGTTTTTAAATCCTTTGTTTACGTAATAGAAGGAAGCTGTTAACAGGTTAGAGGGCCAGAAGATATCTGGGACATTGGTGAATAATGAGACCAACCATTCATCCCCTTAACTTGTGAACGAGGAAAAATAAGCAGGCAAAGAAAGGACTAAAAAGAAGGATATCTTAGTGGATAAGTTCAGTACATGGCCGTCCAAAGAGGGGGTGCGTTGGGTGCGACCGCACCCCCCTTTTTTTCCAGAGGGAAAAAATAAAAAATATATTTGCGACCATCCGCACCTGCGCAGTGGGGGAAGCTGGTGACCAAAGATGCAGAAGCGACGCATAATGACGCCGTCTCTCCGCGCGTGCGCAGTGGGCGGGATCAGGTCACCGCCTCGACGTCGTGGGCCTAGTTTGGGTGAGCGGGACCGTGAAATATTGCGTTGCATCGCAGGGAGGGGGAATCTGTTTATTTTATATCGGGGGTGTTAAACTACCTGCGAAGGGTCCAATCCGACCCGTGGGATGGTTTGGGAAAAAAGGAGTTCCCGTTTCTCCGGGGGGGGGGGGGGGGGGGGGGGGGGGGGGGTTGCGGCGTTTGCCCGCCCGCCCGGTCCATGGGCTCCATCCGCGGCGTCGGAGCCTCGCCAGCGGGTCCCGTCCGCTGCTGCCGGTCGGTCGGTCCGGGGAGACCGTTCTCCCGTCGCCGGCCGGGAAGGAGGGTCGGAGTGAATGACGGGCCCCGCACAGCAGCGACAGTGGCGACGGCGGCTCCACCTCCTCGTGCACCCCGCCAGCCCTCACAGCGGCCGCCGCTTGCCGCTCCGCCAACCGACGACAACCGCTTTCAAAACAACCCCTCCCGCACGCCGAGGGAGGGAGCGAGGAAAGGGGGGGGGGGGGGGGGGGGGCTTCTGCCGTCTGAAGCACCTGCACCGCTCGGCCCCGCACCTTCCTGTTGGTTGGCGGAGGAGGGGAGACGGTGGCGACTCGGGAGTTCCCAACAGCCTCCCCCTTTGGCGGTGGCACTTGGCAGTGGACAGGGACGGCCAAGGCTGCGGGGCGATGATGCCGTCCCTGTACGAGGAGCGCTGACCTTCCTTCCTCACCACCTCCTCTGCCCCTTCCCCCCTCTCTCTCCTGTACGCCCCCTCCACCCCCCCTTGCCCTGGGACCGCTCCCTCTCCTCTCCACCCCACACTGATCCCCATTCCCCCCACTATTTAGTCCTCACTGACATCCCCTGTGCTCCCATCCCCATCTATTCATCCTGATCTCTCTGTCCACCTAGCATTGATTCTCCTGCCACCTCCACATCCATCCTACACTCATCCCCCAATTCATCCTGTACTGACCCCCTTCCTATCCATCCTGCACTGCTCCCCACCATTCATCCTGTACTGACCACCCATTCATCCTGCACAGTCCCCCCCCGATCCACACTACTGACCCACCCCATTCATCCTGTACTGATTTCCCCCCATCCATCCTGTACTGATTCCCCCCTCATCCATCCCGTATTCCCCCACTGACATCTCCCGTGCTCTCCCCTCACATTTTTACCGACTCCAACCAACACACACTAATTCCCCTGCCTCAATCCATCCATTCTGCACCGATTGCCTTCTCAAACCCCCCCCCCCCCCCCCCCCGACCATCTATCCATCCCGCACTGATTCACCCAGCCCCCTCCCCAAAATAAATAATAGAATAAGGGAAGTGAGGGGTGGAGGGGAGAGGGGAGTTCAGTCTACACTCGCTGAATCCATCCCTGTAAAAAGTTACAGATGGTGATTGGATCTGGAAGCGGACCAATACATCTGTAAATAAAACTGGACAGACATATTTTCATTTGCACAATTGATTTGATTGTATTAATTTTAATATATTAATGTTTAAAACCATGCATTGAAGGAAGAATATTTTACAGCTCATCTGTGGTCCTTAACCCCAACCCTAACCCTAACCGGTCGTCACCCGCAGGGCAGCATATGTCAGCGTATGACAGGGCGCACGACATGATGAGACACCCAGATGTCGCCCCTGGATTTTGAACATTCCAAAATCCAGAAGTGACAGGGAGTCACAGCGCGTCACTACATGTGTCACCATGCATCAGGCCGCGTCACGACCCGACCACGACTCGACAACCTTTTTTCAGGCTGTTGCCGAAAATGTCACTCAAGTGGGACAGGCATTTCATGCTTCGAAACATGAGGGCAAGGCTTTTGAAGGCGGCGTCGGCGGTAAACTTCTCCCTGGCCAGGTTCTCGATCACCTCGGGCTCGAGTCCGCAGTGCTCGAAGAAACTCCTAGCCTGAGCAGGCTCGGGAGAACCGGCAGCTGAGGTCAGAGTGCGCCATAATCTGCCTTCACCAACCTGCCGCTTGAGCGGCTCCTTGGGGCGACCTGCTGCTGTTTCTCTTGGCGCAGCTGGCGTGGTTACATTTGCAGCCTGGGCTGCTGCTGGCGTGGTGACTGGTCCTTCCTGGAGTGCTGCTGGAGTGGTTACTTGTGCACCCTTGGGTGCTGCTGGCGAGGCTGCTGTTTCTCCCTGGAGTGCTGCTCATGGTTACTTGTGAACCCTGGAGTGCTGCTGGTGTAGTTACTTGTGCACCCTGGGGTGTTGCTGGTGAAGCTGCTGTTTCCCCCTGGAGTGCTGCTCGTGGTTACTTGTGAACCCAGGAGTGCTGCTGGTGTGGTTACTTGTGCACCCTGGGGTGCTGCAGCCTCTGCTAATTCTCCCCTTCTGACGTTGCTGCTCCTTTTGCCAGCCCTCGCTGCTTGTGAGCCGGGCAGCAGCCAACGGACCAGGCTTCCACGGCTCTTGAAACTGTTTGCGCTGCTGGTGGCCGCCGCTCCTGGCACAAACTCACACTTTTGCTGGTACATGACTAGTGAATCGGGCCTGAGCTGCCTATTGGAGCTGGAGCGACGCACAATGTCAGGCGGGTGCCCCAGCTGCCCGTTCTGGTGGGGTTGCCGGAGGCCAAGTAAGTCTTCATGCTGCTGCTTACCCTGCTGCCGCTGCCTTCCTCGGGGGCAGAGCTGCCCAAACCACCCCCTCGCCGTCTGGCTCTTCAAGTTCTTGGCCTTGTCGGCAGCCAGTCTCTCCACAGCACTCTGCCGACCCCGCCTGTCCCCCTCCATTTGACTGCGGAGGTAGCTGGGGCCCTTGGACATGAGCCTGAGTGGCAGAGAGATGCTCGCCTCAGGCGGCATGCTTGCAGTGGGCACGATCTCGCTCGGCACCTTACTTTGATCCAGCCAACGAGGACAAACACGTTTTCACATCCGCAAAGAAGGAAAGACCAGGACTTCCGTGAGCAATGACAGGCTGTCTGCACTCGCCTTAATGCACATTCACTATGGCTTTGCCCATGACTTGGACTAAGTGGTGAGTAGGTTTGCACAGTTGCATTCTCAGAAAACGGAACTATTTCATGTTGAGGTTGATGTGATCTGAAGTTGTTAGGTCAGGAAGACTATTAAAAGTGCACTGCACACACTAATACAGTCTAACAGTAAAAGGCAATCAAATCAACACACAAAACAATTTCTAAAAAGAGGTTTTCTTTACTGCAAAAACTTACAGTATTTTATTTGCAGTTTTTGCATGCTCCTTTATAACATTTTACATAACATTTTACAACAGTACAACTTGATTATTAATACAAGGGCAACAATTCTTAATTTAAAAAGAAGGATACAACAATGATCCCAATCATCCCGTTCCACCCACTCATTACTCTTGACTCAACCAAAATTATTTCTGAAATATTGGTCATACATTTGGTGCAAAAAGCTCCAAAATAAGGCACAGAATGCACCAGAGAGCATCTAAAACCCCAGTGCTTTCAGGGCCCTTAAGCAGGCCCTGGAACCCGGACGTGAGGGGCTTCCCTCTTGTGATGTGTGCTGCGTGCACATTATTTCATATAACATTTTTGGAATCCTGTCATGCCACCCCCCTTTTTGAAAAGCTTCGTATGGGCCTGTAGTATCATGTGAGTCACCCAAGGCAAAAGAGAAAAAAGGAAGAAAAATATTATTTTTAATGAGAATTGCTACCACTGATGTTAAAGCAGAAGTTAATCGAGGGACTCCACCCTTCCTTGGGTCATCTGTTTTGTTCTGGCCTTCTCTATCTTTCAGTTTGAAGAAGGGTTCTGACCCAAAACATCACATTCCTTATTGCTAGAGATGCCTGACCCGCTGAGTTGCTCCAGCATAAACCAGCATAAACCAGCATCTGCAATTCATTCCTGCACAGTTAATCAGTTGAGGCCTGTTGGAATGCCAGTGAAGGCCAGCGGCAATCAGGGATATAGTCTTCACTGACTGGAGTTGCACTTCACACAAAGGAAAATGGCTGGTTGGTGGAGGGTAATTATCTGAGACTGCAGTGCATTATTTAAAAAATGCTTGAAGGAAATGCCCCAGGACCAATTTACTTCAACTGTCCGATCAATGGCTGTCTCTCCATCAAGAGATCAGGAATGTGAGAGTCGGCATTCTATTCCATTTGCAAACCTTCAGACAGTGAAGCAGTTGATACTCGAATGCAGTAAGACTTGAGCAAGATTCAGTTCTGAGATCAGGATGCACATAACACATGGGGTGTACAATTGCTGCATAATGATCTCCTTAATGAAGAGCATCAAACCACCTCCCTTCCAGTTGAAGAAAGCAGGTCATCGCCACCTTTTCAAGAGCAGATCAGACTAGGCAGCCACTTCTAGCCTTGCCAATGAAGCCAACGTCCACTGAGAGACTAGAGAGAGCTTGAACCTACCAGTCTCTGACTCCGGTTAAGAATGTTATCAAATGAGGCACAGCAGGCATTGGGCATTAGGCCAAACAGAGTTCCCTCTGGAGAGAACCTAACACTCAGAGGAAGGGTAGATTTGAATATAGGAGTAGGGAAGTAATGTTAAAATTGTACAAGGCATTGGTAAGACCAATTCTGGAGTATGGTGTACAATTTTGGTCGCCTAGTTATAGGAAGGATGTCAACAAAATAGAGAGAGTACAGAGGAGATTTACTAGAATGTTGCCAGGGTTCCAGCAACTATGTTACAGAGAAAGGTTGAACAAGTTAGGTCTTTATTCTTTGGAGCGCAGAAGGTTAAGGGGGGACTTGATTGAGGTCTTTAAAATGATGAAAGGGATAGACAGAGTTGACGTGGATAAGCTTTTCCCATAGAGGGTAAGGAAGATTCAAACAAGAGGACATGACATGAGAATTAAGGGACAGAAGTTTAGGGGTAACGTGAGGGGGAACTTCTTTACTCAGAGGGTGGTGGCTGTGTGGAATGAGCTTCCAGCAGAGGTGGTGGAGGCAGGATCGATTTTAACATTTAAAAGTAAAGTGGATAGGTATATGGACGTGAAGGGAATGGAGGGGTATGGTCTGAGTGCAGGTAGATGGGACTAGGGGAAAACAAATGGTCGGCACGGACTGGAAGGGCCGAGAGGGCCTGTCTCCGTGCTGTAATTGTTATATGGTTATATGGTTATTTATTGAAGATATTACACATGTGTTGGTCTTGCGGCTGTAAAGGATGTGAAACTCCTTTGTAAGAAATCAAACAGATGGCATTTCTACATGATGCTTCCTCTGCTGTAAGTAATTAACAAGCATCTGTGCCTCTGCGATATAGTTCTTAAATCAATAACTCACAGTTGCTGAAGATGCTGGACAATGCGTGTGGGTAACTATTGCTGTTTAGTTTGACGGCTCTGACATCTGCCTGTGGTTCACACATAAGCTTGACTATCTGGGTTCAAGAATATATAGATCTCGACTTAAAACTCTTCAATAGTCATTTAATCATACAAGCAGATATTTAGGATCATGTAAACATGTCCTTTGAAACTTGTACTAAACTGCCATTATATATATTGTTGAAGTTGAAACTTTAAACTTCAATAGAACAGAATCAATCTATTGTGTACCTAACACCGCTGGCTCAGTTCAGAGAGTCTGGTGAGTGTGATGCCTGGGCTATCAGTCACCTGTAGCTGAGTAATAGCATTTAAAAATTCTGGATTCTGATCTGTCACCAGAAAGAGCAAGAAAGTACGTGTATCAGTTTGAGATGTAGTTGGGGGGCATTGATCTTTCCATTGTGGGCATGGGTGGGATTCTGTTCACACCGTGTCACTGAGCAGGATGGTCCTGAATGGACAGGTCAGGCAAAGCAGTTATGTGGAGAGACACAAAATGCTAGAGTAATCAGCGCTACAGGCAGCATGTCTCGAGAAGGGTGTTGACCCACTACGTCACCCATTCCGTCTCTCCAGAGATGCTGCCTGTCCCTTTGAGTTACTTCAGCATTTTGTGTCTACAATGTAAACCAGCATCTGCAGTTCCTTCCCACACAGTTATGTGGAGAGTATGGTTTTAGTTGGGTAAACTCCATTATGATCTTGCCAATACCCCTTGTGAGTCTGAGCCTTATGCACACATCGAAGAGTTTTTTCATGTGCTGAAGCTCAAGAGACCCAAATGTAACACCCATAGAGAAGGTTTTAACTGACCTCCTTTCAGTCCAGTCAGGGGATTGGGTATCCATCTAATGTAGCTCCCTGTTGAGGCTGACATCTTAAGGAGTGCTGTTGACACAGGGACTACCATCGCTGTGAATACTTGCCCTACCTTCCTATTCATGTGGCATAGTTACATATGGTGTTGCACTATTCCCATAAGAGGGGGTTCGTAGCTAATATTCCTCTTGTAATCCAAGTCAGCAACACCCAGTGAATTGGTAATGATCCTTTCTGATGGGATTTTGTATGAATATTCAGCATTCCTTTTGTTCAAAGAATTCCTGTTCCGTTTATAAAGTAATTCATTGCATAATAAATGCTTTAGTGTGTCTCCAGGACTTGTGTCTCCATCTTCTTGCACTTAAGCAGTGAAGTGCTAATCAAAGTGGTAGAATGGGAGGAAATAATAAGAAGGTTGTAACTGAAAAGAATGAGCCAATTTATATCGACAGATGGAGGTTACTGCTTGAAAGACGCAAAAGTATTCTTAAATGAGGTACTGATTAATACCATGGCGTACTCAAGTTAGCTCCTTCATGTGCAGAAGTGACACAGCTGGCGTCCTGGTGCCATCGCAACAACCTGGAGCTCAATGCTCTTAAGACAGTGGAATTGATTGTAGACTTTAGGAGAGCTCCCCCTCCCCTCACCCCACTCACCATCAACAACACCACAGTCACATCTGTGGAGTATTTTAAGTTCCTGGGAACCATCATCTCCAAGGACCTTAATTGGAGGGCCACCATCGACTCCACAGTCAGAGAGGCACAACAGAGGATGTACTTCCTGCGGCAGCTGAGGAAGCACAATTTGCCACAGGCAATGATGGTCCAATTCTATACAGCCTTTGCAGAGTCTGTCCTCACCTTCATCATGGTCTGGTTTGGCTCAACCACCAAGCATGACATCCGGAGGCTGCAGCGAATCGTCCGATCAACTGAGAAGGTTATTGACTGCAACCTTCTCTCCATTGATGAACTGCACACTGTAAGGGCCAGGAAGCAAGTGGAGAAGATCATCTCTGAACCCTCTCACCCTGGCCACAAACTATTTGAATCACTTCCCTCTGGAAGGCGATTCCGGACTGTCAAAGCTGCCACAGCCAGACATAAAAACAGTTTTTTCCATGAGTAGAAGCTCTACTCAACAACCAAAAATCTGTAGCCTCCTTTTGCTCAGGTATTTAATTTAATTTACATGTTTAGTCAATAATGTTTTATTATTAATGTTTGATGTTTTATGTGTCATTGTATGTCATGTTGTCACTTGTGGGCGGAGCACCAAAGCAAATTCCTTGCATGTGAATACTTGGGCAATAAACGTATAAAATTAATACCTAACCTTAAAAAACTTAATTCGCTTGTATTTATTAGTGAGTGGTGGGGGTGCAGTGTGAAGAGGTTGATGGTGTCCCAGAAAAAAATTCTTAACTTTGACAACCTGCTACAGGTACCCAGCACCTTTCTTCAAACATTCCTCTTAGCCTCCATGCCCAAGAAAAATAGAAAATCATAAGATAACGCAGGGTCTGTAGTGCTGTTAGAAACTACAAGAAGATGAGCCTTCCGCAACTCATACCAAAGTGTCCCAGAAGTTAAACCTGTGCCTGACCCCCAGTGCAATCTCTGGCAGCACACACTCTTTCGCTTTGCATGAAGCTGGAAGCAGAACCCTGGACAAAGTTCTGTTAATCTTTGATCAGTGCTTTGTGCTGCACTGATGTGATAGTCTTAGCCCAATTCTGCTCCCCTGACCTGAAATAACTGATCACAAAATCATCCGTGGAGCGAATTCACCTTAGTTTAGTTTAGTTTACAGATACAAAGTGAAAACAGGCTCTTCCATCCACCGAATCCACGTTGACCAGCGATCACCACATACACTAACACTATCGCACACACTGGGAACAACTTGCAATTCTTACCACAACCTATTAATCTACCTACATACCTGTACATCTTTAGAATGTGGGAAGAAACCGGATCTCCCAGAGAAAAGTGTGCAAAGGGGTTAGGGTATTGACATGGATAGAGAACTGGTTGGCAGACAGAATGCAAAGAGTAGGAATTAACGGGTCCTTTTCAGAATGGAGGGCAGTGACTGGGGTGCCACAAGGCTCGGTGCTGGGATCCCAGTTGTTGACAATATATTATTAATGATTTAGATGATGGAATAAAATGTAACATCTCTGAATTTGCAGATGACATAAAGCTGGGTGGCAGTGTGAGCAGAGAGGAGGATGCTATGAGGGTGCAGGGTGACTTGGATAGGTTGGGTGAGTGGGCAGAAGCATGGTAGATGCAGTATAATGTGGACACATGTGAGGTTATCCACTTTGGTGGCAAGGACAGGAAGGTAGATTAGGAGAAGGGGAGATGCGATGAGTCCTGGGTGTGCTTGTACTGAAGTCACTGAAAGCAAGTAGCAGGCAGTGAAGAAAGCTAATGGCATGTTGGCCATAATTGCAAGAGGATTTTAGTTTAGGAGCAAGGAGGTCCTACTGCAGTTGTACAGGGCCCTAGTGAGAAGTATTGTGTGCAATTTTCGTCTTCTAATTTGAGGAAGGATATTAATGGCATTGAAACGTAGGCTCACCAGGTTAATTCCCAGGATGGCGGGGCTGACATGAAAGAATGGGTCGACTGGGCTTGTATTCACTGGAGTTTAGAAGGATGGGAGGGGATTTTATAGAAACATATAAAATTCTGAGAGGATTGGACAGGTTAGATGCAGGAAAAATGTTCCCTATGTTGGGGGAGCCCAGAACCAGGGGCCACCATTTAAGAATAAGGAGTAGGCCATTTAGAACTGAGATAAGGAACAACTTTTTCACCCAGAGAGTTGGAATCTTTGGAATGCTGCGCCATAGAAGGCAGTGGAGGCCAATTCACTGGATGATTTCAAGAGAGAGTTAGTTTTAGCTCTTAGGGCTAAGGGAATCAAGGGATATGGGGGAAAAAATCCGGAACGGGGTACTGATTTTGGATGATCATCCATGATCATATTAAATGGTGGTGCTGGATCCGGACTCAAAATTAATAATACTTGGAATATCAGAACAAAGTTTAACTCTTACAACAAGTCAAAGAAATTTCCTAGATTTCAGTATAATAATTGGGAAGAAATTTCAGTATAATAATTGGGAAGAAATTAATATGAAAATTTTGGAAAGGCCCTATATCCCCCACAATTAAAATGTGGATTACGGAAATGTCGGAGACCCTACACCTGGAAAGAATCAGATTTGCCCTAATGGGCAAACAAGAAGTTTTCGTTAGAATATGGTCTTCTTTCATTGATTACTTAAAATTTACTTGATTACTTGGGTAGATCGGTTCGGCAGGGAACCCTAACTGAAACTTGGACTCAGGATTAGATGAAATTCTATATTCCTTGATCTTATCTCCAATGATGTATTAATAGTAAATTATTCCATTCTTTATGATTTTCTTTTTTGATGTTGATTTTTATTTTATTTTTCTTTCTGTTTTTCTCCCTTTAAAAAAAAGAATTATTAGACTCAAAATGATTCACTTGACAATATTAATAATGTATGACTGTTGTACACGAAATATTGCTATCATAACATGTGTTTGCTAAGTCACTGCCTACATATTGTAATAAAAATATATATTTAAAAAAAAAATGGTGGTGCTGGCTCGAAGGGCCGAATAGCCTACTCCTGCACCTACTTTATTTTCTATGTATCTACCCCTTGTCAGGATCAAACCTGGGTCTCTGGCGCAGTAAGGCAGAAACTCTACTGCTGCACCACCATGCCACTCAAGGGTAGACAACCTCTACCATCTTGTTTGTGGTCTACTTACCACTCCAAGCTAACTGGATGAATTGTACTGAGACTGTCTTGAGAACACAAACACAGACTAGTTCTATCCTACACACAAGGAACAATTTACAGAAACCAATTAACCTATAAACCTGTTCATCTGGATGTCGGAGGAAACCAGAGCAGCTGCAGAAAACCCATATGCACGGGGAGAATGTGCAAACTCCATACATTCAGCACCCGTAATCGGGATTGAACCTGAGTCTCTGGTGCTGTAAGCAGCAATTCTATCGCTACGCCACTGTACTGCCCTAATCTGCGAATTAATTTTAATTTGCAAATATACATTTTAAAATTTGCAAATACACATTACATAACCTATCAGAAAGGTAGACAAAATGAAAGCAGACACCTGCTTAATGTGTACAACCTAACCTGTTTTAAAGGCATGATGACTATCCTATATGGAATCTGAAAATATATGCTAACATGGTTTTTTTGGATCCCCAGAATACTGAGGCCTCAAAATGTTTTATTTTCTCTTCATCCACCCACTCGCCACCCTCCAACCCAATCCTTTCCTCATTAATCTGTAGAGATGGTTCATAGAACATGTTATGGATACTAATATGGTTCAAAAATCTTCTTGCTAATCTTGACTAACTTTTGAACGACTTCATCAGCAGCTCAAAGAGAAAACCAAAATTGTAATTAAAATGTAATGTTTTTTAAGAATATATCATCGCTTGCTAGAACATAAAGTACAGCACAGGAACAGGCCCTTCAGCCCAAATGTTCAGTGCCAAAAATAATGCCAGGATAAACTAATCCCATCTACCTGCAGGTGTTCCATCTACTTCCATTCCCTGCATATCCATGTACTGATCAAAATGGCTCTTGTATGCCACTGTTGTATCTCCCCCAACTACCACCCGTGGCAAAGCATTTCAGGCATCCACCATACTTTGTGTAAAAGAAAACCTGCTTCACACCTCTTCTTTAAACTTTTGTCCCTGACACCTGAAAGCTATGCCCTCAAATCTTTCACATTTCTACCCTGAAGAGAAAATTTCTGATTGTTTACCCTATCTATTAAATGTTTTCCTTCAAGCAAAGTTCCTCATTTGGCACGCGAGAAGATCTCTTTTCCCGTTTGTATGTTTGAAGATGGAGGAAAATACTGACACTTCAGTAAACATAAGGAAGCAAACAGTGAACCTGAAGTAGAAATCTGGAAATATCATTCTTCAAGAGACATTTATTATCACATGCACCAATTGGTACAGTTAGATTTGAATTACCATACTGCCTTACGAATAAAAAGAACACAATACACGATAGAATTTAACATGAACATCCCCACACTGAGGGAAGCAATAAAGTTCAGTCCTCTTCCTCTTTGTTCACCCATGGTCGGGGCTTTTGAGCTCTCCGCAGTCGCCGCGACGGGCGGCCCGATATTTCACGCCCTCTCGCCGGGATGATCGGAGCTCCGGCATCGGAACGGAAAACACTCTCAGCGGCTTGGAGTTTCCAAATTGGCCACTTCCTACCAGAGACCGCAGCTCCCGAAGTCCACAGGTCAAGCTGAGCGGAAATTCAACGCTGGCGACCCCCGGCAAGAGGTCCCAGGATACAGCGATGTTAAAGTCAGTGCCGCCCACGGCTGGAGGCTCCGCAAACCCATGCGGCTGGAAATCACAAAACCCCTTTGATATTCTCTATGGTGCAGTGTGCTCAAGGCGTCTTGTTTATTTGGTTTGAATGAAATGTTTTTGTCTTAGGAAATATCCTACAAGATGATTAACTCATCATCAAATGCTTGTTTGGCTTTTGATATCTTGAAGGCCTTGTGAAGTTTAAAGCACGGGTCCGAATTCTGATTTCAGCCCAGAGGTTCATAAATGAAAATCTTCTTCTCCTTTCTGCCAGCTGCTCTGAGAATACTGTGGTTCAATAATTTTGAGCAACTAACTTTTCCTCAGAATGTGGCCTGTTCCGTTATTTCTCAAAGCAGTCATGTTGAAAAATGGCAAGCTAACATGCGTATAAAAAAAGTTGCAAAGGACAGTTTCATATGAGCAAGACAACTTGAATGTGAAGAGAAATGTGAGATAGTGTTGATAGTGGGTTGGCATGAACATGGTTGGTTGCAGGGCATGCTTATTTGATGTGTAACCCCATACCACTAAGTTTCTACATCTAATGAATGGTACAGATTGGTCTGATTGTAGAGATCTTCTCTTCATCACAATTACAAGTATTGATTGCAACTGAAGTTTTAAACTGAAATGGAGAATTAGAGATTCAGTCGAGGTTTTTCAAGGATTTGCATGACATTTTGCACTTGAATTTTACACACATTGGTGTCATGGTGTTCAATGTCAGAATTTATTTGGAAGCCAATTCCTGTTACACTTTTGATGAAAAATGCAAAGTATGTTTTGGCTCTGGTTGACAAGGTCATCAGCCTGATATTTTTGCCTTGTGGATTGTGATCAACTCATTCTGGACACTTTCAGAGTCCCTCCCTTTGTGGTGTCAGTGGATTGATAATACTGAGAAATTCTCAACAGGAAGAAATTGGATGTCACTGAAGAATCACTTTTGGTGATATTGATGTGCTTGAGGAATCATTCATTTTATTTCATACCAAGTGGATTACAAGTCATGGAAACGGACCTTTCTCCTCCTGGCTGGCTAAAGTTTTGTCTTTTTCTGTAGACCGGCATCTACGGTTCCTTGTAGCTCCAATGAAGTAGTCTATGAAGAAGTGGGCGGCATAGTGGTAGAGTTGCTGTCTTCCAGCGCCAGAAACCCGGGTTCGATCCTGACTATGGGTGTTGTTTGTACAGATTTTTTACGTTCTCTCCATGACTGCGTGGGTTTTCTCTGGGTGCTCTGGTTTCCTCCCACATTCCAAAGACGTGCAGATTTGTAGGTTAATTGGCTTCTTTAAATTGTCCTTAGTGTGTAGGATAGAACTAGCGTATAGGTGATCATGGTCCATGCATACTCGATGGGCTGAAGGGCCTGCTTCCCCGCTGTGTCTGTAAACTAAACTCTAAACTAAACTAGTAATTCTGAACTGAAGAAGGGTCTCGACCCGAAACTTCATCCATTTCTTCTCTCCAGTCATGCTGCCTGTCCCGCTGAGTTACTCCAGCATTTTGTGTCTATCTTCGATTTAAACCAGCATCTGCAGATCTTTCCTACACATTTTGTCCGCTCCACTGCAACATCTCCTCAAGGTATGTCTACTTTGAAGAAGTTCTCCTCCTCTGACGAGCATTCAGCAACATCCTCTTTCACTGCTCCGCCTCTGTGATTCCTTCTGCTCTCCGACTCTACGACCGCATTTTAACCCAGAAAAATGTCTGAAGAAGGGTCTCGACCCGAAACATCACCCTTTCCTTCTCTCCAGAGATGCTGCCTGTCCCGCTGAGTTACTCCAGCATTTTGTGTCTATTAGTGATTCTCAACCATCTGCATCTCACATGACTGGGCTTGGATTGTTCCAATGTTGCGATTGCAATCCAAAGTCGTGAGCTCATAACTTCAACAGTGAAGGTGAGCTTTCTTTTTGAGATGTGTTCATTTCTGCCTGTACCTTCTATCTAAAAGTCAGAAGAGCTATCGATCACAATTGGAGTCAATAGTGTTTTATTGTCAGATGTCCCAGACAAAACAAAAAAATTCTTACTTGCAGCAGCACAACAGAATATGTAAACATAGTAGAAGTGAAACATTGGATTTCGATGCTCCATTAAACTGTGCGCTGGAAAGCAAGGATAGAAATGTGTGTTAAATGGTGCAGTTGTTTAATAAGCAGTGATCCACACCTTCCTTCATTGTTGCTGCACCGTCCAGTCAGATCATTTATCTTATTGGCAACACCTGTCTCAATGTCTCTGAACCTTTCAATCTCAGTCTTGTCCTGAGGCAATGAACGTACTTCCAGATTTCTATATCCTGAAGAAGATGGCATCAGAAATTTGCCATACTCTGTCATACAACTTGATATTGACAATCTTGTCAGTTGTTCAACACCAATCCATTAATATTTGTACAGTTTTACCCCAGGAGCAGTAAATCTGAACTGGGCCTCATTATTTGGAGCACAGGGTTGATCCATAATTAATTGACATTTGACAGGAATATTGTATTTTTTACCCTTGTGACATTATTGTTCCCAACTATAAAGCTTTGTTATGTCCTTTGTTAATATGAAATAAAATGTTGTTTATAGCAAATAGGTAATAGAGAGATTACCCACAATGATACATTTAGAATGATATAGTACAAAAATTGTACTATATAGTACAAAACTGTCGGTTCAAATCTATGCAAAATTGTTCAGAAATCCAAATAAGGTTATATACAGTGTAATCATAAAATAACATCTCATCTACAATTCTCTTGAGAAGTCTCTTTTCTAGGGGGAGGGGAGGTTATGATTTCCTAGACAAAGCCAACATTATGCACATATTTTCATTTTTAACAGAGGCTGTTGTGGAGAAGCTTAGAGCAAGGCCTTTCTCAATTTCCACCGACGGCAGTAGTGACAGAGGAGCACAAGAACAATTATATCCCATCATTGTCCGTTATTACGACGACGAACATATAGTCAGCTCTCTTCTTGAGATCTCATCAACCAAAGAACGTGCAACCATCAAGTAGTGTCAAGTCAACCACCAGCACTACCATGCAACCATCGAGTAGTGTCAAGTCAACCACCAGTACCACCAAGCAAGCATCAACTAGTGTCAAGGGTTCTCATGTTCATACACAGGTATTTTCAGGTGATAAACATTGTCCACATATCAAAACTGGTGAAAATGTATCCAAGTTAAAGAGGAAGATGGACCATGACCCTGTGCCAGTACCTTCAAAGAAATCGGTTCATAGCACTTCGTCCATGTCTGCCACAAATGTGTTCTTTCCCTCATCAGTGAAGAGTGTTCAATCTCGTAAGGAACAAACAACTGGCAAATCTAGTGAACACACCTCCAAGTCTAAGGTATCTCAAAACAGTGAAGCCACTAAGAATAAGGCTGGGGAGATTTATGATGAACTGAAAAATGATAGAAACAAACTTTATTGTCTCTTTCTGCAGCACACAATCCCCCTTCTTAACACTCTTAACCTAAAGCTTCAAAAAGATGAGCCCCAAATCCACTTGCTGCATGACCTTCAGCAGGAACTGCTACGCAATATCTTGATAAGGTTTGTGAAGCCAAGTGTGATTTCTGCTGCCGTTCAACTTGACAAGTGTGGATACCATCTAACTCAAAACCAGCGAGAAGATGATGAATTGATCATTGGCAGTAAAGTTAGGCTACTACTTCGTGAGATGCCTCCTACAACGTGTGATGAGTTTTTCACAACAGTGCGCCGATACTTCATTTCAGTCTGCAATTATATCACAAGGACTTTTCCTCTAAATGATGAAGTGCTGATCAATGCACAAGTGGCAGACATTAGCAAGAGGCAGGAGTCAAAGTTTGCCAGTGTGGCATTCTTTGTGCACAAGTTCCATTACATGGAGGACTCCATCGATGACCTGGAGATTGAATTTGGTCATTTCCAGGTGGATCCCCTAGAGTCTGTTTCTTTACAGCAGAGATCAGATGAAGCATGGATTGTGATCTCACAGATGACTGATGAGACATCAGGAGAGAACTGTCTAAAGTATGGCAACCTTGCCAAAGTAATGTTGGCTATCCTGTCTCTGCCCCATTCAAATGCAGAGGACGAGAGACTCTTCAGCTTAGTAAGGAAAAATGCAACTGAATTCAGACCAAACATATCAAAAGCTGTCCTCTCTGATGTCCTCACTCAGAAGGTATACTCACAGTCCAAGAACTTTGTCTGTCACAGGATGGTATTTGATGAAAAGACTTTGGACAAGTGCAAGAAGGCTGCATCAGACTACAACAAAAAATAAAGACATTTTTAGGGAACTCCAACCTTTCAATACATTGATCATTGGTAGTTATGTGTTGGCTAACATACATGAACATGTGCAAGAATGCTGCAAAAGAGTGAAAAGACTACACATGTAGCAACATATAAAGACATGTGATTGTGAGGGAGTTCATCCAACATTTCAACACTTCATTGTGGAGTTGACAGCAACTAATGAACTTAACATAGAAACATAGAAATTAGGTGCAGGAGTAGGCCATTCAGCCCTTCGAGCCTGCACCGCCATTCAATATGATCATGGCTGATCATCCAACTCAGTATCCCGTACCTGCCTTCTCTCCATACCCTCTGATCCCCTTAGCCACAAGGGCCACATCCAACTCACTCTTAAATATAGCCAATGAACTGGCCTCAACTACCCTCTGTGGCAGAGAGTTCCAGAGACTCACCACTCTCTGTGTGAAAAGGTGCAAGAATGCCGCAAAAGTCTATAGCAACATATCAAGACATATTTATAATGAACTCGTTCATCCAGTCTTTCAATAGAGCATTTTCAATGATGAGTTAATACATGTTTATGTAATACCAACTAATGAACATACAGGTATGTTAATGTTAACATTATGCGCTATCGCTTGCCTGTGGGAGCCGCGCTTGCCATCATGCAGAAAAAAAATTGCTTCGCGCAAAAAATTACTGATTTTGTCTCCAAATTACTGATTTTTAGCCTTATGATTACTGATTTGTGCTCTGGAAGGTTGGCATCTCTGCAGTTGTCGTACTAGTTTGACTTTCGTCCTGCTGAGTTTCACTGTCTGTATAACTTGTTATCACCTACCCCTCAGCCAGCAATGGACCATTATGGGCTCCACCTTATCTTGATCATTGTTGATTTTTGCATATCTTTCATTCATTTGTCCT
Organism: Okamejei kenojei; assembly: GCA_035221665.1. NCBI lineage: Eukaryota > Metazoa > Chordata > Chondrichthyes > Rajiformes > Rajidae > Okamejei > Okamejei kenojei. The sequence goes on from CM069149.1 coordinate 37,049,849, forward strand.
ATGTACCTTCTATATCTCTCGATTCCTATTCCCCTGACTCTCAGTTTGAAGAAGGAACGTCACCTATTCCTTTTCTCCAGAGATGCTGTTTGACCCGCTGACTTACTTCAGCATTTTGTGTCTAACACAGTTTTCAATTTTGTTTATTTCTTATAAAACCAGTCAGCTTGAGTGAGCTCTTGAATTTAGCCAAGTCTGGGGTGAAGCTTTGGTAGTTAAAGACCCATCATTTAGGGTGGGACAAACTTCTGAGTCATGAACATTGGCTGGTGTATGCTCTGAGTTGGTAACAAAACATTAAATAAACAACAACAAAAGTGGATTTAAACAAAACACAAGGATTAAAAAAAGGGATAAATGATCAGCAAAGTTCTGAGGATAAAAGAAGGAGCTGATTAATGCTCTGGTGTGATCTCTGACCAGGATTACAGTACATGCATTAACCTGTTGTTGTTAAGCAGGATTAATGTTAAACCAGATTTGGTTAATACCAATTGGAACATCTCATTACATCTCCAAAATCCTCACTTTGCATACTTGTCACAGAGCCTTCAAATGCCTACAGAAGGTGGACAAAAATGTTGGAGAAACTCAGCGGGTGAGGCAGCATCTATGGAGCGAAGGAAATAGGCAACGTTTCGGGTCGAAACCCTTCTTCGGACTGATAGCTACAGAAGATTGGCTTTGTACATATTTGAATACTTTTCCAGGACACAGAGGTGATCATTCGGAAATTTAGTTGTGATGTCAGTCCACAGCCTTTGGTGAAAACTATTAGGAATTTAGTTAAAGCTGGCTAATAATGGTTAATAAATGAGATGTTCTCTTTTTTGCTTTTATTCCAAATGGGTAAAATAAAAAGTAAATTAGATTTATCATCAACTGGAGCACCAGAATCAGGTGCCAAATATCAATGATTTGTGGAGATATCAGCACTGATTTCAAGTGTCAGAATATTACTGGGATGAGCAAATGTTCAGAAGCTTAAATTAGATTTTGTGTGATATTTCCACAGCTTATTAGAGCGTTGGATTCAATGGGATGTTTCATTATCAGTAAGAAGATGGCAAGCAGTGTTGCTGCAATGTTCCTCATGCATTGTTGCCATTCCAGCAGTAGTTACTCATACTGCAAAGTTAAAGTTAATTTTTCCAAGACCATAATTGTGATTGCTTCACTTTCAAATCTCCTTCTGCTAGGGCATCTCCTGATTATAACCTTTTCTGTGCCCATGACAATCAATGGTTCAGGTATTGGCAAGTTGTCAATGAAGTGGCCTCTTGGTCTTCCATCCTTTCTGAGGTAGGGTATAGGGATTGTAGATTCTTTGAAATTCTGCGGTTTGAGTATCTCAATGAACCAAGTCAACTCGGGAATTGAATCTGCCAGAAACATGGAAATGGAATCAAAGGACCTTTGGAAGATCAGACCTGGATGATTTCAATGTGGAAGGAGTAATTGTGTACTTGCACCACCAGGAAAGAAGCGTAAAATTAATTGAATTTAGATTGTAACTGAAATGTTGATTACATGTTATCTTTGGCTAACAGATATGAAAGCAATAGAATGAGTATTTAGTCACTTTGTGACTTGAAGAGGTTTAAGGTGCACATTGCTTATCATTGCAATATGACCATAAATTAAGATGTGCACATTTAATACTGAATTCAATCAATTATTAAGAAATTATTAAGAAGGCATTATAACGAAATTCAGAGCTTAACTAATGACGTGCAGTAGTTACCCACAATCTCTCTGGTTCTGTCTGAAGAAATGCCAGTTTAATTTTATTTGGCAAAGATTAATAGATGAATGTTACAGAAAACAGTTGTTTATGAGAAGTGGGCTCTTTTTATGGACTTTTAGTCCAAAGTGATTGTGTACTGACAACTCAATAAAAATGACTGTGTTGTCAGTGAGGGGAGAATATCAGTGGAAAGCAATGAAGAACTGTAACCACTCAGTACCAAAGATCCTATAGCGGATCCGCTATAGGATCTTTGCTCAGTACTCCTTTGGTGTATGTGTTGTCATTGGAAACAACCAGATAGGGGCTGACATGGTGACAACCAGTTCAAATGGTAAAACGTTACCGATGTTCACAGAGAAAGGCAAGGAGGTTTTAGAGAAACCTATGCTGCTGTAGCTGTATTGGGAAAGGAGGCGATGAGAAGGTAGGTTATATCTTCCCAATGAATGGACCAGATCAGACCAGCACAAATGTTAACTATGTGCCACTGTGAATAGTATGACTTGCCACAGTATTTCTCCTTGGTGTTGGTTCTTGGCTGTAATAGCCATGTGTTGTAATTGCAGAAGACAGCAGGGAGTATGGGCCAGTGTTTGAAGAACAACCACTGCCTACCATCTACCCAGAGGAATCCGAAGAAGCAAAAGTATCACTAAACTGCCGAGCTCGTGCAATTCCTTTCACAGCCTACAGGTAAAAGTACCCTTTTGCTTCGGTCTGGTGTTAGCTGTCCAAAGGATTGTAGTGATATATGTTTAATGTTGACATTCAGAACTGTATTAAACCTACATTTTACGTCCTCCATACTTTTCCCAATCTGTTATCAACCTAATTTGATTACCAGGTGAGTGCTGGAATGGTATTAGCCACTGCATTCATATAAAGTGCTCACCATGTACACTGACGCTGCTTTCACTGTCGGTATTATAATTGCTGGAATTGCTGGAGGTCACCACCTCTCCTATTCGCACTAAGTCCTTCTTGTTTATTTCAAATTTCCCAATGTGCTTTTATTGTGTTGTAGATGGAAGGTAAACAACCACTTCATTAATGTGGAAGATAGCCACTACAGTATGATTGGCGGCAACCTTGTAATCAACAACCCGGAAAAGGTGAAGGACCGTGGCAAATACCAGTGCGAAGCCTCAAACAAATATGGAACCATCATTAGTAAAGAGGCCGAGCTGCAGTTTGGATGTATGTATTTATCTGCAAACTTATTTATCAGAACCTTACTAAGTAGATTTAGTTTACTTACCTCCAGTGTCCCCCTCCCTGACTTAGTCTGATGAAGGGTCTTGACCCGAAACATCATCTATTCCTGTTCTGCAGAGATGCTGCCTGACCCGTTGAGTTACTCCAGCATTTTTGTATATCATTGGTTTAGTTTAGTTTATTGTCACATGTACCGAGATAGTTACAGTGAAAAGCGTTTTAGTTTGTGAAAATATTTATGTGCTTGTTTGTATTTGTCCCAGTTTCCCTCGTATATCAGTCAAATAACTCCCTCCTGGATTTGAGCACACAATCTAGACAGTTCTGATTGGCTGTTGCACTGCAGAGGTGCAGTTTTTCGGCTGAGATGTTAACCGAAGGTCCACTCTCAGTATTCATGTGGAAATAAAATCTCCAATCTCAAGTGTAAAATGGGCAGGCAGTTTGAGAGTTCTGCTTATTTACTTGGCAAGCAATAAAACAGGAAATAGCTGTTGATCTGATTGTTTAACTCATTGTTCTTTGTGGAATCTTGCACTGTTGCACTTTGCACCTAACAAACTGTGGTTGTGTTTCAAGAAGCAGTTTATGGGCTGGGAAGTACTTGGGTTATTCTGACATTGTATAAAGTCTTTCCCTGTTGAAATTGCTACCTCTCTGGCAAAAAATGGAGTTGAATGGTATATTTATCTTGGAAATTGATTATTTAGCTGGTGAATACATTGAAGCTGCCTCCTCCCTCTCCATTGGCATAGCCTTCCATTCCCTTTGTTTGATGAGCTCTCCCATCAGCAATGTGACGCAGTGGTAGAGTTGCTGCCTTACAGCGATTGTAGCAGCAGAGAAGCGGGTTCGATCCCGACTACGGGTGCTGTCTGTACAGAGTTTGTACGTTCTCCCCGTGACCGCGTGGGTTTTCTCCGAGTTCTTTGGTTTCCTCCCACATTGCAAAGATTACATCCCACATTGGCTTAGAAACATAGAAAATGGGTGCAAGTGTAGGCCATTCGGCCCTTCGAGCCAGCACCGCCATTCAATATGATCATGGATGATCATCCAAAATCAGTACCCCCGCTTTTCCCCATATCCCTTGATTCAGCCCGAGGAGCTAAATCTAACTCTCTCTTGAAAACATCCAGTGAATTGGCTCCACTGCCTTCTGTGGCAGAGAATTCCACAGATTCACAACTCTCTGGGTAAAAAAAACAGGAACACTAAAGACAGACAGAGGCAACTAGAATTGGAATAATAGGAAATGAAAGAGGAGCTGTAGCGAAGGGAGTCATTGGCAGATGTATGGCAGGCAGTGAAAGGCGCGAGGGAAATGCATGTCTTTATTCTTCAGCACAACAGATGAAATTGAAGCCATTGAGTTGGCTGCTATTTGCTAATTGTAATATGGATGCTATTTGTAACATGGGTACAAATATTTTTAAGGGCACCAGTTCAACGCTGTCAGGCTTGGAGCAGGAAAGCATGTTCACAAGGGTCTGAAATTCCCCATAATCAGACAGTGCTTACAGGCAGGAATTCATGACCAACCCGTATTTAGTGAACAATTAAAGTGGCATTTAGTAACACTAGGCATTTTAAGGTTCATGAGTTACAATACAGCATGGAAGCAGGCCCTTCAGCCCAACTTGCCCATGCTAACGAAGATGCCCCATCTACGCTAGTCTTACTACCTCATGTTTAGCCCATATCCCTCCAAATCTTTCCTATCCATGTGCCTGTCCACCTGATTCAGGGACAGTTTCTTCCCAGCTGTTCAGGCAACTGAATCATTCTACCACAACCAGAGAGTAGTGCTGAGCTACGATCTATCTCTTTGGTGACCGCTGGCTTTAATTTGCACTAAACGTTATTTCCTTATCATGTATCTATACACTGCAAATGGATCTATTGTAATCATGTATTGTCTTTCTGCTGACTGGTTAGCACGCAACAAAAGATTTTCACTGTACCTCGGTACACATGACAATAATAAACCAAACTAGTACCTGCCTCAACTACCTTCTCTGGCAGCTCGTTCCATAAACCCCATATCCCAATATCCCTTGATTCCCTTAGCCCTAAGAGCTAAATCTAACTCTCTCTTGAAAACATCCAGTGAATTGGCCTCCACTGCCTTCTGTGGCAGAGAATTTCACAGATTCACAACTCTCTGGGTGAAAATGGGTGGCTTGGGTTTGTATAGATTAAATTGACCCTAGTATGTTATAATGTTAATGTGCGGGAATCGCTGGTCAGCACGGACTCGGTGGGCCGAATGGCCTGTTCCTAAACCTAAATGCTCTGTTATTATCCACCTCAATATCTCCCTGCAGCAGTGTATCCCATATTCTACCTAGAATTCTATTATATAGCATGGAAACAGACCTCTACCCCATCAAGCCCATTGAGAATCTTTTTACCCCGTCACATAATTATAAATTTTTAAGCAGAGTCCTGCAGAAGTAATGGGTAAGACAGGACCTGATTCTGGTGGAAGAATATTCAATGCAGATAGAATTTTGTTGAAGTTCGCTACCCTTTCTGCATGGTCCAAGGGAAGCCTCCTGATGCTGAGATTATTCTCGTGAACATCTGTGTGTCCCTCATAAGTTATCTGTTCAGTTCAGTTTAGTTTATTGTCATGTGTACCGAGGTACAGTGAAAAGTTTTTGTTACGTGCTAACCAGTCAGTGGAAAGACAATACATGATGACAAAGCAGCCATTCACAGTGTACAGATATACAATAAGGGAACAACATTTAGTGTAAGGTAAAGCCAGTAAAGTCCGATCAAAGATAGTCCAATAGTAGTTCAGGACTGCTCTCTAGTTGCGGTAGGATGGTTCAGTTGCCAGATAACAGCTGGAAAGAAGCTACCCCTGAATCTAGAGGTGTGCCTTTCCACACTTCAATACCCTTTGACTGAAGGTCGGGGGGTATGGCTCATCCTTGATTATGCTGCTGGTCTTGCCGAGGATTTTTGATACTGTGCATCGATGGTCAGTTTTCTGTAACATTAGCTGCGATAATTCAATGACAATCCTGGCACCATTTCCCACAGGCCAGGTGGGATAGTGGAAGAGAAATGTCCTTGTGGATTTTTTATGCTCTGTTTATTTAGCTTTGTACTCCATAGGTAAATATTTCACATTAAATGACCATGTTAGGGCAGGGCAGACACATGTTCAAAATAATGGAAGGGATATTTTCTCTCTGATCAACAGACATTTTGATGTAGGGTCATCCATGCATGGAACAGATTACAGGGAGCAGCAGTGATTCTTAAATTGTCCCCCATGAGAAGTTCTTTGTTTTATTATCCAAAAAAAACCAGACTTAACTTGCTTGTGGGATAGAAGGTACTGATAAGGAAATTATACGTCCTTTGGTTGAAGAGGGTTCTAAGGAAAATATCAGATTTTGTGATAGAAGCGTTTTTTCTGCTAGTAGCAAGAATGAGCTTTGGGTGGGGGGAGGGAAATAGATTATTTTAGTGGTCACTCTGAAATGATTAGAATATAACAATGTGGAGATAGGCCTCTTGTCTGTGCCAACTCAAAGCAGTTCTCAACACTAATTCCATTTATATTCTCCCCCTCCTCTCTCTTTTGTAAGACTAAAACAAGACAAGTTCTGATGGTTGAAGTTGGTCCCCTTTTATTCAAGCATCTGTGTTCCATAATACCCCTTCCACCTCTTCCGACAAGTGCACATTGGAGTCTGTTTTTTTTTGCACTTCTATCTAATTAGTGACTGCTCTTCTCTCCTTGAGGGTGAATGAATCTGATTCATTGTACTGCTGCTATTATTCCAGTTCATTTTCAATGACTTGGTATTTAAGGAGGTTGGGGGGAGGGGGTTATTCAGTTTAAACTAAATTGGGGGATTTTATCCAAGACTACCTGATTCTTTGCGAGTCTACCTTTTGAGCCAGTCTGAACCAAAATAATTTTATTCTTCCTCCACCAACTTTGTGCATCGCTAAAGATTCTGCTCTTTGCCTGGAAACAGTTGCAACAGATGACTTGATGCACTGGAACCAGTTTCAATGGTTCAATGAAGATAGACACAAAATGCTGGAGTAACCGAGCAGGACAGGCAGCATCTCTGGATAGGAATTGGTGACGTTTCGGGTCGAGACCCATCTTCAGACTCCTTCAGACCCCTCTGAAAGCACAGCTCTCTGTTCACTCCGCAACATCAATTACTTTGAAGAACTTTAATGGTTCAATGGTGCTATATTGTTGCAGGTCTGAAGTGCAAATGCCCAGTGAGATTCTTTTCTGACAAACAGTCCAGTCGAGTACTACCCTCAATTAGCAGTTGTACAGAAATAGTCTAATGAGAACGCATGCAAATGGCACCATGTTTGGCTAAAACAACTGATGGCCTCTCCGCGCCCGTCCACATTGTTTGGCATTATTTTGGTGGCATTGTACTGTAATTTACATGTTATTTCAATCGTTAAAACTTATACTTGGCTGTGAAGTTTTTTTTCTGGAGCCATGAGGCTCATGCACAGTCAGACCTTTGAAAGCCAAACCAGGTGAGACCCTATTCAACAACTCTACCGTGACGTTACTCTGTGAACCACACACCTTTCACTGGGTACCTCAGAACTACAAAGCAAACAGAATAAAGATGGGTGATAGAATTTACATGGTAAATGGTAGGGAATTGAGGAATGCTGTGGAACAGAGGGATCTAGGAATAACTGTGCATAGTTCCCTGAAGGTGGAATCGCATGGAGATAGGGTGGTAAAGAAAGCTTTTGGTGTGCTGGCCTTTATAAATCAGAGCATTGAATGTAGGAGTAGGGAAGTAATGTTAAAATTGTACAAGGCATTGGTAAGACCAATTCTGGAGTATGGTGTACAATTTTGGTCGCCTAATTATAGGAAGGATGTCAACAAAATAGAGAGAGTACAGAGGAGATTTACTAGAATGTTGCCTGGGTTCCAGCAACTAAGTTACAGAGAAAGGTTGAACAAGTTAGGTCTTTATTCTTTGGAGCGCAGAAGGTTAAGGGGGGACTTGATTGAGGTCTTTAAAATGATGAAAGGGATAGACAGAGCTGATGTGGATAAGCTTTTCCCATTGAGGGTAGGGAAGATTCAAACAAGAGGGCATGACATGAGAATTAAGGGACAGAAGTTTAGGGGTAACATGAGGGGGAACTTCTTTACTCGGAGAGTGGTGGAGGCAGGATCGATTTTAACATTTAAAAGTAAAGTGGATAGGTATATGGACGGGAAGGGAATGGAGGGGTATGGTCTGAGTTCAGGTAGATGGGACTAGGGGAAAATAAATGGTCGGCACGAACTGGAAGGGCCGAGAAGGCCTGTTTCCGTGTTATATGGTTATATGGTTATATAATTTGAACCTTGATCAGTTTTGTAAGAACTGGGAAGGAGTGAAAAGTAGCGGGTTGAGCTGCACAAAAAGTTGAAAGCTCAACTTTTCTCAGTGTCAGTGCCGATAAAACTGCCTCCTGTAAAGTTTGACCACTTACCCCAGGCCCCAACTCATGCTAAAGGAAGTGAGTTCATCTTATTTAATCCACCTAGGCCCTTCGTAATCTATTCACCTCCCTTGTGTCCCCTCAACCTCCTCTGTTCCAAAAAGCCAACCATATCCTTTTCTCATAGCTACAAATTTGTAAGCACCATAGAGTCCTAGAGTGATACAGTGTGGAAACAGGCCCTTTGGCCCAACTCATCCACACCGGCCAACAATGTCCCAGCTACACTAGTCCGACTTGCCTGCGCTTGTTTGGAAATAGGGGTTTTACTCATTGAAATTCCATTGGCTATTGTTTTTGAATTAAAAGTATTTTTCTCTCATCTTTCTCCTGTAGATCTCGAGAGGTTTCCGACTGATGAGCGGCAAGCAGTGAAGGCGAGGGAAGGAGTTGGTGCAGTGCTTTTGTGTGATGCCCCTCCACATTTTCCAGGTAATTCCACAAGGCTGTCATGTCATTCAGTGAAGCATTTTGCAAATCAATCTTTTGAAAAAATGTCTGCGTTATTTTGCTACTGGCATCCCACCAGCCTCTCTGTAACAACACCAACCAATTAACCATCCTATCCCATCCCAGTGGAGTTAGGATCGATTCATTGTCTCGAGGATGCTGAACCTTCTGAGTTAATGAACTATTGGAGGGACATGTTAGGATTATGTAGTAAGCAGATTAATCCAGTCATTAGTAATGTGCAGTGAATGTTTGCACATTTTACACACCTAAATTGTTAACAGAATGTAAACACACTTGCATTGGCTTATTGTCATTTCAGATATAGAGGATCACCAAATATCTTAAAAGATGTGGTTGGGAACTTGCAAAATGTTTATCTGCGGTGTACCACTAACCACACTTAGTGGCCATTTTGTCTGTTGTCTTAATGAAAATTGTGTTGCAAAACATAAACCAGTCTTCATGCTGATGAGAACTTCTCTCAGTGGGAGGTCTATTTGATCCACAGCAATTGTCTTTATTGCGAAGGAAGTAAAATCTAGGCACAGGATGTTTCAGTCAAAGTATTTTCTGGGAAATGAAATCTTCTATTGTTTGCGTGATGTTATCCATGTATCCTAATTTGGTTAGTGTCACATTTATCTGGCACTTGCTGACAGGTCATTTGTATTAATGATTTGTTGACAGGTTTGGGTTAACATTCTGCCTCATTCTGTGGGGAATTCAGAGAGTCTTAATGTTAAGAATCTTGCTGATAGATGCAAAGCGTGTTTCTATAGAAATACAGAAAGTCACAGAAAAACTATAATGTAGAAGGAAGCCATCAAGGCAGTGGTTTGAGTTTGTTCACTTGTAATGCTATGAAGGCTGGCTTGTGGCAATTAACTACAGCACCTCATCTTTCTTTCCATGGGATAAGAATTCTGTAGATCAGCTGGAATTTATACTTTGACTGTGGATTTTTTTGTTTACGTTATCTAAAAGTAATTGTATTGTTTTGGGGTCTTATTTTGAGCAATTGAAATCTTGAATAAAAACACTAGCTTCAGCAGTAATGACCATGAACTATGGGTCATTTTAAAACGTATCCGATCACCTGTGTTCTAAGAGATCTATGCTCCTGAACGGATGGTTTCATATGTGACTCCAGTCTGACCATTGTAGTTGGCCATTAAATGGACTGGTAAGCATCTCTAATAGGGGAATGATTATGGATGTGAATGAACTGTATTAAAAAAAAGGTATGAAGCATCCATACTGGGTAGCTATCACCTTGCTGCTTGTTATCTATTGAATAGGATACAAAGCAGTGGATATTGTTAGCTCTGAAATGTTTAACTTTGGGTAAGTTGGGGTTAAATTATTCAGAAAAAAGACTTAATGGAGTTCCTAGATTTAAAAAAATAAAGAAACCAAGTTATCCTAACAGAGGGATATAACTTCCTGAGGGCTTTTGCTCCGTGTTCTGTTTTCAGGTCAATTGTTTTGGCGAGGAATGCTTTGGCCCTATGTTGATCTTTCACCATCTTGTGGCTGTTACCAGCCACTGCATGGAAATGACCAATTGGTTAACCAAACATGTGATTTTGCATTTCTTGCCATGTATACAAATTTCAAGAATAATATTTAATCTGTTCAACAGCATCAATATTTTGTCAATTAAATTTAAAAAGAAAAACTGAAAACGTTGGAAATCTCAGACAAAATATAGAAATAAGGAACTGCATTTGCTGGTACATACACAAAAGGACACAAAGTGCTGGAGGAACTTCGCGTCTCTGAAGAACATGGATAGGTTACGTTTTGGGTTGAGACCCTTCAGACTGATTGTAGTGGGGGAGAAGAAAGCTGGAAAAGGGGTGAGGTAGAACAAAGCATGAAAGCAATAGGGGGACAAGGGGGAGGGGGGAGGGGGTTGAGTGGGTGTTGGTAGGCAGATGGTTGGAACAAAAGCCAGAGATAAAATCAGACAGGATTGAAGATTGCAAATTATGAAGCCAGAGGGAGGAAAGTAGTGGAGGTGAGGTGGGGGCGGGGAGTGCAGGCGGGGTGCAGGGAAGAGTTGGCCATTAAATGGTTTCAGAATTGACAAATGACCAGGATCAATTGTTGTTGATGTTCACACTTCAAAATTTGACGAATACTGAAAGGCCTGGATAGAGTGAGAGTGGAGAGATGTTTCGACTAGTTGGAGTCTAGGAGTAGAGGCCATAGCAGAATAAAAAGATGTACCTTTACAAAAAGATGTAAAGGAAATGAGGAGAATTTATTTTAGTCAGAGGGTGGTGAATCTGGAATCTGTGGAATTCATTGCCACTGAAGGTTGCGGAGTCCAAGTCTATGGATATTTTTAAGACGGACATTGATAGATTCTTGATTAGTATGGGTGTCGGGGGTTATGGGATGAAGGCAGGAGAATGGGGTTGAGGGAAAGATAGATCATCCCCATAAATCTTTTAGAATGACGGAGTAGACTTAATGGGCCGAGTGGCCTAATTCTACTCCTACAATGTAAGAACAGGAAAATATCTGCATCATGTGCAGGCGAATAGATCTAAGATGGCGCCCAACCCAGGCGACTATCGGTGTGACTTGCAATCACACATTACAATCGCTCCACGCTTTTACATCTCTACTCCAAGAGCAACATTTCTTACTTTAACTGTGCTCTTCTTAAATACCTCTCAGGTACCTTTGGACAATCTTTCATCAGACTTTACTAATTTTATCTTGCACTAATAATTATTCCCTGTATCATGTATATGTGCATTGTGAATGGCTCGATTGTAATCGGGTATTGTCTTTACATTGACTGGTTAGCATGTAACAAAAACCTTTCACTGTACCTCGGTACACGAGACAATAAACAAAACTAAAGAAAGCGGTGGAGGATGGTAGTGTACAAATTGAGCGCACTTGAAGCAGAGCAGCCACCAGACTAGACCGATGGAGGATATGCCCTGCCATTTCCAGGGCATATAACGGGGGTAATTACCAACAAGGCTTTCATCAGAAACACGGGTCCTGAACTTAAAGAAAGGTAACTTTGAGGGTATGAGACGTGAATTGGCTAAGATGGACTGGCAATTGATTCTTGAAGGGTTGACGGTGGATATGCAATGGAAGGCATTTAAAGACTGCATGGATGAACTACAACAATTGTTCATCCCAGTATGGCAAAAGAATAAATCAGGGAAGGTGGCGCATCCGTGGATAACGAGGGAAATCAGGAATAGTATCAAAGAAAAAGATGAAGCGTACAAATTAGCCAGAAAAAGCAGCCTACCAGGGGACTGGGAGAAATTCAGAGACCAAAAGAGGGAGGACAAAGGGCTTAATTAGGAAAGGGAAAATGGAGTATGAAAGAAAACTGGCAGGAAACATAAAAACTGACTGCAAATGTTTTTATCGATATGTGAAGCGCAAAAGATTAGTTAAAACAAATGTAGGTCCCTTGCAGTCAGAAACGGGTGAATTGATCATGGGAAACAAGGACATGGCAGACCAATTGAATAACTACTTTGGTTCTGTCTTCACTAAGGAAGACATAAATAATTTGCTGGAAATAGCAGGGGATCGCGGGTCAAATGAGATGGAGGAAATGAGTGAAATCCAGGTTAGCCGGAAAGTGGTGTTAGGTAAATTAAATGGATTAAAGGCTGATAAATCCCCAGGGCCAGATAGGCTGCATCCCAGGGTACTTAAGGAAGTAGCCCCAGAAATAGCAGATGCCTTAGTGATAATTTTTCAAAACTCTTTAGATTCTGGAGTAGTTCCTGAGGATTGGAGGGTAGCTAATGTAACCCCACTTTTTAAAAAGGGAGGGAGAGAGAAAACGGGGAATTATAGACCAGTTAGTCTAACATCGCTAGTGGGGAAACTGCTAGAGTCAATTATTAAAGATGGGATAGCAGCGCATTTGGAAAGTGGTGAAATCATTGGACAAAGTCAGCATGGATTTACGAAGGGTAAATCATGTCTGACGAATCTTATTGAATTTTTTGAGGATGTAACTAGTAGAGTGGATAAGGGAGAAGCAGTGGATGTGTTGTATCTGGACTTTCAGAAGGCTTTCGACAAGGTCCCACACAAGAGATGGTATACAAACTTAAAGCACACGGTATTGGTGGTTCAGTATTGATGTGGATAGAGAACTGGCTGGCAGACAGGAAGCAAAGAGTAGGAGTGAACGGGTCCTTTTCAGGATGGCAGACAGTGACTAGTGGGGTGCCGCAAGGCTCAGTGCTGGGACCCCAGCTATTTACAATGTACATTAATGATTTGGACGAGGAAATTAAATGTAACATCTCGAAGTTTGCGGATGACACGAAGCTAGGGGGCAGTGTTAGCTGTGAGGAGGATGCTAGGAGACTGCAGGATGACTTGGATAGACTGGGTGAGTGGACAAATGCATGGCAGATGCAGTATAATGTGGATAAATGTGAGGTTATCCACTTTGGTGGCAAAAACAGGAAGGTAGACTATTATTGAATGGTGACCGATTAGGAAAAGGGGAGATGCAGCGAGACCTGGGTGTCATGGTACACCAGTCATTGAAAGTAGGCATGCAGGTGCAGCGGGCTGTGAAGAAAGCGAATGGTATGTTGGCATTCATAGCAAAAGGATTTGAGTACAAGAGCAGGGAGGTTCTACTGCAGTTGTACAGGGTCTTGGTGAGGCCACACCTGGAGTATTGCGTACAGTTTTGGTCTCCTAATCTGAGGAAAGACATTCTTGCCATAGAGGGAGTACAGAGAAGGTTCACCAGACTGATTCCTGGGATGGCACGACTTCCATATGAAGAAAGACTGGATAGACTTGGCTTGTACTCGCTGGAATTTAGAAGATTGATGGGTGATCTCATAGAGACTTACAAAATTCTTAAGGGGTTGGACAGGCTAGATGCAGGAAGATTGTTCCTGATGTTGGGGAAGTCCAGGACAAGGGGTCACAGTTTAAGGATAAGGGGGAAGTCTTTTAGGACCGAGATGAGAAAATCATTTTTCACACAGAGTGGTGAATCTGTGGAATTCTCTGCCACAGAAGGTAGTTGAGGCCAGTTTGTTGGCCATATTTAAGAGGGAGTTGGATGTGGCCCTTGTGGCTGAAGGGATCAGGGGGTATGGAGAGAAGGCAGGTACAGGATACTGAGTTGGATGATCAGCCATGATCATATTGAATGGCGGTGCAGGCTCGAAGGGCTGAATGGCCTGCTCCTGCACCTAATTTCTATGTTTCTATGTTTCGTATGCATCCGTCATCAATGGTGCATTGCTTCATATTGCATCCTTCTCTGAGCTCAGGGTTGATCACAGACTTTGTTTGGTTTCCCCACAGATGACTTGATGTATCGCTGGCTGCTGAACACATTCCCCACGTTCATCGAGTCCAACAAGCGACAATTCGTTTCCCAGAACACCGGCAATCTCTACATTGCGAAAGTGGAAGATACCGACCTGGCCAATTACTCCTGCATGGCCAGCAGCCGCTCCATCTCCAAGAGTGTTATCAGCAAGTACATCACGCTCATCCCTCAAAGTGTCGGTGAGGATTAATTATTGTATTTTGCAACTTTTCTCCAAATCTTTTAGAATGGACAGAACAACATTTGTTTGCAGCAGAAATTTTAGGCTATAATTTGACAGCAAGCAGAAATGACCACAGAGCCGTGAGGATATGATCTTTAGATTTTATTTTACATTTCAAGAATTCACAAGAGCAGTGTGAATTTCATGCGGTAACAGCACAAACCTTCTGCTGTGGTTAGGTCAAACTGTTCAAATACAGGGCAGGATAGACACTGCAAACTCATTTTGAGCCTCCGATACAAAAGCATTTGAAGAGTGAACAGAAAATGGTGGAAATGACTAGTGTGGCAGGCGGCATCTCTGGAGAATAGAATGGGGTTAATAGAATGGAGCACAGTGGCGCAACCGCAGAAATCCAAGTTCGATCTTGATCTTATATGCTGTCTGTTTGGAGTTTACACTGTTGGAGTTCGGGTCCAGTCGGTTCTTCAGACCTGTCTGAAGAAGGGTCTTGACCCGCTGAGTTACTCCAGCTTTTTGTGTCTATCTTCGGTTTAAACCAACATCTGCAGTTCCTTCCTACACAATTATTGTGCTAACCTGTGTGGTTTAAATTTCAGGCGTGATAAAAAGATATCCTCCTGACATTCGGGTGAAGTTCACGGATACCCAAGTCTTGATGGGCCAGAACCAAACTTTTGAATGCTTTGCACTTGGCAAGTAAGTATGAAGATGAAGGTAGCTACAGTGTAAACAGTGGGGGGGGGGTCAATGCTTGTTATGTTCCTTTTTCCTATATGCGGATATTAATGAAACACAATGCATACAAAGGAGGGGGAGGCCATTTGACCTCAGACGTGCTCTCCTGGCTAATTCCTGATCTACTCACATTAGTTCCATATCCTGTGACATTCTTGCCTTGACACCAATCTCAGTCTGATATCCATTTACCCCTCTTGTCTTTGGAAGGACAATTTTGAGATTTCCCACTTTCTGCAGAAAAGTGCTTCCTGATTTGTTTTGTCAGTATCCTGGTGTATCCATTTATCTGACCGAGTCTCTTGTCTTTGGAAGGGAGAATTTAGGATTACTCACTTTCTGTGGGAAAGTGCTTCCTGATTTATTTCGTCAGATCCCCGGCTATAATCATAAGATTTTCACCTTTTTTAGATTTCTCAAGTGAAGAAGTCTACTCAACCTGTCCCTTTCTGATGAGGATTTCTTGCCCTGAGACATAAGTTCTCTTCATCTCCTCGTGGAACCCGCCTGACCCGCTGAGCGTTTCCAGCAGTCCCTGATTTTCTTGCTGGAGCGTTTTGTGCCAATTAGCGTACACCATATTGTGGGAAGCCTTGTGGGTTAAAATGCGCTGGAGCAAAGCACAGGCATAAACTGCGCTGGGGTAAACCACATTAGGTAAAACCACACTGCGGTAATCCATCCTGGGACAACCTTTGCTTGGATTACTCTTCCTCCCACCCTGCTTCCTGTAAGGACTCAATCCCCTATTCCCAATTCCTCCGTCTACGCCACATCTGCTCCCAGGATGAGGTGTTCCACACCAGGTCATCACAAATGGCCTCATTCTTCAGAGAACGGGGATTCCCCTCCCCCACTATAGATGAGGCTCGCACCAGGGTCTCCTCCATACCCCGCAACACTGCCCTCTCTCCCCATTCCCCCATTCGCAAACAGGGCAGAGTCCCCCTGGTCCTCACCTTTCACCCCACCAGCCGGCAAATACAACACATAGTCCTCCGCCAGTTTCGCCACCTCCAACGTGACCCCTCCACTCGCCACATCTTCCCATCTCCCCCCCTGTCTGCCTTCCGCAAAGACCGCTCCCTCCGCAACTCCCTTGTCAATTCTTCCCTTCCCTCCCGCTCTACCCCTTCCCCGGGCACTTTCCCTTGCAACCGCAAGAAATGCTACACTTGTCCCTTCACCTCCCCCCTCCACTCCTTTCAGGGACCCAAGCAGTCCTTCCAGGTCCGACAGAGGTTCACATGCACCTCCTCCAACCTCATCTACTGCATCCGCTGCTCCAGATGCCAGATGATCTATATCAGTGAGACCAAGCGGAGGCTTGGCGATCGTTGCCGAACACCTCCGCTCGGTCCGCATTAACCAACCCGACCTCCCGGTGGCTCAGCACTTCAACTCCCCCTCCCATTCCGTATCCGACCTCTCGGTCCTGGGCCTCCTCCACGGCCAGAGTGAGCAACACCGCAAGTTGGAGGAACAGCACCTCATATTCCGCTTGGGGAGTCTGCATCCTTTGGGCTTGAATATTGAATTTTCTCAATTCTGTTAACCCTTGCTGTCTCCTCCCCTTCCCACCTCTCCCTCAGCCTTCGGGCCCTGGCATTCCCTCTCTCTCTAACTCCCTCCCCCACCCTAGTCGCACCAGCTTCTCATTTTCACACCACAAACAGCTTACAATGGCTTGTTCCCTTTATCATCGATACGTTTTTGCATATCTTTCATTCATTGTTCTTTATCTCTCCACATCACCGTCTATATCTCTCGTTTCCCTGATCCCTGACCAGTCTGAAGAAGGGTCTCGACCCGAAACGTCGCCTATCTCCTTCGCTCCTTAGATGCTGCTGCACCTGCTGAGTTTCTCCAGCCTTTTGTGTCCCTTGGATGAACCTCTCCAGGCTTGACCGTGTCGCGCCCCGCTGTCTCTACTGGTGTAAACCACCCAGGGTGAACTGTATAATGTTAACTATGCTGGAGAAATTACACTGAGGTAGGCCACCCTATGCTATCTTATCTAGGTGTAAATTAAGCTGCAGAGATGAATCACATTGGGGTGAAACTGCTGGAGTAAACTGCCTGGGCACACAGTGTCAGGATAAACCATGCCAATGTAAAAAATGATGGGTGACTGGTTTTGTTTGGTTTGGAGATACAGTGTGGAAATAAGCCTTTCAGCCCACTGAGTCCACACCAGCAAATGATCACCTGCACACTAATTCTATCCTGCACACTAAGGACAATTTACAGAAGCCAATTAACCTGTGAAAAGGGGCAGAGTGTCATTCCTCTGGGTGGCAGTCAGAGCCATGCTGTAAATATCTTGCAACAGTTTTCTCAGAAGTTTCCCAGTCAACACATTTACCATAAGTGCTTTCATATTTTCACCTCAACAAAGAAGATCTTTTTGGTAGATCTTCCGGGCCTGGTTTACCTCAGTAAATTGAGTAATGTCATCTATTTTCTCTTTGATCTGGATCCCTAACGTACCTCCATCCACACAATGTTTTTCAAGGCTTGGCTATCTACAGTACATGAATTGACTTTCAGTATCTCCCTCTCTCTTTTTCTCTCACCCTTCTTGTTTCCCTTCTCCCTTCCCATCTTTGTGTTCTCTCTCTCTCTCTCCCTGTAAACTCTTCTTCAAAACCTTTTATTTCTTTTGAATCACCTCCTCTCCTCTATTGTTCTCCCTCTTTTTTTCTACCCCCTTGCCCTTGTTGTCTCATTTTTTCTCCCCCTTTCTCTCTCTATGTACACACTCTTCCTCCCTTTCCCTCCTCTCTTTTGCCTTTCTCTTTGTCTCCCCTGGTTATCTCACTCTTTTTTCTCTCTTTCTCTCGTCCTTACCCTATCCCTCTTTCCTATCCTTCTTCCTCTCTCTTCCTCTTCCTTGTTATCTCATTCATTCCTTCCTTCCCTTGACCATTGTTGTCTCACTCTCTTTCCCTCTGCCCCCTCTCTCTTTCCTCCCTCTGTTCCACTCCACGTTATCTTTCTTTCCCTCTTGTCTCATTCATTTATGTCCCTCTCCTGCTGTTGTCTCACTCTTTTACCTCTGTCCCTCTCTCTCTATTACTCTCTCATTCCGTCCCTCTCCTTTTGTTATCTTATTCATTCTTTCTTTCCCTCTTCCCTTGTCTCATTCACTCTCTTTCACTCGCTCACTCACTTCCTCTTTTTGTTGTCTCATTCATTCTTTCTTTTCCCCATTCTTTCTTTCCCTCTCTCTCTCCTTTTATTCTCTCTCCCCCCCTCCCTTTTTATTCACCACTCTCCCTCTCTTCCTTCAGTCCAATTCCTAAACTCCGGTGGCGGAAGGTGGGGGGCAGCCTGCCCAGCAGCGCTGAGCTGTGCCACAACAACTCGGTCCTGAGGCTGACAAACATTCAGCCTGAGGACGAGGGGGCCTACGAGTGCGAAGCCAGCAACTCCAAAGGAATTGACAAGGTTGAAGGCTGGCTGACTGTGCACGGTAAGAGAACTCATGAAGCAACCTTCACTACTGATTCAGGGAGTTGGCTTTCCCAGCCGGCTCTGCTCCAGTCCCTTGAGATCAATTGCCAAGCTTTAGCAAGACAGAGACTAGATGCCAACTGTGTGGACAGAACGTCAGGCCTCGGAGAGGGTGCAGAAGAGATTTGCATGATTAATTCAAGGAAGAGATTTGCAGTATTAGTTCTGGGAAGAGATTTGCAGTATTAGTTCTGGGAAGAGAAGGTTCAGAACCTGGAGAAGCTGGAGTTCATTGAGGTTTGATTACACAGGGTTTGGGGATTCACGTAAGTGTCAATCTCTTCCACTGGCAGGCGAGTTGGGACACTTATAGGGGACACAGATTTAGCTTTATTGAGAAAAGAATGAGGATGAGCTGTTTATGCAACAGGCTAGTCCAAAATAGTTGCTGGATGCAGATACTGTAACAACTGACTAAGAAAAGAAGAGTTGATTGGAGATGTTCTTAAAACAGGGAGGAAATGGAGAGCTTTGGGATAAGTGCAGTGAAGTAGGACTTATTGGGTTATTCTGTCAAGGAGCTTACTGCTCTTGCATCTGTATAATTCGAAGATTTGATTTGACTGTTATCTGGCTGTGAGGGGAAATACAGCTACCGATAATAAACGCGAGAATTCCCGATTAGAGTAGCTGCACCTCGCGGCCCTTCTAATGACCACCTCTAATTACCACTTCAGCCTGTTAGGATGCAGTCATGTGCATCAGATCTATGCAGTGCAGTCCAGTAATGCTCCCACAGCTCACACTCCATTGCATTTCTGAATTCTGAAATCCTTCTGAGAGTTGTCCTGCCTTATATTATGAAGAAAAGCCTGGTATTAGACAGTAGCTTGCAGGAGTTGTTTGGAGTAGTTTGTTTGAGAGCAAAAAAGATCTGGAAAGTGGGATATTTAAAACAATGAGATTGTGACAATTCAAAGTATGCATTTTCATGTTACAGTGGAGGACAAGGCAAGTAGGAGTAAAGAACTGGATGATGAGAGAAATTGAGGCTGTTGTCAGGAAAAAGAGGGCATGTTTCAGGTATAGACAGATTGGATCAAGTATAACCCCGGAGAAGTTTCAGGAACTGAGGCACATACTTAAGGAGGAAACTAAGATAGAGAAGATGGTTATCAAGTTTCACAAAAGGATTTCGATCAGCTGGAAACTAGAGGGCACGTTTACAGTGAGAGGGGTAAAATGTTACAAAAATCTGAGGGGCAACTTTTCACAGGGAGGGTGGTCGGTATATAGAATGAGCTGCCGAATAAATTGATTGAGGAATATACAATAACAACATTGAAAAGACATTTGGGCAGGTACCTGAACAGGAAAGATTAGAGGGAGCACAAAAAGCTGGAGAAACTCAGCGGGTGCAGCAGCATCTAAGGAGCGAAGGAGATAGGCGACGTTTCGGGTCGAGACCCTTCTTCAGACTGGTCAGGGATCAGGGAAACGAGAGATATAGACGGTGATGTGGAGAGATAAGGAACAATGAGTGAAAGATATGCAAAGAAGTATCGGTGATAAAGGGAACAAGCCATTGTAAGCTGTTTGTGGTGTGAAAATGAGAAGCTGGTGCGACTGGGGTGGGGGAGGGAGATGGAGATGGAGGGAATGCCAGGGCCCGAGGGCTGAGGGAGAGGTGGGAGGGGAGGAGACAGCAAGGGTTAACAGAATTGAGAAAATTCAATATTCAAGCCCAAAGGATGCAGACTCCCCAAGCGGAATATGAGGTGCTGTTCCTCCAGCTTGCGGTGTTGCTCACTCTGGCCGTGGAGGAGGCCCAGGACCGAGAGGTCGGATGTGGAATGGGAGGGGGAGTTGAAGTGCTGAGCCACCGGGAGGTCGGGTTGGTTATTGCGGACCGAGCGGAGGTGTTCGGCGAAGCGATCGCCAAGCCTCCGCTTGGTTTCACCGATATAGATCACCTTAGATGCCAGATGATCTATATCGGTGAAACCAAGCGGAGGCTTGGCGATCGCTTCGCCGAACACCTCCGCTCGGTCCGCAATAACCAGATGCCAGATGATCTATATCGGTGAAACCAAGCGGAGGCTTGGCGATCGCTTCGCCGAACACCTCCGCTCGGTCCGCAATAACCAACCCGACCTCCCGGTGGCTCAGCACTTCAACTCCCCCTCCCATTCCACATCCGACCTCTCGGTCCTGGGCCTCCTCCACGGCCAGAGTGAGCAACACCGCAAGCTGGAGGAACAGCACCTCATATTCCGCTTGGGGAGTCTGCATCCTTTGGGCTTGAATATTGAATTTTCTCAATTCTGTTAACCCTTGCTGTCTCCTCCCCTCCCACCTCTCCCTCAGCCCTCGGGCCCTGGCATTCCCTCCATCTCCATCTCCCTCCCCACCCCAGTCGCACCAGCTTCTCATTTTCACACCACAAACAGCTTACAATGGCTTGTTCCCTTTATCACCGATACTTCTTTGCATATCTTTCACTCATTGTTCCTTATCTCTCCACATCACCGTCTATATCTCTCGTTTCCCTGATCCCTGACCAGTCTGAAGAAGGGTCTCGACCCGAAACGTCGCCTATCTCCTTCGCTCCTTAGATGCTGCTGCACCCGCTGAGTTTCTCCAGCTTTTTGTGTACCCTCGATTCTCCAGCATCTGCAGTTCCTTCTTTAAAAGATTAGAGGGATATTGGCCTAACACGGAAAAATGCGACTAAATTAAAAGGCACATTTTTGGGAGGCATGGATGTGTTGGGCTGAAGGGCCTGTTTCAGTCCTGTAATGGCGTGATTAGAACTGCTCTCAAATCTGTTATAGAATGGTGACTCCAGTGTGTTTGAAGGTTTGGGATGGACGTGACCACAGGGGGGACTAATTATTGTCTTTCTGTAATTTTTCTCTTTTCTTTTGTGCCCACACTGAAAAAAAGACATTTCTTCTGATTTATTTCACACCAGAGCAGTAGATGTTTTTATTATTCCTCCTGTTGATTTTCTTCTAGTCGGCTGGAGCAGATATGCTTTCTTTCAAAAAAAGCAAACCTCATCCTTCCAAGTCTTAATGAATAAATCTCGATGGAAAAGAAAACCACACCAATTTATTTTAAAGTACTTGGTGGTCGAGACGGCTTGGATAAGCCTTCAGAAAGAAATGCTTGTACTTTAATGAGAGGTTTAATTTGGTATTAAAGTCTAGGTGACTGCAATTATTTTTCTATAGGTCTGACACTGCAGAATTATCAAGATGTATTTAAGATTATTTCTCAAATTGAGCTCCCTGAATTCTGGGGTTATGCTCATTCTCGCTGCCAGTTGAATTCAGCAGATATTTTGGAGCCACTGCCCGTGTTAAGGGGCTGTCCCACTGCGGCGACCTAATCTGCGAGTTCAGAAGAGTGCCTTCGACCTTCAGCTCGAGGGCACTCGCCTGGAAAACCTTGAGCTGGATCGATGGTCCGCGATGAAACTGCAGGCCGGATTGACCGACCACACACACACGCACGCACGGACGCACACGCACCCGCACACACACCCGCACACACACCCGCACACACACACCCGCACACACACCCGCACACACACACACCCGCAAAGGCGGGGGCCAGGGAAAGCGGGGGAGTGCTGTCTGAAATTCACACCCGCAATGAAGAGGAAGGTAAAAGACGGCTGCATAGTGTATGGCAAGTCCTTTAGAGAGCGCGGAGAGGGGGGCGGGGGGAGGAGAGGGGGAGAGAAGGAAAGAGAGGGGGGCGAGAAAGGGGGGAGAAGGAGTGGAGACACTTTTAAGAAGCCAGACAACTTATAATAATGTTTAGCAGGCATTTTACCTACTGGTCGGTTTTCCTTGGTTCTGAAAACTCCAATGAGCCAATCAAAATGTCTGGTCAGCGAAAGAGATTGCCTACGGCTGCCCTCGACTGCCTGTAACTAAATAGCGACCCCGCTCCACTGCACTACGAGTTAAAAAGAACCATGCCGACCAAATTTTACTCGCTGAAAAATGCTGAATTTTTTTCCGCGACCTAGCTGAGGCCGCGAGTATTCGGGAACTTCCCTCGAGCATGAAGGAGAGTTCCAGTGACCTCATAGGACCTCCTAGGACCACGTGTCGACCATGCTGCAAGTTTGGGTCGAGGGCAAACTCTTCTAAACTCGCAGATTAGGTCGCCGCAGTAGGACAGCCCCTTGACATGGCCTTGTCCAGCTTTATTTTTATTGACTCTTTTGGAAGGTAGCTGTGTGAGGATAACTGATAACTGAATCATCCTACCACAACCAGAGAGCAGTCCTGAACTACTATCTACCTCATTGGTGGCCCTCAGACTATCCCGGCTTTACCTTGCACTGGATGTTATTCCCTATACGCTGTAAATGGCTCGGTTGTAATCATGTATTGTCTTGCCACTGACAGGATAGCACGCAACAAAAGCTTTTCACTGTACCTTGGTACATATGACAATATACTAAACTGTAACTGTAAACTGTATAAAAATATCAAGATTACTGGACCGTCATTTTACCCTGAGGCTTTTCTGTCTTTGCAGCCCATCCGCACTGGATCCGTCCGCTCAATGACACCATCGAAGATGTTGAGGGTACCCTGATCTGGCCCTGCGAAGCCAGAGGAAAGCCCCAGCCCACCTACAGATGGTTCCGAAACGGAGTGGTCATATTTGGGGTAGGGACCTGCACTACTGTGGGTTTTGACTGTTCACTTGCTGCCAATACATGCCCGCTCACACACAGCATAAAGACATGCATGTATCTTTGAATCCCATGGATATTTTGTGTCTATATGTTTCTGTATGCTAATGTATGTTTATCTACATTGTTTAGTCTGAAGAGCATCCCAGGCCTTTGGTTAACAATTTTGTGTTTATTTTAACGCAGATATAAATGCCTGCCTCTTTCTCCAGGTCCTTGGTCTGAAGGTGACTTCCTTCCATGTGTTGCTGTGAATCATGTAAAGTTCCGTAAACATTCTAAACAACGTTTTTTTGACAATCATTTGTTTCTACAGCCGACGTGATAAGTTAAGATGTGGAATGATGACAGGATAATAAATTGGATATAAAGGCAGGCAATGAGTGTTTGAGCTGAGACATACCTCTTAAATAATCCTGCGTTTTGTCTATGCCCAGGGCCGATTCCGAATAAACAGAGGGGAGCTACGGATTAACCGACTGACCCTGGATGACTCTGGAATGTATCAGTGTGTGGCGGAGAACAAGCACGGATCCCTGTATTCCAATGCTGAACTCAAGGTTTTGGGTTGGTATTCTGCACAAAGTACAGCACCAAATTTCGTAGAAACCATTAGTTCTAAGTTCTGCTCAGCCTTTGAAATCACTTCATGGGTCTCAGCTGGAATACCTACCGTGACCAGTTCTGGGTCCTTGCAGAGATTGCTGAGAAGGTTGTTGGGGAATTGTACCAGGGATGTGGAGTTAAGGAGGGTGTGTTTAAATAACAATTGATTTTGATAGAGTGAATAAAGTGAAGCCATGCCACTGGGGAGAGTGTTGCTAACCAAATGTGATAGAGTTAAGATGTCACAACAAAATCAGAGGGAATGTAGGAAGATCTGAAGATTTGAACTGTCTAAAAGTATAGTGGAGGCAGATTCAGCAATAAATGCCAGAGGATAGTGCATCTATAGTTTCCAACACATGGGGCTGAGCAGGAGCGAGAGAGTAGTTGGTGCATTTTTGTAAGATCTAGAGGTGGTACGGCCACATGGGCTCTCAGCAGTATGATTCTGCTTAAAGCGATTGAGTTTTACTTAAATGCGATCATGCCATGCATAATAAGATTTTTACAGAACTGTATGCAATAAAGAAATGTAATTGTACTCGGGTACATGTAATAATAATGTACCATTGAATGCAGATCAATGAGTGAGATTGTGGGCTAGATGGTCTTTTCCTTTTTCCTGATGGTCAATTCAGAGTGACACAGTTCCACTCTTTTCTGGCCGTCTTCCTTTCCTTCATTGTCTGTGGATGTTGGGTGGAAGATTGTGGGGGGGTGCGGGGGAGGGAAAAGTTGGGGAAAGAGATTTGAGACGATGCAATGATTTTGGTCTCGGAAATGTATTCTTTGTTTTCCTTTAGCTTTGGCACCTGACTTCAGGCTGAACCCAGTGAAGAAAACGCTCCAGGGAGCCAGAAGAGGCAAAGCGGTCATTGAGAGCAAACCAAAGGCTGCACCAAAACCAACATTCGTTTGGAGCAAAGGCACGGAACTTCTCCGGAATAACTCAAGGTCAGTAAAATGGACCTGTCTCCGTGTTCATTTGAAGTCGTGATACATCCCATTTGAGCATCTCGTCAAGGGCGGCACAGTGGCGCAGCGGTAGAGTTGCTGCCTTACAGCACCAGAGGCCCGAGTTCAATCCTGACCATGGGTGCTGTCGGTACAGTTTGTACGTTCTCTCCGTGACCAGGTCGGTTTTCTCTGGGTGCTCCAGTTTCCTCCCACACTACAAAGACGTGCGGGTTTGTAGCTTAATTTGACCGGTAAAAATTGTAAATTGTACCTTGTGTGTAGGATAGGATAGTGCTAGTGTATGAGGATCGCTGCTTGACAAGGTCTCAATGGGCCGAAGGGCCTGCTTCCCCACTGTATCTCAAATTAATTATACAGTAAACTGTGCCAAACTATTCTGATACTGTAGGTGCTTTTCACCCAATGGCTCTTTGGAATTGGAATTGAGTTTTAGGAACATACAGTTGATAAGATGGTGTTGGAGGTCAAAACTCATCCGAGAAAGAGCAAATCAAGCTGTGTCAGAAAGATTGGAGATATTTTTTCTGGAACAGAAGAGGCTGAATAGAGATTAAATTGAGGGGTCTATAATTACAGTATGTGGCCTGGACAGAGTAAATAGGACAGACCTATCTCTTTTAGCAGCGGGCTCATAATCCAGGGGTTGAAGGTTTAAAATAAGATTAAATTTGGTAGGAGAACAGTGGAGATGAAATGTTATTTTCCCACCCAGAGGTTGGTGAGGTCCAATAATCTGTCATCTTATAGAGGCGTTAACCCCCATTACAAATTGACAGTACCTGAGTAAGTACTTGAAATGGCGTGACCTGCCAGCCAATTACATGCTGGATGGTGGGATTACATTACAGGAGTACTTTAGTTTTAGTTTAGATATACAGCGCGGAAACAGGCCCTTCGGCCCACTGTGTCCATGCCACCCAATGATCCCCACACATTAACACTATCCTACACATACTAGGGATAATTTACAATTATACCAAGTCAATTAACCTACAAACCTGTATGTTTTTGGAGTGTGGGAGGAAACCTAGGAATTTGGAGAAAACCTATGCAGGTCACGGGGAGAACATACAAACTCCATACAGACAGCACCCGTAGTTAGGATCGAAATGGACTCTGGCGCAGTCAGGCATCAACTCTACCCCTATGCAACTGTGCCGCCATCGTGTAGACAGCACCATTTCCAAATGGTGCAGACAAAATGGCCATCTGTGTTAACTTTTTTCTAATCTGACTGAATTACAGGGGTGAAGAAAACCTCTGGTGAAGAGATAAACCTCCTGTTACTCAGTGAGAAATCAGCTTGCTCTACTGGGTGCTGAGCCCCCTCGTGGTTAGAATTGGCTGCTTTTAAATACTTTTATTTCTCCACATCCAGAGAACAGGGATTTTGACAATGCTTGAGCCTTATGGGCCTGTCCCACTTAGGCGACTTTTTAGGCGAGTGCAGGAGACTCTGCGCTCGCCACTTGGTCGCCTCATATTCGCTACTGGTCTCTGGTGAGTCTCCTTCATGGTCGCGAGGACTTCCCGCATTCTGGGAAATAGTCGCGGCCTCAGTATGGTCGCCGCAAATTTTTCAACGTTGAAAATTCTTCTACGACCAGAAATTGGTTGCCATGGAGATAATCGTTAATCCTGTAGTCATAGGTGCAGTTGTAGTGGGGTCGCCATGTAGTTGTAGGTAGTTTTAGTTAATCGCCTTTGCTGAACGGTCATTTTCATTGGCTCATTGGGGAAAAAAAAGTAAGCAGGAGTTTTCAGAACCAAGGATAACCAACCGATAATGTTAAATGTCCGCCGAACTTCACAGCTGTGTATCTCTAGCTTATTAAAAGTTATCTGGCTTCTTAAAAGTTGTTTCCACCCCTTCTCCACGCCTTCTCCCCCCCTTCTCTCTCCTCTCTCTCTCCCCCCTCTTTTAAAGGACTTACAATACACTGTGCTAGCCGTTTTAATTGCAGCGCCAACCTTCCTGTTCATCGCGGTGTGTGTCTGTTTCACCTTGGCTTTGCACCATGTGAATTTCAGACAGCGCTCCCCCCGCTTGCCCTGGCCCCCGCCTTTGCGATGTGTTTGTGTGTGTGTGTGTGTGTGCAACTTGACAGTCACCGGCAGTCCGTTGAAAAATCACCTAAGTGGGACAGGCCCATTAGTCATCTGCATGACAATGGATGCTTTTGGTGTTAGCAACCTTACCCCCTCATGATGTGTTGCACTTTTTATCCTTGTGGTTGGAAAAGCTATTTATAGAATTGAAGTCGTATAGGGTCACATTAATGATATTTTGCAAAAACGGACATTCCGATTTGACACCACTGAACCACGGCAACTGCAGTGCTGTTGTGATCATTGTCTATTTCAAAGACTTCAACCAAAGGGTTACCACAGCCCTTCCACCCACTGGCAAGGACATTGTCTGTGACTGTGGGACCATCACAGCAATGCCAGTTCCTCTGAAGAGTTGGGCTGTTCACTTCACCATTTAACACGCGCAAAGTGCTGGACATCACAACTCACTTGGCAATGAAAAACAAAATGGCTCTGAATCACACTCCTCGTATTCAGGCAAAGATAGACACAA
The DNA here is from genome assembly GCA_035221665.1 of Okamejei kenojei. NCBI lineage: Eukaryota > Metazoa > Chordata > Chondrichthyes > Rajiformes > Rajidae > Okamejei > Okamejei kenojei. Next base: position 37,077,412 of record CM069149.1, read on the forward strand.
AAAGCTGACGTAACTCAGCGGGTCAGACAGTATCTCTGGAGAAAAGAAATAGGTGACATTTCGCGTCGAGACCCTTCTTCAGACTCATATTCAGGCTTTAACTTAGCTATGAAGATGTATAGCTTTCTCTACCCATTTAGTATGTGCACATTATTTACTCACCCACGGCACCCTCCCCTTTTGAAACTATATTATTCACCTTCTTTCTGTGCAAAAATGAAAGATTCTGCTTACGGAAAGCCACTACCTAACTTCATGCCCTGCTGGGTTTGTTAAAGGGAATGACATTAAATGAAAAGATCTGCTTTGCAGATGTTTGCTTAATGTCAGATTTCTCTGCCCTTTACCTTACATTCTTTACCCTACCACAGGATATCCATTTGGCACAATGGCACTCTAGTGATTCAAGACGTGTCCAGGGCTGACAAGGGAAACTATAGCTACTTTGCGGAGAACAACACAGGAAAGGCCAACAGCACGGTCACTCTCTCAATCACAGGTAGGAGAGCACCGATTTACCGCACGGCTCTTTAGACTCCGCTCAATGAGCGCACTTCAAATTCTCCCCAAGTTAATTCCTTCATCATGTATTTGTACACTGTGATCGGCTCGGTTGTAATCATGTATAGTTTTCCCGCTGACGAGTTAGCACGCAATAAAAGCTTTTCATTGTACCTTGGTACACGTGACAAAAAACTAACTGCCAACCTTAACCTTGAAATTTAAGTCTCCAAATGGGATCTTCCAGGAGCTGATTCGTGGGGTGTGCCTTGTCAATGGTGGCAAGTTAATTGAGGAAGGGTGGTTGGTTATGCCATGATTTGGCAAGTTCCTTAGCTTATATCTGAGGTTATCGCTGACCTATTGGTGCCAGAGGCTACGGGTAGAATGCAGGAGAATGGAGTTAGGAGGGAATGATAGATCAGCCATGATTGAATGGTGTAGACTTGATGGGCCGAATGACCTAATTCAGCTCCTATCACTTATGATATTATGATCTATTACTCACAGTAATCCTGAACTGAATTATTCTTTTGGCAGAGCTGTTGCCTCACAGCTCCAGAGACCGGGGTTTGATTTTGACCCCGGTTGCTGTCTGTGTGGAGTTTGCATGTTCTCCCTGTGACTGCATGGAATTCCTCCTGGTGCTCTGGTTTCCTCCCACATCCTAAAGACATGCGAGTTCCCAGGTTAATTAGTGTCGGTAAATTGTCCCTAGAGTGCGGGGAGCGGCTGCGAATAGAACTAGTGTGAAAGGGCGACCATTGGTCTTGGCCTGATCTTGGGCCTGTTCCAATGCCATATCTTTCAATGATTCTTTTGTTTAGTTTAGAGATACAGTGTGAAAACAGGCACTTTGGCCCATCGAGCCTGCACCGACCAGCAATCCCCGCACACTAACACTATCCTACATTCTAGGGACAATTTACATTTATACCAAGCCAATCAACCTACAAACCTGTACATTTTTGAAGTGTGGGAGGAAAGCCAGAGAAAACCCAAGCAGGTCACGGGGAGAACGTACAAACACACAGATGGCAACTGTAGTCGGGATCGAACCGGGGACTCTGGTGCTGTAAAGCAGCAACTACTGCTGCGCCACCATGCTGGGCCATTTGACCTTGGCTTTTGTATTCAAAATGTAAACCCTGCTGTTTTATTTCTCTGTTTCTCTACAGAGCCCACCAAAATGACCCTGGAACCATCGAACATCGACATCACCATGGGGGAGAACGGCACCATGGAGTGCCAGGCGGTGTACGATCCCACTCTCGATCTCACTTTCATCTGGTCAACAAATGGCTACCCGATCGACTTTGACAAAGAGAGAGACTACATGGAATACAGAGTACTGGTGAGCAGCATTGATGATAACTAATGTAATGCTTGTGGCTATATGTTCACCACTGTTTTTCCGGCAACTGGTGGTCCGGTACCGTCTTTAATCCAGACAAAATTACAAGAGTGCTCTTCAAATTCTCCCCAAGAATGTGGTGCCTAGGCCGGGTGAGGTGGCCAATCTCGACTTCATCAGGACTTCAGCAGCCGACCGGCGGGTCGAATTTGCTGTCTGCAGCTGGGGCTCTAGATCTCCTGCCTGGCCGGAGCCGGCAGATCTATTCCAATAGCTAACTTCTGCACCGATCGGCTGGTTGAATTTGCCTCTATGGCTGGGATTCTGGAACTCTGGAGCCGGCAGATCCGTTCCCACAGCCGACTTTGCTGGCCGGTGTCTCAGCCCCACGACTGTAAAATTGATAATACGGCAAGGCTCTGGAACCAAGGATGCTGGAAAATCGGTGGTGGACCACTATTGTGGATCTGACTTTGCAGTTTGGCAACAATTGAAGGATGAATTAATCTCTTTCAATATTCCTGGAGCATGGCCAGCTGATGTTTGAGCACTTGTTCAAAGTGTCAAGCTCTAAATTTGTCTCACTCGATGAGGATAGTAGAATTGAACAGGGTTTCTATTCCCTTTAGCGTCTCCAAAGATGCACATATTTTCTTAGGCCGTGGGAGGGGAGGCTATTCGGTCAATCAAGTCTATGGCAACTGTTTGAGCCACACCACCTCTCTCATTCATGCCCTAATATCCTGTCCTTTCTCCCACGTTCCCACCTCCTCACTCCCGACTCTCTGACCTTGCAGCATGTGCCCAGGGCGATTTACAGTGGCCATTTAAGCAGCCTGTCCTTAGGAGGAATCTGTAGACTCTGGCACAGAGAACATGCAAATGCCACCCAGGCAGAGCTGGAAGTCAGGAGACCTGTGTCTCTGGGGTTGCGAGGCAGCAGCTCTCTCAGCTGCACCACTGTGCTGCAATGATTTCTGTGGTATTTAACTGCTATATCTCTTCTTAGTGTGTTTATTTAGCTTTGTTTGAACCTGCTGTCAGTCTGGATATGGGGATATCTGCAGCTGTTGTAATGTGTATAATCTAAGTGCTTTATTGGCAAGGATCAGACTTTTAAACCTATGCCTGAAAACTGAGTCTATGAATAGGTCAAAAAGCAAACTGCTGGAGGACAAAACAAACTGCAGATGCTGGAATCTTGAGTAAAACACAAATGCTCGAGGACCTCAGCAAGTCTGGCAATATCTGTAGAGGGAATCGATAGGCAACGTTCTAGGTTGGGACCCTTCAGATGCTGAGTTATTCCAGCACTTTGTTTTGCTCAAACTCCTGGAGGAACTCTATGATCTTCTCGTTTAGTTTGGTTTATTGTCTCGTGTCCTGAGGTACTCTGAAAATCTCCGAACGGTGTTGGATTCCTCCCAGATATGTGGTCTTAATTTTTGCTGTTGAACGATGAATTCAGTTGAACGAGGATATGAACCTCTCCCCTACAGGGCAAAGGTGACCAAAATGCTCTCTCAGAAACAAATTTAGGGCTGAATCATATTGCGTTGCCAGCAGAGGACAACTGAACATCACTTTTTAGAACTGTGCAATATTGCTGTTAAAGGACTAAACACAGCTCTGCTCCCTTTGCCTATCATTGCCCTACCGTTATGTTGAATATTCGGAATGGACTCGTTCCATGTGAATATCAAAGACACTTGCTTCTCCACGGCCCATCAACTTTCTTTGATCAAAAAACTGCCTGTGTTGCACCAGGGACTTTGGGCTTTTTGTTTTTAGATGTTATCGGGTTATTTATTTATTTAACTTTTGTTGCTATTGTTTATTATATTATCTATTGAGCACAGTGTTTACGAACCAGAAATGCTGCTGCTGCAATGTTTTGAGACATATGACAATAAAACACTCTTGATTCTTTTGACCCTTGAATGGGTTTGTAAACTGCCTGTAGATGTCAGAGACTTCAGGGATGGGAGTTTCTTGGCCAAGGTCAGCAAGCCTTAGATATTATTCCTGCGCTGAACACCTTACCCCCACATGGAGCCGTGCAGTGTGGAAACATGCTTGACAATCCATCAAGATCATGCCAACAAGAGACTGCAGAAGCTGGAACCTTGAGCAACAATACAGTGCTGGAGGAACCCAGTGGGTCAGGCAGCATCTGTGGTGGGAAATAGATGATATTTTGGGTTAGACCCTTCTTCAGACTGCCACCCATCAGGCTCCCATCGACACCACACTAACTGTTCTATCATTTTAAATTGAAAAATAAAGCACAGAACCACATTAAAATTATTCGCCCCTTCTGCAGGGCAGCAGTTTGGACATGATGATGCTCTATGTCTACAGGCATCAGATACCCACTGCAATCCACTGCTAATCCAGCCAGGTATTGCTGTTGGTTTGTGGACCTTGTATTCCCAGGCAGAAGATTTGCGCACAGGGAGCTTAGGTCTCCTTCCCCCCCCCCCCCCCCCCCCCCAAGTGTGTTCACTGCTGTTTGAGCAGCCATGGTTTGGTAGCTTCACCAGCGAATGACTGCGTTTTCTTTTCTTCTGGTGTTGCGAATGACCAGGGTGGTACTGTGGTGCGGTTGGGAGACCTGCTGGGTTAGACGTCCAGCAACCCGGGTTCAAACATGACCATGGGTGCTTTCTGTGTGGAGTTTACACATTCTCCCTGTGACCAGGTGGGATTCCTTTGGGTGCACCAATTTCCTTCCACATCCCAAACACTTGCAAGTAGGGTAAAACTGGAGTGAGACATGAGGAACTGCAAATGCTGGTTTACAAAAACAACATAAGTTGTGGAGTAACACAGCGAGCCAGGCAGCATCTCTGGAGAACATGAGCTGACCTTGGGGATAAGCTGTAAACAGGTCATTTAGTCAATGAGTGAAAGGAAGCAGTTAGAGAGTGAGAACATAGAGTAAAGAATGTAGGAGTTACAGAATATTGATGAAGAGGTCAGATAAGGCTGGCATGTCCCCCAGTGGCAGAGAGAGAAAGGACAGAGGAAGGGGTGGAGATGAGGAGGTTTGGGGGGAGAAAAATCAAGAAAACTAAGCCACTATTACAGATGGATGTGAGTATCTGAACCTGAGGTTGGAGAGTTCAACATTGCGTGCCCACACCTCCAGGTGGTAGATGAGGTGCTGTTCCTGAATCTTGTGTTGGGCCTCATTGTAACCGTGCAGGAAGTCACAGCCCTATAGGTCAGGGCGACGGTGACATGCAGAGTTAAAGTGTTAGGTAATGGGATCCTCTGGGTCCCTAATAGTAGGTGGTTGACACACTGACATTTATGATCCATCTTCCCAGTGTGTTGGTTGGACAGAGAACTTTTCCCTGGAGCTGCTGAGTGGGAAGGAGATAATGTTGGAGGGGTTCTACTCCTCAAAATGATACACAAAATTCTGGAGTAACTCAGGCACAGGCAGCATCTCTGGAGAGAAGGAATGGGTGACGTTTTCGGTCGGGACCCTTCTTCAGACCTGATATCTCGGCTGCACACTGGTGATCGTGCGAACTAGCAGCTCCAGCCTGCTGTAAATCTTGCACCATAACAGTTTGCTGCCGAATGCATTTTATTTTTAACCTCACTGTCAGCTATGAAATGGAAAACCATTGTCAATTGCTAATCAGACTGTCAAAATCTCCCTCTAACCCTGGCATTGACTCACTGACATTTTGACTGTGGATTAGAATTCTCTCGAGTGAGCCAGAATTTCTTAACACTAACAGGAGTTAGAGAAGCCTGACATTTTGATAAATGACAAAAATGCCCTGACTGTTTGCCAGAAACTCCTGACGTCTTGACAGAATCTTGAATTCCCTTCCCTATTGATCCCTGTGATATTTCACAGTTGTCTGGAACACTCTGATGCTTTTTTCCACAGTTGTTGATGAAATCTCCCTAATGCATTGTTGGGATCGGGATGTTTTGCAAAGGGGTCAAATGCCCCAACACTGATCAAATTTCCCAGAGACTTTAATTGCTGGATGGAAATTCCTGGACATTTTGAAACAAGCCCGACTTCTGATGGGCAAACACTTTACTGAATTGAAAATGGGCTGTAGGTGCGCGTGTATGACCTGTGTCTGAACGGACCAAACCTCAGTGCAGGGTGGAAGTAAATGGCGCTGAATTTTTGAGGGTCAGAGAAAGAGGGTTTGCTCATCTCAACTGGAAATTAGTTTTCGTCGACACTGATGGAATTATTTTTCCGACGCATTCTTTCCCTCTCCCAGCTGACCTGCTGACACCAAGAAGACGGCACGGTGGCGCAGCGGTGGAGTTGCTGCCTTACAGTGCCAGGGACCCAGGTTCGATCCTGACTACAGGTGCTGTCTGCAGGGAGTTTTACGTTCGCCCTATAACCGTGTGGGTTTTCTCCGGTCGCTCCCAGTTTCCTCCCACATTTCAAAGGCTTGTAGATTTGTACGTTAATTGACTTCTGTAAAATTGTCCGTAGTGTGTAGGATAGAACTAGTGTACAGGTGACCGTTGGGCATCAGAGACTCAAAGGGCCTGTTTCCATGCTGTATCTCCAAACTAAACTTAGAACTTAGAATGGATTGTGCTGTGAAGTGGAATGTGTACACTGATGCATGTTCTGCAGTTTATTGGTCTTACACTTGCCGTTAAGGTTAAAAAGAAAGTCAAAGAAACTGTAGATGCTGGAACCTTGAGCAAAGCACAAAGTGCTGGAGGAACTGAACAGGTGAGGCAGAATCTGTGTAGGAAATGGACATACAATATTTTGTGTCGGGACCCTTCTTCAGACTGATTGTAGTAAGAGGGATAAAGCTGGTTAAGAGGTGGCGGCTGGATAAAGCCAATTAAATGATAGGTGTATATATAGGTGGGGGGATTGGATTGGCATCTGGATGGAGTAAGTGACAAAAACTTGAGATGCAGAGGAGGCAAAAGTGTATCAGATAAGGAGAGAAGTACAGTGAAACATAAAGACTCCCTCCTGCAATGGAATGAGGCCACACACAGCACCTCATATTCTGCATGGTACAAATAAACACAGCCGCATTTTGAGAGCCAGAGAGATTTAGTTTAATTTATTTTTGTCATGTGTACCGAGGTACAGTGAAAAGCTTTTGTTTGCCTGCTATCCAGTCAAAAAGACCATGCGTGAATACTATCAAGCTATATTCTACATTCTGTGTCTTCTCCTTTGCACTCTAGTATTATCAGATTTGATTGATTAGCATACAAAAGACAAAGCTTTTCACTGTAACTCAGTGCACATGACAATAATAAACCTAAACCTGAACCCTTGTCTCTCTTCCAGTCTGTCAGCAGACAGAATAATGAGAGGTTTATATTGCTGGCTGCCTGGACAAGTTGAGCAGGGCAAGAGCAGGAGACTAGGTAAAGAAGGAACTTCAGATTATAGCCGCATCTTTCCAGAATTGCATCATGACAGTCCTTACAGATACCTGTCAACTATTAGATTGCTGTCACTTATGTTTTCCTCCCTCCCCTTTATTCAGTGAATTGCTGTGTATTTGGCTTATAAAAGGCCTCTTTCATCAGATGTAGCATGCCAAGATCTATCCCATGTTGATTGATAACCAACCATAATATAATTATAGGATTGTTGAACCGCTCTAGTCCAAAGTACTTGGAAACAGAGTGGGTTATTGTGATCCATCAGTGCACAGAATTGCATGCGGACTTTATGAGCATCAAACTAGAATTAGAGTTAATGTGTGCATTCATTCAGTGCTCAGCTGGACGTTTTATTCCTTTAACCTATGTTCCTTATTTCCTTAAGTAATACATTGTTTCAAAAAAACAACTAACCATGTGAATGTCTTTGGAATAAGTTCCTTTTGTTTACTTGGAATGGAACAGAAATTGAATGTATTTCATGAAAATGTAAAAAACTGCAGATGCTCAGCGGTCAGTCAATGTTTCAGGTAGAAGTCCCTTCAACAGAAGTGGGAAAGGGAGAAACAGGTTAGTGCTCAAGTTGAGGAGAAAGTAGGAGAGGAATAAATAGGACATGGGGAATATCTCTGATTAGGGGAGGTTAGGGCTGTCAGGAGGATAGGTTGTCAATGTCATCAAGTTAATGGGAACTAAGAAATCTGCAAACTTTACATTCCATTCTTTGTATTCTCAGTTTTTAACTGCCACATTTAATAGCGTATCTTCAAGTTTTCTTCCTCTAACGGCCCATGTTCCTCTGTTTTCCAATGGATTGTGTGGCCTCTACTGTTACTCTACTGGAAATACAGAGTGAGCTATATCAGCTATCGCATTTGCCCTCTTTATCCATCTTCATAGACTAAAACCAAACTGTTTTCTCTCTTCAGTCTGAAGAAGGGTCACAACCCGAAAGGTCACCCATTCCCTCTCTCCAGAGATGCTGCCTGTCAATAGACAATGGACAATAGGTGCAGGAGTAGGCCATTTGGTCCTTTGAGCTAGCAACGCCATTCAATGTGATCATGGCTGATCATCCCCAATCAGTAACCCGTTCTTGCCTTCTTATATCCCCTGACTCCGCTATTTTTAAGAGTCCCGCTTAGTTACTCTAGCATTTTGTGTCTACCATCGATTTACACCAGCATCTGCAGTTATTTCCATTAAAAAACACATGTTTTCTCTCTTTACCAGTTTTAACAAAGGGTATTCAACCTGAATCATCAACTCTGCTCTCAGATGCTGCCTGACCTGTTGGGTATTTCCAGCATTGTTTGTTTTTATTTGAGTACATTTCTGTTAACTCGCTGAGTTTCTCCCTGAAATACCAATTTCAATCAATCTTCCACTTCACCTGCCCTATAGCATGGGGTGCAAGGGTAGAAGTATAATGAATCTCATCAGGAAGCGAGAGGACAGATGTCCATATAACCATATAACCATATAACAATTACAGCACGGAAACAGGCCCTCTCGGCCCTTCCAGTCCGTGCCGACCATTTGTTTTCCCCTAGTCCCATCTACCTGCACTCAGACCATACCCCTCCATTCCCTTCACGTCCATATACCTATCCACTTTACTCTTAAATGTTAAAATCGATCCTGCCTCCACCACTTCTGCTGGAAGCTGATTCCACACAGCCACCACCCTCTGAGTAAAGAAGTTCCCCCTCACGTTACCCCGAAACCTCTGTCCCTTAATTCTCATGTCATGCCCTCTTGTTTGAATCTTCCCTACCCTCAATGGGAAAAACGTATCCACGTCAACTCTGTCTATCCCTTTCATCATTTTAAAGACCTCAATCAAGTCCCCCTTAACCTTCTGCGCTCCAAAGAATAAAGACATAACTTGTTCAACCTTTCTCTGTGACATAGTTGCTGGAACCCTGGCAACATTCTAGTAAATCTCCTCTGTACTCTCTCTATTTTGTTGACATCCTTCCTATAACTAGGCGACCAAAATTGTACACCATACTCCAGAATTGGTCTTACCAATGCCTTGTACAATTTTAACATTACTTCCCTACTCCTATATTCAATGCTCTGATTTATAAAGGCCAGCACACCAAAGGCTTTCTTTACCACCCTATCTACATCGATTCCACCTTCAGGGAACTATGCACTATTCCTAGATCCCTCTGTTCCACAGCATTCCTCAATTCCCTACCATTTACCATGTACGTCCTATTTTGATTTGTCCTGCCAAGATGTAGCACTTCACACTTATCAGCATTAAACTCTATCTGCCATCTTTCAGCCCACTTTTCCAAATGGCCCAAATCTCTCTGTAGACTTTGAAAATCTACTTCATTATCCACAACACCACCTATCTTAGTATCATCTGCATACTTACTTATCCAATTTTCCACCGCATCATCCAGATCATTGATGTACATGACAAACAACAGTGGACCCAACACAGATCCCTGAGGCACCCCACTGGTCACCGGCTTCCAACCTGACAAACAGCCATCCACCATTACTCTCTGACATCTCCCATTCAGCCACTGTTGAATCCATCTTGCTACTCCGCCATTAACACCCAAAGATTGAACCTTCTTAACCAACCTTCCATGGGGAACCTTGTCAAAGGCCTTACTGAAATCCATATAGACAACATCCACTGCTTTACCCTCATCAATTTCCCTAGTTACCGCTTCAAAAAATTCAAGAAGGTTTGTCAAACATGACCTTCCAGGCACAAATCCATGTTGACTGTTCCTGATCAGACCCTGTTTATCCAGATGCTTATATATATTATCTCCAAGTATCCTTTCCATTAATTTGCCCACCACTGACGTCAAACTAATAGGTCTATAATTGCTAGGTTTATTCTTTGAACCCTTTTTAAACAATGGAACAACATGCGCAGTACGCCAATCCTCCGGCACTATTCCCGTTTCTAATGACATTTGAAATATTTCTGTCATAGCTCCTGCTATTTCTACACTAACTTCCCTCAATGTCCTAGGGAATATCCTGTCAGGACCTGGAGACTTATCCACTTTTATATTTTTCAAAAGTGTCAGTACTTCCTCCTCTTTGAATCTCATAGTTTCCAGCTACTCTACTCTTTCCCCTTAACTCACCGAGTTCAATATCCTTCTCCTTGGTGAATACCGAAGAAAATAAATTGTTCAATATCTCCCCCATCTCTTTTGGCTCTGCAGATAGCTGTCCATTCTGGTTCTCTAATGGTCCAATTTTATCCCTCGTTATCCTTTTGCTATTAATATAGCTGTAGAAACCCTTTGGGTTTACTTTCACCTTTCTTGCCAAAGCAACCTCATATCTTCTTTTAGCCTTCCTAATTTCTTTCTTAAGATTCTTTTTACATTCCTTTATACTCCTCTAGCACCTCATTTACTCCATGCCTCCTATAATTATTGTAGATATCTCTCTTTTTTCGAAACAAGTGTCCAATTTCCCTTGAAAACCATGGCTCTTTCCAATTTTTACTATTTCCTTTCAACCTAACAGGGACATAAAGATTCTGTACTCTTACAATTTCCCCTTTAAATGTCCTCCATTTCTCTTCTACATCCTTCCCATTAAACAAAGTGTCCCAATTCACTCCTTTAAAATCCTTACGCATTCCCTCAAAGTTAGCCTTTCTCCAATCAAAAATCTCCACCCTAGGTCCAGTTCTGACTCTCTCCATAATTATATTGAAACTAATGGTATTGTGATCACTGGTCCCGAAGTGCTCACCAACGCATACCTCCGTCACCTGACCTGCCTCATTTCCTAACAGGAGGTCCAGCACTGCCCCTTCTCTGGTCGATACCTCTATGTACTGCTGCAAAAAACTATCCTGCACACATTTTACAAACTCCAAACCATCCAGCCCATTTACAGAATGTGTTTCCCAGTCTATTTTTGGAAAATTGAAATCTCCCACAATCACTACCTTGTGCTTACTACTAATATCTGCTATCTCCTTACATATTTGCTCTTCCAATTCACGCTCCCCATTTGGCGGTCTATAATACACCCCTAAAAGTGTTGCTAAACCGTTCCCACTTCTCAGTTCCACCCAAATAGCGTCCCTAGACGAGCCCTCTAATCTATCCTGCCAAAGCACTGCTGTAATATCTTCTCTGACAAGCAATGCAACACCTCCCCCTCTGGTCCCTCCAATTCTATCACACCTGAAACAACGAAATCCTGGAATATTTAGCTTCCAATCACAGCCCTCCTGCAACCATGTTTCACTGATTGCCACAACATCATATTTCCAGGTGTCAATCCAGGCTCTAAGTTCGTCCACCTTACTTACAATGCTCCTAGCATTAAAATATACACATTTTAGAAACCCACCATTCCTTATTCTCTGTCTATTATCTTTTTCATCTTTCTCGCCTACATTTTGGATCCGAGTGCTTCCCTTCTATGCCTCTTGCCCCACACCCTGACCCCTAGCCCCCTCTACCCGAGTCCCTCCCCCCAGCCTTTCTAGTTTAAAGTCTCTCCCAGTAGCCTTTGCAAATCTCCCTGCCAGGATATTGGTCCCCCTCGGGCTCAAGTGCAACCCGTCCTTTGTGTACAGATCATGCCTTCCCCAAAAGAGGTCCCAGTGATCAAGAAACTTGAATCCCTGCCCACTGCACCAGTCCCTCAGCCACGCATTTATCCTCCACCTAATTTCATTCCTACTCTCACTGTCACGCGGCACAGGCAGTAATCCTGAAATCGTTACCCTTTTGGTCCTTCTCCTTAACTTTCCCCCCAAGTCCCTAAATTCTCCCTTCAGGACCTCATCACTTTTTCTGCCTATGTCATTGGTACCTATGTGTATCACAACATCAGGCTCCTCTCCCTCCCTTATCAGAATCTTTTGGACACGTTCTGACACATGCGAGACCCTGGCACCAGGGAGGCAAACTACCATCCGCGTCTCCCGACTGCGTCTACAGAATCGCCTATCCGACCCCCTAACTATAGAGTCCCCTATTACAATTGCCCTCCTCTTTTTGCTACCCTTCTGAGCATCAGGGCCGGTCTCTGTGCCGGAGGCCCGGCCGCTGTTGCTGCCCCCAGCTAGGCTGTCCCCTCCAATCGTACTCAAACCTGAGTACCTATTTTCCAGGTGTACGGTCACAGGGGTACTCTCTAGCCCCTGCCTCTGCCCCTTGACCTTCCTAACCGTGACCCACTTGTCTGCCTCCTGTGGTCTGGGAGTGACTACCTCCCTGTAGCTCCTCTCTATTACCTCCTCACTCTCCCTGAGGAGACGGAGGTCATCGAGCTGCTGCTCCAGGTACCTAACACAGTCCTTTAGGAGCCCCATCTCGACACACCTGGCGCAGATGTGGACGTCTGAAGGGCTATCAGATTCCCTGACCTCCCACATCTGACATCCAGAACAGTACACTGCCCTTGCCTTCATACTGCCCCCCTTACACAGGATACAATATAAAGTACACAACAAACTGCTGGGATCTGACTGCCAATCAGCTGCTTACCCTGGTCCACTTCCCACCAATCAGCGGCTTCCTCAAAAAAACCCACTTCTCCAATGCCAAGAGGAACTGAACCATCCTTTTTCTTACGTTCAATCTCACAGGAAGGAGGTGGTGGAGAACTATTCTTCAAGAATGCACAGTTGAGGCACACTGGGAGGTACACCTGCACGGCACAGACCAACGTTGACAGCACCTCAGCCTCAGCGGACCTGATTGTCAGAGGTAGGAACATATTTTGGATTTTTCACTGCTGTTAATGAAGGCTATTGTTTCACTTTATTCACAATTCCACTTTACTTCTAACACATTTCTAGTTTTATTTAAAAAAATGTAAGACAACCGATTAAAGGTTCCTCTGCTAATCAGTGGTGTGGGACAATGTTTTGCAGCAAGATACATGGGACCATTGTGAGGATCTCAAGACTTTGTCTATGATCCCCATCACCTCTTCACTATCCCAAACCCTCTAGAGGAATTCAGAGTGGCTGAGTATTGCCAAAAGCCTGGGCAAGCAAGCATGACTTCATTGCCCTGCCTTTGAGTAAAAAATATTATTTTAAACAAATGATTGTTGACAAGACCTTTGGAGGAGCTTAACTGAATAACCCTGTGAGAAATCATTGGCTATATAGGAAGTTCACATGGTGTTACAAATATTTCTTCCATTATTTTGCAAGAAAGGCAAAGGACAATTTGCTTATCTATTGGATAAACAATGGAAATTTTAGAAAAACTATTTGTCTTTTATTTGTGTTCGGCAGTCGTGTTTTATATATCTGGATTACGGGTATCCTGTAGATAACTACTAATGACAATAGAATGTTAGCTGTCAACATCTCTTTTCTTCAAAGTAGGTCTAACAGTACGACCTCTCTCATGAATAGTCATGTAGGTTGAGTCCAATATTCCAATATGTGACAGTGAGAATCAGAAGGACAGTCCTTGGGAAAGAACAGGTTCCTGAATACCCATGAAACAGTGGAGTTTTATTCAAACTGCTCCATGGATCTCAGTGTCCAACAATGGAGGTCATGATTATCCCAATGCTAAAGAAAACATATATCAACTGTTGATCCAACTTGCTCTTCAGAAGAATCTCTTGGTTGGTAAAGTAACTGTTTCTGGTATTCACGGAGCCTTTGCTGTTGTTCCAGTGACCTGCATGGAGTTGCATTATTTGTGGTATAACTGTCCTCAAACCCTCCCCCCCCCCCCCCCCCCCCCCCCCCACACTCAACAAACTGCATCCTTGCGGAGACCACAAAGAGAGGCCAGTTGCAAATCCAGCTTGGTATTCACTTATGTCTCATCCTAATCCGACCAGAGCCTTCATTGGTATAAGGGGGAAAACCCAAAAGACTGGCAATGGTAAAAATCTCATGAGATAATGGATGGGACCAGTGCAATTGTAAGCAACTGTTCGATTTATCATCCCTGTTACTCAGGCGGTAGGACTGAATCCCTGATTCTTTCCTCTTGTAGTGCTCTTGTATTTTATTGGATGTGATTCTCAGGCTTTGTGAAAAACCATATTTTTAACCCTTAGGATGGGGAGGAATTTCTTCAATCAGAGGGTGGCGAATCTGTGGAATTCATTGCCACTGAAGGCTGTGGAGGCTACGTCAGTGGATATTTTTAAGGCAGAGATAGATAGATTCTTGATTGGTACATATGTCAGGGGTGCAGAGAAGGTAGAGTGAGGTTGAGAGGGAAAGATAGATCAGCCATGATTGAATGGTGGAGTAGACTTGATGGGCCGAGTGGCCTAATTCTGTTCCTATCACGTGAACTTATATGGACCTTGCATTAAACACAAATAAATATTTGTTTAAATCTGTTGGGTTTTTTTCTCAACAAAGCATTTGGGTCCATGCTTCAGCCGAACGAAGACCCTTCATTGAGGAAAGGTTACAGCTGAGGCCAGTCAGGAGTGCGACATGAAGTAATGTAGCCTCCAGAGATTGGGAGATATCAGAGTGCACTCATCTGAGTACATGATATAGTGTCCATAAATATATAAGTGGGGCTGCACAGCGGAAGAGCTGCTGCCTAACAGCGCCAGAGACTTGAGTTGGATCCTGATCACGGGTGCTGTCCATATGGAGTTTGTACGTTCTCCCCGTGACCTGCTTGAGTTTTCTCCGGGTATTCCGGTTTCCTCCCACACTCCAAAGACTTCCAGGTTTGTTGGTTAATTGTCTTCAGAAAAATTGTAAATTGTCCCTAGTGTGTGTACGATAGTGTTAGTGTGCGGGGATCGCTGGTCGGCACGGACTCAGTGGTCCGAAGAGCCTGTTTCTGCGCTGTATAACTAAACTAATCTATATAATGTCAAAAATTAGATGGCTAAGATTAAGTAGGGCCTTATAATGGTACGATTGCAAGACGTTTGCTGTAAATTTAAAGAATACCTCAACAGAGTTGGTAACCCACCAACCTATTTTTGCGTGCCTCTACTAAATGTCATTAACATCAGACCTTGAGGCGAGAAAAAGTTGCCATTGTGAGGAGCAGAGGCCAGAGATCCCTGAAGATCCCTCTGACCCTGGCTGTTTTAGTTGCAGGTCTTGCCATGTCAAAGGAACCACTTGCGTAGAATAAGCTGCAGCCGCGAATGTGCGATAATTTCCTTCTGTAATCTCCGACCCTGCAGAAAGGAAAGCTCAGTTTCCCCTGCTCCTGTTTTAATGATTTACCACTAATAACAGGGGTTTTCAGTCGAAAATAAAGTCGGCTTATGTGCAATTAAATGACCACTAAACAGGAAATTTATTGCAGCTAAAATTGAACATTCCGCACCAAAAATACTTCAGAAACATTCTGATTAAGGGGTGATGCACTGAAAGGATGTAAAACAAATTAGAAGATATCGATTTTATTTATTTTTCTGTTGAAAGCCGGCACCATACATCATGCAGAATATAGACACAATCTGCTGGAGTAACTCAGCGGGTCAGGCAGCATCTCTGGAGAAATGGAAATAGGTGACATTTGGGTCGAGACCCTTCTACAACTCCAATCTGAAGAAGGGTCTTGACCCGAAACATCACTTATTGCTTTTCTCCAGAGATGGTGTCTGACACTGAGTTAGCACTCCAGCATTTTGTATCCATCTTCGGTGCAAACCAGAATCTGCAGTTCCTTCCTATAGCATACATCAGGCACTTGGGTAGTTTATCAAATTGGTGTGAATGTGGAGAGGAGAGATTTTGGGTACAGATGTGAACTACTTAAATTTAACTTCAATGAAATATGCTTCATTTTGCTGCATCAAAATAGCAAACATATATATTTTGTTACTTTATGTAAAGTTTCCATGAGGTCATCTCTGAAGCACGGAGCAATTGGCTGAGTCCATTGACAAAAAAGTGCAGTTAGAGAGAGTGAAGGGGCAGTCAAGCATCATGACATTTTGGCATTGGCTCCACAGCAACTACAACCCTAGCAGTTAATTATAATGAAGCCTTCTAGCTGGAAGAGCATCACAGAAGGTTATCAAACAGAAACATGAGTAAGTCCTAGGAAGAGGCAGCCACAAAGATGGCTGGAGAGATAGGTTTGAAGGAGAAGTGAGAGGTGGAGAGGTTTAGAGAAAAAAATCAGAGTCCTGGTAAGCTGGGGCTTTGGTGGAGTATCGAAAATCAGGGATGTATAGTAGCTAGAATTGGAGGAGTTAGAGGCAACAAAAGGTTGCAGAGGTAGAGGGGAGAGACGACAGAAGAACTTGAGAAAGCAGGTGGTGCAGTGGTAGAGTTGCTGCCTTACAGCGCCAGAGACCCAGGTTGATCCTAACTATGGCTGCTGTCTTTATGGAGTTTGTATGTTCTCCCTGTGACCTGTTTTCTGCAGGAGCTCCGGTTTCCTCCCACATTCCAAAGACGTTCAGGTTTGGAGGTTAATTGGCTTGGTATAATTGTAAATTGTCCCTCATGTGTGTGCCATAGTGCTAGTTTAGGGGGATTGCTGGTCGGCGCAGACTCGGTGGGCCGAAGGGCCTGTTCTGTGCTGTAGTTCTAAACTAAACTAACAGATATGAGTGTTAACATGAAAGAACAAAGTTCAGTTGAGTTGAGTTTATTGTCACGTGTACCGAGGTACAATGAAAAGCTTTCGTTCGATGCCATCCAGTTAGCGGAAAGACAACACATGATTACAGTCGAGCCACCCACAGTGTGCAAAGGTACCTGTCGACAGTGAGCAATCTCAGCAACATGGGGAGGGGAAGCATTGGTTAGCAGCTTAATGAGAGCTACCCATAATTATGTTGTGTTTACATGACTGCGGTGTATGTTTCTTTGGTTTGGCCAGCAGGGTGCACAATTCCTCTAATAAAAGGCACCGGAACTATCTTCACTCGGATTTGGCTGCTGTGCTGGCACCACACTTCCAGGACCACTGCTCTGCTGGTTAAACAACTTTTTTTTTGTTGGCCTGCTGAGGTATGGGTGATGGTGTAGCATGTCTTTGCAGAACAGGACACTTTTTCCTTCACCATGACCGGTTAATACTGTATTATTGCTGTCTCGTGTCTGCCCATTTACCCCAGAGTCCTTTAATTTGTAAACTGCAACATTTGCATTAAGTGCGGTACAGTTGCGAATATATTTGTGCATTTAAGTATCCTTCAGCCCTCTAGTTGTTCAGGTATTCTCTGTGACTTTCTTCATACTAAACTCTTCTTATTCTGCTGTTGATAACCATCACCTTCAAAACTCTGGGATCCCTTCCCCTAAATTGTGAACATTCCTCAGATTGGCACAGTGCTAGAGTGAGTCAGGCAGCATCTCTGGAGAAAAGGGATGGATGATATTTCAGGGCTGAACCCATCTTCAATCTGATTGTCTTCTGTAGAGTCTTTAGACTTTGGACACAGCGTGGAAATAGGCCCTTCAGCCCTCTGTCCACACCAACCAGCAATCACCCCACAGAAACTAGTGATCACCATCTACACACTAGAGACTGGTGCAATAAGGCAGCAGTTCTACCGCTGTGCCACCCTGCTGCCCCATTCTGTCTCGGTCACAGAGATCATTCAAAACAGATTCATAGATTTCTGGTTTGTACAGGGATCAAGAGACATGGAGATTGGTGATTGAGATAGATCAACCATGATTTCATCCAATGGAGGAGCAGGCTTGAAGCCTTAAATGACCTACTCTTGCACCTATGTCTTACAGATTGCATTTTTATAGCACTTTTCACATTCTGAATGTAAGTGAAATGTGGGAGTTCCACAAACAGAGGTTCAATACATAACCAGGTCAGGTTGCCGAGCAACAGGCAAGGAAGACCACTGAAGGAATTCTGTGCCAACACTGCGACCAGAGTCTCTGTCTGCCTGAGGCTTCAGTCTAACAGAGTATCATTGCCCCAGATAGATCATATGACAGTATGGCACAGGACTGGCCTTTGGGTCCACGATGTCTGTGGTGAACATGATGCCAAATTAAACTAATCTCACCCTGCATATGCTCCATATCCCTCCATTCCCTACATAGCCATGTGCATAGTTAAACCCCTGTCTCACGGTGCGAGTTGACCCACGAGTGACCCAGAGTTGTCACTCGCGGTAATCACGTACACTAAACGTAGCGGGAACGTCGGAACTCTTGCGAGCAACTTAGCGACTCGTGGCGCTAACGGCAGGTACCCGTGAAACTTGGTAACTCGTGAAAAAAATCAAACATGTTTGATTTTTTCCACGAGTCAAATTTACAGTTCAAGTTAAAAATTGAAACATTTTAAACTTGTTTATAACGTGGTGGCCCGTGCGTTTACCTTCGTGATTCGTGAGTCTACCGTGGGAACTCTTTTAACTCAGCGGGCAGGCAGCATCTCTGGAGAGAAGAAATGGGTGACGGGATGACATTTCCAAATTTCTCCAGCACCATGTGTTCACTTTTTTCAACTAGCATCTGCCCTTTCTTGTGTATGACATTATTTGTATCTACAGTGCCTTGTGTCTTGGCAATTCATGATTCACACACACACAATGCTGGGGTAACTCTCACACACACACAATGCTGGGGTAACTCACACATACACACACAATGCTGGAGTAACACACACACACACACACACACACACACACACACACACACACACACACAATGCTGGAGTAACTTGTACACACGCACACACACAATGCTGGAGTGACTCTCACACACACACACACACACAATGCTGGGGTAACTCACACACACACACACAAACACACATACAATGCTGGAGTAACTCGCACAGACGCACACACACAATGCTGAAGTAACTCGCACACACACACAATGCTGGGGTGACACACACAATGCTGGGGTAACTCGCACACGCACACACACAATGCTGGGGTAACTCACACACACGCACAATGCTGGGGAAACTCACACTCTCACACACACACACACAATGCTGGAGTAACTCTCACACACACACACACACGAACAATGCTGGAGCAACTCACACACACACTCACACACACAATGTTGGAGTAACACACACACACACACACACACACACACAATGCTAAGGTAACTCACACACACATACACACAATGCTGGAGTAATTCACACACACACACGAACAATGCTGGAGTAACTCTCACACACAATTCTGGAGTAACTCAGCGGGACAGGCAGCATCTCCGGAGAGAAGGAATGATGATGTATCGGGTCGAGACCCTTCCTTAGACCACTACCCAGAGATGCTGCCTGTCCCGCCGAGTTACTCCAGCATTTCGTGTGTGTGTGTGAATTACTCCAGCATTGTGTGTATGTTTGTGTGAGTTACCTTAGCATTGTGTGTGTGTGAGAGTTACTCCAGCATTGTTTAATCTTTAATTGTTTAACTGGTATCTTTAAACCAGCATCGGGACTTCCTTCCCACATAATAACCAATGAGATTCCCCACTAAACTTCCATGTCCTCATTGGTCCCCTCTCTGTCTTCCCCAGACCTGTGCATATGTATATGTCTATATATACTTGGAGGGGGGGGGGGGGGGGGGGGGGGGAGAGGGGGGGAGAGGGGAGAGGGGGAGAGGGGGAGAGAGAGACAGAGAGAGAGACAGAGAGAGAGACAGAGAGACAGAGTGGTTCCTGGGTTGCCTACTGCTGGGTAACTCCGCAAAATTTCATCCCCCTGCATTTCAATTCTAAATCTGTCGCCTATATATATATGTTTGTCTGTGAGTATTTGTGTGTGTCTCCGCCTGTCTGCTCTCGGGTCCCGGCGGCCGCTCAAAGTCAGTCACACGAGCTGCTTCCTTCCTCGGAAGTGGCAGCCAGTTCTGCTGTCCGTGCCCGGAGCGCTGCGGCAGCCACCCAAGCTAATTCACTCCCCGGCCACAAGAAAACCATATAGCTATGACAGCACGGAAACAGGCCATCTCTGCCCTTCTACTCCGTGCCGTTTACTGTCACCTAGTCCCATCTACCTGCACTCAGACCGGAGCGTGGCAAGTGGGTTCCTGACCACAATCCCCTCCTTCACAACGCCAGACTCCCCAAATACTATGAACGGACCTCTCCCCCCACCCCAGGAAATACAGTATTTAAAGACATAAAGCACCAAGAAATGCACTTACCACGTTATTGGTTGCTGGAGGGTGCGCATTTTCCCTTTGTAGGTCGTATCAATAGATGCGGCCGCGCTGAAATAACTCAAAGCCACAGGATGGAGATGTATTTTAACATTGTTGCTTTATTAAAACATACCTTAATTCACGGTTGGCTCAAGAGTAACGGGAGAGGAACTTGGTAACTCGGAGTGAGGAATTTGGAACATCGCAGAAATGACATACACGTGGGAACTCGGTTAAACACTTGAACATAAACATGAAGTCTCGTACACAACCACGAGTCTTTCACTCGGGGTACCTCGTGGGTCAACTCGCACCGTGAGACAGGGCCATTAAAAACCTCTCAAAAAACACTATTGTATATACTTACACCATCTGGCAGCCTGTACCAGGCATCCACCACCCTTTGTAAAAAAGACCTGCCCGCAAATCTCCTCCAAACTTACTCTCGCTGATCTTGAACCTGTGCTATCTAGTCACTAACACTTCCACCCTGGGAAAAGGGTTCCACCATCTATCCTATCTTTGCTTCTCATAATTTTGTAACCTTCTCCTCTCAGCATCTGACATTCCAGAGACAACAATCCAAGTTTGTCCAGCGACTTGAGCCCATTTGCTTCAGAGGCAAGAGTACCAGCCATGAGTCGCAATGTTCAACGCACCTTTTCCGGAGTATTGCTGACAGAGAGGATAGACAGTCCAAGCGACACGGGGTGGCAAGACTGACATATGTTGAAAGAATGGATCGACTGGGCTTACATTCACTGGAATTTAGAAGGATGAAAGAGGATCTTATAGAAACATACAAAAGGGATTGGACAGGCTAGATGCAGGAAAAATGTTCACGATGTTGGGGGAGTCCAGAACCAGGGGCCGCAGTTTAAGAATAAAGGGTAGGCCATTTAGGACTGAGATAAGGAAAAACGTTTTCATCCAGAAAGTTGTGAATCTGTGGAATTCCCTGCCACAGAAGACAGTGGAGGCCAATTCACTGGATGTTTTCAAGAGAAGTTCGATATAGCTCTTAGGACTAATGGAATCAAGAGATATGGGGAGAAAGCAGGAAAGGGGTACTGATTTTGGATGATCAGCCATGATCATATTGAATGGCTTGAAGGGCCAAATGGCCTACTCCTGCACCTATTTTCTATGCTTCTATGTGTGGAGAGAGAAACAGAATTAACATTCGTTATGAACAGCCGTTGCCTTGAAGCGTTGAATCTGCATCTTGGTCCGCAGATGCTGCCTGACCTGTGGAATATTTCCGGTGGTTTCCATTTTTATTTCAGAATATATACGACTGCAGTATTTTATTTTTGGATGTTGCTAAGAATAGCAGGAGGAGCAACTAGCAACCTGGATCTTCCAACCGGAAACAGGGTCAAAGAGCACTCTTCCCCAATTTCATGACACACACCTGATCCTGGAAGGCCAAGCTAATTGAAGACCCAACAACAGCAAGACCATTGGCCCATCCAGTAGCAGTGTCTCTTTCTCTTGGCTGCTGTTAACTCCTTTTGGCTATTTTGCTCCTGCAGAAAATAATTTTAACATCTGATTCAAATCTGTAAATAAAGCAGCCATTGTTCCCTGGGAGACTATTAATTTAATTATCAATTAACAAGGTGGTTTATCTTGCCTGGATTATCAGGCTTGCATCCTCTCAAGTGGACCTCTGTTTATCATATCGGTTAGTGTTAACAACCCTTTCTTCTCCCTCTCATCATGTAAATCCCGCCAACTGCAGCGTCTTGAAGTTAGATCCAATCAGATGTTTTTAATTTCCAAAATTCTGTCTGTCTAAAGATACATAAATGTATATCATTTTCTTTTTTGGATACGAAAGAGTTCTGGTTTTGCCATAGTGGTTATAAATAATAAGCCATCGACATTCATAACTCCATCTCAGCATGTAACTTGGAATACATTTGAAATGATGGGTTGAACCCTGCTGGGTTGGAGTCGGTGGTTCCGATCAGAACCACTGTCTTTGAGCCTCAGACTTCCACGTGGACTGAACTATGTCAGGAGGCGCCTCATCTCGGGAACACGGTCTAGAGTAGCACGGTGGTGCAGTGGAAGAGTTGCTGCCTTACGTGCAGTCTGTATGGAATTTTACAAACTCCTATGACAGCGTGGGTTTTCTCCGAGATCTTCGGTTTCCTCCAACAGTCCAAAGACGTACAGGTTAGTAGGCTGTGCAGTAAAGAACTTCTACCCTTCAAAGTTTCAAAGGTCTATTATTGTCACATGTACCAATTAAGGAACAGTGATATACAAATTACCATACAGCCATACTAAAAAAAAAGCAACAACACACACAACTACATAAAAGTTAACATAAACATCCACCACAGCGGGTTCCCCACATTCCTCACTTTGATGGAAGGCAATAAAGTCCAATCCTCTTCCTCTTTATTCTTGAACTTTTAATTGAGTGTTGTCAAATTGTCTTTACTTTATTCAATCTTGAATGGCGGGGCCATCGGTCCCTTCGCTGTGAACTACTGGTGCGCTGGAAAACACGGTAAATTCAGCCAGGTGAGCTGCGTAAGAAACCGCTTCAATTTCACCACACTTCAGGCCTGAGGCTGTCCCCAGAGTTGCTTGCAACTCATTTTCACCTAGACCACTGCTAACAATGGCCTATCTCCTTTATCATCCTTACTTTTTTGCATATATTTCATTCAATTGTTCTATATCTCTCTATATCACCATTTATATCAATGTCTATATCTCTTGTTTCCTCTTCCCCTGACTCTCAGTCTGAAGAAGGGTCTCGTCCTTAAACATCACCTCTCCAGAGATGCTGTTTTCTCCAGAGATGCTTTCTGACCCGCTGAGTTACTCCAGCTTTTTCTGTCTATCTTTGGTTTAACCATCATCTGCAGTTCCCTTCTGCCCAGAGTTCATTGTTGGGGCTCGGAGGAAACACTCACCATTGTTTGGTCCTCATAGATTTATAGACTTATATAGGATGGAAGTAGGCCCTCAGTCCCAACTCATCCGTGTCAATGCATGATTGTGGTCTGGACTGTTAGCTCAAGTTGTTTTTGTTTCTGTTTGTTTTCTCATTTTTCTAGTAGGACTTCTGAGGGTTGGTGCCCCTGTGTTTGTCCGTGTGTGTGTATATTGGCGTTATTGTGTTTGTATGCATACAGGATGCAGAGGGGCAGAAGATGTCCCTCTTTATTACGTGAAATCTTTGAGTAGCTACAGCTGTCAACCTGCATCACTGTAAAGCAATCTCTGCAAACATCAGAGGGCATTTGGCTGGGTTTGGCCTTTACTTGGCAGTGTGCCATTACCATGGTTCACTGAAGCAATTGGAAAGATTTCAGCAAAGATCGAAGACATTAATGCTCAGCAGTAAAGATGCGTACACTTTGAAGGCACACTCTTTTAAAATAGGTCATTCCTGTGATTAACCATGAAGTTTGGTTTTCTTTTGAAAGTAAAGATTTACTCAAGATAATCCAACATCTTAATGAAGGTGGAATGTGCTGTGCCAAAATGTATGATTCAAAATGAATTTGTGAAAAAAGTGGTGTTTATTGAGATCTTGTACTAGTAAGTACAGATCACCCTCCTGGTCTTGGACTGATAAAGAATAGTCACATTTTTAATATGTTGTCTTTAACATCAGATGGAGATTGAAGTAATGGAGTTTATTTTGTGTATTGTCTCAAATTTTCTGTCACAGCTTAATGCAATAAAGAGTTCATTCTGAAACGTGCGCAGAGAAAATTTATGAAGATATTGCCAGGAGGGCTAGAGCTCTAGGGAGAGGTTGGGCAGACTAGGATTTTATTCCTTGGAGCACAGGAGGATGAGGGGTGATGTTATAGAGGTGTATAACATGATGAGGGGAGTCTTTTGCCCATAGTACGGGAATCGAGGACCAGAGGACATACAATAGGTTTAAGGGGACAGGGGAAAGATTTAATGGAAACCTGGGGGGCAACTCTGTCACACAGAGGGTTGTGGGTTTATGGAACGAGCTGCCGGAGAAGGTAGTTGAGGCAGGTACTAGTTTAGTTTATTATTGTCATGTGTACCGAGGTACAGTGAAAATAATTTGTTGCGTGCTAAGCAGTCAGCAGAAAGACAACACATGATTACAATCGATCTATTTGCAGTGTATAGATACATGATAATGGAATAACGTTTAGTTCATGTTAAAGCCAGCAAAGACCGATCAAGGATAGTCCAATGGTCACCAAAGAGATGACCTACTCAGCACTACTCTCTGGTTGTGGTAGGATGATTCAGTTGCCTGAACAGCTGGGACGAAACTGTCCCTGAATCAGGTGGACAGGTACATGGATAGGAAAGATTTGGAGGGATATGGGCTAAACGAGAGGTGGTAAGCGTAGTGTAGATGGGGCATCTTGGTTAGCATGGGCATGTTGGGCTGAACGGCCTGTTTCAATGCTGTATTGTAATTCAAGAACCTTAGAATGCCTGGTGTTACTAAATGCCACTTTAATTGTTTATTAAATACGGGTTGGTCATGAATTCCTGCCTGTAAACACTGCCTGATTTCTGGGAATTTCAGACCCTTGTGAACATACTTTCCTTCTCCAAGCCTGACAGCGTTGAACTGGTGCCCTCAAAAATATTTTTACCCATGTTACAAATAGAATCCCTGAAATTGTTTTTAAATATCATTCTTTAAACAAAAACTATGGCATTGTGATTATCCAAACAGGCATTTTGGCTTTGTAGATACAATTTTTGTATCTCTGTGATTGGTATTTCCGAATTCTTATGCATTCTGTTACTTGCAGCCAACTCAGTGGCTCCAATTTCATCTGTTGTGCTGAAGAATAAAGACATGCATTTCCCACGCGCCTTTCACTGTCTGCCATACATCTGCCAATGAATCCCTTCGCTACAGCTCCTCTTTCATTTCCTATTATTCCAATTCTAGTTGCCTCTGTCTGTCTTTAGTGTTCCTGTTTTTTCACCCAACGGGCTGTGGAATTCTCTGCCACAGAAGGCAGTGGAGGCCAATTCACTGGATGTTTTCAAGAGAGAGTTAGATTTAGCTCTTAGCGCTGACGGAATCAAGGGATATGGGGAAAAAGCAGGAACAGGGTACTGATTTTGGATGATCAGCCATGATCATATTGAATCGCGCTGCTGGCTCGAAGGGCCGAATGGCCTACACCTGCACCCTAGTTTCTATGTTATTCTAAATTGACTACAAAACATAATTCACTGGCATGTGAAACATTGCACAATAGAATTGCATGCCTTTTATTCCTTTCTTCAGGACAGTGGGAGAAATTGCTGCAAATGGCTTGGTTGGAAGTAACAGAATGCGCAAGAATTTCTAACATTGCAAGAATCCCATCAGGACTGGGATGGTGAATTGTGACTCATTTGTTGTGACAGTTCGTCAAACTCTTATTAGACATAAAATGCTGGAGTGACTCATAGGGCCAGGCAGCAGCATCCCTGGAGAGATGGAATGGGCGACGTATCGGGTCGAGACCCTTCTTCCGACTTATCTAATTTGCAACTAGGTTTTGGGAATGGAAGGAAGGGACCTGATAATTGAGAGGTTGTAACATCATAGGAAGGGACTGTAGTATTTAGTTTGAGGGAAGATGTTTATGATTTGGTAAGGTGATAAGTGTGAAAAGTAGGTAAAGATTGCCCCAAGAATCTGGGAGAATGGGACCCATACTCATTTCCTAGGATCTCTGGACAAGTTAAAACCCTACTATCAGAGTCTAGGTCATAAATCTGGTAGTCTGACGACACATCGGAAGTCCTGTTGTCGTGTTCTTCTGTTAATACTGGCGGTTTTGTGCACGTCATTTTGGCCTTGGAGATTGGGCTCCTGGAACTCTGTATCGACCATTCAAGTGAAACAGTCGATGTGCATACTTTGTGTGTCACTTGTCTCTTGTGCCTTTCTGCCCCAAGAGGTCTGTGAGGGCCCCACTCAATCTACCAGTTTGTAGGCATTGGGGTCAGTAAATAAATACTGCCTCGATCATGTGCATCCTGATAGAGAGGGACATGCACACTAACTACAGGGAGAAACTGGAGGAAGGAGGGGTCTGGGCAGGGGGAGAGAGGGGAAGAGAGAAACTTAAACTGAATAGGGAGAGCAAAAGATATATAAACTGAGGGTAGAGTGAAAGAAAAGCAAAGAATGAGGAGAGAGAAACGTAAAGAATAGAATTAGAGCAAGAGAAGCATAGGAAGGAGTAGGAGGGGGTAAAGGGTAGAGAAAGAGAGAAACTGGAGGAAGAGGGTCGAGAAATGAAAGGAAACACAAGATACAGGGAGGAAGGATTCACATTTGCACATTTTATTCTGTTCTGAGGCTTTCCAGCTTTGGCAGTACTGGGCTTCAGTGAGAGTGTGTGGGAGTTTGTGAGGTGTAATTCAGGTTTATTTATTAGTTACAGGAAGTTTCTGCCTGGAAAGTTTCGGAAGAAGTTACTTGTGTCAACAGTATTGTGAAATTAGTGGCTCGTCACCTAGTGCGTCTCACTGAGGCCAAGGGTGAAGGAATATCACAGTAGCTGTTTGTAATTTAGTTATCAATATTTTTTTATTCTTTTGTGTTTTTGTTTAATGTATGAATTAGTTATTTCGCTGCGCAACCAAATTGTCAGGCATTTTATGCCAGACTTGGTGATATATAAGCGCAACTCAGAAAAACATTGCATTTTGAATAGTTTAGAAAAACTAAACTTTACAGATACTGGGAATCTGAAATTATAGAGCTGTAGAGCACGTCCATACCAACCTTTTTACTCCTAATTCTATTTGGCATTGATATTCCCATAATTTTCTATCTTTATACCTGTATAGAGTTGATCTAAAGACAGATGCAATCTCTCAGAATTTTTTGGAGACTATTCAGAAAGATCATTCCCTGGTCAAATTTCTTGTTAGCCACATATCCTGTTTATGTTAGCAAAACCGCTTAAAATAGAAGCCTCTTTTGAAAGCCAGAGAAGTTAGGAATTTGTCCTATTTTGTTGGAATGCTGGATTTAAGGCTACAAATATCACTGTTGTTTTAATTTGCAAACAAGCTTCACTCAGTGATGTCCCAACACCCTGATGTTTCCGGTGTTGTATTCCACCTTTAGTTTAGATAAGTTTAGTTCAGAGAT
Organism: Okamejei kenojei; assembly: GCA_035221665.1. Taxonomy (NCBI): domain Eukaryota; kingdom Metazoa; phylum Chordata; class Chondrichthyes; order Rajiformes; family Rajidae; genus Okamejei; species Okamejei kenojei. Next base: position 37,104,906 of record CM069149.1, read on the forward strand.
ACCGGACGGAAACAGGCCTTTCGGCCTACTGAGTCAGCGCCGACCAGCGAACCCTGCACTAGAACCTGTGTCTTTGGAGTGTGGATGGAAACCGGAGCATCCGAAGAAAACCCATACAGGTCATAGGGAGAGAAAATCCAAACTCTGTACATACAGCACCCTTAGTGAGGATTGAACTGGATCTCTGGCATTGTAAGGCAGCAACTCCACCGCTGCCCACTATGTTACAAGGAGCAAGTTGTGTGAGGAGTCTGATGTGAGTGGAATGCATGGTAGGTGGTACATTTTAACGTTTGGAAAATTCTACAGTCCACAAGGTGTGCGCCGCTATTACATTTAATGCAACACTCCAGACTATATATCAATGCAAAATGTATTTTTATTAAAAGCAGCAATTCACACCTATCAGAAGGCAGGTATTTCCCATGCCCCCAAGTTCTGGAGGCTTTGGTCCACTCTCAACTACCAGTGTCTTTTGTGGTACTAGTTTTATATGAGAAGTCTTTCAGTACGCTTTCCTGTCACTGACTAGCAAACTCTGGGAGGAAAGTCGGAAGCAGGCATTGGAATACAAGTCATCACACAACTGATTATCCTTATCTGAAGAAGGGTCTCGACCCGAAACGTCGCCTATCTCCTTCGCTCCTTAGATGCTGCTGCACCCGCTGAGTTTCTCCAGCATTTTGTGTAACCCTCGATTCTCCAGCATCTGCAGTTTCTTCGTTAACACAACTGATTATCCTTATAGTTGGTCTTTTAAGAGAGTTGTTCAAAAATACAGGTAGTACCAGCCAACCAGTACTGCTCATGTGTGTTATATGATGATAGACCTGCCTCCACCTGTACTATACCCCAGTGTCATAGAGACAGACCTGTCCCCATCTGTATTGGACCTTGCGTTATATTGTAATAGACCTGTCCCCACCAGTACTGAACCTAGTGTTCTACAGCGACAGACCTGTCCCCACCTGTACTGTACCCCAGTGTTATACAGTGGCTGATCTGTCCCCATTTGCATTGTACCACAGTGTTATTCAATGACAAACTTGTCCCCACCAATATTATACGTGACAGATCTGTCCCCATCAACACAGTGGCAGAACTGTCCCCATTTTTAGTGTACCCAAGTTGTACAGTGAGAAGAACTGTCTCCAAGTACTGAATCCCAGTGTTGCACTGTATTTCGGTGTTAGTAAATGTTTTGGACTCTATTGGGATCATCAAACATCAAAATGCAAGTTCAGGTTTTTATTTTTCACACACTGTGTTCTGAATGCAGGAGCTGCGATTAACACTTTTTTTTAATCTCATGCTTCCATGGTTGGTTTAGGAATCCAGGTGTATCTGTTTACTGAGTCCTAGAGTTGGCTTGTATCATTTGGCATGATGAAATGCATTTCTTGGGATGCAGATCAATGAGTTAAATGAACTGCTGGTATGGATTGAAATCGCCAATGGTGAGCTGCATATGCTCTAGTTGGTGATCCAGGCATTCACGACCTTTGTTGCTCACGTAAAAGGTGCAAAACTAAGGCATGAAACTGGAATTAAAGCACCATTGAATACTTAATATGGGCAACAGCTTCCCAAGGACTCTGGGTATAGAGTTTAGTTTAGTTTAGAGATATAGCACGGAAAAATGGCCCTTCGGCCTAATGAGTCCGCATCGACTAGCGATCCCCACACGTTAACACCATCCTACACACACGAGGGAAATTTTACATTTATACCAAGCCAATTAACCTGTACGTCTTTGGAGTGTGGGAGGAAACTGAAGATCTCAGAGAAAACCGACGCAGGTCACGGGAAGAACGTACAAACTCTGTACGGACAGCACCTGTAGTAGGGATCAAACCCGGGTCTCTGGCGCTGTAAGGCAGCAACGCTACGGCTGCGCCCCCATGCTGCCCAGTGATGTGAGGGTAAAATTGGGCACCTTTCTAAAGCTTTACATGAACCCCTTCATTCCCCTGAGCTAATCACGGTGCCACTGGCGATTTCAGTCACTCCCAACATGAATCAGTCTGTTCCCAGAACTCAGTAAACAGGATATATTGGGTTCCTGCATTAGCGATGAAAGGACAAGAATAAGAAAGGATTCACAGTAGTTCTTACATGCAGAGCACTGTGTGTGAAAAACAAAAGCCTAAACTTGCATTTATATGTATTTCAAAATGTTTTGCAATCAATTAAATACTGTACAACATTGGTAGTGCAGAAGGCTGAGGGGTCATCATATAGAAGTATATCAAATCATGAGGGAATAAATGGGATAAATGCACTTTTTCACTAGGGGAGAGGAATCAAGAACCAGAGGATTTTGGTTTAAGGTGAGAGGGGCAAGAGAGGAACCTGAGGGGTAACTTTTTCAAAGGTAAACACAAAATGCTGGAGTAACTCAGCGGGACAGGCAGCATCTCTGGAGAGAAGGAATGGGTGACGTTTCGTGTTGAGACCCTTCTTCAGTCTTCCTTCCTTGTCTCCAGAGATGCTGCCTGTCCCGCTGAGTTACTCCAGCATTTTGCGTCTTCCTTTGATTTAAACCAGCATCTGCAGTTCTTTCCTACACATTTTGGGCAACATTTTCACTCAGATATAAGGTGGATATATGAAATGAGTTGCCTGAAGAGGTAGGTTATGCAGGTACTATAACAACATTTAAAATACACTTAAACAGGTACATAAGTGGGAAAGGTTTAGAGGTAAATGGGCCAAGCGTGGGGAAAATTGAACTAGCTTCGATAGGACGCCTTTGTCGGCTTGGGTAAGTTGGCCAAAGAGCCTGTTTGCATGCTCAATGACGGTATGAATCCTTTGCATCAGCATTCCACTCACAATGTTAACTGTACCTTTGCTCCTTCATCAAAATCAGTTTGTCCCTTGTGGGATCACTTGAGCAAGAATCAGCTCTTCAGCCCCTCAAGCCGGTCCTGCCCTTTTGTCAGACCACAGGTTAATGGAGCCCCATTTACCCTGACTCTCAGTCTAAAGAAGGGTCTCGATCCGAATTGTCACCTATTCTTTTTCTCGAGAGATGCTGCCAGATCTGCAGAGTTACTCCAGCATTTTGTGTCTATGTCCATTTACTTGCCTAGATACACTTGGCATGGGCATTCCTTCTAACACACATCTCTTGATTGCAGTTGTCAATGTTTTCTGTTGTCCTTTTCTCAACGGTTAATTTTAGAGAAAAACTATTTGTTGAGCCAATATTAATGTTGTGTAGCAAAAATGAATAACTACTCCAAAAAAATAAGAATGTTCTCACGAAGTTTTTGCTTCCTTTGTGCAAACGAGTCTTCCGGACTATGCTAAATGGACCAGCTCAAATGTTAAAATTATGGGCCTTTATCCTCACACCCAGGGAGAGGAAATAGTTTATCTGTATCAACTCATTTAATCATCTGAAGCAACTCAATTATTTCACCACTAATACCCCGCACCACTGGGAATACAAGCCTAATATTCATAATTGAACTCTTAGCTCCAATATTGTTCTGGTAAATCTGCACAGTATTCCTCCAAGACCAACTATTTTCCCATTGACACACTGTACTTGGAACTTAACATAGTGATCTAGGTACATATTCTTGTTGCCATTGTGAATTTCCAATGATTGTCAGTATTTCCTGCTGCCTTGCAGGAGGTTCTCTGTTAAATGTGCATAGGTGATTGCTAGAATCTGGTAGAGGTTGATGGAAATGTGGGCCTCTCCGTCTGTCTCTCTTTGTCTGTCTCTCCCACCATCCACTGCAGCCTCTAACTTTTGCAAATGATCTTCCAGACTGTGCTGCTGAACTCCTAGCTATGAATTGATCTTTGTAACGGAGCTTCCCAACCCGGGGCTTTAAAACTTTATGCTATGTTTTCTATGCCTGTCATTGAAAATAAGGTTTGACATTCTGAAGAATGGCTCCACACACTGCACCAACAAGGGTTGTGTCTGTGACTCGCCAAACAGTGGGTCCCTTGCGTCAAAGAACCATAATAATACAGATACATACCTTTTAACATCCTGAATAAATGCCAACCAACCAGCACCCACTTACACAAACTAAAAGCTTTTCATTGTGCCTCAGTACACTTGACAATATACTAATTAAAGACAAATATCTGATTTTATTCTCCTCAAATTTGCATCAACTCTTCCCAGATTCTACCATTTATCTACACTTGGGGCAATCCACAGTGACCAATGCGTTCATCATCTTTGCGATGTGGGAGGAAACCAGAGCTCCCAGAGGAAACCCAAGCAGTCACAGGGAGAATGTGCAAATTCCGCAAAGATGGCACTGGAGGTTATGATTGTACGTGGGATGTTGGAACTGGGAGGCAGAAATTCTACTAGCTGCCCCACTTAGAAGCCAGTGGTAAAGAACCCTCGCCCAATAAATTATAGTGTCAAACCACATGGAAACAGGATCTGCAGCCCACTGAGTCCATGCCAACCATCATTCCCCTATGTACACTAATTCTAAACTCAAGTTATTCCCCCCATATTTCCATCAACTTCTTCCAGATTCTAGCACTCAACTACACCCACTTGACTGGCCAATTAACCTAACAACCCACACACAATGGAACATGGGAGGAAACAGACGCACCCAGAGGAATCCCATGTAATCACCAGGAGAATGTGCAAGTTCCACAGACTATGGGATTACTAGGATTGACCCTAGAGGGTTCAGCTGGACCTGTGAAGCGGTGGTCCTTCTTGCTGCACCACTCTGCCAACCTATGCTGTGCAGTTTGTTGGTAGATATTCTTGAGAAGCCAAAGAGGGATAAAGTGAGTCGACGGCCATTTATTTGAATCACCTGCTGATGGAGTCCTGCTTCCAGGCTGCCTCCCAGATAACAAGAAAAGGAAATGAGAAAGGGCGTGCAGGCAGTGAAGACATGGAGAGGCCTGATGTAGACCATAGTTGAAGATCAACAGGCCGCATGTAATTTAGACAGTTTTACAGTCATCACTGAAATGAAAGAACAATCCAGCATCACCATTTCAAACAGCTACTGTCTCCACGCTGCCAGACACTGGCTGTGTTTATTTGCACAACATAAATCTTATAAACCATAACTAGAAATGACAGAGAATGATGTATGACTACCAGTGCACTCATATCAAGCTGTTCTTTATTTTTTTCTTCTACTGGGAGTCAGCCCCCTATTTTACCTCAATTTGGCCAAACGTTTGATTTTTATTTGTCCTTTATTAAAACAAAATCTAAACTGTGAAGGAAACTTAAGATAGAACTAAAATATATTGTCGGGATACTTTATGAATATTGCTTGCAACTATATCACACAGGCAAACTTTCTTTCTGCACAAACGCGAGCTTCATATTAGGCCTGGGGCAGCATTTTATTCATTCGTGATACTTGGACAGCACTGGAAAGCCCAACATATAATGCCCATCGAAGATAGACAGAAAATGCTGGAGTAACTCAGCGGGTCAGGCAGCATCTCTGGAGAAAAGGAATAGGTGACGTTTCAGGTTGAGACCCTCCTTTAAGAGTGCACACCAAGATTTTGCGAGAGGTGACTACAGATATAGGGGTGAGAGGTCTATATTCGGTATAAATCAGCATCTGCAGGCCCTTCCTACTATTCGAACAATGCCCATCCCTTATTGCCTCTGAGAAGATAGTGACTGCCTTCCTGAACCACTACACTTCTTCCGATGCTCCCAAATTGCTATTCGGTTGGGAATTCCAGGCTTTAGACCCAGCAACAGTGACTGCATGTTCCCCTCCAGTGACTTGGAGGGGAACATGCAGATGGAGGTCTTTGCAATAGGGTGATCATAATTTGATGGAATTTTCTGCAAAGACAAACTAATTAAGTCTGAAATCAGAGTCTTAGATCTAAACCAAGCAAGCTATGGAAGCATGAGCTAGCTACGATCAATTGGAAAGCATATGAAGAGTTTTGATAGTAAACCTGCAATAGTTCAAATACAAGCAATGAATACATTGTCTACATATAAAAAGGCCTTTAAAAACCCAACAGGACAAGCGGTTCAGTCATGATATCAGGAGAATCTAAGGCAATTAGGGCAAAGAGAATGAATCATAGTGTTGCCAACAAGAGTAGTGTCTGAAGACAGGGAAAGTAACAGAATTCAGCAAAAATGGGGCCAAGGCATTGAAAGGAGTAATGCGAAACCTGTAGACAGTCTGCATAAGCTTCTATAAATTAACAAAAGTTATATTTGGTCCGGTTAATTCTGACACTGGAGAAGTTACAATGGGAAATAATGGCAGAGAAGTTAAACAAATATTTTATGTTGGACTTCACTGCAGACACAACTAAGCTCGCGGATTAAGTGAACTAAAGGTGTAGAGTTAATGATGAATTGAAAGAAACTAGTATGCGTGAAAAACAAGTATTGGAGAAATACATGACATGGTGGCGCGGCAGTAGAGTTGCTGCCTTACTACGTTGTCGATCCTGATTACGGGTGCTGTCTGGCCGGAGTTTGTAAATTCTCCCGTGACGCCGTGGGTTTTCTCCGAGATCTTCGGTTTCATCCCACACTCCAAAGACATACAGGTTTGTGGTCTAATTGGCTTGGTATAAATGTAAAATTACCCCTAGCGTGTGTAGGCTAGTGTTAATGTCAATCGCTTGTCGGTGCGGACTCTTCGCACCGGGCCTGTTTCCGCACTGCATCTATAAACTAAACTAAACTAAATCAATGAGGCTGAAAGCTAGTGAATTGTAGACCAGATGAGCTACACAACAAAGTTTTGAGAGAGATGCCTACAGAGATAGGGATGTGGTGAGCACAGATTGTCATCTACCACTATAGATTCTAAAAGGATTCCCACTGATTTAAGATTGCAGATTTGAGCTTGAAAATGGGGAAATGTCAGCAAATTTACACAGATATTAGTGGGATGGAATATACTTATGTCACCGAAAAGTAACATAGCATAAAATCTATCTTCTATATATTACTAAAGCTCTCATCTTGTTTGTTTCTATGCGTGGGTGCGTGTCTGTCTGCGTGCTTATGTGATCCTGGAACTACGCCAAAATGGTACACGATAGCGCTACCAATTTTGCACCGCCTTATTCATAATTGTCCTGTGCTGTGGTGTATCAAGTTTTGTTCAGATTGATGTTATATTTTACAAGTTATTCACATTTTTAACTTTACAAAACCCCAATTTGAGAAAAATTTCTTCCCTCTGCACTGGCACTACAGCTATAATGTCACAATGGGATTGTAGCCCTGCTCGCTACAATGTTGCAATCCCAGTCCCGCCAGCTCTAGCAAGTTTTTTTTTTAAGTTTAAATTGAGGGAGGGTGAATAAGGGGAAATGAGCAGCCCCTGCGCAGTTTGGGGCTATGGGTGAGTGGTGGAATATTGCATTGGGGGAACGGGTTGCATTGGGGGACCAGGCCTCTCATGTGACAAGGACCCAACGGGTCCCACTTGGTCTAGTATCTATATACTTTTAAAACTGTGTGTGGGTGTATGTCATTTTTTTGCCTTTGATTCGTTACTCCGCAAAAAACAGACGCAAAAACGCCGAGATTTTTACCAATTCGCTAGCGATTTTACTTTTACATTCGTTCATCCACTGCTCATTAAATGTAGTCATTTTTCTGTACACATTTTAAATAAAATCCTTCCCCCCCTCCCATTCACTAATTTGTTCGCCTCACGCTGGCCACCTTCTCACCAGCTGGCGGAAGCCAAAGATCAGCTGGTCACCCCGCTGCTTTTCGCCATCCTCGCTGGTGGCCCGCAGGCCCACTCAGCATCACACCCGCCCGCCCACTCCACCCTACCCTCCCCGTCCCCGTACACGCTGGCGGAAGGCACAGATCGTCTGGTCGTTCCGCTGCTTTTCGCCGTCCTCGCTGGCGGACCGCAGGCTCACTCGGGATCACGCCCGCCCACCCACTCCACCCTCCCCTCCGCCGCCGTACTTGGGGTCTGAAGCGCCGAGAATGCGAGGCCTCACAGTCTCTGATGGGGCCGCTTTCACAGACTTAACCATGAGTTGCCCCCGCGTTTAACCAGGGCTCTGGGAACTCGGCATCTGATGGGGATGAGGAGGCTTCTAGAGGGAAGGCAGGGACAACTTAGAATCTAGCAGCAGAGTGGCTCAGTTAATGTATTCATTCCACAGTGAGTTCAGTCCGGTAACAACCCCCCATCTCCCCCCCTCTTCTCCCCCCCTTCTCCCCCCCTTCTCCACCCCCCCTTCTCCAACCCCCTTCTCCACCCCTCTCCCTTTTGCTCCTCCCATCCATCCCTCCCCACCCCCTTTCCTCCACCTCTCCCCCTCCCTTCCCCCCACCTTTCCCCTCCCTTACCCCCACCTCTCCCCCTCCCTTCCCCCCACCTCTTCCCCTCCCTTCCCACTCTCCCTCTCCTCCCCTCCACCTCCCCTCCCTCTTTCTATTGCCCCTCTATCTGTCTCTGCCCCTCTCTGTCTCTGCCCCTTCTCTTTCTGCCCTCACTCACTACCCCCCCCCCCCTCCCTCTCTAGAAGCGCCTGCCAGTTGGGGGCTATGCGTCAGTACATAGGGCCGTTATGGGGTAAAAGGAGCAAATTAATAATATTAATAAAATGTCAATGGAGTAGTTAGCATGTGTGTGCGGGGGAGGTAGTTAGTGTGTGTGATGCCGCATGCTGCCCTCCTCCCCCATCCCCACAATCGCACGATGGAGGAACAGACCCAACGGGTCAGCACTTGGTCTAGTATATTACCAAAACTCTCATCTTGTCTGTCAGTGAGTTTGCGTGTTTGTTTGTGCTTGTGCTTTACATGGCCTGAACAACGGAAAAACATTTCACGATAGTGCTACAATTTTGGACCACCTTACGATTGTCCTTTGGTGTTTAGTTTAGATTGATGATATATTTTACAAGTTATTCATATTTTTAACTTTACAAAATCCCAATTTGAGAAAAATTTCTTCCCTCCACTCTGGCAGTTACAGCTATGACGTCACAATGGGATTGTAGCCCTGCCCCCTACAATGTTGCAATCTCAGGACACTGAGTCCTGTCAGCCCTAGCAAGTGCAATTGCATTTTTTTGACAGGGTAGATGCATGGATAATATTTCCCCAAGCTGAAGTTTCTGGAACTAGTGAGAGAGTCTCAAAACAATAAATAATTTCAACCAGGAAAACATTCTGGAGTAACTCAGTGGGTCAGGCAGCATCCCTGGAAAGCATGGATAATATAAGTGACTATACAGGTCGGAACTCTTTTCACCCACTTGGTTGTAAGTTTAGTTTAGTTTAGAGATACAGCGTGGAAAAAGGCCCTTCGGCACACCAAGTCTGTGCTGACCAATGATCACCCCGTACACGAGCACTATCCTACACACTGAGGACAATTTACAGAAGCCAAGAAACCTACAAACGTGCACATCTTTGGAATGTGGGAGGAAACTAAAGCAACCGGAGAAAGCCCATGCTGTCATAGGGAGAACATACGAACTCTGTACAGATAGTACCCATAGTTAGGATTGTACTGGGTCTCTGGTGCTGTAAGGCAGCAACTCTACCACTGCACCACTGTGCTGCCCACAATCTTTGGACTTTTCCAACCAAAGGGCTATGGAGCTCCCATCACTGAATAAGTTCCCTTCCCTCCCCTTCTCAGCTCTCCCTCAGCCCACTGTTTCCGCCTCTTCCTTTCTTCTTCCTGCCCCCCCCCCCCCCCCCCCCCCCCCACATCAGCCTGAAACGTTGCCTATTTCCTTCGCTCCATAGATGCTGTCTCACCTGCTGGGTTTCTCCAGCATTTTTGTCCAAGTTCAAAATAGAGATCATTTGATTTTTTGAACTCTGCAGAGATGTGCAGGAAAGTGCCACTGGGATAATTGCTCACCCATGATTTTATTGAATAGAAGAGCAGGCATGAGGGGCTGAATGTCTATTTGTACTACTATTTCTCATGTTCATGTGTATAGTTTTCTCTAAATATTAATGTAATCGATGCATCTGGAGCATTTACACATTTGTCCCCTAATTCTTTTCCCTAATTCCAACCTTTGAGTCTCTTCAATAATGTTGATTTTTTTTCCTCCTAGTTGCTTGACAGATATGGCAGAGTGTGGAATTCTGCAGATGTGCACAGCACAACCAAGCACTGCACTGTTAGTAACTTTGAGTAACTCTCTAGAATTTACAGGAAATTAGTGGACCAAATGGTGGAGCGCCGCAGTAGCATTTTTGTCCTGACTCCAAGTTTGGAGTTTTCCAGATGGTTCTGTGGTATGAGCTGTAATATACGAGTGCCCACAATCCACAAAGATCTGTTGAATGTACAATGAGGAGCATGCTTTTTATATAAAAGAAAAAACAAAGGATAGAGAAAATTAAAGAGGAGTTCTCAAATTTCAAACACATAAGGAATTAAATATATGTCTTTTTTTTCCTGGAAATAGGTCAACAATAACTCAACATTCATGAATAGAGCCACAAAGTGAGGAACAATTTAGTGTCATGAAACAATAATTTTCATATTTCCTATGACTTTGGTCCATTGAGTCAATGCCAGCTCATCGAGCAACGCAATTTATCCACTGATTTCCCCGTCACCCACTCGCCACATATCCTCATCTATCCCAGGTTTCAGCACCAGGTTCCTGGAAGAAGAAGAGAGCAAACTTCATAAGTATCATCTAATTAATGTTTTTGTTGTGGCCTGTTCTTTATTCACCTGCTCAAGGACAAAAGCAATTTTGAGCTGAGTTAGACTTAGTACAACACTGAAAATCAGCCAGACGGGTCCATGCTGGGTCCCAGACGGCAATCCCATTGGTCGTTCTCCAACTCTCCTTGTTTCCCTACAATTTATTCTGTCTCACATAGGCCTCCAATTCCCCTTTGATCCTTTTTGCCAATTCTCTATGTCAAGGGCGATTTACTGTAACCACTCAACCTATCAACATGACTTTGGGATGTGGGAGGAAGCTGAAGCACTTGGAGGAAACGGGAGGCAGCACTAACTGCTGTGCCACCATGCCACCCAGATCGTTATTGCAAAACACATTATAGGGTCTCGTCATGGTGTTCCTCTCTGCCTTTGGCAATAGAATGAATTCCAGAGCCACAATGCAAAGCACTAAACTTGCCATGTGCCACAAATGCACCGCCAACCAAGGATACATTTTAAAGGCAGAAACTGCAAAACATTGTGCATTTGTGAGACACTAATCCCTCGCACTGAGATGGTATTGAACAGAGAACTGAAATGCTTTTGTTCTATCAGCAAAGGTTCAGTGTGCCATTGCCAATTAAGTTGTTATACCAGTAGGGCAAGTAGTCCATCCTCAATGAAAACTCTGCAGCCTGCAAAGCTCTTTAATGCCCGTAGCCTTGTTTTAACATAACCGTAGTGTAAAACTGGCACCAGACATGAATCCACCCATTTCCTTCTGATAAATGCTGAAATTAATCGCTGTGCTTCAGTCTGAACAACAGAACTGTGCTCCCATTCAACAGAGAGCTGATGTGAATGATTCAGTGCCAAAATTGATGCTGAGGCCACATATTAAGCTGACCATTGTTGGTTCCTTCAAAACACGAGATGTACAACCAGTTACAAAGAATATACTATCCCATGCATTGATTTATAAATTCATTTTATTACCCAGCATTTTGGAATTTTAGGAATTGAATTCTATTGCATTTTGTTGATTGCCGTATTAAAACTTAACCGTGTTTGTAAATATATAGACTTTAAACTTTTTATAATAAGATGCGTTGAGTTTAGTTTATTGTCACGTGTAACAAGGCAGAGTGAAAAGCTTTTGTTGCGTGCTAACCAGTCAGCAAAAAGACAATACTTGATTACAATCGAGCTATCCACAGTATCCAGTTACATGATAAAGGGAATAACATGAATAACATTTAGTGCAAGGTAAAGTCCAATGATATTACAATGCACCATTGGTGGACGAAAGTTGCTTGGCCATAGCTTTACAGAAAGTGGATATGGTTGAATTCTACTGAAAAAGAAGAGTTCTGGGGTTGGTAGCACTTAAATAATCTCAAGGTTTGGGAAAGTTTGGATGCAAATTTTCATCCCACAGTCAATATTTCCAAAAGAAATTAAGTCATTAAGTTGCTGTTTGCCCAGACTTTGTAGCATTTAAATTGCCGGGTTGTCCCCTGCATTGTAACAGTGACTACACTCCAAAAATAAGCAATTCATTGCTGCAATGTGCTTTGAAAGAGCCATGAAAGATGCTAAGCAAATGGATATCTTTCTTCATGGGTATTTCCGCTGTTCTGATTCTGGTTTCACGGTTAGGTACTGTGCATTTTGACTGCATGTTGGTGTATAGTGCAAAGTTGGGACTGGATAGAAGGGGGGGCAGTAGGCTTTATAGATCAGCACGACCAAATGTGAGGATTTAAACACAGTCATGCTTAGATGATGTTCATGTGGATGGAGAAGACTGAATGTGTTTTGGAGGAAGTGTCCTGATTCAGCAACACTCGATTCACACACCAGTTACAGACTTGCTCTTAAACACTTTTAGCTTTGTGCTTCACTGAAGATGGTCCATTGCAGTGTAATGAACAATCAGTTGGTGCATCTGATGCCAGTCAATGGCTGTCCATACAGTGACTCTCTGAAAAGATGCAATTAGATCCACTCCTTTGTTCATTCTTCTTGGCCATGCAAATATTAATGTTCAAGACTGACAAATAAGAATAAGTCTGTTTCTGGAACCATAGGTATAGAGATGGAGATAGATGGGGAAATGACTCTGATTGATAATGCAGGTTCTGAATTAATTCATTCCACGGTTGATAAGGGAAGGTGGATACATTGAGTGATGATCGCTGGGGGTGTGGGTTAAGAGGTGGGGCGTGCTCCCTGGCAGGAGGTTGATATCCAATGTACAACCAAATTTGGCATTGTCACCACTCGCTGCTACAAATTTTCCAATTGCCCTATGCAACTGTAAGTAGCCATCAAAGCTGCTCTTAAAATTTAAAGCAAAGCTTTGTTGCACCGCAGGAGAAAGAAAAATGCTCATCGAACTGAGGGGAAATCTTCTAATCAGATTTTAAAGAAACTACACTCTGCAGCATTCTCTATTGCCATCTCTATTGCCCCAGCGCCTCAGAGGAACCATTTTGGGTTCTGATCCAATATCCAACGTGGCCTCCACATTGTGGCTGACGCTAGCTTTCAGCTGCCTGTGCTGCACTCAATGTCTTTTATAATTCCTGAATCCCAAGGCAAGTTACTTGGAATAATTCAGCCTGACTGTGAACACCGCCATGGTGACAAGGCTGTTTTCATTTCTGGAATTGAGACAAATGGCCAGTGCCAAAAATGAAGGATTTACAAAGCTTTGAGCAAAACCTCAGAAGTCTTTAATTTGCTGAAGTAGTGAGCCCATTGTGTATTTAAAAATCTGGCTGCATTTTCTTCACAATGCGAGCACCAGATGGTATTGTGAGCTATCGCTGTGCCCTTTCACTTCTGGCAACTGTGCCTGGGAATGATGGGTTCGGGACTTCTGCCCGTGTCGTTAAAAAACAAAAGGAAATCATGACTTCTGAAGACATGGGTACACAAAATGCTGGAGGAACTCAGCGGGTGCAGCAACATCTATGGAGCGAAGGAGATAGGCAACCTCCTCAGGTGTAAACCCTTCTTCAGACTGAAGTTTCGGCCCGAAAGGTTGCCTATCTCCTTCGCTCCATAGATGCTGCTGCACCCGCTAAGTTTCTCTAGCATTTTGTGTACCTTCGATTTTCCAGCATCTGCAGATCCTTCTTTAACACTTCTAAAGACATGTTGCTTTAAAGAAGAAGCAAGGGAAATCTAAGTTTTACATTAAAAAAAGCACTGAATAACAAAAGGAGAAATTGACATTGAGATGCTAAGCAATAAAAAAGGTTTAGGAAGATCACGACCATCGACTGAACCCAGCTCCACCACATTTTATTTGCATCCGCCACATTTTCCTACACGTATACCTCCTTTTCCTCAACTTCAATTTATCGACCACATAGTCTTTAGTTCAGTTTATTACTTTCACATGTGCCGAGGTACAAAGAAAAGCTTTTTTCTTGTGTGCTATCCTGTCTGCGAAAAGACTATACATGATTACAATCAAGCCGTTCGCAGTGTACAAATATATGATAAAGGGAATAATGTTTAGTTATTATCATTGCACTTGCATATCATTACCTTACACTAAATGTTATTCACTTATCACGTTTCTAGACACTGTAAATAGCTCAATTGTAAGCATGTATTGTCTTTCCGCTGACTGGATAGCACGCAACAAAGGCTTTCCATGGTACACCTCGGTACACGTGACAATAAACAAAACTGCAAACTGTATTCTGCCTGTCTTTGTACTTCTTCACCTCTTGAATGATGAAGCATCATTATCACACCCTCATCCGGCAGTATTGTATGCCACAGTGCCATGTCCTGGATTACTAGTCCTTACACACTGTACCTACTGTACCCCACTGAAATATGACCTTACCTGTGGCCCACCCATTGGTGGAACCAGTTATGCAGCACCTTGTCCAGCAAGGGAAATGCCTCAGTGTTTGTGTTTAGTTTAGTTTAGAGATACAGCGCAGAAACAGGCCCTTCGGCTCACCGAGTCTGCACCAACCAGCATTCACCGCACATGAACACAAGCCCACTAGGGACAATTTATATTTATACCAAGTCTACAAACCCAAGCCAATTAACCTATAAACCTTAGGAGTGTGGGAGAAAACTGAGAATGTCGGAGAACACCCACGCGGTCACGGGGATAATATACAAACACCATACAGACAGCACCCATAGTCAGGATCGAACCCGGGTCTCTGGCACTGCAAGCACTGTAAGGCAACAACTCTACCGCTGCGCCACCGTGCTGCCCTGTTGTATTTGTGCAGTGTGTAGAACCTGTGAGATGTGCAGCACCGAACAGGGGCATGTGTGAATGATTGGTATGTCCAGCATTGTCTTTGGTTTGGCAGTGGGGTGTGGTGTGTTGAGTAGATTCTGGGACAAATCAGTTTGTGGGGTTTGATGTTTGGAGATGCTTTCATGAACTTTGACCATTTGTTAGGTTGTAGGACTTGTTGTGGTACAGTATCTGAGTCCATGGATCCTGCACCAGAATAATGACACTAAATTAGTCTGGTCCAACTGCTGTCGTTGAGTTGTGTGCAATGCATAATTGCCCCGGTAAACTGCACGCATCTCTCTATCCTCCGTCTTCTCAAACGATTCCAGGGCCATGACCAAGACCAAGATTCTTTCCTCCATTTTGTATCATATTTCAGTTCTCCTTGGTCATAGTACATTTAAGATTTTAGAAGCAAGGAACTGCAGATGCTGGTTTAAACATAAAGATGCAAAATGCTGGAGTAACCTAGCGGATCAGGTAATATCCTTGGACAATATAGATAGGTGATGTCTCGGGTTGTCCCAAAACATAGCCTATCCATGTTGTCCACGGATGCTGCCTGACCCACTGAGTTATTCCACCACAGTGTGTCTATACATTCAAGATTGTTCATTGGCACTTTTAGGTTTAGATTTACAGTGGCTTGCAAATGTTTTCATACCCCTTGAACTTTTCCACATTTTGTCACGTTACAACCACAAGCGTAAATGCATTTTATTGGGATTTTATGTGATAGACCAACACAAACTGGTGCATAATTGTGAAGTGGAAGGAAAATGATACATGGTTTCTAAATTTTATTACAAATAAAAAACTGAAAAGTGTGGCGTGCAAAAGTATTCTGCCCCCCTGAGTCAATACTTTGTAGAACCACCTTTCGCTGCAATTACAGCTGCAAGTCTTTTGGGGTATGTCTCTACCAACTTTGCACATCTAGAGACTGATATTTTTGCCCATTCCCCTTTGCAAAATAGCTCAAGCTCAGTCAGATTGGATGGAGAGCGTCTGTGAACAGCAATTTTCAAGTCTTGCCAGAGATTCTCAATTGGATTTAGGTCTGGACTTTGACTGGGCCATTCTAACACATGAATATGCTTTGATCTAAACCATTCCATTGTAGCTCTGGCTGTATGTTTGGGGCCGTTGTCCTGTTGCAAGGTGAACCTCTGCCCCAATCCCAAGTCTTTTGCAGACTCTAACAAGTTTTCTTCCAAGATTGCCCTGTATTTGGCTCCATCCATCTTCCCACCAACTCTGACCAGCTTCCCTGTCCCTGCTGAAGAAAAACATCCCCACAGCATGATGCTGCCACCACCATGTTTCACAGTGGGGATGGTGTGTTCAGGGTGATGTGCAGTGTTAGTTTTCCACCACTTTATCCCTGACCTGTCTGGTGTGTTTCTTGGGCCTCATCATGCTGTTTGTTCACTAATGTTCTCAAACAAACCTCTGAGGCCATCACAGAACAGCTGTATTTATACTGAGATTAGATTACACACAAGTGGACTCTATTTACTAATTAGGTGACTTCTGAAGGTAATTGGTTGCACTGGATTTTATTTAGGGGTATCAGAGTAAAGGGGGCTGAATACTTTTGCACGCCACACTTTTCAATTTTTTATTTGTAAAAAAATGTGAAAACCATGTATCATTTTCCTTCCACTTCACAATTATGCGCCACTTTGTGTTGGTCTATCACATAAAATCCCAATAAAATACATTTACGTTTGTGGTTGTAACGTGACAAAATGTGGAAATGTTCAAGGGGTATGAAAACTTTTGCAAGCCACTGTAGGTCTAGGTTGCACTGGTTGCAACTACAGTGTACTTCTTTAAGATATGGTTTATGTGGCATGAAGAAACTATGGTCTTACCTCTCAGCTTGGCACTGCCCATTCCTGGCACATATCCAGTTTGAATGAACTTGCAGTAGGGTTACTGGAGGTGTCACTTCTGGAGGTGATTCCTAATGACAAATGCTTTCACACACAATGTTGGCTTCAGTTCTGTGAAACTCATTCCAAACTTGTACAGTCATATTTAAAGGTTATTTATATCACCTGAGCAAATATCTTGTCATGATTTACTTCAAAGATTTCAGTATCATATGATTCACTCAGGTTAAAAAAAGCGAAACAAAACCTGATGTGACTTCACTAATGGTTATCTTCAAGTATGTTTTCATGCTGAGTTATTGCAATGAAACTAGTTTGAAGCAACAATCTGAAACTAGGGGTTACAAATGTCTCAGCAACTGGGTCAGCCTTTCCTAGGTTAGCTTTAGTTAACCCGAGAGCTTTTGTTAACCCTTTATCTCTCTTCACACACCCATTACAGTGTCTGGTCCTTTCTCATAATTACCAGCAACGTTGGGGATTTCTCTCTGAATAGCCTTTGTGAACTGTGATGTAACATGAATGTCATGCTTGTTAGCTGAACCCAGTTTAGTTATGTGGGATGATACAGGATTAGAACCATGAATTGAATTTGAAAAGTGTGGACAAAGACTAGTGTCTCCTTCTAAGTTGCACTTAAATGTTCCAATGATGTATTATTCTTAAATGGCTCAGATCCAATGCCCTTTTAACACCCAACAGTTTGTACATTATTGGGTCAAAGCTTCATGAAAAGTTGATTTATATTTTTAATCAGCAAGGATGATGGTACAACGACTGTGAACACACTCCGTGGTTTCCTATTCAGACAGAAAAGTGTATTATAGTATTGAGTTCAGCCCTCAGAGGGGCTCGGACAAGCCTGCTGTTGTTGTTCGCTTCTTCCGTCACACAGAAGCTGTAGGGACGTGAGGCGGGGGTGGAAAATGTTTGGTCGATGTAGACGGCTCACCGTGAAGTTTGCCAATAGATTTTCTCGGGGTTGATTGTCCCCCATCTCTGTCACTACCCATTTACATCTGTTGGAATAATTGCAATTTTGGGCCTTGTGTGATTATTGCAAATGAGAACATAGGCTTTTAGTTTAGTTTAGACATACAGCACGGAAAATGGCCCTTCGGCCTACCGAGTCCGCGTCGGCCAGCAATCTACATACACTAGCACTATCCTACACACTAGGGACAATTTACAATTTTTGCCAAAACCAATTAACCTACAAACCTGTAAAGGGCCTGTCCCACTTACGTGTTCTTGGCATGCAAATGACGCAACCTCGTGGTTGCGTTGAGGCGCACGGGCATCGTATGGCCGCGCGGGGCTGGTCCCACTGAGAAGCGCGGAGGGGTATGTAGTTGTGCGCGACATCAAGCGAGGTTCTAAAATTTTCGTAGCGAACAAAATCTTTGCGCGCCAACGGCCTGTCGCAGAACCGACGGCCAAAGTGGGACAGGCCCAAGACCCTGGCGCGACGCAACGTCTCACCTCTAACAGCAGCGGAAGCAGGAAAACGATCATCGAGCTCGGCCTGGGGCTTACGGCCGTTGTGGTCCAGATCCGTCCCCACTCCTACTCCCAGAGCAGGGCAAGAAAATTGGAGATAGACACAAAATGCTGGAGAAACTCAGCAGAACCGGCAGCATCTCTGGAGAGAAGGAATGGATGACGTTTCGGGTCAAGACCCTTCTTTCAGACTGAAGAAGCATCTCGACCCGAAACATCACCCATTCCTTCTCTCCAGAGATGCTGCCGGTCCCGCTGAGTTACTCCGGCATTTTGCGTCCATCTTCAAATGACGTCACACTCCAGACGGGTCTCTGGCGTTGCAAGGTAGCAACTTTAATGCTGCGCCACCGTGCCACCCATTGCCAGTTCAATGGCATAGCCAGAGATTTGCCACTCTTAGCCTGTCCAGTAGATTTGATAAAGGGATTGTGTTGTATAATGCCTTACAGATGCAAGTACCCACTCAGGCACCTCTGGCCAAGACAACCTTGACTGATAATCAGTGGTCTGAAGTCTATCACTCACATTCAGAACTTCCCACCTCGTGCTCCCCTCCTTCTGGAGGTGGTTATAGGGTTTATGTTGCAAACAAGGAGAGGAGCACGAGCTTTATTTGTCACATATGCACAGTGAAATTCTTTTTGCAAATTACACATGCAGGCGCCGCCATTATTGGCTCCGTTGGAGGCATTACCCCGGTCCACCCTCCCACCGGTGCTTGCTGCTCGCGCCCGACTTCTCCGGGTCCCTCCCAGTTATGCCGTCTACCAAGCCTTCATGCAGGTTCCCGGTCTCCCCGACCGCGAGCCTTCGGGCTCGGAGCCAGGGAGCCCAATCCTGGGAGTGACTGGCAGCTGAAGAATGAACGAGCGGGGAGGCGACTGGAGATGAAGGAGTATGGAGTAGGAAATGAGAGAATGAGGTTAGCAGGACGAGACCAGAGTGGAATGTGAGGGAGCCAGGGAGTATTGATTGGGTGCGAAGGAGAGAGAATGAAATAGAGGCAGAAACAGTACTGAGAGAGTGTGGTGCTTTGGAGATGGAAAGGGAGGGGGGAACCAATAACCAAAGGGAGAGGAAGGAAAAGGGCTTCCCCTTTCCTGGAGAGGTGGCCTATGGGAAGGAGGTTAAAATTCCATCACCCATCGCTGAGTGTAAAGGTTCCGTGATGTATGACTATATAACCGGAGAAGGGTCGTCGACCCGAAACCTCACCCATCCTTTTTCTCCTGAAACGCTGCCTTCTCCAGAAATGTAACACTAAGTTACACCATCACTTTGTGTCTATCCTTGAATCTATGACTATTAGGAGAGTGGAAGTGAAGAAGATGCTGTGGGCAAGTCTGTGTATGTGAGTTTTGGGGGTGGGTGTGGGTGGGGGAGGAAGGAGAGGTTAGTTTCGTCTGTTTGGTGGGGAACATCAACATAGTGTTCAGTTTTCTGTGTCCAGCCTTTGTGGTTTCTACATTTTTATTTTCATATTCCAGATGTTTCCAATCCTGCTCCTGGAGTTCCTGCATTGCCCTCGGGATTCATTACGACAGTTTTCTCATAATATTCAAGTTAGGATTAAACCCCCCGTCTTCATTTCTTCCTCCTTTTGTGCCACCATCTCCCTCCCCATCTCCAAATCCCCACTCTCATTTAAACTCTCCAATAGTTCATGTTGAAACCATTGAAAAGTCCAATGATTGATCATATTATCAGTGCAATAAATGGCAATTAAGTTATTGGAACCTAGAAACCTAGGTTTTAAGAGTTGCAGATTGTAAAGCAAGAGGGAGGAAGGTGGGAGTGGGTTGGGAGTGTGGGGGAAGGTAGCGATTGAGTCTCTGGGGTGGAACTCGTCTCAAGGTCTTCAAAGGAGAGTCAAAGTGTTACTTTTTAATTAATAACATCCTGTACTACCAATTCAACAGTTGCGGTCTTTATATCAAGTTTTGCAAAAAGCATCAAGGGTGAAGAATGCTCATCTCCCTAACACAGCTGCCTGGTGTTTAGATGTTTGCTGTCTCCTTTCTCACTTAATGGAACTTGCAGAATCTTAGAAAGTGAGATACACAGGTTTTGTTTTCTTTATTTACTTTTTCAGCATTTGTTGTCCATCCATGATTGCCCTTGAGAGGTTGGTGATGAGGCACCATCATGAACCACAGCAGACCTGCAGGTGAAGGTGCTTCCACAGGGATTTCAGGGTTTAGACTCTGCGGTGATGAAGGACCAAAGATACATTTCTATGTCAGGATAGTGTGGATTGGAGCCTAGTGTCCCCTGCACTTGTCCTGCATTGTAAGGATATGTGGTTGGGGAAGTGTTGTTCAACAGCAGTGCATTTTGCAACCACAGTATACCAGTGGTGGAAAGGAATAGTAAGATTAAACGAGAACTTACCAGTTCGAAGTTTGATCTTTATTTTATGAGGAGTAACGATGAGGGATTACGTGAAGAAGCCCCGCCTGGCGCTGGAACAGCATACTTCAAAGCAGCGGCATGAAAAACACAGAACACAATAGCCGGAGTAAGATAGTAAGGCTCATCATAGATTTAGAACTACCAGATGATCATTTATTTTATGAGGGTGTGGAGTGGAGGGCATGTAATCCCTCATCGTTACTCCTCATAAAATAAAGATCAAACTTCGAACTTCGGTCAAAAGTTCTCGTTTAATCTTACTATTTTACTTCGGAGTCACGTGAGTGACTACGTGAAGATTTTGAAGCTTCTGTGTTTTTCATGTCGTAGAATTCTTCCATACGACAGTCCGGCTAGGTCAACACATACATGAGAAAACCAGACTAGTTTTAGTTCTTTCCATAAACTTTGAATGATAAAAGAACATATAATAACCCTCTTTTTACACCTGAGGGAACCATTACAAAGTGATAAAAGATATAAGTGATAACATAATTGATAATATCAATCAATAGTGAAACAAAGCAGGTGATTATAGTGAACCCAACACCGTGTGTCCAAAGCCTGTCATTGTGTGAACAGGTTTATTGTAGAACTTTGAAAAAGTTTCTTCTTTACACCACCCTGCGGTTTCTAAAATATGTTCGAGTGGTACGTCCTGTAACTTCGCCGCGGATGTAGCTGCTGCCCTCGTGGAGTGAGATTTGAACACATCAGTGTCTATTCCTGCTAAAAGTAACACCTGTTTTAACCACCTTGAGATTGTTTGCACTGAAGCTTTTGTGTGTGGTTTCTTATGCATGATCATTAATGTTTTTTCATCACCTCGAAGAGTTCTGGTAACTTTTACATAATGATTCAAATGTTTAACTACACACAACGTTGGATCAATGGGATAAGCTTGAAACATTACCTTCGCTCCAGTTCTCCCTGGTCTGCTTTGTTTGATCAAATTGTAAACATAGAACACAATGTTATCTGCAGTCACATGCATACAGTCTAAATGTAACATTTGTAATGTTTGCACCCTTTGAGCTGAAACCAATGCCATTAACATTACTAATTTAAATGTTAACTTTTCCAATGACAAAACTTCGATTGGAGTCCATTGCCTAAGTAAAGTAAGTACAATGCTAACATCCCAAATTTCTGTATATCTTGGTTTGGGTGGATTTTTGTTAAAGATTCCTTTCATAAATCTGGATATTAATGGATGTGATCCAATTGATTTATGGTCAGAGATTTGTCCTAAATAAGATGATAAGGAACTACGTGCACTATTAATGGCACTGTAACTTAAGTGTTGTTCAAAATGCAACTCGGCAAGGAACTCCAATATGTTTGCAATGTTCACAGTATGATAGGATATATTTGACTGTCTGCAAAAATTTTCCCATCTCTTTATATGTGTCATATATTGTCTCTGAGTGCTATCTCGCCATGATGCGACTATAATATCCATAGTTCTATCCGACAATCCAAGCTCCTGTAGTGGTCTGGTCAAAACCTGCAGATTAACAAATTCATATAAGCATGTAATGGATGAATTTCTTTGGTTACTGGTTTTATCAATAAATTACTGCTGCTAGGAATTGACATATATGGTTCTTTAATCATGTTTAACATCAATGGGAACCATGGTTGTGCCGGCCAATTTGGAATTACCAATAATCCTGTGGCAGAATCTTGTTCTATTTTCTTCAGACATTGCTGAACCAGAGCAAATGGCGGAAAAGCATAAAAGAACATATTCTCCCAGTTTAGTGAAAACGCATCTAATGCTACTGCGTCTGGATCTGGTTCCCAAGACACATATTTAGGCAATTGATGATTTAGTCTTGATGCAAACAGATCAATGTCTGGTAACCCATATTGTGTCACAATTTTACTGAAAATTACTGGGTTCAACATCCATTCTGTGTTATCTTTAAACATCCTTGATCTATTGTCTGCCACCACATTGTCTTTACCTGGGATGTAATTTGCCGAAATCCAAATTTGGTGGTTAATACACCATTTCCATATCTGATTGACCAAACAATCACATGATACCGATCTAACTCCACCCATGTGATTAATATATGCAACAGCTGTTTTATTGTCTAATTGTATCAGTACATGCAGATTCTTTTTTGTAGAACAATATGCCTTCAACCCATAAAATGCACCCAATGATTCTAAATAGTTAATACCATATGTTTGGAGAAACATTTCCTTTTGGACAGTCCATCTGCCCCCGCAGCTGGTGAATGAATCTGTTGCCCCCCATCCGAGAGCACTAGCATCTGTTTGTAAAATTACTTCAGGCTGTTGTATCAGAATGTTTTTAGCAGCTTGTGGGACATTTTCAATCCACCATTGTAATTCCAATAAAGCTTCTTTTGTTAATTGCATAGGCCTATCAAAATGGCCTGCTCTCTTTTTTAGAGCTCTTATTTTGTCCCTTTGAAGGTTTTGGTACTGTAATGGACCAAATTCTACTGCAGGAAATGCTGCTACTAGTTTACCAATAACCTTTGCTACTTCTTGGATGGAGGGATAAGGTTTGTGAATGAGACCCAGGTCACCAAAATATCATCAATCTGATCTGTTGGCAAAGTTACTAACATAGTAACTGAGTTAATTACAAACCCCAAATAGTTAATTGACTGTGCTGGCTGCAGCTGGGACTTAATTGGATGAATCAAGAAACCTAACTTCTCAAATAAAGTTTTAGTTGCTGAAACTGATTTTTCAACTGATTCCTGATTACTATTGATGATTAAAATGTCATCCAGATAAGCCATAATGATGTGCTTTTGTGCTCTTAATTGTGCTAAAGCTGGTTTCAACAGCTTTGTAAAGAGCCTGGGAGCTGAACTTAACCCATTTGGTAAAGCTTTGAATTGCCACAGCTGTCCCAGCCAATTAAATTTTAAATACCTTCGAAAGAACTGATGTATTGGTACTGAATAGTACGCATCCTTTGTAGCCATATAACAACCTGCTGATATCAAATGTCTTGCAGTGTTAAATGTTTCCATTTTAAAATGTTTATATTCGACAATTTTATTAAGATTTGTAAGGTCCAGAATAATTCTGCAACCACCATCTTTTTTACTTCTTGGAAATATATTTGACACAAATTGATGCTCATGTTCAACAGTTTTTTCAATAACACCTTTTTTAAACAATTTGTCAATTTCCACATTTATTTCTGCCTCTTCAATTGCAGAAACATGAAACCATAAGCAAGTTTATTTTGTACCTGAGAATTAACACCTTCTTTAAATGTAATAGTAGCTCCTGAAATAAAATAAACCGATCAGATGTGATGGCAAGCCATTCATCATAAAACATTTGCAATCTCCCTCCAACTGGAGATTTGTCCACAGTTTCTTTAAGCATAGAATAAATTTTTTGTACCTCTCCATATGAACGAGGTGGTCTCCTTCTCCCCGTATACGGGTGAACATTAGGCTGTGTCGGATGATAATATTTTCTTATCATACTCCTGCCTCTGTTTCCAAAATCAAATCCCCTTCTTGACGAAAAAATACCTTTTTTGTCCAAAGACGAAAGGTCTCATATGGCTAATAGATTTAGCCTCTTCATCCATTTCTCTTATTTGTTTAGGCAGGTTTTCTCCAAATAGATAACCAGGAGCTTGAACACCACTTGATCGACACAGACCTGCAAACCTTGGATGAAATATGGGCCGAATCGCAATTTTCCTCATACAATTAATTTCATAGAAGGAATTGCATAATAAGCCCAAAGTATCTTTTTGGATTTTATCCATCTCCAACCCCTCTAATTGCCTTCCAAAAGCAGTAATGGCAGCAGAAATCAATTTGAGGATTCTTTGAAATCTTATTTCTTGTCCTCTCATGCCTGGAGTCATAGGTGTCCATATAGACGGATTAACCGTAGGTACCTTCAATGAGGTGCAATTTTCCGGTGTTTTATATAATTCTGCTGTTTCAATCATCACAGAATCTTGAAGTTGGTGAGATACCATATAATTAATACTGGCAGCTAGGTTTTCTTCCATAGCCTCACCACTTCCTTCAGGTATAGCAAAATCTTTTGCCATCTCAGGCACATCTGGCCTTCTCTTTTTTATTCGTGGTGTGCACTCATAATCCACATCACCACTTGCAGGGTCTGTCTTTTGCAGCCCTGATACACTTGGAATTATATCCAATGAGACTTCCTCCGCCCTTAATCCTGGGTCCGGAGTTTCAAATTCCCAATTTGGCACATAGCCATATTCTGTATATTCAAACCCCTCAGGGTCATTTTGGGAAACTTCTGGGTACTGTGACCCTTGTCTCATTATATTTTGGAGCACTTTCTCCATATGTTCCATTTTGAGCCATATAGCTTTATTATCCGGAGGACTTTCATTATCAGAGTCATTATCAGAAACCACGGGCCTCACGGATTTCTTTTTACATTTTCTAGGAATATTTTCCTCCGTGGTTTGTATTTCTGGAGAAATTATAGTCTCACTAACGGGTGAATCAGCGGCCACCGGTATCGGAACCGGATCCGCACTAAACTCTTGTCCCATATCTTTAGCTTCACCCCGGGACGATCTTTTTACCCGCGAAATTTTCCTTTGAGACTTCTCCATTTTCTTTTCCATTTATCTGGCTAAATCAGTACGCCAGCGTGACTCTGATTTTAACTTTTACTTTCTCTTTTGCTGGTCTTTTTTAGAACGTCCCCACTTTTCCTTACACTTACCTGCGGGTCCGTTCCGGCCGCTGCGAGGAGCTGCGCTCTGCAACTCTTGCTTCTGCCGTCAGCGTCGACGTAATGCCGTTCCAGCGCCAGGCGGGGCTTCTTCACGTAGTCACTCACGAAGTAAAATGAATATTTGACATCCCATTGATATAATCAATGCCTTTCAAAGCTGTAGCATTCAAAGTGAGGGGGACTATTGAGCAATGTTTACAGTGGAAAATGGTTGAAGATGGTAGGTATCTGTTTCCAGATAGGGTCACCAAAAAAGCATAATCAGTCAAGAAATTCTAGTAAGGTGAACGGATTTTAAAAGCTCATAGAATGTAAGGTGAAGGAAAAACTGAACAGAGTAGAGAACTCAACGTACTAGACATTTGTAGTTTGCGTAATGGTAAGCAGAATATTGCCGAGGATAGAAAATGGAAATTGCAAAAAAAGTGGAAATAAACAGCAGATCAGGCAGCACTCGTGGAGAGAGTAATGTTTGAGGTCAGTGGTCTGTCACCTGATGAACCATAAACTCGGCTTCTCTCCTCTCCATTAATGCTCGTCAATAGTTGAGTAGTTAGCTGAGCCTTGCTACAGGCAGAAGTGGAACAAGAGGGGAAATATGCGTGGCACATCGTCAATTAGAATGTTGCGCCAGAGGCACATTTTGTGGCTAAGCATTGTCTTTGGTATAATATATCACAATGGTAGTTTGAAATTGCATTTGGAAATCATTGGCAGTGAAAAGCCTTTAATCAGAAACATCAGTGGAGTCAGAATTCACAGGAAGCTGAAGTAAAATGAGAAGACCAATGGATTCCCCTGATTATCCAGCCCACCCACTGGAAGGTCCAGTCATGTCCTGAGCTACCAGATGACCTTCACTCCCCACTCTCTCTGATCAATTGCTCCAAATGCTGTTGACTATTTGTTTTTTGATAACGGACTGAATTATTTTCCCTTCTGTGGGTCAGGGCTGAGTAATATCTGAGATTCTGCGTACCTTTCTGAATGATTCATTGATTTATGGATCTCAAGGAGGTCCCCCTTAACTTAATGTTTCCCTGCAGACTATGGATCTTAAGCCTCGCTAATCACAACATAAAGAAAACACAGATTCCATTCTCTTCCTCTTCCTGCCTGAGTAAATTGAAAGTGGCTACCACAATACTTTTCTTTGAATCAAACTTCAGAACCAAATCTCCTACCATCATTTCATTGGGAATTTTTTGTTTCATCTGAACTCTGGTACAGGATAACCCTTTAACCTTGGCAGTGAACTCAAAATGAGTTGTTTATTGTTTTTGAATTAGCCTTCACAAAAAAATGTATTGAGGAAAGGGGATAAAGAAAGCTTTGCGCTGTAAGACAGCACCTTGCATTCATAAGGTCGTTCACAGCGGGAAAATGACACCATGCAGAGGTTGGGGCAGACGGATGGCATGGCTTCAGAAGGAGGCTTTGATCAGGCTGAGCGGAAGGTAGTTGGACGAGGCAGGCTGGAGTGAAGCAGCAGGAGACTCCGCCACTGAGAATAGAGGGAGAACTGGAGGCCAGAGTTAAACGAACGGCGCGGAGAGCTCAGGCAGAGATGTGTCTTTGAACCAATGGCCTTGAGTGCCCTCTCGGGTCATTATAAAACATCCCATGAAACTTAGAAGAAAGAAAAAGGAAGTTCTCTCTGCACCATGGTCCTGGTCATATTTATCCATGAATCAGTATCAAGCTGATTTGTGATGTTTGAGTTGGAGTTTAGTTTATTTTCATATGTACCGAGGTACAGTGAAAAGCTTTTGTTGTGTGCTAGAAAATGATAAAAACCAGTATGGCGCATTCAATCAAATTCACTGCAGAGCTTCACAATGCCCAGAACAACATGGAATTTTAAAGGGAGCTCACATAATATCAAAACAAGATCCACAGAAATTAGACAGAGTTTTCCTAAAGGACCTGTCCCACTTTCACGACCTAATTCACGACCTCTGCCGAGTTTGCCCTTGACTCATACTCGCAGCATGGTCGTCACGAGGTCGTAGGAGGTCGAAGGTAGGTCGTGATGCTAGTCGTGGGCACTCGTGGCATCAAGTAGGTCACAGCGTTTTTCTAGCCCCATGAAAAATGTCCACGATTAAAAATGGTCGTGAATTAGGTCGTGAAAGTGGGACAGGTCCTTAACTTGAACTGGTGATTATAAAATGGCAGTGCTTCCCTTCCCTCTGTTTATCTGCTAAATGTATATTCCAAGTGAATGGGTTGTCCATGTTGCAGTCTGCATTGTGGAGGACCCTGAGCATCGAACATAGAACAATACAGCACAGAAACAGGCATCACGGCTCACAATGTCTGTGCCGAACATAGTGCCAAGATAAATATCTAATTTTCCTGCACATGATTCATTTCACTCCATTGCCTGCGTACCTGTGTACCTATCTAAAAACCGCTTAAATGCCTCTTGCATCTGCTTTCACCACCAGCCCTAGCAGCACGTTCCAGGCACTCCCCATCCTCTGTGTAAAAAACACTCACCCGAGTGTTCAAGATGGTGGAATCTAGAGCAAAACACAGCATACTTATCCCACCTGCCGTCAAGTTCACATGCAGTGACTCCAACTCTCCCGCCGAAAGCGGGAGATCGCCCGCTGAAAGGGCATTTTCGCAAAATCTCCCGCTCTCCCGCTTGAGATATAATTTCTCCCATTACCAGAGTCAAGTCAAACTGTAATGAAAGGACTAATGCTAAATTAAAATCACAAGCGCACAATGGTAGGAAAAGAGCATATACCGTACAGGTGAAATGAACTTAAAAGGGGAGGAGTGCGGTGTATGTAATAGGAAAGGTATCACCTGCCTCCAAGTTAAAGGGGGAGGAGTGTTAGGTATGGGATAATTAGGATAAGTAATTGGTGTCATGTGATGTCTGGGGCAAGTACGCATGAGCAGGGGGAGACTGGAGGTGGCGTCCTGCAGTAAAGGAGCTTGTATGATTCCTCCCGTGTCCGAGCCTTTATTTAAGATTGTTCAAATCATCCGAATACACAACAATTGGCGACGAGGATAAAAGAACGAAGATAAGAACAAGGCCAGCAAGAAGAATCGAAAACAAAAGTTAAAAATAGAAGTAATATTTGGAAACAAGTGGAACAGCACCAAGCCAAATAGTTTTGAATTGGCGCCAAAAAGGAAAAAGGTAGGAACGGGAAGCAATAGCTCAGGGAAGAGCTAGGAAAACAAGCAGGGGCAGTAAGGGTCACCAAGCACAGTGTCAGCTTACCTGGAATGTATCCAGGGCTGTGCAGCCCACAGCCAGGCCCATGCAGCAGCCACAGACGTTGGGTGGGGGCCTAGTACCGTGAAGGCCACGGACAGGTCCAGAGAGCCACCGACAGAGGCTGAGTCTTCAGCTCAACCGGGAACAGTCAACCCGGTGGGGGGAGAAAACAGAGTCAGCCCGACTGTGAACAGAAAAGCGGACAGGCCCGCGAGAGAAGTTGACTTGCGGCTAAAACTTGAACAGTATAATCTAAGAGACTGTCCTAAAAACTGCCGCAATCGCCAGCAAAGGCATGCAGGACTGATTATCTACAGCACCCGATTAGCAGCCGGTTTTTCACCTGCTAAAAAAATTAAACCTACAACATCCAAATGCCTTCAAAGTAATTGCTGAAGCAATAAATCAAGTGGAACTGTAAATTAATTAATGGAAAAGCCGCAAGTGTTGAATTTAATAATAAGTTTTATGATCTGATCTCTCCACGTTTACATATAATATATAAATATGCTTATGAACAAGGAAAGTTACCAGAATCATTAAATTAATCTACAATTACACTTATCCCTAAAGCTGATAAAGATTTGGAAGACCCTGGGTCATACAGAGCAATAGCTCTTTTAAACACTGATCAAAAAATACTAACTAAAATTTTATCTCGGAGGCTAAGTTTAGTGATTAATAACTTAATACATCATGACCAAACAGGTTTTATCCCAAAATGCTATTCATCTTATAATCTGAGACGCCTATTCAATATCATATACTCAAAAAGAGTGATTGATATTGAACTAGCTGTCATATCCTTAGATGCTGAAAAAGCATTTGACCAGGTTGAATGGCCATATTTATTTAAAATAATGCAGAAATTTCAACTGGGGGATAGATTTTCCAAATGGTAAAAATCATATACTCGAATCCAAGATTTATTCTCTTTAGGGGTTGTAGACAAGGATGCCCGTTATCACCATTACTATTTGCTCTGGTAATAGAACCATTAGCCGAAATGATTAGATCAGAACTAGAGATATATGGATATAATACCAAAACAACAACGAATAAAATATCTTTATACTCAGATTGCATCTTAATTTATATCACAAAACCGGGGATTAGTATTTCCAATCTACTTAATGTTATAACTAAGTTTGGCACATTTTCTGGGTATAGAATTAACTGGAATAAAAGTGAAATTATGCCTATAACTGGAATAAAATTAAATATATTAGAACAATTCCCACTTAAAATAGTCACGGACAAATTTAAATATCTAGGAATTAATGTATCTAAATCCTATAACTGTCTATTTAAATATAATTACCCTCAATTGTTAAATAAACTTAAAAAAACATATTTTATATTGGAAAGCACTACCTATTTCAATGATCGGTAGAATAAATGCTATAAAAATGATTTTTTTGCCATTGTTATATTTATTTCAAGCCATCCCTTGATATCTCCGTAAAATGTTTTTTTTTAAATAGATACTTTGGTTAATAGTTTTATTTGGGACAATAAAAATCATCGAATAAGTAAAAAACATCTATGTAAATCTAAAATAAATGGTGGACTAGCACTACCAAATTTCTTATATTATTTCTGGGCAGTTCAGATTAAGAATATGAATTTTTGGTTGGTAAATTTAGATTATGAGCCAAGCTGGCTAAAGATGGAAAAGGAAGACTGTTTGCCTTTTGATGTAGGTTCGATTCATTTTGCACCAAGGGAAGTACAAAAAAAAACGTATGGTGATAACCCTATAATTCATAGCAATAGACGTATTTGGAAACAAATAGTTAAAAACCTACATATGGATAATTTGTCACTTTGTTTGCCAATTATGAATAATCCTTTGTTTAAGCCCTCTGTATTGGACAAGGGGTTTAGACATTGGAATGATTTAGGAATTAAAAGGATAGACACCTTTACAAGAAAGGAACATTTTCTTTCATTTCAAGAGTTACAGGATATCTATGGATTGCAGTCAAATAACATATTTAGGTATTTACAAATTAGAAACTATATTAAGTCAAATACGCAAGACTATAAAAATAGAAAACCAGGATTATTAGATGAATTGTTTAATAAACACCCAAATACAGAAAAATTAATAGCGTATATATACAATACTATCTTGGATAGGAAATCCCAACTTCGGAAATATATCGACAAACATGGGAAAATGAAATAGGTTTATCTATAACGAAGGAAACTTGGGAAGAAAGCCTACAACATATACATCGTTGCTCATTAAATGCTAGACATATATTGATACAATTTAAGGTATTACACAGATTACATTATTCAAAAACGAAATTAAATAGAATTTATCCTAACATTTCTCCTATTTGTGATAAATGTCAGAACTTGGAAGCTAATTTAACGCATAGTTTTGTAACATGTATAAAACTTAATTATTATTAGACAGAAATCTTTAGAGTTATCTCTGAAGTTCTTAAAATTAAACTGGACCCAGATCCAAGATTAATAATATTAGGTGTTCCGGATTCAAATCTAATATTAACAGTAAAGCAAATAAATTTCTTGGATTACTGTTTGATAATAGGGAAAAAATTAATATTGAAATTTTGGAAGGGAACATTATCCCCCACAATTAAAATGTGGACAGTGGAAATGTTGGAGACGTTGCATTTGGAAAGAATCAAATTTGTCCTAATGGACAAATACGAACTCTTTGAACAGATATGGTCTCCATAGATAGAATATTTAAAGGGGTAGCTGTTCTTGGCATCACAACTCAATGGGTACCCGGCAGGATTAGATGAAAATAATTCCTTTTTTTTAATTTGTATACATGTCTCTATTGATATCGTTATTTAAATTGTGTTATTCACTATTAAGATGTATAATATAATCTTTTTTTAATATATATATAAAATACTTTGTTTTAATTAAATATATATAACAATTATTTTTTAATTTTTTTTAAAAAACATTTTTCTCTTTCTTTTCTCTTTCTCTATATAATCAAATTCATTATTTAATCACCATTCTTATTGATTAAAATCTATTCTTTTCTTTTTTCTATTTTCTAAAAAATAGAAGTTTATAAGAATTATTTGTAACATTCGTATTCTTATTGAAATAAGTTGGTTGTGTATTTGAAAAGTTGTTATACTGTTGTTATGATGGATTACTTCTAATAAAAATATTATAACAAAAAAAAAGGATCTGTAAATTAATTGCTGAATCTGCCAAAATAAAAAGGGGGGAAAAATGTAAAAGAAGTGTTTGGTCATTGAGTGAAATCCAGTTCATCATTTCGTGGTTGGTGAATCAGATCCCTTTCAAGCGGGGAATCTGCACAAAAACATTAGAAGACTTGACAACTATTGACTGACATCTAGAACAAACCCACTGATAGCCACAGCAATATTGACTACACCTCCTCCCACCAAGACTCTTGCAAGGACGCCATCTCTTACTTTCCATTTCAGGTGGTGGAATCTGACAATTAATCAGCATCCATGGTCAATGGTGATCAATGGTCCGTGTGGATTCATTGGGCCAATAGGCCTCTTTCTATGCTGTATCTCCAGACTAAACTAAAAAAACTGGTCAGTGAACTAATTTGTCTCTGTCAGTGCGATAGTGTCAGGAAATGCAGGAGCCAGTTTGCCTTCTGCAATCTCCAAAAATCATTAATGTGGTAATCAGATAATCTGATCTTGTTGATAATTGCTGAGGAACTAAAAAATGGATATCTCTGGCATTGTTAGGGACTCAGCTGGTGACTTCAGATGCCACCATTTGTCATTTCAAACTCTTGATGGATTTTCTACTCATTGCTGAATCGCTCACGTTGCTCGTAGCCCTGGTCCACTCAACCTTCTAGAGTCTACACTTGGATATTCAGATGTATTGGGTTCTGGATGTTCAGATGCATTGGGTTCAGATGTATTGGATATTGGTTCACTTGGATGTTCAGATGCATTGGGTTCAGATGTATTGGGTGCAGATGTAACTGGATTGTGTCCTCTCTTTGTGGTGATTGTGGTGGATGTTGAGACCATTTGCTCGTCCAGGATAATGGTTCTGACCAAAATCCAGAAGACAATATTCAGAAACAACTTCTATTCTGTAACACCATAAACACCGGGGTGGCCTGTAATTCCCCTTTCTATGTCAGAGATTGTCGTGTATGTCATCTCCTCTCAATGCAGATGCTGCCTGACTTGCTGAGTATTTCCAGCACCAATATTTCAGATTGCCAGTGTGTGCAATTTTCATTTATGGCTTGATGTTAATCAGGGTTGGTCAGTAGTTGGTGGTGTGGTGCAACTTCAGAAGGCAGTATGTTAGAGTGAGTAACAGCAGTGGAAAAATTGAATGGCTCACGTCATGTCAGCAGTTGGCAATAAATAGAAACACAGAGAGTGGGAGGCCAGACGGATTTTCAGCATCTGCAGTTTTTTAACTTTCTCAGTTGAGCGTAAAAGCTACCAGATTGTTTGTCCCAAATTCCTCTGACCTGTGTTTGCTCCCAACGTCATAACTCTCCAAGGTCTCCGAGGGTGCCAAAAAGCCACAAGGACAGGAATAATTACAGCCCAGGCAGTATCCCTCCCTGCCACCCACAGCCCCCCTTCCCCACCCACCATTACTTCTCCACTCCCACCTCTCCCAAGTCAAACGCCAGCCTTTGTACTGCAATGCATTGAAAGAAGAAACTCTTATCTCGGTCTCTTTCATCAGGCGACAACCATGAGAATGGGTAAAACCTACCATTGGTATCAAGAAAGAAATACAGGCATCGTGCTTAATCCAGCAGCTGTTTCCTTTTTACGATTTTTTTCCAGTGTGTAAACTTGATTCATGTCAAAATCTGCATGATTACAGTCAAGCATTCTGAATCAGCAAGGGCATTGCGAGAGCTGCATTTTTGAGTGCTGAATTTATTTAATGACATGTGTTGTGGCCATTCCCATTTGTTGGGACAAGAGACCTCAGGCTAATTGAAGGCCTTGACCAACCTCTTGGTTCATTAACTCTCTTATTTTACAGTAAAGTCTGCTGGAGCATTAATTATAGCTACATCAATACAAGCTGCAGGCAACATGCATAGCTATTTTTAAACTTTTGAGAGACTTATTTTCTGAAGATAAATATTTCAACCTCAAATAATGATATAGAGGGAGTGGGAAGATAATATAAATGAAGAATTCAGTCCATGTGCACACATTATTCGTGCTTACTCCACATAGTGAAGTTTACATCATGGGATCTTATTGTCGATTGTTTTTTGGCTGGATGATGAACTGAAAAGCTATTTCAGGTCACCAAGGATTACTTAAATAATAGCTACCGTTTGTCATTTCCAACCAATCCAAGTTCAATAAATTATTTGTTGCTCAGCCACAACCTAACACAAGATGCCAGCCACTTGATGAACTGTACAGCTGGAGGTGCTTGGCTTTTGTTGAGCTTGGGACAAATTGAAAATTGAAGTGATAGAGCTATGCAGCACGGAAACAGGCCTTTTGCCAAACCTGGCCATGTGGACTGTGCCATTTGGCTAAGTTGGTCTCATTTGCCTACTTCTGGCCCATATCCCTCCATTCTTTTCCTATCCATATACCCGTCTAAACATCTTCTCAATGCTGTATTGTACCTCCGCATATCACCTCATGTAGCAGCTCGTTCCACATAGACACCATTCTCTGTGTGAAGTTGCTCCTCAGGTCCCCTTTGAACCTTTCCCCTGTCACCTTAAATTTATGCTCTTTAGTTTTAGACTCCCCTACCTGAAAAAAAAAGATGTTTGACCATTCACCTTATCCATGCCCTTCGTGATTTTATAAGCTTCTTTAAGATCACCTCTCAGCCAACTACACTCCAGGGGAACAAGTGGCCCATCCTTGTCCAGTCTCTCCTTTTAACTTAAGTCCTCTATAAACTTCCTGATGAATCTTTTCTGTACCCTGTTCAGCTTAATGGTATCCTTTCTATAGCCAGGTGACCAGAATAGCGCTCAGTCCTCCCAAGTGCTGTCTCATTGACAACTTGTACAGTTGTAGCGTGATGTCACATTATTGTACAAGATGCGCGGACTGATAAAGGCAAGAGTGCCAAACTCCATCTGCACCACCATCTCTACCTGTGTCTCCACTTTCAGGGAACTATTTACTTGAATCATATTGCCTGTCCAACTGGTAATCCCTTCCAATTTTCCCTCGCCTTCTCTCATTCCCGAAGCTCCGTCTATGTGACCGACAATTCCGTGAGTTTACCTGTCCCTCTGATACCCACCTCATCTTTCACATTGTGCCCATGTTTCATGCGCATGACTCAGTGATCACTATTAGTCACTTATCTTGTGAAAGGATTCATAATCAGGTATGATTGTGATGATTTCCCAGTGGAAGCAAACAAGAAAAAAAAACTGCAGATGTTGGAACTCTGAAATAAAAAGAGAAAATGCTGGAAAAACTCAGCAGGTCAGTCAGCATCTATGGAAAAAGAGTTAATGTTTCGTATAGAATACCCTTCATCGTAACTGAGAAAGTAAGACAACAGGTGAACCCAGGTAGTAAGGCAAGACAAGGCGACGGATGGCAGTGAATGGAAGAAAAGGAATTTCTGTGATTGGGTAAAATAATAGCAAGCTTTGATGCGGAGAACTATATTCTGTGCTCTGCATCTTTCCCTTTGCCCTGTCTATTATACTTGAGTTTAGCTTGATTGCATTTATGAACAGTATTATCTGATTTGATTGGATAGCATGCAAAATAAAGCTTTTCACTGTACCTCATGACACATGACCACAATAACCCTTGACCTAATTTGGACATTAAGGGGCATTTAACCTGTGTAATATGTTGGCAATGTTGTAAAGTCTTGGTAAGGTTATATAGTCCAGCTCAGCGGGTCAGACTTTACAAATGAAAGGCAGAGGAAGAGGGGTATTGTTGGCAAAAATGGTCACTCCTGATACAAATAGAAAGAAAATACAAGGTTGCACAATTCATTGAATCCAGCAGCTCAATCTGAGGAAGCCTTCCTTTCAGTCTGAAGAAGGGTCTCGACCTGAAATGTCACATATTCCTTTTCTCCAGAGGTGTTGCCTGACCCAGAGTTAGACCAGAATTTGTGTCTGTCTTCAGATAGACTACTTAGCTGGTTGCACTGCCAATTGATGAGATCTAGTCAGCCTATCTTGAATACTGGAAACAGAACAAATAGTAACAACAAACCAAATAATTTTTATTGATTATGGGTTAATAATTGGGAAAAAAATTAATATTACAATTTTGGAAAGGCCCTACATCCCCTACAATCAAAATGTGGAATACAGAAATGTCGGAGACTCTCCATCTGGAGAGATTGAGGCTTGTCCTAATGGACAGGTTAGATCTCTTCAGAGGGATATGGTCTCCATACATTGAATATTTACAGTCATAATGGCTCAGTACGAGGGCTTGACTGAGGCCTGAATATTAGAATGGATGAAGAAAGAAATATAATAAATCATGCCTATATCTCCAATGACGGAATAATGATTAATACTCCATTCGCTTTCATATTTTCTTCATTATTTATCTCTATCTTTTCTTATTTTATAAAAAATAATTAAAAAAGCGTATAGAAGCATATAGTCCTAAATTTCAATATTAGTAATAATATTAATATTATTAATATTATGAAAGTATTTAATGATGTATTCTCGTTTATGTAAAATATTGTAATTTTCATAAATATGTTTCTATAATAAAAAATATTCCAAAAAAATAAAATTAAAAAAAAAGCCTATCTTGAATTACAAAACTTTGTTCATGAAACAGATTCTGATTTGTTTAACGCATCACTGAAAATCGGACAAATCAACTTTTAATAGAGCTGATCGGGTTTACAGATCAGCATGTATAAGGCTATTGTAATAACTAATTAAATGGCGAATAAGATGTGGCAGGTTGTTAGTCACCAAATAAAATGGAGCAGTGAGTGAAATAGGCCTCATAAGTTACAGCTTTAGTTATCACATTTTGGACAACCATTTCTTGTAATATAATCTGAGCACCCAAAGTAAATAGGGTTAACTGAATTTAAAAAAAGAGTGTGAGAAAAACCACGTCTTACTTTCACAAGCAAGTTAATTAAGAGGATGGAAATGTGGTGTGAAACTTCTTGTGAAGAAACTCATTTACATTTAGAGTAGTGTGGGCAATTATGTCCTCCATTCAATGGTTTTACTTCGCTGTAGTAGATGTCCATTGAGAGAGGTTAACATCTGCTCTGCTGAGCCAAGGTTTATCTTGAGTTGTCTCTTCCCATCTTCTCCTGAAGCTTTTCTTAACGATGTACAGCTGCTCTCCTCACAAAATCATGACATGATCAGTCTTGAATACTGACAGCTGAAGATAACTGATCTTTTGTGATCAGTTTCTTCCAACTTCACTTCCTCCATGCAATTCCTGATGGTGCTTGGGTGACGTGGGTTGCGTTCCCATAGATTTTTCCAGTCCGGCTCAGTACACACGTTAACCACAAGTTGCTTGTGTGTAATGTTACGCAGTAAACCTCGATCATCCGTGGTTGATGAAGTTAAGGAATAGTGAGCGCTAGCAGAAATCCATGGTAATTATTGCTTTTCTTCCAGTGGCATTGAGGCTGGGTTGAGATCCCAGTTGCAACCATATTAATTTGGATCATGTGTTGTTATTCTTTGGCTGCATACATTCATTATGGAGCACTGTTCTTGAGGGCGGCACAGTGGCGCAGCGGTAGAGTTGCTACCTTGCTCTACGAGAAACCCGGGTTAGATCCTGACAACAGGTGCTTGCTGTACGGAGTTTGTATGTTCTCCACGTGACCGAGTGGGTTTTCTCCGGTTGCACTGGTTTTCTCCCACACTCCAAAGACGTACAGGTTTGTAGGTTAATTGGCTTCGGTAAGTTGTAAAATTGTCCCTAGTGAGTGTAGGTTAGTGTACGAGGTGATCACTTGTTGGCATGGACTCGGTGGGCAGAAGGGCCTTTTTCCACAATCTCTAAAAATCTTTAAAAAAGGGTAATAGAAGGCATTCTCACAACATTATAGAAGAATTTAAATGAGCACTTGAATCCTTAAGAAATAGTAGACCACATTGCTGGTAAATCATTCGTCGAGAATGGGAGCTTGATGGTTGGCATGCACATGTTACTGTTCTATGATTCTATAAATATATATGGATAAGTCAACAAAGAGATTCACAGTGCCATCACCAAGATAGATGTACAGTTG
Organism: Okamejei kenojei; assembly: GCA_035221665.1. Classification (NCBI taxonomy): domain Eukaryota; kingdom Metazoa; phylum Chordata; class Chondrichthyes; order Rajiformes; family Rajidae; genus Okamejei; species Okamejei kenojei. The sequence goes on from CM069149.1 coordinate 37,142,871, forward strand.
TCACTAACCAGGCAAATGACCAAACTCCTGCCTCGAAAATCTGATTTAATGTTTTGAGGATGTTACAAAGAAAATTGATGAAGACAGTTCACTAAATGTACATGTGGACTTCATCAATACTTTTGACAAGGTCCCATATGTTGGGTTGGTCCAGAAGATTAGAGAACATGGTATCCAAGGTGTTTTGGCAAACTGATCCAAAATTGTCGTGGTGATAGGCAGAAGATAGTGGATAAGGGGTGTTTTTTCTAACTGGAAGTGATATAACCAGTGATATACCAAGGGCATCGGTGCTGGGACTTTTATTGTTTGCCGTACAGATAACTGTCTTTGATAAGCATGCCTTTGGAAGTAAGTTTGTTGACAGCACAAGATTGGTGAAGTTGTAGATAGCGAGGACTGTTGCCTAAGAATTCAGAGAGGCATAAGTCGGTTGGAAAGTTGGGCGGAGCAGTGGCGGATGAAATTTAATCCAGACAGTGAGGTAAGCTTTTTGGGTTGTCTAATATTGGCCGGGCATATACAGCAAATAGCAGGAACCTATAGAAGCTATTCTCCCTCCATTCCAATCAACAAATTCCTCCAGATCCTATCGATCATTCTACATTGTCATATTGATGCCAGCAGTGTAAGAGTACTGGAAGAGTTCAATTAGAGCATGGCTTGGCGCATGGCAGAGTGGTGCATGGCAGAGTTACTACAACTGAAATATTGTCTCACCCCAGAGCCTTTTCTCTATCCAGTGTTGCATGCTGTTTCTGATATCCACTTGGAGCCCGTCAAATTAGTGGAAGACTAGCTTCAGTGATAGTGAGTTAATTGTATTGCATTGTAGGTCTGGAAGAGGACACAGACCAAAGAAAGGGCAACATATTGAACGCAAGGTGAAATTTAAACTACATTGTCAAAGGTTATAAAGGCAACGTGTTATTGATTGGGCCATTAAAAAATGGCGAACTTCTATTAATGTGTAGCTCAGCAATGAAAACTGATGAACTTGCAATTAATATTGTTAATTGCTTGGCAGCCCTACATATAGATCCAGGTGGGAGAGAGGGGGGTAATTTCAAAAAAGGCTAATACCACGTATTTATTGCAACCACATTTATCTTACCACATCTTTTCATGTCTCAGTTATCTAAGAGAAATGAGGGAAAGTCTGTCTGGAATTTCCTCTCCCAAGGGTTGAATATGTCTCCCACGTTAGCGACCATTTATGGACTGAATCAGGAGAGCCCGTGTTCTCTGGCTGCAGCTCAGTTCTACAGTTTAATTAACCCCTTGTGAACTGGAAACAGCACTATGGGCTCCTGCAATTTAATTTCCCACCAAGTTCCACAGTAGGAATTTGGGAAGTTTTGAGAGTAATTTGAAAATACTTACAGGCTGTCCATGGGTTCAGAACTCTCAACATAGACATTCCCATATATGAACAAACTCCCATAATATTATTAACTTCAAATGTTTAACTTATGTACATACGGTTATTCTAGTTACTCTCTTTCTCTGTTTTAGTCATTGTTCTTCCTCATCAGTCTTATGTGCTTTTGATGCTGTTGGATGCAATACCGTGGAGGTATTCTTTCCATACTGAATGATTTTTATGTACTTTCTGACATACGGACAAAACTGACTTATGGATGTCTGTAAAAATTGAGCCCATTTATTTTCTCAGAATGTCATGTTCAGTGTATAATCATGGCTCATAAAAAATAATATTTTTTAGGCAGAGACTGATAGATACTTGATTAGTACGGGGATCAGGGGTTATGGGGAGAAGGCAGGAGAATGGGGTTGAGAGAGAAAGATAGATCAGCCATGATTGAATGGCGGACTATACTCGATGGACTGTTCAATATAATCTTATAATCGGCAGCTGGAATTTGCTTATGTGGGCTTTGTCCTGAATTTGCAAAAAACATTTAAAGAAAACTTTAATGAAAGAGCTTTTGTGATAATTTTCATGTATGTTAGTTTTAACAGATTGTATGCTTTTTGTAAAAGTTCCTTGAGCTATGAACAACACAGGCACGACTATGTTTATTGCATATTCTTGCTGTTCTGAAGATAGGATAGGTGACCAATTAATCTAGATGTTCCCTTATCATTCATAGCAAGAAGGATAGACTTGATATACTGTGTGGAAACAGATAGGCCCTTTGTCCCACTGAGTCTACATCGACCTGCGATCACCCCATACACTATCACTATCCTACACACTAGGGGCTATTTACAATTTACAGAAGCCAATTAACTCTCAGACTGAAGAAGGGTCTCAACTCAAAATGTCACCCATTCCTTCTTTCCAGAGAAGCTGCCTGTCCCACTGACTTACTCCAGCATTTTGTGTCTATCGTCGGTGTAGTTCCTTGCTACAAACCTGCAAGTCTTTGGAATGTGAAATGAAACCAGAGCACCCAGAGAAAACCCACATGGTCATAGGGAGAATGTACAGACAGCACCCGTAGTCAGGATCGAACCTGGGACTCTGGTACTGTCAGGCAGCAACTCTGCCATTGTGTCGCCCTTGTAATTGAACATAAATACACAAAGTAGGCAGAACTCCAAAACATCTAAGTAAACTCATAAAGAATTTTTTTCATGCATTACTATAGTGTGTATTCAGTGTTTATTCAGTGCAACCTGGAGCAGTTTGTAGCGTTGCTATCTTCTCTTCACATCAAAGGATTTCTGGTGAAAAGCCATCAACACCTTTGAGTCTCATCTGACAAAAACTGCAGGCTGTTTGCCAGATGAGATAACAAACTGTGACCGTGTGTGACCACCGCCCTGCTTCCCACAGCCTTCTGCCGCTTTTAGTCTGTAACTTCATCCAGAGGTCAGCCCTCCTCATTAACCCTTGTGCAAGGCGAAAGACAAGCGTGGACCACAAAGTAAACTTTTCCATCCCTGACACAAGACTTACTTTCCCCAAAAGTCAGTAACACCAAAGCAGAGGCATCAAAGCTCAAAATTGAGGAGCTTCGTGTTAGCGGAGTGTATCTTTCAGTCAGGCAGGCCTTTCAAATACCAAATGGAATTGGTTTGGAATCCATTAAATACTTCCCTGAAGTCTAACTCAAGCAGCTGCTGACACTCAAGTGAAAAACATGGTGCTGGTGTATGACGAGTTGAAAAAGGATGAAACATGCAGCTCCAGGGGGTGGCTACACAACAATAGCCTTCAGTCTGGAAACAGACAGGTGCAGTGACCTACTGCGAGACTGCATACCTCAAGTGAGAGCAGACCTGCAAGATATTTAAGTGGATAACTGAAGTTGTAGGTTCTGCCATGCATAAATCAACAGGCATTACATTGCCAAGCAATCTAATTATGACACAAGGATAGACACAAAGCACTGGAGAAACTCAGCGGGTCAGGCAGCGGCTCTGGAGAAAATGGATAGGTGACGTTTTGGGTTGGGGTCCTTCTTCGGAATGAAAGTAGAAAGGAGGGAACTGGAGGTAAGAAAAGGTCAGAACAAAGCAGGGCAGGCAACAGATGACTAAGTAATGGCCCATCGTTGGCTGGGGAAGTATCGGTAACGAAGGAATACAAGGGTTTGTTAGCTGAATACATGTTCAGTCTGCCTTGGCCGACACAATCTATCTTCAGTGTAAACTAGCATCTGCAGTTCCTTTCAATGGAACAAGCTGCTAGAGGAGGTAATTGAGGCAGGGGCTATCCCAAAATTTAAGAAGCAGTTAGACAGGTACATAGAGATGACAGGTTTTGGGAGATATGGGCCAAACGCTGGCAGGTGATATTCGTAAGCTGGGACATATTGGCCGGTGTGGGTAAGTTGGGCCGAAGAACCTGTTCCACGCTATATGAGTATGACTACACATGACACAAGGGTACATAATTATATCTAGAGTAGTTTGTTGTGCAGAAGAAGACTTGAGGCTCTGACGGTGCAAAGTGCAGCCATTGAGGGGTATTAGCTGACTCCCGAGATGTCAGCTAATTTGACTATATGTTCCCCAGTCAACAAATGCACATCATTCTCTGGATGCCCTAAGCTCTGTGGACCCTGACCAGACCAATATATTCACTACCCTCACACCCTAACCCAGGAACACCTAGCACATTGGCCCGTGTGTGCAAGTTGGGCCAAAGTGCCTGTTTCCACACTGTAACACTCTATTTCCTTTTCCTGGAGGATGGTGTGTGAAACCTGATACAGCCTTGGAGCGAACAGATTTAATCAAGAAAATCTAAATATGCTGCTAGAAAGTAAAGGCTTAGTAAGGGGTAGAGGTCAGTAAGATGCAGATAGGTGGAGGTTCTTCACCCCGTGTATGGGAAGTGAGTATAAAATGACACTAGTAAGGGCAATCATCTATTGCATTTCCTCTACTGTACCCTAATGTCCAATCATCATATCCAACCCTCATCGGCCACACAGCCCAAACCCCTTCTCTCCAATAACAAAATATCCATCCAGCTCTTTCCCTGAAATCAATAGACAATACATAATAGACAATAGGTGCACGAGTAGGCCATTTGGCCCTTTGAACCAGCACCGCCATTCAATGTGATCATGGCTGATCATCCCCAATCAGTACCCCGTTCCTGCCTTCTCCCCATATCCCCTGACTCCGCTATTTTTAAGAGCCCTATCTAGCTCTCTCTTGAAAGCATACAGAGAATCTGCCTGCACTGCCCTCTGAGGCAGAGAATTCCACACACTCGTCAATCTCTGTGAGAAAAAGTGTTTCCTCGTCTCCGTTCTAAATGGCTTACTCCTTATTCTTGAACTGTGGCCCCAGGTTCTGGATCCCACAACATCGGGAACATGTTTCCTGTCTGTAGCATGTCCATACCCTTAACAATCTTATATGTTTCAATGAGAATCCCTCTCATCCTTCTGAACTCTGGAGTGTACAAGCTCAGCTGCTCCATTCTCTCAGCATATGACAGTCCCGCCATCCCTGGAATTAACCTTGTAAACCTACGCTGCAATCCTTCAATAGCAAGAATGTCCTTCCTCAAATTAGGGGACGAAAACTGCACACAATACTCCAGTTGTGGTCTCACTAGGGCTTTGTACAACTGCAGAAGGACCTCGTTGCTCCTATATTTGATTCCTCTTGTTATAAAGGCTAACACGCCATTCGCTTTCTTCACTGCCTGCTGTACCTGCACGCTTACTTTCATAGACTGATGAACAAGGACCCCCAGATCCCGTTGTACTTCCCCTTTTCCCAACTTGATGCCGTTTAGATAGTAATCTGCCTTTCTGTTTTTGCTACCAAAGTGGATAACCTCACATTTATCCGCATTAAACTTCATCTGTCATGCATCTGCCCACTCCCCCAACCTGTCCAAGTCACCCTGCATTCTCATAGCATTCTCCTCACAGTTCACACTGCCACCCAGCTTTGTGTCATCTGCAAATTTGCTAATGTTACTTTGAATCCCTTCATCCAAATCATTTATGTATATTGTAAATAGCTGCTGTCCCAGCACCGAGCCTTGCGGTACCCCACTAGTCACTGCCTGCCATTCTAAAAGGACCCGTTAATCCCTACTCTTTGTTTCCTGTCTGCCAACCACATCTCTATCCATGTCAGCACTCTCCCCCCAATACCATGTGCCCTAATTTTGCCCACTAATCTCATATGTGGGACCTTATCAAATGTTTTCTGAAAGTCCAGGTACACTACATCCACTGGCTCTCCCTTGTCCATTTTCCTAGTTGCATCTTCAAAATATTCCAGAAGATTAGTCAAGCATAATTTCCCCTTCGTAAATCCATGCTGCCTCGGATCGATCCTGTTAGTGCTATCCAAATGTTCGGCTATTTCATCTTTTATTATTGAATCCAACATCTTCCCCACGACCGATGTCAGGCTAACTGGTCTATAATTCCCTGTTTTATCTCCCTACTTTCTTAAAAAGTGGGATAACATTAGCTACCATCCAATCCACATGAACTGATCCTGAGTCTAAAGAACAAATCATCTATGCTTTTTGTATTACTCCATCTCCTTGATGTTTCCACTTTCAGGGAGCTATGGACCTGGACCCCAATATCCATCTGCACATCAATGCTGTTAAGAGTCTTGCCATCAACCATTTACCTTCCCCTTGCATTCAACCTTGCAAATTGCAACACTTCACACTTGCTCAGACTAAACTCCATTTGCCATTTCCTTGCCCATTTTTGTAGTTGAGCTATATGCCACTGTATACTTTTACAACCCTCCTTACTATCCGCAACTGCAGCAATTTTGGCGTAGTCTGACAACATACTAACCACCAATCTATATTTACATCCAAATTATTTATAGATATATCACAAACAACAGAGGTCCTAACACAGATCCCTGCAGAACTTCACTGGTCACAGACCTCCAGTCAAACTAAATCCTTCCATCACAATTCTGTTTTCTATCAGTAAAACAGTTATGAATCCATACGACCAAGTCACTATGCATCTTAATCTTCGGGATCAGCCTACCATGGGAGGCTGTATCAAATGCCTGTATGAAAATCCATGTAGTCACCATCCACCACCCGTTCCTCACGTCACCTTCATCACCTTCTCAAAAAATTTGATCAAGTTAATAAGACAGGATCTGCAATATACCAAGTCATGCTGACTGTCCGAAATTAGCCTATTTCCTTCCAAATGGGAGTAAATCCTATCCCGGGTGTCAGTGGTTATGTGGAGTAGGCAGGAGAATGGGGTTGCGAGGGAAAGATAGATCAGCCACGATTTAATGGTGGAGTAGACTTGATGGGCTGAATGGACTAATTCTGTTCCTGGAACGTATGAAGAATCCTCTCCAATAGCTACCACTGATGTGAGGCTCACAGGTTCTCTGGATTATCTCTACTTTGTTCACTAGGGGCGCCGCATGATGGTAGCCTCTGCCTACAGTGTGTGTTTTTCTATCTTTTTTATTTTTAGTATTTTAAAAGTAAGTTTTGGAGGATTTTTTTAGTATTTCTATGTGGGGAAGGGGGGTAGGGTAAGGGGGAAACCGTTTCTCCGTCACTTCCTGGTGAGGATGTGACTTCCTGGTGAAGATGTGACTATTCTCCGAGTCGCATCTTCACCCCCCTCCCCCCACCTGCGGCCTCCCAACTGGATTAGCGTGGCCTTTCCTGAGCTTCAGCAGCGGTGCAGCACTGGATTTACCGCGGAGCGGGCGATGCTTTACCTGGATCGCTGTTTGAAGCTCCGGAGTGTTGGGCCTGCTGCTTCAACATCACGGAGCTGTGGTTTGCAGAGCTTCCAGCGCGGGCGGCGCTGACTTCAACATCGCAGAGTCCTGGGATCCCCTTGTCGAGGGCCGCCAGCGTTAATCTCGGCCCAGCTCGGCCTGAGGACTTCGGGAGCGACTGTCTCCGGTAGGAAGTGGCCGATTCAGAAGTCCAAGCCGCTGAGAATGTTCTCCCATTCCGACGTCGGAGTTCCGTCATCCGGCGAGAGGGCCTGAACATCGGGCCATCCGTAGCGGAGACAGCGAGGGGTTCAGGAGCCCCCCGACCAAGGGTGAACAGAGGAGGATGACTGAACCTTGGTGCCTTCCCTCACAGTGGGAAACTTTGATTCCGCTGTGTGGGGATGTCTATGTTAAAGACCATCGTGTTCTGTGCTCTTTTTTATTTGTATGGCTGTATGGTGACCACAAATTTCACTGTACCAATTGATACATGTGACAATAAATGTCTCTTGTCTCTTCCCTTCTCGAATGAACAAGATTGGCTACTCTTTGGCACCTCGTCTAACCTGCTACAAGACTGTTGCAAAGACTTTCTTCATGGCTCCTGCAATCTTTTGCTCCTCTTATTAATCTGGCCTAACCAAACAGACTGTATGTGTGATTGTCACCTGGCCAGACTCATTTCCCAATACCAGGTCCCAAAGATGTACAGTATGTCAGGTTAATTGGCAGCTGTAAATTACCCTAATTAATGCAAGCGGTTGAATGGATATAACTGTCTATTTAAAAGCAGTGGGGATTTTTGTTGAAATGTACTGCTTAAATCCTGAACATATGAAATATGAAGTTATATTTGTCCACTCACTGACCCCCACGTCTTTAGATTTCCGCTTTAATGAAGCTCTTTTGTTGGTTTTATTTGGTGTTTCATTCTTTCATTAAAATTTGTTCCTCCCTTGTGGTCTGGAAATAACATACCAACACATGTCATTCATTGAGGATTATATAAGGAAATCTGAAGTTCAGGACAATTAAAAATAAACCAGAAACTCTGTAATATGGACCAGATTTCACCGGGTGTAACTCAACAGTCATTATGACGCAGTTAAAAGTTAGATAAATACTACATTGCAGTTTAAAAGCTTAAATACAATGAGTTACTAAACTGAGGGAGAGGTGCAGGTGTTAGATTTTTGTCGTGGGAGAAGCATCGTGGAATTGCCTGCATTATATTAGGTCAAAGTGGGATCCTTTGATCCATATCCAGGCGCAATCTGTCCTTGTGGATCTGGGCTTGCATACATGCGGGGAAAGTAGTTATTATGGTATTTTATTCAGGATCCATCGTTTGAGAACGGGGAACTCTTATCCTGAGCTCATCCTTATGAATATCTAGAAACTCACCCAATCTATGGGGGTGGCGCACTGGCACAGCAGTAGAGTTGCTGCCTTACAGGGCCAGTGACCCGGGTTTGATCCCAACTACGGGTGCCATCTGTACGTTCTCCCTGTGACCACGTGGGTTTTCTCCAGGTGCACCTGTTCCCCCCCCCCCCTTCATTCCATAGACGTACAGGTTTGTAGGTTCATTGGCTTCAGTAAAATTGTAAATTGTAAATTGTCCCTAATGTGTAGGATAGCGTTAGTGCACAGGGTGATCACTGGTCGACGTGTACTCAGAGGGCCGAAGGGCCTGTTTGCATGCTGTATCTCTGTCTATTGTAAAATGATGAATTGAGAACATGTTTTGGTTACAGCCTAGGCTGTGTAGAAGACTGCTACCAGATCTTATTATATAAAGTGTGCACATTCACCCGACATCCATTGACCACATGTTTAAGAAGGAACTGCAGATGCTGGAAAATCGAAGGTAGACAAAAATGCTGGAGAAACTCAGCGGGTGAGGCAGCATCTACACATTGACCACACATGCAGTGCCCTTCAGATTGTTGGGCTGGGCTTTACAGTGGAGGTTATGTTGAGGCCAATGGTGATCACCATTTAATTGCAATAAGATCAACAACTAGCAGCAATCACATATACACTGTGAAAAGCAGAAGTCAGGAATCTTATCTTTATTTCCCTTTTCTTTCTTTGCTTACATAATTTGGATGATTCGCTCTGAATTAATTAAGGAGGTGCATGATTACTTGACCTTTAAGCATGGGCCCCAGATGCACGATGGCTGGACAGTTTTTGTTTGGATAGTGCTTTACCTGGAAAGTTCAAATTAAAAGCTCTTTCAGCTTGTGCAGAAGTAGCAAATGCCTGGTACTGTTTACTATTTAGAATGAAATATCTGGTACTGTTTAGTTTAGTTTAGAGATACTGGCCCTTTTGCCCACCAAGTCCGTGCTGACCATCGATTCATGATGACTCCCGCACATTAACACTATTCTGTACAACCTAGGGACAATTTCACATTTATACCAAGCCAATTAACTTACGTCTTGAGTGTGGGAAGAAACTGAAGATCTTGGAGAAAACCCACGTAGGTCAAGGGGAGAACGTACAAACTCCATACAGTCAGCACCCATATTCGGAATCAAACCCGCGTCTCTGACGTCGTAAGGCAGCAACTCTACCGCTGCGCCACTGTGCTGCCCAACTCAATGCATACATGCTCATTTACCACTCCTTCATTTGCAAATAAAGAGAACCTGCTTCTGGATGTTGGACATTGGTATGAAAGTTTTCTTATTTATTTCTTACATATTTTTCAGTTTCTTCTTCTCTTGCTCAGGGTTTAATACTTAAAGATCCTTCTTTGTGCAAAGATTTAGACCTCTGATTCACTGTTGTATTCTCTGGCTTAGTGTTAGTTTTTGATCTTCACACTGGAGCAAATTGACTGGATTAAAGGCATTCTGCAAATACTCATTATTGCTTCATGGAACTTGGTGGCACAAAGAAAGGAAGTCTTGGTGGGCCTTCCTTCCAGCAGGTAATCTATACTAGCCACAAGCAAGTGAGTGGTGGGCTGACCACTACCTTGTATTAAACAGAGAGCTGTTGTCATTATGTACCTGCCGTGTGGTTCTGGCGGCTGAGGTTCTCTGATGGTCATATGTCTGCGCAAAATAACACCAGAGGATATGTTGGGTGACGTGCTGGGAAGAGTGAAAGCCATCTTGAAGATGTTGCTCATAAGCAAGTATCGGTCAACTTTCGTATTCGGCCCGTCGAACCTCACCCCTCATTTGAGTCAAGTTGGACAACTGTTTGTCACTGCCTTCCCGAGTGCACTGTGCAAGGTTGAGAGTTGGGGCTAGGAGAAGTGGTAGCAAAGGGCAGTTACATCTGACAAGCCCAATGGGGGACCTACAGGTTATGCCATTGAGTATGGAGACCCATATTCCTTTCAGAGTCTTTTGATCACAGCAGATGGTATATCATCTGAGTTGGTGATGAACCTTGCTGCATACCATGAGTGTTAGAAGGCAAACGTTGTCCCTTGGCTAGCAGTTGGTTGATCTGAGGAGCACTTGTTGGTTGTTCTTTGCAACTGGAAGTGACAACAATTATGTTGGAAGACTTCTGTGCCATAATGGTTTGGCAGCCACATCATTCTTTTCGGTGCCACTTCGTCATCAATCCTTATTCGGTAGATTTAATGCATTCCTTCAAATTTATTTTTCTTTACTGCATGTATACCGATTACTCTATGAGCTTCACGTGAACAAGGAATTTAATTGCACCCTTGTGTACATGACAGTAAACTAATCTGTATTACCATTAGAACATTAGGAAACACAAAAAGCTATTTTCCCATTTTTTAAAAATTAACCCGGTGGCTGATGATCGACATGGACTCACTAGGCTGAAGGGCATGTTCCTGAGCTAAATGACTACGTGACTCAGCATACTTCTCAATCCCTCCTTTCTTAGCTGTCCATTTCCCCATATCCCTCAAGCCTCTCTTCCCTCGGATGATATCCAGTAGTCTCTTGGATCTGTTGCCACTATTATCTTAGTGGTCAGCCGTGTTTGGGTAAGGTATTCTGGGATGTAGGAAGGTGTGCCACATGGACATTCACGTGTGCTGCTGTCCTTGTCCTTCTTGGCGGACAAGGGGTCACAAGTGCAGGAGTAGACGGCAGCAAATTTTGTAAAAGGTGCACATTGCAGCCACTGGTGATGGAGAGAGTAAATGTTTAAGGTGGTTGATAGGATGCTAATCACGTGTGCTACATTCATCTGGGTGGTATATGGTTTCTTGCATAAGTTGTTGGCATTGCAGTCATCCAGGCAAATGGCGAGTATTTCGGCATACCCTGGACTTCTATCTTGCCATTGATGGAAAGGTTTTGGGATATCAGAAGGTGAATGACTTGCTGCAGGGTACCCAGCCTCTGATCTTTCCCTGCACTCAAAATATTTATATGGTTGATCCAGTTGAGCTTCTGCTCAGTGGTAATCCCCATTATGTTGATAGTGGGGGACGCAGCATCAGTAAAGCCATTGAATGCCAAGGGTAGGTGGTTAGACTCAATCTTGCTGGAGATATTCAATACCTGGCAGGTTTGACTTAAACTTGTCAGTCCTTCCTAATGGTTTAACTGTTATTGTTTCAGCTCATTCCGCATCAAATGTTTTCAGCTCAAGTTAATCTGTAACTAATCATTTGTTAATAATAGAATGATAAAATTGTTTACAGCATGGAGGGAGGCCTTTTGACTCACCATGTCCGTGTCGGCACTCCACCAGAGTAACTCACCTGTTCTCCCCACTGGCCCCTTCCCCAAAGCCTTGCAATGTTTTACCATGTAGTTATCTAGTCCATTCTGAAAGGCCTCTGTAAATGGGAATGAAACCTACCTCCATCACATCTGCAGACAATGCATTCCAGATTTCAAACACATGCTATGTAACAAAAACATTCTCTACGTGTCACTCTTAATTTTGTTCTTTATTCTATGTTTTTACCTCAAATCTTTAGCTCTTTCGCTCAAAAGACCAGGCTCCCCCTGTCCACTCTCTGCAGACACCTCGTCATCTTCTATAGTTCTATCAAATCTCCCCACAGACTCTCTTTCCTAAAAAATATATCAGTACCTGTCTCTACCTTTGTGACTGTCATCCCTCTTCCTACAAACCCTTCTCGTAAATCTTTTCTGGGCCCCCTCAAATGCCTTCACATCCTTCCTATTGCGTGGCACCCAAAAATGAGCACAATAATCTAGTTGAGAATGGAAATGTGTTTTGTAGAAATTCAGCGAGACCCTGCCTGTTTTTATGCTCTGTAGTTATGTTGATGAGGCCCAGATGGTGGCAAAGGATGAATAAAGTCCCAGTATTTTACTTGCAGTGACTGCTGTAGTGAGTTTCCAGCATTTTTTGCAACTGCGGCGAGAATGTTTCTTATCTTTCACTGGAAGCTGCAATTTTTTGCCAGCATTGCGTGACCCACAACTCCTTTACCCTCCCCTCTGTGATCTCTTCCTACAGGTCCACCAGGGCCCCCTGGAGGAGTGAGAATCGAAGATATCCGAGACACCTACGTGACTTTGTGCTGGAGCCGAGGGACAGATAACCATAGCCCAATCTCCAGGTACACTGTCCAACAGAAGATTTTGGATTCTATCGATTGGAAAGATGCCAAAACAGGTCAGTCAGAACACACTGATACTGGGAATTTGATTGAACAAGACGGGCAAGGACAAAGATATTACGTTTTTTCATTAAATTGGAACTCAAGTGATTAGACAGTTACTTGACTTTAGTGCTTTAGAGATGCTGCATGGAAACCTGCCCTTCGGCCCACCGAGTCCGCGCCGACCAGCAATCACCTCCGTACACTTGCACTATCCTCCACACTCGGGAGAATTTACAATTTTTATCGAAGCCAATTAACCTACAAACCTGTAAGTCTTTGGAATGTGGGAGCAAACAGGAGCGCCTGGAGGAAGCCCATGTGGTCACAGGGAGAATGTATAAACTCCGTACAGGCAACACCAGTAGTGAGGATCGAACCCAGGTCTCTGGCGCGGTAAGGCAGCAACTCCACTGCTGTGCCACAGTGCCACGCCTTTTCTATTTATTACATTTCATATGCTACAGTGTTAACAAATGCAGCATTTTGATCACTTGGATGAGGGTTATTAAGGAATTTGGGGTGACGGTGGTAAATTAGGAAATATATTCCCCTCGTTGCACACTAACTGATGAGTTTCCATATGTTTTTTATTATATGACTGAGTACACTCCTTGGCAAAGTGAAAGGCAAAATGGAGAACTTTGTCTTCACCTGTCAATGCCAAACATGTGCCTATGAAACAACTACAGGTTGTACTCAACACCAAATGTTTGGCCCCATTGCAGTTTAGCCACTGGAGACAAAGACTGATTCCTTTCCTGTCTTGTGCTTTCAAATAGGATCTTCAAGTTCAACTCAGCCTTGGTTGGTAATTTCTGGAGGTAACGGTTTCAAGAAACGTGTACAGTTGATCATGAGGATGCTAGTCAGTAGACTACTCTGTTGATCAGATATTTAATAAAGTCTTGAAAACATTATCATTTACCTGTGCACCGTGGATGTCTCAAATGTATTCTTGTATAGTGTTTTTGCTGACTGAAATCCACGCAAACCAAAGCTGAAGAACGGTCTCCACCCAAAACATCACCTATTCCTTTTCTCCAGAGATGCAGTCTGACCCGCTGAGTTACGCCAGCTTTTTGTGTCTAATCTTCGGTTTAATCCAGCATCTGCATTTCCTTCCTACACGCTTTTCACTGTACCTCGGTACACATGATGATAATAATATACTAAGCTAAACTTTTCCTACCTCAACATCCATTCCTAAATCCCATTATATAATTAATTCACTAAACACGCTATCAAAGTTCATGTTGTTTTAGCTAAAGTTTAATTTCAGCACAGTTTTTCTCATGTTTGAAATCTATGGTGCTGATCGTCAAGTTTGAAACCCTTCTCTGTATCCTTTTTTCTATTTAGATCCCTACGATATAGAAGGGAACATGGAAACTGTAAAGGTTGTGGATTTAATCCCATGGATGGATTATGAATTCCGCGTGATTGCTACAAACACCCTGGGAATGGGAGAACCCAGTATGCCATCACCTAAACTCAAGACAGCTGAAGCAGGTGAGTTGCAAGCTGCAGCCATACGTATTTTGCAATCTGACAAGATGCATTACGTATCCATGTTCTCCAGAGTTGCTGCCTGACCCACTGAGTTACTCTACCACTTTGTGTCCTTTTTTTTGTACACCAGCATCTGCAGTTCCTTGTGTCGCTGTATTTTATGCCTGATGCCTTCTAATAGATTATTATGCAAGTCCTGAATTATTCTTCAAATTTCGTGTGGGAAGGAACTGCAGATGCTGGTTTAAACTGAAGACAGACTCAAAATGCTGGAGTAACTCAGCGGGACAGGCAGCATCTCTGCAGAGAAGGAATGGGTGACTTTTCAGATCGAGATCCTTGAAGGGTCTCAACCCGAAACGTCATCCATTCCTCCTCTCCAGAGATGCTGCCTGTCCTGCTGAGTTCCTCCAGCATTTTGTGTCTATCTTCGTTGTAATCGGGTTGCTTGGATGGTATCAAAATTACATCAGTGATTTGGAGTCTCAGTAATATCTGATTGCAAATTATAGCTCTACCATTTCACCTCCCCCAACTTCCCAATTTTTATTTCTTCCTATCTCCTTGCTTTCCTAAGAGAGGAGATTGTCGTGGTTTAGGAGTCACATCATGTCTGTATAAGAAGTGTCTCCCAAAAATGTATGCAGGCCCACGCATCCTGCTCTTGTACTCCACATTCTGTAGTGCTTTGACATTTTGTGTGGTAAGTTAGCGTGGTAATTCCGAGCAACAATCAAACAAGATGCTCTGACTGTAAACAAGTGAATCTCTTGATTGAACAGAAATTCTTCTCACAAATTGCTCCAGTCTGTTGCACAATAAAAGATGTAATTAAATTGTATGTATGTTATTTGCAAAAAAGTTACATTCAAACTTGTTAAATTATTCAACAATTTGAAGTGACCTGCCTTTGAAATAAGAGCATTGAACATTCTGAGTTGCTAATTAGTTGTGGGTATTCTGGTCTGATCCTCTGCTCCGATCCTCTGCTCCTTATCTACCATTGACTTGAATGTAGCTTAAATATTCATTGAAGCAATTGTTCGAATTGTGAATACATTCACATCATTTAACTTTCTCAACCTGATGTTCGCCATATTTTTGAATAAAGAAGCGTCCACTATGATAAAAAGTTGAAGTGGGAGTTGAAGAATGTTTAATTCCAATAAGAATTGATTGAGTAGGTAGTAGGTATGATAAGTTATGATTTACCAAAGCAGGAGATTAAAGGGCTAAAGAAAATAATGTAGGAATTATTTTTTTATTACTGTGTGATTCCGATGAGCTATTTGCAACATAAGAAAGCCTGGTTCATGCATGGAAAGGCAGAAACAGTTCCCTATTTGGCTTTCTTTCTCTGTCATCCTCTTGTTACCAAAACAATTGGTATCAATTGGTGACAATTGCAGGCCATTTTTCAGGAATCAGTGCTTATACAAAATGTACATTGACTTGGCTTGAAGTAATTGTTCTTAGGAAGGGGAATATCTCAAAGGTGTGCTCTCTGTATTCAATCTTAAGCAAATGACGTGTAAACCAAGGCTTGTCGTGCTGGTTGTTCTGAGACTTGCACTCCCATCTCGCTTGGTTTTGTCTTTTAGCTAAGCCAAATTCCAAGCACTGAGACTTATTTAAATCTGCAGCCCGCGTAAAATGTTAATGAATGGAAATAAGGACAAGTGTCCTATTTCACACACCTGGTACTCGAAGATGGGAAAGATTGTAGCCCTCCTCAACTTAGAGGAGAAGAGCACGCTGAAGATGTGGAATTCTACGCCAGCCTGATCTTGAATGTCATGATTTGAAGAGTCAGCAAGCTCCTCTTTTCAGTTTCATAGCTGCCGTTTCATTCGGTGTCACTTTTTAACGTCATTACACATAAGAGGGATTCTCTGTGGGATGAGTACAAAATGAAGATCCCAGTTGGTGTTCGATGTATTTCTTCAATTTCTCCATGACAGATCCTTACATTCATAATTTATGCGTTTTGATGCAATTCCAGACGTATCTTCTGAAGAAGCGCTATGTGGCATCTTCCATAAGTTGATTGTGTAATTAGGGAACGTGTAACCAATCTGTTCTATTTGAGTTACTCCATCTTGCACGGTCCTACCCTCAAAAATGTTCCGATGTTGCCAGTGGATGAGGAGTGGGAATATTTACAGCACTTAGCAGGATCAGTATCCGCTATTATTGTGTGACATATTTGCTGCTCATTTCGAACAGTACTACAATTTTTAATCTGGAAATACAGCACCTTGTGCACATCAGCAAAGTGGGAAATAATACAGTACTGCTGTACGGTCAGAGAGGTAGCCGCACATTTTTAGTGAGTCAAAATGTTTTATTGTTATATATCCTGAAACAGAACAATTAAATTCTTACCTGCAGCAGCAAAACAGGTATGTTAACATAGCTGTCTGTAAACACTCTAAAACAATAAAAAAGAAGTCCATAGATAAAAAACAAATGATAATAGTGCAAAGACATAAAACAATGTCCCTAAGTTCTGTAGTTCAGAGCTTAGTTGGAGGTTGTAGTGTTTTCATGTTAGTTCCATTGTCATTTTTAGCATCTTCTTGGGTTGTACCTTTGTAAAGCATCATGTATGATTTTGCAAAATATGCTCCAATCACGTCCTTGCAGTGTCATCTTCTGCACCTTCATTTCTCAAGCTAGTGAACGTTAAGGACTTTACTTATAGAAATCGAGGAAGGAACTTTGCATCAGCACCTAAAATTGTCTCCCTCCTGTTCAATCAACTATTCTCTAGGAGGGATGGGAGAAATTATCTTGCAATTTATCGTGCAACTTACATCTGTAATATTTGTGTCTGTTTTAATTTGTCACAGTTTAGCTTTCTTTTCAGGGTACATTTTGCTCTGTTATTTAATGTGTATTTGTGCTTTATATTACAAATGAATGAATGTGCATTAACTGCAGGTCACATCATGTAAAGAGACTGGCATTGCAATCTGGTTGAGGGTAATCAGAGCAAGCCTCACCAATTGCATCCATTGTCAGCAACTTGACCATTCACTTTAGTCTTGCTATCTTCGTCAGTATGTGTATTTGGTCCCTTCCCTTTGGTACCTTCTAGATGTGGTGGAGGTGTGTAATGTGTATATGTGTGCACTGTATATTTATGGTTTTTTTTCTTAGATGGATAATCTGGCCATGGAATATTGGCAACACGTCTCTGGCAATTAATCATATATCCACTTTCCTCAAGCTCTGAGATTTGATATGAAGTGGAAACTGTCTGTTTTGTAACAACAATATTTATTACCATTTTATTGTATGTGTCCAGATTCCAGATTTTGTTCCCTTTGAATTGTTGCTTTTGTCACATCTTGCCATACCATGCAGCACGTGAGACCTCAGGTAATATTGTCTCATCTCTGTGCTACCTAGTAAAGAAAGTATAGTGACTACAAGTTTTAATCAGAAGGATAGTATTTCTAGCACCTAGCTGTACCTGATCACAATTGAGATGTTAAATTTTAATAAGAGATGATAATACATGAGCATTCTTTCCCTATTCATAGAAACATAGAAACATAGAAATTAGGTGCAGGAGTAGGCCATTCAGCCCTTCGAGCCTGCACCGCCATTCAATATGATCATGGCTGATCATCCAACTCAGTATCCCGTACCTGCCTTCTCTCCATACCCTCTGATCCCCTTAGCCACAAGGGCCACATCCAACTCACTCTTAAATATAGCCAATGAACTGGCCTCAACTACCCTCTGTGGCAGAGAGTTCCAGAGACTCACCACTCTCTGTGTGAAAAAAACACAGACATATTCAGGATATATGTCATCACGTAATTAGTTGCCCTATTTGTTATAGGAATAATGAGCTAGCCATTGCAAAGAAAAATAATGTGCATTTACCTCATGGAGAATTCCCAGGAAATGTAAACGGGGAAACTCGGTTATTGGGAATGCTTTGAAAGGGACCATAGACTTGATGGGCCAAAAGGCCGCGTCTTATGCCACAAGGAAATTTGAATCATG
This sequence comes from Okamejei kenojei, assembly GCA_035221665.1. NCBI lineage: Eukaryota > Metazoa > Chordata > Chondrichthyes > Rajiformes > Rajidae > Okamejei > Okamejei kenojei. Next base: position 37,161,175 of record CM069149.1, read on the forward strand.
CCGCTGTAAAACCTCTGGACGTTTCAAAGTACTTTAGAGCCAAATAAATACTTTTCAAGTACAATCACATGCAGGAAATGTGAAATGCAGAAATCAATTTTCATACAGGAAGATCCAACAACCAGGAATGTGACAGCAGTGCATTCATTTAAGGGAAAAGGAGGGGCAGAAACATCTGTTCGCCAAACAATATCATGGAACTTTTAAATCCTAACCATAACTCCCTAAGAGTAAAGAGAGCATGAAAGCAGAAGACTGACAGCAAGCACCTCAGATAGCACTGGCCTCTCTCAGCACTGCACTGTATTACCGGCCAAGATTTTGTGCTAGGTTCTCTACAGTGGGCCCCGAATCTGTAGTCTTCCGACTCAGAAGTAGGAACCTTCCAATTGAGCCACAGCTGATACCTTTTAGCTGAGTATTGAAAATGTTGCCATGTGATGAAGACTTGGCATGTTGTGTCCACCTCTCTATGGAAGTAAAAGATAGCAGTGACAACTCTTTGAAGAGCTGTCTGGAATCTGAAATTATTAAGAAGGAGGAAGACCAGAGGGTTAAGATTCAAAGATAGGCGCAAAAAGCTGGAGCAACAACCCTGGAGAAAGGGAATAGGTGACATATCAGGTTGGAACCATTCTTCAGACTGAAGGGTGGAGGGGGGGGGGGGGGGGGGGGGGCGGAATTGGAGGCGACAAAAGGCCAGAACAAATCAGGGCTGGCAACAGATGACCTCAGGAAGGCTGGAATCCATAATGGCCCATTGTTGGCTGGGGAAAATGTGGTAACGAGAGGGATATAAGGATGCGAACAGTGAAATCCAGCTTAGTACAATCAGTAGATGGAGAATCCTTCAGGCAAAGCCAAGAGAAGTGAATATCATTGCCAGCAGAAGCTCCCTACACCCACCTGTTGTACAGAATGACTGGAAATCAAAAAAACTGCAGATGCTGGAAATCTAAAATAAAAACAGAAAATGCAGGAAATAATTACTTGATGCTTACAAACTTAAAGGCTGCTGAGTTACAAAGTTGATGTATTCAGCTAAATCATTCAGGCACGGGTGACAAGTTTGGCCAAAAGATTGATGGCCATATGAGCAGTAAAGAAGCCAAAAGAAAATGAAATCATGGATATAAAACATGAGCCAAATTCTGATTCATTCTCAGTCCTTATATTTACCTCCTTTTAGGATATGTGTAGCCAGATCAAAAATCAAACGTATTGCTGCTTTCAGCACATTCTTCAGGCAGTAATGAATACCATCCACACCCTTTATGTTTGGCAGCAGTATGTTCATAAAAAGGGCTGCTTTTTCCAGGGCCAAGGCAACTTTTATTCTGCATTGCTGTTTTCAAAGGGGGAGGAGGAGGAGAACACTTTTGAAAGTATTATTATAATATATAGTAATCAGTTCGAATGGTAACATGTTATATAGTAGGAAACATAATGAAAAAATATATTTATATTAGTTGGTGGTTTTGTGCTTCAGAATTTCAGTCGAAAGATGGAGAAAGTATTGAGCACCTATTTTTAATCATTATTAACGGTTTGCATCAGTTGAAGGATGATTAATGCCACTCAGTGGTGCTTGATGCTGTTGCTGTCATTTATGTGGACTGGGTGTGATGCTCCGTTATAAGGGTAGGGTCTACACCATGTGGTTCAGCCATCAAAGTAGGTGGCTGGCTTGAAAAACCATTTGGGCTCCTTTCCAGCCTATCCACGTAATATTCCACTGAGGAAAAAAAGACCCATTCATTTCCTTTTGCCTCAGGTAAGCCGGATAATTTAAGACCTGACTCTAACGAGACAGCGAGCAATGAATCTACCCAATGAGCTCCAGCTGTTGAATGACCCTCGAAGCAGAAACATGCATCACCTTAAGTGGTCTTATTTCATCATGCCTACTCTATGATTGAAGTTTATAAGACAATCGACACTTGGAAATCCTTTACAAATTTAGAGCAAATTAGAAATACACCACCCTTCATCTCGGTTGTTTGATGAGCAGCTCCCCATCATTTCTGTTGTAAAAATTGTGCCACTCTGCAGTTTTTTGATTATATTTAACATAAGGGTGACTCTTTCTTGACCACAACCCCTACCCTTCCTTGTTTTTAACTGCTGAGTTTCAAACTTTCCCGTAACACACCAAGGTCATCTACTTTGCTTTGCCATGTGTGTCCAGTCAAAAATATACAGATTCTGCTTTCACGACTCTATGAGGAAAATAATTCCAAAGATTTACTATCCTACTTACTTCCTAGGGGAAGTGGTTAATCAGTCCATCATGTCTATGGCAACTCCAGAGAGCAATCACACCATCCCCTTTCACTTGCTGTTTCCCCACAGTCCTTTCATTTGTTTTAACTCCAGTTCTTATCCAGTTCCCTTTTTGAAGCCAGGACTGATTCTGTTTCCATCATCGTCACCTACCATGCCTACTATTCTAAAGATCCTCTGTCTAGATCCAGATCATGTTTGAGCTATTATTTATCTTTAGATTATAGAACTTTTCTTTTCCACAAATCAATTATTTGAAATCAAAACTCTAAACTAAAACCAATATTTATTCAAATGAAAACAAAAGCTAAAGAATGAATTAAATTATCGTGGATTGCAATAATTGTTCAGAAAGATAATGGATATGATCTTGTATTTATTCAAAATCCAAAATAAGGCCAGTCATAAAAAGTCAAAAATTTGCATTGTTTTGCAACGGCTTCTTTTAGTTTTGTTCAGAACGTCTCCATCAAACCCACGCTAAGTTGGTTACTTTTTTGCATTCCCTTGATCTTCAAAGCCCAAATTAGTACACTTGTTTTCCAGACCTTGTTTGAGTCCAACCAATAGTTTCCTTTCCTGGCACAGTATCAGTGACTGTCATCAGCGTAACTCACAGGTTCCTTTGACAATCTAGTTCTCCTTATCCTTCTGTACTTGTCTGCTGTCTTTGGCACAGTGTACCACAGCATTCTTCTCCATTGCTTCTCCAACATTGTCCAGCTGGGTGATAGAAAATGCTGGAGTAACTCAGAAGGACGGGCAGCATCTCTGGAGAGAAGGAATGGATGATATTTTGGGTCGAAATCCTTCTTCAGACTGATCTGACTGTCCATGATTGTCCAGCTGGCAGTGACCCCACTGTCCCGGTTCTCTTCTTATCCATCCAGGCATAACGGATGCATACAATACCATTACCTGAATACAGTACCTGAATACAATACCATTGTAAAGAATACAATGATTCTTTTCCACTTCTGCACGATTATCCACCAAGGACCTATCCTTGACCCACACTCCTATTTCTCATCTAGATGTTTCATTTTGTCAACCTCATCTGAAAACATCGTAAGCCCCCTTATGGACACGCAAATGCCCAACTATATCTTGGCGTCACGTAGCTTGATCATTCTGCTGTCCGGATTGTTTTGTCCAACATTCAGTCTGGATTAAGAAGAAATTAAATTAAATATTAGGAATCCCTAAGTTCTTGCCTTCAGTTGACTTTACAAAACTGATTCCCAAGTGGCTTCCAAGCACGAAACAGGAATAGATCACTTGTAAACTCGGTTCTCACCCGTGACCCAGAGATAGATCTTGGGCCACTCAATCATAAAATATCCAAGACCAACATTTCGCATCCCCTTAATATTTCCTGACTTTGCTCTCAGTTCAGCTCATCTGGATCTATCAGTCATAGAAAGGATTTTGACCTGAAACATCACCTGTTCCTTTTCTCCAGAGATGCTACCTGAGCCACTGAGTTACTCCAGCATTTTGTGACCATCTTTTCCAGAGGCGGTAAGATTTCCTTTCCAAAAAATGACTATTCCAATGCATTCCTGAGCAGCCTTCCCTTTCAGAAATTGAAGATCATACAAAGCACAACTGTCCATTTGGCACCATCCATTGTTCTGGCCTTTTCCTGCCTCGAGAACCCTGCCCCCTGCCCCCCCCCCACTGCCCCCTCCACCTCTATCTTTCAGCCTGAGGAAGGGTTCTGGCCCGAAACATCACCTATTACGTTTCCGTGATAGATGGCCGACCCTGGTTTCTCGGGTCGTCCCATCTTTCTTCACCCCTCACCTATAGCTCTAGTTTCCTCTCAGATATCAGTGCATCTCCAATTCCACCTCTTAATTATTCCTGCATTTAATTCTCCCAACATTGATGGCCGTGATCTCAACCCTTCAATTTCCTCTCTAACCAAGCTGTATACAACAGGCATCAAGGACATGTTTCTTTACGTGGTCATATTTTGGCTCGGTTCTGTCCTGTATAGCTCCATGGCTCAGTTGTTTGAAGACTCTCTGCAGCTTTTCCCTTAAGATGCTTCAAATCTACTCCAAGCTGTAAGTCACATGTAAAAAGCACTATCAGTAAAAATACCCCTGGAATACAATAGTTAGCAATAAAGCATGGATAAAAAATAGACTTAAAGGCAGAATCCAGTCATGGTAAATTGTAATGTTTCAGACTGGAGCTGAGCAGACAATGGTTTCCCCAAGGGTTAGGTTTAGTACCACATTTTTTAACATATATATACTAATAACTTGGATATGGATGTTTAGACAATAATTCAAAATGTGCCCATGACACTAAACCTAGTAGTGGTGAAGAATGAGGGGAATAATAATAAGCTGTGACATATTAGTGCCCCCTCACATTCTTTCTGTTCCTGTGTTTAATTGTTCTACGGCCTCAGCCCTTCATTTCCCTACCTAAACTAGTGGATTAGACTGACAAAAATTGATGAAATTTTAACACTGAGCAATATGAGGCAGCAATGAAAAGAAATGACAAATGACTAATTTCTATCGTTAGTGCTAGACAGAGGCACTGGCTACAGAGTGACAGCGCAGGTTGAGAAAGGAATTCTTAAGCACATGGGTTACTGGGCTGTAGAAGGAGGAGGCACGAGAAGATAAAAGCAAGAAATGTGTTGAATCTTTATAAAACATAGGGTTCCCACAACATTCTAGAGAGGGTGCAGAAAAGATACCAACATCATTGCAGGAATGGTGTGATATATGTATCATACCACAGTATACATCTGTGAAAACAACAGGATTTGGTACCAAGACTAGTATGAGCTTGATGGGCCTAATGCCTTTGATGTAATAAATGTTCTGAGAAATGCAATAGGTGATGTTCTGGGTCAGATCCCTTCCTCAGCCTGAAAGTGTGTGGGGAGTGGTGGGGGGGGGGGGGGGGGTTGGGGGGGGGGGGGGGGGTGGACGGGACTGGAGGCGAGAAAAGGGCCAGAATAAATCAGGGCTGGCAGCAAATGACCTCCGGAAGGGTGGAGCCCATAATGGCCCATTGTTGGTTGGGGTAGATGTGATAACCAGAGGGATGCAAGGATGCGAACAGTGGAACTAGTAGGGCAACTAGCATGGGGGATGGGGAGGGAATGCAGGAATGACTTGAAATTAGAGAAAACAATGTTCATTCCGCTGCGTTGTCAGCTGTCCAAGCTAAATATGAGGTCCTGTTCTGCCAATTTATGGATGGCTCCACTCTGACAGTGGATTGTTGTAATAATTCATTCCACCATTGGCCAATGTTGCTTTCCAGTCCAGCAGCATTCAAGGTTTAACATTCTTTCCTTTTGAATCCCTCGTTACCCACGATGCTCTCTACTTTAATAATAATTTCTAACCATTCAGTTCCTGTGTTCCTTCAGTTCTGGCTTCTTGTTCATGTCCAACTTAAGATCTTCCCGAAATCCAGCCCTTTAACAAAGTATTTGGTCATCGACCATGAAATTGTGCAGTGTGAATTTTGTCTGCTTACTCTCTGTGAAGCAGCTGAGGGCATTTCACAATGTTATAGGCTCCACATAATTGGAAGTTGTGAAATAAAAATAATTCTTGCTTCTGTTCATAGAGCTCATTAAAAAACAAACCTTGTGTATTGGACACTTTAGTCTTTCCAGGGGGTTTCATGTATTAAAATAAAAGGGATGTAGCTGCACTGACAAAGTTTTATAAAGAAGTACATGTAATGTTGCCGATCCAGTGGAATTAATTCTCTTCACGTCAATATGTCAAGGGTTTTATATTTTAGTTCAAATGTTTTCTGAAGCTTTTGCTAGCTTGCAAGAGTGACGTGTAGAGGACAAACATGTTGGGGAAGTGGCAAGAAAATGGGTCATGTCGGGCCAAGGAACGTATTGTACTTGATTTATTGGTCGTCTGAGGCATTGCCATTTCAACTCAACATCAGCAAGCTTAGATGTTTATTCATCTAACTTTAGGCTCTCTTCCTTAATAGGAAACGTACAATAACTGATGATATTATACTATAGGCCTCCCAAGGATCTGGGAAAACAAGATTTGACAATAGTTTGACTTAATAAAAAAATATTAGCTAGCAGGAGCTAGATATGTAGACAGATTATGGAAGGATGTAAAGTCAACAGAGTTGTTATGGTGGGCGACTTTAACTTCCTCAATATTGGACAAGGACTTCCAGTGTCCAGCCAACACTGTACATCTCAACTGTTACAGACTCTAGAAATATTTGCAACTATACATAGTCTTATCGATCCATAATTTGTCCCAAACTATTCAAGAGAGCTTGCCATAATGTGTTCTTTCTAAAACAAAATAATTTTAATTTTCAGAGATAGTATTTGAACAGCCCATCGATTACCCATTCACACTAGTTCTATGTTATCTCACTTTCTCATCCACTCCTTACACCAGGGGCAATATCCATGTGGTCACAGGAGGAATGTGCAAGCTCCACATAGACAGCACTTGAGATCAGGATCGAACCTGGGTCACCAGCAACGTGAGGCAGCAGTGCTACCAGCTGCGCCACTAAACCACTGCGGTTGTGTTGTATAAAGTCCAGCAGTGGGTCAGAGCTAAAATATTTTGAATCCTAGAAAAAGGCATTTTTTTATGTTTACACAAAGCTGAACATATTGTGGAATTTAATATTCTTTTGTTTTGGAAGTGAGGTATTGTAGGGGTTTGTATCTCAACTCATGGTCATTTCTAATAGGATGGGTTAACAAATATCACAATGCTGTCATTATCAGAGGACAACCATTTCTTTGTGCATTCAATCTGAATTGTCTGTACATTATAGGCAGCTCCCATCCCTCTGGAACATACTTTGCTGAGAATGCCTGTTCTGTTTGAGGATGCTTCCTTAAGGCCAATGTCCTCTGTGTCAGTTTCATAAATTGAAGAGAAATCGAAGGAAGTTGAGCCATGTCCCCCTTGTTTCAACACATCCCCGCATCAACAACCTGGCAGACATGATGGCAACTTTTAGCTCATCAGAAGTCTGAGAAGGAGGATTGTTTTATTGTTCAGGGTTTGAGAAAACTATCTGGAAAAGGGCCCAAATTGTCAGGCGCAGAAATAATTTATCCGGTCCAGTGATCAAAATGCATTAGTTTATACCCACTGCAGTAGCAAAGAGGCAGACGGTGTTTCACTGAACAGACACTTGAATATATTGCAGCATGAGTTACCCTCAATTGCTTCTTTGACAGAGCATTAGTGACAAATTAGTAACAGCTACACTGATCTACATAGCCAACAGTTCAGCAGCAGCCAAGAGGGAATGTACTCTTTCATGGTCAGCACTGAGTCTTTGGAATGCTAAGTGGTGACTATTGTAGTATTATTATGACTCCTTTTCCTGTGATTTTAGAGTATCAAATGTTGGTAGAAGGAGCAATACAAATTGTGTTGATGAGCTGGATCCAGGTTTTGAGGGAGATCTTTAATGTTGCTGAAAGCATTGCAATCTGAGAATAAAAGTCCAAGTGTATACATTTTGAAGGAGATTGATTTAAATAAAACACATTGAATTGAAAGTGGGTTGTTTTAATCACTTCTCACCACTGCATAAAGTCCTGAAGGCCAGGAAAGAAAGCAGTTCTGTTGAGTTTTACCATAGCCCTAGCTGTGGCTTTAGATGTGTGACCCAATCGAAGGTAATTCCTGAAATGATACATTCAGGTTTCTATTAAGTAAACCTTTGCTGATGTTTTGGGCAAAAAAATTAATTCTATTCACTGGATTTGATAGATTTTTGGCATTTCTTCCACTGGATATAATTTCACATCCATTCTTGAACAGCCTCCAAATAGTGACTGCATTATTTGATTTTCAGTAGAGTTCCATTTATAAACAGGGAAAATGTAAGGAAGCTGGGCCAACCTATGCCTAACTTAGCCCAATAGTTTGTTGCAGAAGTTTTCAAATGGCTTATGACTGTGCAAACTTGCAGCAGTGACTTTTGTCTGCTGCCTCTGATATACTTTAAACTTAAGTATGGTTCTCCAACTCAGGGTACTTCACAGCAAATTAAGTATTTTGGAATTGTGGTTACCATTGACAATGCAAGCAATGTCAAAAAACAATTTAAAAAAGGAGTATTCAGTGTCCTGGCCAATAGATGTAAACGCATCAATATCATTTATTGTGAACACAGTGATTCTTTGGGTCCATGCTGCGCACAAATTGGCTGCTGAATCATCTCCCATCCGAAATATTTCATATGCTTTGGAGTACCCTGAGTTTGATAACTGTACTTCATCAGTCTGAAGAAGGGTCGACCCAAAACGTCACCCATTCCTTCTCTCCAGAGATGCTGCCTGTCCCGCTGAGTTACTCCAGCATTTTGGGTCTATCTTCGATTTAAACCAGCATCTGCAGTTCCATCCTACACTTAAATACTTTGCATGTGAATTTCAGAGCGGGGCTTGAAAAATTGTTTCCCACTGAGCCATAGCTATTACCTGACTTCTTAAAACATGCTGTGCTGTACACATTTTTTGAGTGAACAGGTAAGGAACTGAAGGTGGCCATGTTTTAATCGATAGCTTACATTACATTCAGTATCTCTTGGATCCATCCTGATGCTTTGCAGACTTTTGGCAGGTCGGAAAAAAATAAAATAAATCAACTCCTCAGAGCCTTATAAGCAGTTCATGGCGACCAACTTACTGACAAGAAGTGCAGTAAATTGTGTAGTTAAGTTATGGTATAAAGAAAGCATGATTTCCTCCCAACATGCATGCCTTCTTTGGCTGAGTAAATTCTGATATATGTGTATTTATAGCATTAGAAGTATTCACAAGAGAAGTTAAAACTGCATTTTGCTCACTGTACTAATCTAAAATTTATACAAGAGGATTAGAAATAAGAACTGCAGCCAGTCTCTTTCCTAGCCATTCTTTTACGAGGCCACCCAGATCTTTCTGAACACCAACAAAATCTTTCATCATTTACAAAATATTCTGCCTTTTTATTTTTCTACCCTATAGATAGGGTAAATGCATGGAGTCTTTACCCAGAGTAGATGAATCAAGAACCAGAGGATATAGGTGTAATGTGAGGGAAGAAAGATTTAATAGAAACCTGAGGGGCAAATTGTTTGCACAAAGGTGGTAGGTATATGGATCGAGCTGCCAGAGGAGGTAGTTGAGGCTGGTACTATCACAACTTTTAAAAAACATTTGGACGGGTACTCAGATAAGATGGGTTTTGAGGGATATGCGTCAAATACAGGCAGGTGGGAATAGTGTGGATGGGACGTGTTGGTCATCGTGGGCAAATTATGCCAAATGGCCTGTTTCTACGCAGTTTGACTCAATTACTTTTTAAGTGGATTACTTCATAATATTCCATTCCATAGCTTATTTGCTGATTCTGCCAATAGCTAATTGCCTCTCTATTTCCCCTTGAAGTCTTTCTGCATCCCCCTCACACATCACACTTTATTGAATAACTTTTGGATTTGTATACATTAAGTACATGGTATTTCTTCTTATCGCATCCACATCACAAGATTATAAATTGTTCAGCCAGAGTTGAACACACTTCTCGGCATCTGCATACAAAGGTGTCTTGCGCTTCTTGTGCGTAGTGGTGGAAAGATTGGCAGAAACAGGGCAATGGTATATGAACATTTCTATCTTCAACAGTACACACATAATTAGACTTACTTTTTGGCTCTGTTTTGCCTCTTCTGCTCAAACAGACTCCAGGGCTATTAGCTGTTGTACAAAGCTCAGAAATAGTAATTACTATGCAGACCATGAATAAACCTGCCACTAAACCATTCTGTCCTTTATCTCCACTGAATGTAAGGACAAATACAAAACGCTCAGCACAGTGCCACCAAAATGCTCACGATTCTATACGACTTTATTGCGTTTATGTAACAAATAATGCATTACTGAACACCTATATACTAAGCTGAATCCAGTAAAGTAATAATTCTGAAATTACCTCATTTCTTAGTTTCTGCTGTGCAATACTAAACCAGGTCAATGTATTGGTCTCCTTATCTTGGGCGGGTAACCTGTGTCGATATTCCTATCGCTAACCATAATTCAGTGACCTCAAACTGGACAAATGAAGTCTGTGTGCTTTTAGCTGCTAGCTCCCACCTTTAAGTTGGAAGATTATGGTTTCAAGTCCAGTCCAGGAGATATGAGCACAGAATCTAAGATGACCTTCTTTTCAACATTGAATAAATCTGCACGAGCAGAGGCACTGGCCTTCAGATGAGATCTCAGATATCTTCTCCATTTGTAAAAAATGATAAAATGTCCATTGGTTAAAGAATATAATCGGAGGAAAGTAGGAACATTTTTCCAGCTGAATTACTGAAGTCAAGTTAAGAGTAAGAGTATATGGCAGAACCTCTGGGAAAGGAGTGTGAAGGAGGTGATCAAGAGTCAGAAAGCAGTGTGGAAGAAGCTGGTTTTAAGTCTGAATGTCCAGGCTTTCAAGGGGCTGTATCTTCTCCAAGAAGGCAGAAGAGAAGAAAAGGAACAGCCAGGGTGGTTGACATCCTTTTCAATACTTCTGGTCTTCCCGATGTGAGTATTGGGATATGCTGAAGACAAGTGAGGTTGCTGTATGACTACATTCATATTTAATTTTTTTTTTAATTTAATTTTTATTTTTTCTACCTATGAGATGTTAACTCTGCTCTCTCAGCTGTCAATTCTAGGTAGTGTAATCCTGTTTTGAAGAATTTATGAATTTCCATATTCTTATCTTGGCATATATTTGCTCGGCCAGCATTGGTAAAACACGGACAGTGTCTTTTTTATATTATCGTTATATGTGGGATCTTACTGTGGGAAAATCATCCCCACAGTAAGCTCCCATATATAATATGCAACGTTGAGTCATCCTACATACAAGGTTGTTCCTCAATCATCATCTGCTCTGGACCTCACTGTAGGAGTTCCTGAGGGAAAATCTCTAGTCTCAACAAACCTCAGCTGCTTACTACCATCATAAGGTCTGAAGTGGAGATTTTGGTATCGTTTACACAATGTTCAATTCTCATTTGCAATTCCATGGCAGATGAAGCAGTCCAAGCCTGGACAAAATGCAAGTTTTCACTAATAAGAGAAATTTGCGCCAGGCAGTGGCCATCACCAACAAGACAGAGAGTCCAATTACCCTTCCATATTCAAAAGATTTTCCATCACTGGATCCCCCACCGTCAACTACGTTGGCATCAATATTGGCCAGAAACTTAACCAGTCACATAATTAGTGTGGCTGTAAAAGCAGGTTAGAAGCTGAGTAATGTGCTGCAAGCAATTCACCTCCTAATATTTCAAAAACTTGCCACTATTTACAAAGCATAGGTCAGGAGCATGATGGAATTCTTTCTGCCTGTGATGGTGAGCACAGTTTCAATAACAATCAAAATGAACAATCCCTTCTGGGAGCCCACTGAATTTGCGACCAATCTAGAACCCTGAAACATTGGCTCAGTCCTTCAACAACTCCCTACTGTTGATCTGTCTACATTCTGAACATGCAGAGCACTGCCAATGGCCTCTTCCCACCTTCAAGTCATGGGCAGTCCAGGCTTGGAAATAACTAGCTGCTCCATCCACTGTTCTTGTCTAAGCATCAGAACTACACATGGGAGTAAATATTACAACATATGCTGACTTTGCATACAGTACCCACATCTCAGAATTGATTAATGAAACCATAACTAAATTTCTACGGGGTTCCACAGGCTCCGTGTTTTGGGGACACCATGACAGGGATGTGAGTTGCTGTGGAAATGTAAGTCTGAACTGCTGTGTATTGGTAGACCATTCGGGGGTGGGGAGGCTTGGTGAGGTTTTCTTGGCATACCTTCAGAAAGATGAGGAGGAATTTATTTTGTCAGAGGGTGTAAATCCGTGGAATTCATGGTCACAAACGGCTGTGGAGGTTGTCATTGGGTATTTTTCCAAGCTGGAGTAACTCTGTAGGTCAGTCTGCATCTCTGGAGAAAAGGAATAGGTGACATTTCGAGTCGAGACCCTTCTTCAGACTGAGGGTCAGGAGAAAGGAAAACGAGAGATATAGGACAACTGAATGGAGGATGTGCAAAAAGCAACAATAATCAAGGAAGGGTGGAATCCTTAATGGTTCATTGTTGGATGTGGGATAGGTGATAATGAGTTATCCAGACACTGAAACTCAACAGGACGACAGCGAAACTAGTATGACTAGGGAAGGGGAGGGACGGAGAGAGTGGGGATGCAATGTTTACTTGAAGTTGGAGAAATCTCGCTGACATGATCAAAGATATGTTTGCCCTCAGGTGTGCAGTGAAATCAGCAAGTGCACCGCTCCAGGCACTTTCTACACGGGTATTAGTTGAACAACAAATCACTCATGACCTCGTCAGGGTTTATTAACTCTTGGGGTGTTGTGTAATGATAAATTGTTTGTCTGGAGATCTTTACATAATGGGCTGCTTTATGGCAAAGGAGCTATAAAGCTGCTTGAAGACAGGTTTTCATTCAGACCAGAGGTGGGTGCTGGAGAAAAATCTGAAATAATCAAAGATTTCTGGTTTCGTGATCCCCCTGAATTTAATTGCTGTGTCATTGGTGGCCTTGCCTTCAGCTCGGGATCTCCCTCCTCCCCATTAAACTAGTTTTGTTTATTGACCAGGCCTTTAGGCATCTGCCATCAATTTCTTGATTTTCAAATGTCCCATGTGAAGAGCATTGGGATAATTTTGTGGCACTCAAGGTGCTGTATAAATAGAAGTTGTTGTTCTGCAAATCTTTGCTGTCTGGGCTGTCACTCAATCAAAATCCAGTCTGTGATTTTAACCTGTTTATTTGGTCCAGCAAAAGCTGGAGTGAGATGAATATCAGAAACAGCAAAATGGATTAATTTCGACCAATGCAGTTCCATCATCTCCTAAAGGGCCTGTCCCACGAAGTTCACCCAAGAGCTCTCCCGAGTCAAAAAAAAATCAAACTCGTGGTATTCTACGAACTCCAACGACCTTCCACGAGTATGTTCACGAGCTCCTACGAATAAAAAGTAACTTTTTTTCATCACGAGTATTTCTTTACTCGTGGACATTTTTCACAGTGTTGAAAAAACTTCACGAGTAAAAAAATACTCGTGATGAAAAAAATGGTTACTTTTTACACGTAGGAGCTGTTAGGAGCTCATGAACATACTCGCGGAAGGTCGTAGGAGTTCGTAGAATACCACGAGTTTGATTTTATTTTAACTCGGGAGAGCTCTTGGGTGAACTTGCATCGTGGGACAGGCCCTTGAGTCTTACTCAGTTCACATCTGCAAAATTGTCCCAATGTGTGTAGGATAGAGCTGGTGTGAGCGGGTGATCGCGGGTTGGTGGGACTCAGTGGACCGAATGACCTATTTCCATGCTGTTTCTCTAAACTAAACTAAGGAAGTTTACTAGAATGCTGTCTGGATTAGAGGTTATTACTATAGCTGCAATGAAAGGTTGGACACACTTAAACTGTTTACTATGGAATGTCAGAGGTTGAGTGGAGAGCGGATAGAAGTATATAAAATTATGAGGGGCATAAATAAGGCAGACTATCAGAACCCTTTTCCCAGGGTGACAATGTTAACTACTAGCGGGCAGATTTATGTCGAGAGGGGCAAAGATTTAAAGGAGATGTGCAGAGCAGGTGTTTCACACAGAGAGACGGGTGTCTGGAATGTGCTGCCAGTGGTGGAGATGGAGACAAATGTGATACTGGCATTTAAGAGGCTTTTAAATAGGCACATGGATATGTTTTACGTTCTATGGACTTTTAAACAATGACAGAATGTTTTCTTCCAGTACACTGGCCAAATTTTCTCTCTTAACCAACACACCATAAACGGATCAGTGGTCACTTACTTTATTTCTGTTTATGAGAACTATCTCTATAAAAATTGGTTGTGGTGTTCCAGCATTACTGTATAGTACTGCACTTCAAGAAGTGGTTGTAAAACGCTTTGGCCTGTTACGTTACTTAATGGCACATGCAGCTCAGGAACAGGCCACTCATTCCACCAGTCTTGTCTTGTGTTTGCGTTCCATTCAGCCTTCCTCCTGATTAATTGAAAAGCATAATTCTATTCTCTGCTGCTTCATGGTCTTGTCCAGATCTCTTCGAAAGACATTAACACCGTTTGTTTCATCCAGTCCCTATGGCAACATTTTCACTATTTTCACTGAGGATCTTCTTCTGAATTGCTTCAGTAGCCAACTTATCCAGTTGGCTTTTCACAAGTAAAACCATACTTTGTCTCTATAAATCCTCCCTGGATTTTAGCAACTTTGGTTACGTTATCCCTCAGATGATTTTTCAGAGAGAAGGGATCTCACCTATTCATTGGTCCCTGATGCCGTTTTGCTGCATGAACACGTTATATCATTCCCCTTTTCATTTCTATCCATCCAGAAAGAAACTCTGGTGCACGCTTATTTTTATGGCCTCAATAAATTATGATACAAATCATTTAAACATTTGTACTCCCAGATCCTTGAAATTTTCTGCACCGCTTATATCGATTTGCAGAGTAACATGTTTTATTTTCTTAACAAAATGAAGTACCTCACCTATATCTGCATTAAAAGTTATTTGTCAATTATATAGGCATTATGTCAGGTTATTTGGGCAACATGGTGGCGCAACGATAGAGTTATGCCCCTGTCCTACTTAGGAAACCTGAACGGAAACCTCTGGTGACCTTGTGCCCCACCCAAGGTTTCCGTGAGGTTCCCGGCAGTTCCCGGAGGTTTTGGTCACTCTCCCTAATGGTGGAAAGTGGTTTCCGCGTAGTCGAGGCTTCTTCTATTTTCCTGCGATTATTTCAACAAATTCAAAACCGGACTCGACTTAAAATAGGTTGCCATTCGGTCGAAGCCAGTGGTGGGGTTGCTATTTACTTGCAGGCAGTCGAAGGCAATCTCCTTGGCTGACCGGCCATTTTGATTGACTCATTGGAGTTTTCTCTCTCCCCTTCTCTCCCCTTCTTTCACCTTCTCTCCCTCCCTCCAGCGCTCTCTAAAGGACTTACCGTGCTCTGTGGCAGCCGTTTACCTTCCTCTTCATCGCGCGGACAGCGCTCCTCCGCTGTTCCTGGCCCCTGGATGTGTGTGTGTGTGTGTGTGTGCGGTCGGTAGCAAAGATCCTGTAGGATCTTTGGTCAGTAGATGCAGCTCACGCTTCGGTCGAGGCTTTCCAAGCGAGTGACCAAAACCTCTGGCGATTCATGGAAACCTTGTGTGGGGCGCATGGTCACCAGAGGTTTCCGTTCAGGTTTCCTAAGTGGGACAGGGGCATTACTGACTTACAGCGCCTGGGACCCAGGTTCGATCTTGACTGGGGTGCTGTATGTACATTCTCCCACATGGGTTTTCTCCGGGTGTTCCGATTTCCTCCCACACTCCAAAGACATACAGGTTTCTAGATGAAGTAGCTTTGGTAATTTGTAAAATTATCCCAAGTGTCTGTAGGTTAGTGTACAGGGGTGATCACTAGTCGGCATGGACTTTGTGTGCCAAAGGGCCTGTTTCTGCTCTGCATCTCTAATGTGTAAAGTCTAGTTGTTTATCTTTTTCATTAATCTCCAATTACCTCCAATTGTAATAATTCATTTAGGGCATGTCACGGATTTTACCCTATAAGATACTCATTGCATGCAGCTTGCCAATGGCGTAGTGGCCGGTATTCCCTTCATTGGGAATAAACCAATGGATGTCTGACCGAAGATAGACACAGTGCTGGAATAACTGGGTCAAGTGGCATCTTAGGAGAATAAGGATGGGGGGGACGTTTTGGGTCTGGGCCCTTCTTCAGACACCAACCAGTTTGCTGTTGCTGGCATCATTTGCACACCTCCACCTGCTTAAGACCAAAGGAAATATGTTACTTAGCATCCTACAGTGTGCTGGGTAACATTCCTGCCCTGTGGAAAAGTCAGCAGTGCGTTTGACACTGTGTTTGCATGTGGGGCTTGGGGTAGTGTGAGTATGTGAATCTTGGATCCCACGCTGATCAATGGAGATCATTGTTTGCTGAATAATGGTAGTGTCTGGTGGAGCAACATGAGAAGCCAGTGGACACTGATTTGAAGACATGTTTAATGACCTGAACCAAGTCATGACATCTTTCAAAGATAGACACAAGGTGCTGGAGTAACTCAGCGGGCAGCATCTCTGGAGAAAAAGAATAGGTGATGTTTCAGGTCGAGACCCTTCGTCAGAACCTACTCAGTACATCTTTCGTTTCTCTCAGTCCATGTCCTTAATGCTGCTGTCCCCTCACTCTACAGCTTCACTATCCGCACGGATACTTTACAGACCCCCCCCACTGTCTACAGGTCATTGAACTGCAAAGGATATTCAGGCCAACTGATAGTCCAGACTGATGGACAGTCTGAAGGGTCCCGACCCACAATATCACTTTTAGATTAGAGATACAGCGCGGAAACAGGCCCTTCGGCCCACCGAGCAGCGATACCCGCACATTAACACTATCTTACACACACACAAGGGACAATTCACCAAAAATGTACCTATCCATATTCTCCACGGATGCTGCCTAACCTGCTGAGTTATTCCAACTCTTTGTGCCCTTTCTCTTTAAGAGAAGCAGATATTGGTTGTAATCAGCACCAGCGAGTTTAACCTATTATAAGCACTCTCCAGGTTGGGTGCAGTGATTGCCATTGATATTCATATTGATGAATTGTAGTGTACATGTTAAGTGCTCTCCCTCATTAGGAAACATGACACATTTCTGACACGTTTCAATTCTAGAGTTACGTACACCCTATATATTTGGTCCCCTCATCTTATTGAACACCAGAGCAGACTCAAGGGGATGTTTGACCTACTCCAGTTCTTTCTTGCTGCAACATGAGGTAATACAGTGGCCCAGCTATCGAGATGCTGCCTCACAGCTCCAGTGACATGTTCAAATCTGACCAATGGTGCCGTGTGGGGTTTGCATGTTCTCCCTGTACACATGTGCCTTTCTCCACCTCCACCAGTTTCTTCCCCACCCTAAAGTCATGCGTATAGGTAGGTTAAAAGACAATACTTGATTATAATCGAGCCATCCACAGTGCACAGATACATGATGCAGGGAATAACGTTTAGTGCAAGATAAAGTCCAGTAAAGTCCAATCGTAGATAATCTGAGGGTCTCCAATGCGGTAGATAGTAGCTGAGGACTGGTCTCTAGTTGCTGATTGGACGGTTCAGTTGCCTGATAACAGCTGGGTGGTAGAATGGGTGGGAAGATGGGCAGAATATGTTCCAAGGACAATTAGTGGCGTATGGGGTCATTTTGTGAGCCGGCATAGACTCAATGGGCCAAATGACCTCTACTTATGTCAGAAGTATGTATGCAATTATGGAAATAATCACCCAGCATGTGATGGTATATCCATAAAATGGCTGCAGCCTTTGTCGCTGTGGGAGAGGATTTTAACTGTGCTCAACCAGCAAGCGTTGTCACAACTGCAAATAGTATGCAAGTCAGTGGGAGACCCATTGAAACTTTAATGAATTAAATGCACCCTTGGAGGGCAAAATTAATCTTTGTCTGATTTTAAAATACATAAGCACATGCCGTGCAGTTTGAGGATGTATCCAGTTGTTTTTATTGTAGTGTGTAGTAAACTCCTCATTATAACTGGCTGCCTGGAACCCAGCCAAGTGCCAGCTTTTAATGAGGCGTGAGTATTAAGGGCTCATTTCAAATTTGCTTGAGTGCAGGCACAGCAATACTGGAATCATTTTCAATGAGCTGCTGTCTGATGTTTCTGGCTTGGCATCTTTAGTTAAATATGGCTGCTCTCGAACTTCTACTGTGTTTTGCCATCACAAGCTTCCATTCATTCCGAATGTTTCTCTCAGTGCCCGGGATCGTCTTGTTTTTCCAAGAAGATGTGCAGGATCATTTTTCTTTTACACAGAGAGTGATGGGTGCTTGGAGTGCGCAGCCGAGGGTGGTGGTGGACGCAAATACAATCGCGGCGTTTATGAGAATCTAAATTTTCATTAACGCCACTGTAGATGGTTTATATGCAACCAATAATATAGTTACCTCAGTCCCATTAACCCCGCCTAGTTAACATCAATCATAACGCCTTCCCCTTCCTGGGTGCAGCTCAGTAGAAGAATGTAGCCAGTGCTTGAAGATGTATGTAATACCCTGTGCTATCATTAAAAGATGTTGCACACTTTAAGAGTTTGTAAATTGCTTATTTACATGGTGTCAGAAGTGGGATACGAACCCACGCCTCCAGTTTCGGCTCATTAACGGCAGGCAGTTTACCAGCCGAGAATTCAAGAGAAACATGACAGCCAGCGGCGTTCCCACGATCGGTCGTGCAGACCACTCGATCCTCTGTTGCCTGGACAGGTTGTTCGGTTGCAGACCGCCAGTGGTCACTCCCGTCTGGCTACCGTGGTTGGGGTGGCCGACTCACCTCGTTCGTATCTGGTCGACTATGAGGGTACCAACTACCGAAGAAGCCGACAACACCTGCTTGCGGTTAATGAGCCGAAGCCGCAGCCCCCAGGGCCCTATGCCCCGCCACTCTCATACCAGCAGCCGGCTGCCGTCCCAGCCAGTGTTCCCTGCATGCCTCGGTCCCCATCTCGAGCGCCTGGTTCCCCTCTGCGCGGGTCCCCTGTTGCCGGTCGCGGTTCTCCCTCTCCTGTTTTTCCCACCCCACTGCCCTTCCCTGGTTCCCCAGCTGCCTCGCGTCCTCCTGTTTCTTCTGCTCTTTCGGGGGAAGGGGGAGACGTCCGTACGCGCTCGGGCCGGATCAGCAAGCCACCTGTTCGTTACGGCGATTTTGTTTAATTCTGCTGTTTAATTCTGTTGTCGTGACAACAATCTGTTTTTTTGATTTTCTAAGGGGAAGGATGTAGATGGTTTATATGCAACCAATAATATAGTTACCTCAGTCCCATTAACCCCGCCTAGTTAACATCAATCATAACGCCTTCCCCTTCCTGGGTGCAGCTCAGTAGAAGAATGTAGCTAGTGCTTGAAGATGTATGTAATACCCTGTGCTATCATTAAAAGATGTTGCACACTTTAAGAGTTTGTAAATTGCTTATTTACAGCCACGATTGGAGAAATCTGGATTGTGTGCAGACAGTTAAGATTGGATCTTGGTATCATGTTCAGCACAGACATTGTGGGCCGAAGGGCATGTTTATGTGCTGTACTGTCCTATGCTCTATATGGATCACATGCAGGCAGAGGAGATTAGTTAAACTGGGCATTATGTTTGGCATAGGTATTGTGGGCCAAAGGGCCTCTTCCTATGTTCTAATGACGTTCACAGCTATTTGTCGAAGACAACGACTGTGGCTTCACGACAGAGCTTTGATGAAGTGCAATGGTGTAAATGGAGCTGAATGAATTGCGCTGCTCACTTTGTGAGGACACCTTTCACCATTTGTCTGTCTTACGTTGAAGTGCGCTTTATAGTGTGAAGTCGCTACAGGTATGCACTGAACTCTCCACAGAATGCTAAACTTTCTCTGTTTAAGTCTAACCATGTGACATCTGTCAAGAACGTCCGACTCTCTGGTACTGGGTACTTACTGGATTGAGCGGAGTCACTTTTCTTAAGCTTCTGGTGGTTTTACAGCTGTTAAATAGTCGTTGAATTTCCATACTGTTCCTCCATTCTTTCACAATCCTATCCTTCCATCCATCCATCCGTCCCCAGTTTAACTCAATTAATCAATCCATCTTAATTCACGGTTCCTCTCGGCTATTATTTTGTGTTATCAATGGCCCATAGGAAATTCCACTGGCTTCCCCTTTTCATCGTGGAGCCTGTTGGTAGCTCAGCAGCTTCAGCAAGGCCTAGCATCGTACCTCAAGAAGAACCAACTGACGTAAGATTAGGCTAAATTCTTTGCTGAGGCATATACGGCAGCCAACTAATTCTCTCTTCTCATTCGGACTCAGGATAGTTTATTGTCATATATACCAGGTGCAATGACATGGGGCGCCTCAGTGGCACAGCGGTAGTGCTGACAGCGTCAGAGACCCAGGTTCAATCTTAACCTCGGGTGCTGTCAGTACAGAGTTTGTACGCTTACCCTGTGACCGCATGGATTTTCTTCGGAAGAGAAAAAAATGAATGGCCAAGGTGGCTGACATCCTTGGCGATACTTCCAGCCTTTCTGATGCATTGCACCATGAAGATAGATTGGATAGAAGAAGATGACCAGCCTGTGCCAATGGGCTGTGTTAACCATGCTCTGCAGGTTCAGGTGGTCAAGAGCAGAGCAGTTGCCACACCAGACTGAGATGCATCTTGTCAGCAACTTTCTATAGCACACCTGTAAAAATTGGAAAGAATTTTTGTCGATATGTCAAACCTTTTCGGATGCCTGAGAATATAAATACGTTGATGCGAATTCAGTGTGAATCACCACATCAGTGTGAATGGAACAAATTAGGTTGCTGTGATAGGACTGCCTTGGAATCTGAAGCTCTCGACCATCTCGACGGCAGCTGAGTTGAAGAGAATGTTCACCCCTTCCGCTTCCTTAGATCAAGAACCATTTATTTCACCTTGCTGATATTAAGGACTGTTGAAGTGAGAGGCTGAAGATGTTGGCGAAGATTGTGGCTGGTTTCAGAACCCGTCCAGAGACACCATCTGGGCCAACCGCTTTCCAAGAGTTGACCTATGTGAAAGTAGATCTGACCTGCCACAGCGGCAGAAGGGGATGAGGGGGGAACGGCCCTCTACGCTCTCCTTCCATGGCTAATCGCAATGCTTTGCAGACCCAGCAAGAGCCATGAATGCTCCTGGATCACAGTGGAAATTGCCATTGATGCCATCAATCTTGCTCATGCCTGCATCAAGTCAGAGATGTCTTGCAATAAATACTAAGTAGATGTGAATCTGGGAGCTCCCCTCCTCTTTTCCTGCAGATATAATGCTCAACATAGCGGTGACAACATTGAGGACAGTCCAGTCTGGAACAACGCAACTTTGGCTAACGCTGTTTCAAACCTGCCGTTAACTAAGTTTCCAATTTTATTTTGGAATGACCCAATTTAGTGCCAGCGTTAAATGCAACAGTATTTTATCACATCAGCAAGAAATTAAATCCACGATTTGCACGACCCAGTCCAAAAACATTGAAAAGCCAGACTTGAAGCAAATGACTGAAAAATGTAACAATTTTAATGAAGCCAATAGAAAACATGAAATTCATTTTTGTAACTGTTGGCACCAGGAACTAATCCATGTTTTCCATTTTTCAAATATTTCAAATATTGCTTCGTTCCAAGAAATCTGTGGCTCTGTATTATAAAGCTGTTGAATATCTAACTTCTGAGTCAGAAGCCAGAGTGCAGCAGGAATACCTGAAACCTGCACTGTTAAACTTCAGAGGTAGACAAAAATGCTGGAGAAACTCAGCGGGTGAGGCAGCATCAATGGAGCGAAGGAAATAGGCAACGTTTCGGGTCGAGACCCTTCTGATGTGAGGGTGGGGGGGGGGGGTGGGCGGGAAGAAGAAAGGAAGAGGCGGAGACAGTGGGCTGAGGGGGAACTGAGAAAGGGAGGAGAAAGCAGGGATTAGCTGAAATGAGAGAAGTCAATGTTCATTCCGCTGGAGTGTAAACTGCCCAAGCGAAATATGAGGTGCTGCTCCTCCAATTTATGGTGGTCCTCACTATGGACATGGAGGAGGCCCATGACAGAAAGGTCGGATTCGGAATGGGAGGGGGAGTTGAAGAGCTGAGCCACCGGGGAGATCAGGTAGGTTAATGTGAACCGAGCGGAGGTGTTGGACGAAGTGATCGCCAAGCCTACGCTTGGTCTCACCGATGTAGAGCAGCTGTCATCTAGAGCAGCGGATGCAATAGATGAGGGTGGAGAAGGTGCAGGTGAACCTCTGCCGCACCTGGAACGACTGCTTGGGTCCTTGAATGGAGTCAAGGGGGGAGGTAAAGCGACAAGTGTAGCATTTCCTGCGGTTGCAAGGGAAAGTGCCAGGAGAGGGGGTTGTTTGGGTTGGAAACATCTGCAGTTCCTTCTTAAACTGTTAAACCTCATGGTCAGAATGTCAGACAAGCTCTGTTAATTGGCTGGCATCTGTGGAGAGGAACAGAGTTCATGTTTCAACTTGATCACCTTTTTATCGGAGCCAAAATGTAAGACTCTTCTGGTGAAAGACCAACAATTTAAAATGGTGGCTCTGTTTTGCTCTTCACAGTTTCTGCCTGACCTGCTGAGTTTCTCCAGCATTTTTGGTTTAATTCCAACACTTGTGGTGAGCCAGATTTTTCAGTCGGTGACTTGTTTGTGTAGTGGAGAGGGAACAGAGCCGCAAAACCTTGTAATAAAGTTGTGGTGATAGCCTGCACAGTCTTTGTGTGCCTACTACTGTCCACTTGAATTGTGGCTGGCCCAGCGCCATTACTGTGGGCACCATCTAAAGAAAGTTACGTACTTCAAATTTGCTTTTGTACTCAGGTGGGTTTCTAATTAACCAGGCTCCGACAAACTGCAGCCCGTTCTCAGCTTGACTGAAAGGCTTGGTCCGTGTTCGAAGTACAGAAACTTGGATCACTGCCCTCTCCGTAATTTACTTTTCCCTGCACTCAGCCAACCTTTTGCTAGCATTCTGCTGCTACTTTCCTCCCCGGTGGGAACCAAATCTACAGGCAAGCTATCAGTTTGCCTACCCCAGCCCAGACCCTGCTCTAACTTCTGGCACAATTCCCTGCACCAACATACTCAGATGATATTTTTCCAGCACCAAAATTGCTGTGGTCATTTCATCGAGGTTATAGTATGGAGGAGAAATTATCCTGGCGGCTCCTTTTGAATTTGAATAGTTCCATCTCAATGATACGTCGTTGTCACATGTGCCTAGGTACAGGGAAATGCTTTGTTATGCATGCAACCCATTAAAATCATACAGCAGACTTCACCGCGACAGTACACAAGAGTCGCCTCATTTCTGGCGCCGACAAAGTTACAAAAAGTTTGTTGAACAGTTTTATCTTCTACTCGTAGCGGAGAATCCGGTCTACCACTTCACATGGCCACAGGCGGCCGCCCGCCTGATCCCCCGTTCGATCTTGGGGTCCTCCCTTTGATCTTGGTGGCCCTCCAACGGGTCCCTCCTTCGCTCTCAACAGCTCCCAGCTGCGTCCACATTTGTTCTTGGTAGTCCCCTCTTTGTTCTCCGCGGCCCCTGCCGGGTAGCTCTCAGCGGCCCTGCTGGCTCTCGGCAGCACGGGATCCCCTACGTTAATGCAATCCAGCACCGTACATATACATGTAATAAAGTTGTAATAGCCTGCGTAGTCTTTGTGTACTTACTACTGTCCACTTGAAATGTGGCCTGCCCAGTGGAAAAACTGTGGGCACCATCCAAGAAAGTGATTATATTTATGCTTGGAATGGTTTGTTGTATGCTTTTGAAAATAGCAACTTTCTTTAAACTAGATATTTACCTTCATTATATTGAAGTGTGTCTGCATGGACTGCCCAGTATGAAGCAATCTTCAGTGCCATCGAACCTATTGAAAGGCGTCACTGTTCAGAGATCTCTGTAACAAGGGCTCACTGTGCTTTCCTGCCATGGTTTGTAGCAAGTTCAAAACCAACCAAAGTCACTTCCCGCAGTGCCACTAATTGAAAAAGTTGAAATGTTGGGAATTTGCCTCCACCGTGGACTCCGCACATTAAAGCTGCCTCAGAGCTCCAGAGTTACAACTTTATTCCTTTCTTCACAGAGGTCGCTATTTTTCTCCAGCAAATTTCGAAAGCCAATCTTTTTAATTTTCAAAATAGATTGACAAACTTACTGCTCTAGCTTGTTATAATAAATCATCAACAGATTTTGCATGTTTTGAAATTAAAAAGAAAAAAAAATTACATGGTCTTTCTCACCATATCCCTAATGTCTTATAATGGGTTATGTAACTTGATGTGTAATTACTGACATAAACAGCAAAGGCAGGAGGAGTTCATTTGTGAGCATTAAGGCCACCAACATAATAATGTGAAAATAACCTGATATTTTACTTCGGAGTCACGTGAGTGACTACTTGAAGAACCCCGTACAGCCGTTCGTGCGTCATTACGTCAGACGCTCGTGCAGAGCAGCGCTGCTCCTCCAACGGTGAGTCTAAAAAAAAAAAAAGTTTCAGGTAAGTGCTATTTCTTACCTGTTCTAGGTTTCCTTCAGGAACCTCCGGGGTTCTTGCGGGATGGTCGCGAGGCCGAC
Organism: Okamejei kenojei; assembly: GCA_035221665.1. Classification (NCBI taxonomy): domain Eukaryota; kingdom Metazoa; phylum Chordata; class Chondrichthyes; order Rajiformes; family Rajidae; genus Okamejei; species Okamejei kenojei. Next base: position 37,185,747 of record CM069149.1, read on the forward strand.
GAGTGAACCAGCCTAGGGCTTTGGGGGAAAACCCTGGCCCGACCGCGGGAGCGGGGAGCTGGCGAATGTCAGGTTTGCGATCGGAGTCACTGATAACACGGTCAGTGACTCCACATGTTGGGTTCCCGGGGAGGGGATACCCGAGAATAGTGCGGTTCCAGACCTGAAAGGTCAGCCTGAAAGGTCAGCCTGAGTTCCCGGTGGTGGAGAAACTTAACTGTAGGCGGTTCCCAGACCGCAGTAGTCCCTAGGGGATGGGGCTTAACGGACCTGAAAGGTCAGCCTGGGTTCCCGATGGTGGGGAAACTTAACTGTATGCGGTTTCCAGACCGGAGTAGTCCCCAAGAAATGGGGTTTAATTCAAGTAAATGAGTAGCCCGGGTGCCCGGGGATTGATTCCCAGGGAGGGGAAATTCACTTATGGGGTTCCCTAACCACAGTAATCCCCAGGATATGGTGACAGTTGACAAAATAGTCAGAGTAATTAAGAAAGATTTGGTAGGTTCACCTCTGGGAATGAATTTAGAGAAACTCCTTTAGGCAGGTGGATCAGTAGTAAAGTTATGGCAATGGCAGCCTATGGCAGAAGCTGAGCCAGCAGCACCTTTGGGAAGGGCTGCATCATGGGAATACCAAGTTATGGCAGTGCCAGCCTATGGGAGAGGTTGTGCCAACAGTACCTTTGGGAAGGGCTGCATCATTGGAATGCCAAGTTATGGCAGGCTAGCCTATGGGAGAGGCTGTGCCAGCAGTACCTTTGTTCAGGACTGCTCATGGGAATGGGGGCAGCAATTGCGGCTGGGCCTCCGGCACAGAGACCGGCCCTGATGCTCAGAAGGGTAGCAAAAAGAGGAGGGCAATTGTAATAGGGGACTCTATAGTTAGGGGGTCGGATAGGCGATTCTGTGGACGCAGTCGGGAGACCCGGATGGTAGTTTGCCTCCCTGGTGCCAGGGTCTCGCATGTGTCAGAACGTGTCCAAATGATTCTGATAAGGGAGGGAGAGGAGCCTGATGTTGTGGTACACATAGGTACCAATGACATAGGCAGAAAAAGTGACGAGGTTCTGAAGGGAGAATTTAGGGAGTTGGGGGGAAAGTTAAGGAGAAGGACCAAAAGGGTAACGATTTCAGGATTACTGCCTGTGCCGCGTGACAGTGAGAGTAGGAATGAAATGAGGTGGAGGATAAATGCGTGGCTGAGGGACTGGTGCAGTGGGCAGGGATTCAAGTTTCTTGATCACTGGGATCTCTTTTGGGGAAGGCATGATCTGTACACAAAGGACGGGTTGCACTTGAACCCGAGGGGGACCAATATCCTGGCAGGGAGATTTGCAAAGGCTACTGGGGAGACTTTAAACTAGAAAGGCTGGGGGGAGGGGACTCGGGTAGAGGGGGCTAGGGGTCAGGGTGTGGGGCAAGAGGCAGAGAAGGGAAGCACTCGGACCCAAAATGTAGGCGAGAAAGATGAAAAAGATAATAGACAGAGAATAAGGGATGGTGGGTTTCTAAAATGTGTATATTTTAATGCTAGGAGCATTGTAAGTAAGGTGGATGAACTTAGAGCCTGGATTGACACCTGGAAATATGGTGTTGTGGCAATCAGTGAAACATGGTTGCAGGAGGGCTGTGATTGGAAACTAAATATTCCAGGATTTCGTTGCTTCAGGTATGATAGAATTGGAGGGACCAGAGGGGGAGGTGTTGCATTGCTTGTCAGAGAAAATATTACAGCAGTGCTTTGGCAGGATAGATTAGAGGGCTCGTCTAGGGAGGCTATTTGGGTGGAACTGAGAAGTGGGAACGGTGTAGCAACACTTTTAGGGGTGTATTATAGACCGCCAAATGGGGAGCGAGAATTGGAAGAGCAAATATATAAGGAGATAGCAGATATTAGTAGTAAGCACAAGGTAGTGATTGTGGGAGATTTCAATTTTCCAAAAATAGACTGGGAAACACATTCTGTAAATGGGCTGGATGGTTTGGAGTTTGTAAAATGTGTGCAGGATAGTTTTTTGCAGCAGTACATAGAGGTATCGACCAGAGAAGGGGCAGTGCTGGTCCTCCTGTTAGGAAATGAGGCAGGTCAGGTGATGGAGGTATGCGTTGGTGAGCACTTCGGGACCAGTGATCACAATACCATTAGTTTCAATATAATTATGGAGAGAGTCAGAACTGGACCTAGGGTGGAGATTTTTGATTGGAGAAAGGCTAACTTTGAGGGAATGCGTAAGGATTTTAAAGGAGTGAATTGGGACACTTTGTTTCATGGGAAGGATATAGAAGAGAAATGGAGGACATTTAAAGGGGAAATTGTAAGAGTACAGAATCTTTATGTCCCTGTTACGTTGAAAGGAAATAGTAAAAATTGGAAAGAGCCATGGTTTTCAAGGGAAATTGAACACTTGTTTCGAAAATCTCTATCTACAATAATTATAGGAGGCATGGAGTAAATGAGGTGCTAGAGGAGTATAAAGAATGTAAAAAGAATCTTAAGAAAGAAATTAGGAAGGCTAAAAGAAGATATGAGGTTGCTTTGGCAAGAAAGGTGAAAGTAAACCCAAAGGGTTTCTACAGCTATATTAATAGCAAAAGGATAACGAGGGATAAAATTGGACCATTAGAGAACCAGAATGGACAGCTATCTGCAGAGCCAAAAGAGATTGGGGAGATATTGAACAATTTATTTTCTTCGGTATTCACCAAGGAGAAGGATATTGAACTCTGTGAGTTAAGGGGAAAAAGTAGAGTAGCTATGGAAACTATGAGATTCAAAGAGGAGGAAGTACTGACACTTTTGAAAAATATAAAAGTGGATAAGTCTCCAGGTCCTGACAGGATATTCTCTAGGACATTGAGGGAAGTTAGTGTAGAAATAGCAGGAGCTATGACAGAAATATTTCAAATGTCATTAGAAACGGGAATAGTGCCGGAGGATTGGCGTACTGCGCATGTTGTTCCATTGTTTAAAAAGGGTTCAAAGAATAAACCTAGCAATTATAGACCTATTAGTTTGACGTCAGTGGTGGGCAAAAATTAATGGAAAGGATACTTAGAGATAATATATATAAGCATCTGGATAAACAGAGTCTGATCAGGAACAGTCAACATGGATTTGTGCCTGGAAGGTCATGTTTGACAAACCTTCTTGAATTTTTTGAAGTGGTAACTAGGGAAATTGATGAGGGTAAAGCAGTGGATGTTGTCTATATGGATTTCAGTAAGGCCTTTGACAAGGTTCCACATGGAAGGTTGGTTAAGAAGGTTCAATCTTTGGGTGTTAATGGCGGAGTAGCAAGATGGATTCAACAGTGGGACTGAATGGGAGATGCCAGAGAGTAATGGTGGATGGCTGTTTGTCAGGTTGGAAGCCGGTGACCAGTGGGGTGCCTCAGGATCTGTGTTGGGTCCACTGTTGTTTGTCATGTACATCAATGATCTGGATGATGGGGTGGAAAATTGGATAAGTAAGTATGCAGATGATTACTAAGATAGGTGGTGTTGTGGATAATGAAGTAGATTTTTCAAAGTCTACAGTAGAGATTTGGGCCATTTGGAAAAGTGGGCTGAAAGATGGCAGATGGAGTTTAATGCTGTTAAGTGTGAAGTGCTACATCTTGGCAGGACAAATCAAAATAGGACGTACATGGTAAATGGTAGGGAATTGAGGAATGCTGTGGAACAGAGGGATCTAGGAATAACTGCATAATTCCCTGAAGGTGGAATCGCATGTAGATAGGGTGGTAAAGAAAGCCTTTGGTGTGCTGGCCTTTATAAATCAGAGCATTGAATATAGGAGTAGGGAAGTAATGTTAAAATTGTACAAGGCATTGGTAAGACCAATTCTGGAGTATGGTGTACAATTTTGGTCGCCTAGTTATAGGAAGGATGTCAACAAAATAGAGAGAGTACAGAGGAGATTTACTAGAATGTTGCCAGGGTTCCAGCAACTCTGTTACAGAGAAAGGTTGAACAAGTTAGGTCTTTATTCTTTGGAGCGCAGAAGGTTAAGGGGGGGACTTGATTGAGGTCTTTAAAATGATGAAAGGGATAGACAGAGTTGACGTGGATACGTTTTTTTCCCATTGAGGGTAGGGAAGATTCAAACAAGAGGGCATGACAAGAGAATTATGGGACAGAAGTTTAGGGGTAACGTGAGGGGGAACTTCTTTACTCAGAGGGTGGTGGCTGTGTGGAATGAGCTTCCAGCAGAAGTGGTGGAGGCAGGATCGATTTTAACATTTAAAAGTAAAGTGGATAGGTATATGGACGTGAAGGGAATGGAGGGGTATGGAGGGAATGGAGCAGGTAGATGGGACTAGGGGAAAACAAATGGTCGGCACGGACTGGAAGGGCCGAGAGGGCCTGTTTCCGTGCTGTAATTGTTATATGGTTATATGAATGCCAAGCTATGGCAGGCTAGCCTATTGGAGAGGCTGTGCCAGCAGTACCTTTGCTCAGGACTGCTCATGGGGATGCCAAGCTATGGCAGGCTAGCCTATTGGAGAGGCTGTGCCGGCAGTACCTTTGCTCAGGACAGCTCATGGGAATGCCAAGTTATGGCAGGCTAGCCTATTGGAGAGGTTATGCCAGCAGCACCTTTGCTCAGGGCTGCTTCATGAAAACGCCAAATCTATGGCAAATACTGGTCTATGGGAAAGGCCGCGCCAGCAGCACCTTTCTTCAGGGCTGCTTTATGGGCGCCAGCAGTACCTTCTTCAGGGCTGCTTTATGGGAATAGCTGTTTAGTAGGGTATTCCCATTTACAGTGATCATGGGGGATGAGGGGGTCATTGTACAGGAGCAGGGAGGTTCTACTTCAGTTGTACAGGGTCTTGGTGAGACCACACCTGGAGTATTGCGTACAGTTTTGGTCTCCAAATCTGAGGAAGGACATTATTGCCTTAGAGGGAGTGCAGAGAAGGTTCACCAGACTGATTCCTGGGATGTCAGGACTGTCTTATGAAGAAAGACTGGATAGACTCGGTTTATACTCTCTGGAATTTAGGAGATTGAGAGGGGATCTTATAGAAACTTACAAAATTCTTAAGGGGTTGGACAGGCTAGATGCAGGAAGATTGTTCCCGATGTTGGGGAAGTCCAGGACAAGGGGTCACAGCTTAAGGATAAGGGGGAAATCCTTTAAGACCGAGATGAGAAAGACTTTTTTTCACACAGAGAGTGGTGAGTCTCTGGAACTCTCTGCCACAGAGGGTAGTTGAGGCCAGTTCATTGGCTATATTTAAGAGTGAGTTGGATGTGGCCCTTGTGGCTAAGGGGATCAGAGGGTATGGAGAGAAGGCAGGTACGGGATACTGAGTTGGATGATCAGCCATGATCATATTGAATGGCGGTGCAGGCTCGAAGGGCTGAATGGCCTACTCCTGCACCTAATTTCTATGTTTCTATGTTTCTATGTTAGGATAAGGCAATATAACAGGATCTTTTAAGTCTTAAACTATATTTGAGAAATTGGGCTCCTCCATCCAGCTAGATTAAGTCTATCAAATAGACTTGTAGGATGTTGGGATTCACTTTTAGGTATTCAATTGGCTGAGATGCCGGCCGGGACAACAGATGGCTGTCAATAAACTCTGGTAACAGGTTTACTAGTCGTTAGATTAATTGTTAATAGTATAGATATGATTCAGCTGTGCAAGTAAGACAACTTATCTTGTTAAATGGTTAACTATTAAGTGCATTATAGGTCATTGTTAACACACCTTGTTTCTCCAGGTGAAATTAATAAAGTCACAAGGATGGACAAACGGTATTCATTACTGCTCCAGTTGTTGTTAAGTTAATCTTCAATTAAATTACAATATGGTGCTAATGGCCTTAAATAGGAAATTGTGTCAGCAGCGCTTTTAGCAGGCCTGCTTAAGGTCTCCCTCATGTAGGAGGAAAGCATGCTGCGTCAGTATTATTCTGACGCTGGGGCCATAGCAAAGTCGGCGTATTGCTGAAGCTGCGCCAGCAGCACCTTGTATCAGGACTGCTTAATGGCTCCCTCACGTAAGAGGAGAGCATGTGGGAACAGTATAGTCTAATGCCAAGTCTGAGGGTATAGCCATAGAGCATGCCCAAGGGATTCAGGGCATATGCCCAGAGGTCTATGCCTGGCCAGAAAGTTACCATCCCAAACACATATGCAGTGAATACCGCTCTAAGGGGGGCATTACAGTTGGCCGTCGAAATCTTCTATTCAGGTAAGACCTTTCCATTGGCGAAACCTGGAGGACAAAGCACAAGCTATTGGAACGAGCAAGGTTTCATAGTTTTGGTGATTATGCGCCCCACGTCTTTATTGGCAGTAAGAGGTTCACTGAAGTTGGTGGCAACATGAAGGGTGACCAGAGGTTCCACGCACTGTACCTGTGCTACTCTACAATTAAGGGACCACTTACAGTTTGGTAAGGTGTTCACTTAGTTAAACATTACAAATGATTGAGACATTATCAGCTATTTGAGAGGTCTAATCATGTAAAAATGGTCTGTTCTAGCTTTTCAAGCAGGTTAGAATTGCGCAAGTTTCAGTAGAAGGACCAAGATTGTCTTACAAGACCGTTTCGGAAATCGGGCCCACAGTTGCTGTTTACGGCAGATTCCAAGTTGCAAATATCATCTCGAGTCTGGAGGTGGAGCAGATTTGCATGATTTGCAAAAAATGGCTGTTGTGGGGTATCAACTATCTATAGACCCTACGGGCATCATATGGGTTAAAGAGTGATTGGACAAATGTGCATATTGTGATGCTCAGGTTGATACATTATGATGATGGCATATGTTAGTGACGAGGGTGCAATCAGTTAAAGACCCATGGAATGGTTACATATCTTGTTGTCACAAGAGAATCGTCAAGTATAGGTTAATGGCAACACAGAATTGGTGTTGAATTGCACTATATTATGAAATTCTGGGTTAATGGAACACCTAACATGGTTCATGTTTATTTCACTGGTTGCAAAATAGTGGCATTACAGTGGCGAAACATACAATTTCGCTAAAAGGAGTAGGGAAGGACTTTTATGGCTCCCTCCATTTTGTGTATCAATTGAGGTTTCAAATAAAGTCATTAAGAGGCCGCTTAAGGTTCCTATTGAGTGGTTATGCACATTGATTCCTGGTTTGTCGCAAATAATAACACCCTTATTTGGTTATTTTAAACGTAATTTGCTGGTTCAGCCTGAGGCTTGGGAAATCACTTGTTGCATGATAAACTCAAATTATGTTTCTGCAGGTTAATAAACTGCCCTAAGATTTGGGTTGTTACATCTATCCTTCTATGTGTTCAAAGTGTTTGCATAGCACCAAACCGTGGAATTTTCTTTTCCAGGAGATGAAAGAGTTTGTTATGCTTATGTTCCACGGAAAAATGTTATTGATTGCTAAAGTTTCAAGTTCATGCTAAATTATCGTTTGTTAATTATGGAGTTATACGGCCATTAATTGGGTTATCAAGGGGTAGGCTTCAACATAGTCCCTAGGACCAATATAATGCCATATGCGATGTTGACATTTGTGAACACTGTTTCACCAGGAGGCTGCAGCTATATCCTTAAATATGGCTGGAGTTTATTAGGTAGTTATCCTTCTGGCACTGGTTTAGTGCAGCAGGTTCAGTCGCTACATAATTGTGATCGTACAGGATGATAACGTCTGTAAATTTATAATATATAATATTATGTTATAAATACTTGAGCAGACCAGAAGGGGGTCGGGTCTCAAAATAGTCACAGGCATACCAGGGGACCTTTGATAAGGTAAGCACACATATATACAACAATATGTCAAGGTCATCAAGAGCTTGGAGTTCTGGACTAGCAATGTCGTTAGTCACAATAAATAAATAAATAGATACATAAATAAATAATTTGGGAGAACTTATTGTTCAGGCCATTCCAGATGAGAAAAACAGAGTTGTGTTATGTAGTAATGGATTCTGATTCCAGATCTCATTCCACCAGGGCTGCTGCAACATCAGCAGCAAGGGTATTTATGTTCCGCTGGGTCGCATCGTTACGGCTGCAGCATGGTCCAACGAACGACTCTCCAAACATCTGTAATGACCCATTGCTGACCCTGGGTTATTAACTCTATTTATGTTCTGGTTATATTTTCCATCTGGGTGAGAGATGGAAATATTATTGTTTCATTTAAACAGCATCAGCATGTTTTACATCTATGTTATGACTATGCATTATGAATGTTTCCCTTCATTTGTCAATGAAGCAGGTGTGGTTGTGTACACTCGTTTCACACGGCATGATATCACAGAGCTTTGAAGTCTTCACGTAGTCACTCACGTGACTCCGAAGTAAAATAGTAAGATTAAACGAGAACTTACCAGTTTGAAGTTTGATCTTTATTTTATGAGGAGTGGAGTTGAGGGACTACGTGCCCTCCGCTCCCAGCCCTCATAGATCTCATCTGGTAGTTCTAGTCTTTGTTATCTTACCATTATACTTCAGTCATTATTATCTGTAATTTCACACCGTTGCTTTGAAGATTGACGCACGGACGGCTGTACGGGGTTCTTCACGTAGTCCCTCAACTCGACTCCTCATAAAATAAAGATCAAACTTCAAACTGGTAAGTTCTCGTATAATCTTACTATTATTTTATATTTCAGTGCAGTGATGGAAAGGTCCAGGATAAATGTTTTGTGATGTTTCTGTTAAAAAGTTTTCTTAATTTTTGTCCTGGGATCTGTTCTCCCCATCCGAGAGGGTAAATGGAAACTTGGATTAACCTTGTTGAAAGTTGCCCTGTCCACCAAAGCAGTGGTTGCTCATCGTTATCATTATATGCTGTGGACTCTAAACCTGAACCAGCAACTTCTGATTCAGACCAGAAAGCTCTAATCCCTGAACCAGAACAAACCATTTAATTATGGCTTTGCGTTCATTTTTTGTCTCTGGGGTCTCCAGGGTGGCACGGTGGCGCAGCGGTAGAGTTGCTGCCTTACAGCGCCAGTTTCAATCCTGACTACAGGTGCTGTCTGTTCGGAGTTTGTACGTTCTCCCTGTGACTACGTGGGTTTTCTCTGGAAGCTCCGGTTTCCTCCCACATTCCTAAGGTTTGTAGGTTAATTGGCATGGTAACATTGTAAATTGTCCCTAGATCGTGTAGGATAGTGTTAGTGTGCGGGTATTGCTGGTCGGTGCAGACTTGGAGGGCTGAAGGGCCTGTTTCCGCGCTGTATCTCCAAACTAAACTAAACTTAGAGAAACTGATGCTAAGTGTAGCACACCATTGTTAAGATCAGGTATTTAGTCTTGACTGGGGACTGGACATGAAACTTGCTCTGTATGTTGCCAAAAACCCGTGGCTTTCATCATTCATACATATCTGTAGCAACTGGGATGACTGAAATAATGCTCAGTAGTTTGTGAAACTACCTTAATTCATTGTTGTTTCATCATGTTGCCGACTGCTACTTCTTGAACGAGTGGTTTATTGTAGTTGTTATTGTCACGTGTACCGAGATACAGTGAAAATTTGCTTTGTATTCTATCCAGGCAGATCTTACCATATATGTGTAAAACAGAGGGTGCAAAAGAGAAAATAAACAGTGCAGTATATAGCGATGCAATTACAGAGAAAGTGCAAATAGATAAAAGTGCAGGGGCCGCAACAAGGTCGATTGGAAGATCAGGAACACATATGAGAGGTCGGTTCAAGAGTCCGATGAGGAAACGACGGTGCTTGAATGTGGTCGGGAAGCACTTTTGAGCTTTTGTGTCTTCCAAGCTTTACCAAGGAGTATGAAGTATAGATAGAATTGATAGAATGGATGTTTAAGAAGGTAATGCAGCTGCTGGAAAAATCAGAAGTAGACAAAAAATGCTGGGGATACTCAGCAGGTCAGGCAGCATCTATGGAGAGGAATAGGCGCCGAAACGTCGCCTATTCCTTCTCTCCATACATGCTGCCTCACCCGCTGAGTTTCTCCAGCATGGATAGAAGGGAGGTTGGTTTACATGATGAACTGGGCTGCGTCCAAAATTCTCCGCAGTTTTTTGTGGTGTTGAGCCGAGTTTAACACAACAACATTAAATTACCAATGATGGTTCACATCCCACCCGGCCCCAACTGCACAAGCTGTTAGTTTGTAGTTGTAGCCCACGTTATCAACAGAAATCAGGACTCTGGCGAGGGCCGCCAGCATTGCATCTCCGCCCAGCGCAGCTTGTGGACTCCTAGAGCCGTGGCACTAGGAGTGGCCGGCCCGACCCGGACGCTGAGCATGTCCTCCAGTCCCGACGTCGGACTTCATCACCCCGGCGAGCGGGCCTGAACATCGGGCCGCCAGGATCGGCGAGAGCGGTGCGTTCGGGAGCCCCCCCCGACCACGGAATTTTTGGAGCCTTCCCACACGTCTGTGTTTAAAAAAAAACCTATCGTGTCCTGTGCTCTTTATTATTTATTTGTATGGCTGTGTGGCGACCGTACATGTGACAAATAAATGTATCTTGTATCTTATATCTTGTAAGTTCGGGTATTTACATATATTTTTCATGATAGAATATCCCCAGGAAGCTGCACTTTGTTGCATGAGATGTGAGATGATTTATTAACCATAATTACTGGTCAACAAATACCAAAGAAATTAAGTTTGCATGCATGAATTATTATCCTTTCAGATAACATTTTTAAAGTGCAATAATTTAAACTAGTGCAAATGCTTACATTTTTGTTTGATACTTCGTGGTCTGAAAATTATTCAAAATATTCTTGTAATTGCTTTTCCTCTCTTTGTGTGCTGCAACGTGATTGAAGACATTCATGTTGCTGGATCAGAGATCTTGTTGAACTGAGGCCAGACAATAGTTGATGTTGGAAAAAAGGAAGTGCATGCCACAGACATCCCTCGAACTTTGTAAGGAAGTACACACAATGTCTGTTGCTTTGCTGCTCTTTGCGATCTCCAGGCCAATCGATTTTTTACAAAGTGGCATTTTAAATGCTGCGACATCGACCTAATTTTATGGTTCATTGGCCTCCTTTTCAATGGTATCCTGATCTGCTAAGTGAGGAAGAAAATCTTCCTTTTAAATGCATAACCTAGCACTTTCACTATCGCAAGCACCAATCTGTTAATGATTCCTTATAGTCCCGCTGGCGTAAACTCTTAACTTTTACCATATGTTTGGCTGAAGAAATAATTATTTTGTTTCCAAAGATTTTTCTTTTTCAGGACGGTTTAGTCCGTCTCTTGTCAGTGATGTAGATACATTTTTCCTTTCAAGTCCACTCCTTAGAGTTCCAACATCCAACATCATCTTGACTTTCCGTTTCTCTTCCCCAACACCTGCAATAGATTGTCTACACCACGTCCCTTGGGCTATCTCTCCCTTCACAACCGCTCTCGGTCTTGCACTTCAGAGAGATATCTTGTGTGTCATGGTTGGACATGCAAGGTGTACAAGATAATCCAAGAATACCCAGAGCAAAATAATAAAAACGGAAGATGCTACAAACACTTAGCACTCCTACTTCTCAGTCAGAAGGTTACGGGTACAAGCCACACCACAGAGACTGCTACACATAATGTGTGCTCACACCTCTGTATGGACCTTGGAAATCCCATCTGTTGAGAGGACAAAGACTTTCCAATATCCAGTCTCAAGGAACACCAGCATCTGTGGAAAGAGGAACAAGAGTTTAAACTTCAGAGCAAAGGCCTTTCATTTTCATTTCAAAACCTCCAGCATCTGAAGCGTGTTTTTAATTTTCATAGATCTGGAGGAGCACATAAACATGTGTGTCAAAGACTCATTTTGAGGGTGGGAAAAGTAGGAGATGGACTGATCAACCTTAATCATATTTAATTATGGCTGAGACTTGAGAGGTCTGGTGGCCCATTCCTGTTCTCTTGTGTTAGTTTGCTGGTGAAGAAATAGGTAGCTTGAATTCATAGTGTCATACAACATGGAAACAGGCACTTTGGCCCAACTTGCCCATACTGACCAACATTCAAGCCTCCTCTGTCACCTCATTCCATATACCCACCACCCTCTGCCCCTCAGGTTCCTATTAAACCTATAAATCTTTCCACTCTCACCATAAACCTATGTCCTCTAGTTCTTGATTCCCCTACTCTGGGTAAAAGACCGTGCATCTACCCTGTCTGAAGAAGAGTCCTGACCTAAAATGTCACACATCCTTTTTCTCCAGAGATACTGCCTGACCCGCTGCGTTACTCCAGCACTGTGTCTATCCACCCTATATATTCCCCTCATGCTCTTATATATATCTATAAGATCATTCTCTATAAGATCATTCCTCATCCTCCTGCTCTCCAAGGACTGACACCCTAGCCTGCCCAACCTCTCCCTAAAGCTCAGGGCCTCAAGTCCTGTGCATTGAGAGCAACACAGCCTTAAAACCAACCAGTGGTGAAGTTGTTGCCATTGTACTGTAGGAACACAGAGGTAACTTTTCTTTGCATGGCAATGTCTTGTAAATTAGAGGTTTTGCTTCATTTATGAAGCATTTGGTGGCCCAGGCCACTATACACATCACATTAAAACCCTTAGATAGACACAAAGTATAGGAGTACATTCAAGAAGGAACTGCAGATGCTGGAAAATCGAAGGTAGACAAAAGTTCCGGAAAAACTCAGCGGGTGTGGCAGCATTTATGGAGCGAAGGAAATAGGCAACGTTTCGGGCCGAAACCCTTCTAGGAGTATAGGACTATAGTTATAGGAGTATCTCAGCGAGTCAGGGAGCTTATCTTGAGGAATAGGATAGGTGATGTTTTGGGCCGGGACCCTTCTTCAGACCTGACATCTCCTCCAGAAATGCTGCCTGGCCTGCCCTCCAACACTTTGTATCTATCTTTGGTACAAACCAGCACCTGTACTTCTTTGTTTCTATATATTAAAAATGTTGACACCCTTGCACAGATGTAGCACTGAGAGAACTGAACTCTTCACCTGCAACTGATTGTGGCAGCATGGTGGCATGGGTAGTAGAGCAGCTGCCTCACATCTCCAGCGTCCTCTAGTGCTGTCTACGTGGAGTTTTCATTCTTATTGCAACTACCTGGATTTCCTCTGGGTGCTCGGGTTTCCTCTCACATCGCAAACGATTTGCCGGTTGGGTAATTGTAAATTGCCTCAAGTTCGCATGTGAGTGAAAAAATCTGGGAGGAATTAATAGGGCTGTGAAGAGAATAAAATGTGACGAGCTTAGGATTGGTATAAATTGTTGCTTGGTGGCGAAACAGTGGGCCAAATGCTTGTTTATTTTTTTTGTATAGTTTTGAGAGATAGCGTGGTCACAGTCCCTATGGTCTGCCGGGTCTGCACCAATCAGCATTCCCTGTACACCAACACTATCCTACACACTGGGGGCAATTTACAATTCTTAGCAAAGCCAATTAACCTACAAATCTGTGCATCTTTGGAGTGTGGAAAGAAACCTATGCGGTCACGGGGAGAATGCACAAACTCCATACAGACAGGACCCGTAGTCGGGATTGAACCCGGGCCTCTGGCGCTGTAAGGCAGCAAATTCCTCCGCTGCGCCATCCTGCTGCCCCATTATTTCCATGCCCTAAGACTCTATAAATGCTGTACCCAGCCGCTATACAGTTAAAAAGGTTACAAGCACCAACGTTCCAGCTGCAACTGTGATAGTACATTAAAACTAGGCTCACAGTTATGGTTTCTGTACATAAACGCCCAATTTAATGACTATATTTTTGTGTGTAAGCTTGCAAAACCATCTGGTGGTGTTGCAACAGTGGAAATATGATTTGTATTTCCATACCTCAGGGGCCTCATGAGTTTTATAAAAATAACTTTCAGAAGGAATCAAAGCATGAAGCTTCAGTGTGCATTCCTGCTATTGAGAGTTCTGCTCCAAGTTGAACATTTTCTGGTAATTGCATTTTGTTTCGTAAGAAATCCACCATGTATGAAGCCCTAGAAATGTTTTTCTGCTTTCTTTTCTCACCTGGCTGTCTGTTCTTGGCGTCGGAAGCAGTAACCTGCAAGTGTAAAGGAGGCGTTTGTGCAGTGCTTCTGGATGAAGCATCTGCTGGCCAAATGGTGGATGATTGTCATCTGTGTGCTCTTATAAAGTTAGCTGTTCCGTTACCCAACGGGACATTTCCTCTTTCGTTTCACCACTGGAAGTAAATGCAGCATGCATTTCCCCCAGTGTAATCTATGCTGTGTCCAGGGGGAAAGAACCAGTGACACATGAGTGGAGGTTCAATGGCATTTGCAACAGCTCATACAAGGAAACGTGTTTACCTGCCTGCAACAAGACAGGGACAGCATCCAGACTTGGGCTGAAAAATGTCAAGTAATATGAATGTCAGGCAACGTCCACTTCCTGCATGAGGGATTCTCACTATGCTGCCTTGACATTGAACGCCACTACACCCCCATTGTCCATTGCCTGGGAGGAGACTGATTCTATTGTCTATAAAATATATCTAGACCAGCCGTATAAATACTGTGCATGCTTGAGCAGGTCAGATTTAAGGCATCCAGTGTGAAGCTCCAAGCATGGCACAAGTCAGGAATATGTGAAGAAACATTGCATTTGTCTAGACGAGTGCACCTCCAAAACCACTCAAGAACTTCAACACTGTCTAAGAGTCATAGAGTTACACAGTGCAGAAACAGGTCCTTCAGCCCAACTTGTCCTCACCGGCCTATCTACACTTGTCCCACCTGCCTATGTTTGACCCATATCCCTCCAAACCTGTCCTATCCATGTAACTGTCTAAATGTTTCTTAAACATTGCGATTGTACCTGCCTCGACTACCTTCTCCGGCAGCTCATTCCATGCACCCACCACTCTATGTGAAAATAAGGTACCACACATTTTCCTATTAAATCTTCAACTCTTCACAACACAACAATAAATTAGCAAACAAGCTAGGGGAAGAGTCGGGATGCATTTTTTAAAATCAGCATAATATAAAGCAATTTGAGAAGTATCTGTAGTAATGAAGGGTAGAATTCACTCTGCTAGTTTGATGTACCTGTGTGTGATGCTGAATAATGTATTAAAGTGAAATTGTAGATTGCTGAGGTGAAACGCTTACATTGAAACAGATTCTTTGATTGTGCTATGTTACTTGGATCAGATGCCACCAGTCCATGCTAACCAGGATCATGCTAGCTTTAATTGTTTTTGTTGACTTTGACTTGAATCCCTCACCATTCCAGAGAGGCGGCAAGATTGTGCAAGCAGGCAGTGTGCTGCTGCTGTACAGCTCCAAGCATCCGGTTCAACTCTGAGCTCCAGTGCTATCAATGTGCAGTTTGCTTATTTGCCTTGAAACCACATGGGTATTCTCCTCCATCCACAAGACAATTGGAAGGGGTGCTATAAATGACCTCTAGTCTTGATGGCTGGACAATTGGGGTGGAGTTGAGAGAATGTATTTCAGGGAAATAACTGGAGTAACAGGGTTGATGATATTTTTCTGAGCTGAATGGTCTTATTTCATCATAAGATAATGCCAGCTAAATGATTCTCTGTATTGACTCTGCCACATCCTATTAACATTTCATACATCTCGATTAGTACACCCTGAGTTGTTGAATCAAGCAAAATCATCTTCTGCAACCTGCTGTCATACTTGAATCCATTCAGAGAGTCATGGAGTCATATCGCAGGAAAACAGGCCCTCTGGCTTAACTTACCAATGACAACCAAGATGCCCCATCTACGCCAGTTCCATTTACCCGTATTTGCTCCATATCCCTTTGAACCTATCCTATCCATGTAGCTGTCCAAATGACTTTTAACTGTTACTAGACCAAGTGGGAACCGTTAGGTCCCGTCCCCTCAACGCGTGGTTGTGGGGGGGGGGGGGCGGCCTGCGGCGTCACACACACAATAACCAACCCTGCGCCACACACACACACACACACACACACACACACACACACACACACACACACACACACACACACACACACACACACACACACACACACACACACACACACACACACACACACACACACACTGACTATCCCCCCCCTTATATGAATATTATTAATTGTCTCCTTTTACCTCATCCACGCCCTATCCACCGACGCATAGCATGGGGGGGGGGGGGGGGGGAGAGAGGGGTGTGAGAGGAGGGGGGGAGAGAGAGGAGAGTGGCCGGGGCGGGAAGAGATGGGGGGGGGGGAGAGGGAGGGGGGGAGGAGGAGGGGTAGAGGAGGGGAGCGGAGAGCAGTGGGGGGAGCGGGCGTCAACCAAAGGACTGCCAGTTCGGCGGGGGTGACTACATTCGCGCGCGAGCAAGACCAAAGATCTTAGAGCAGAACAAGACGGCCCATTTGGACGTCATCAGCGAAAGCTGCTCGGTTTATTTTCAAAGTTTTATTGGATTTGTGAACATTTTCATAAATAACTCAAGAAATAAAGCTCGAAATTTTCTGGTAAGGCGTTTTCGGACTCCAAGGGATAAATCACTATCGGAATATGTGAAAATGTTACTGTTAGCACATCGTTTTTTTTGACCAGTGATTATACACAAACAAATACACACAGAAATAAATACAGCCACATAAAATATCAGACTTTTTAAGTATATAATAATAGATAAGATTAGCTGTCTCAACCACCTCCTCAAGCAGCTCATTTCAGCTTCATCCATCACCCTCTGTTTGAAAAAGTGGTTCATACTAAATCTGTCTGGATTTACTCCGGGTCATCAGGTTTTCTCCCACACTCCAAAGATGTACAGGTTTGTAGGTTAATTGGCTTTGGTAAAAAGAAATTGTCCTTTGCTTGTAGGATAGTGCTAGTGTACAGGGTGATCATGGTCGGCGTGGACTTGATGGGCTGAAGGGCCTGTATCTTCAAAGTTTAAAAGACTATTCATCACTGTTAGTCTGACCTGCTGAATATCTTCAGCATTTACTTTTTTTAATTTTGGATTTCTAGCATTTAGTTTAGTTTAGAGATACAACACAGAAACAGCCCCATCTCGCCTGTGCCAACCAGTGATCACCCTGCACACTAGCACTACCCTACACACTGGGGACAATTTACAATTATGTTTACCGAAGCCAATGAACCTACAAACCTGTTCGCCTTTGGAGTGTGGGAGGAAACCGGAGCACCTGCGGAAAACCCACACAGTCACAGGGAGAACGTACAAACTCCATACAGACAGCACCCATAGACAGGATCGAACCACCATGCCGCCCTTTGCTTCTGCAGTGTTTAGTTCTTAAAGTTTTCAAGTAAGATACTTTGACTCTCCTCTAGTGGTAAAAGTCACAGGTTAATGTAACTTAAAGAAATGTTTATGTTTTCAACAACTTGGTGCAAGAGAAGGTTCAGTGTGGAAGAGTAATCTCTCATTATCCAGTAAGCCCATACACATGTTCTGGCACCTAAGACAAAGACCAGTGCTCCTGCTCAGGAACACTTTGCACTGCTGCACTGATAAGGATGTCTGCTTTGGACACTGCAGTTAACAGCCTGTTAAACTTCCTAGATATACTCAGTTAATGTTTGATTGTTAGTGCTTTTATGTTTCATGGTCCAATGTATTAAAAAATTAAGTACAATATGAA
The DNA here is from genome assembly GCA_035221665.1 of Okamejei kenojei. Taxonomy (NCBI): domain Eukaryota; kingdom Metazoa; phylum Chordata; class Chondrichthyes; order Rajiformes; family Rajidae; genus Okamejei; species Okamejei kenojei. The sequence continues at coordinate 37,203,319 of CM069149.1, forward strand.
AATTTCCACCTGCATTAAATATCAAAGCACAAAGCCACAAACATGGAGTTTGGATGTTGGGTTCTGAAGCCTGTTCCATCAGTCAGGATGAAGAAGGGTCTCAACCCGAAACCCATTCCTTCTCTCCAGAGATGCAGCCTTTCTCGCTGAGTTACTCCAATATTTATTGTCTACCATCAGTCAGGAAGATTGATTGTTTATTTCTGCCGTCTGCCCCAATCCCCATATTCCCAAGATTCAAAAATGAATACAGTCTCAACTTTTAATAAACTTAGCAAATGACCATTCACAAGTTTATGGATCATATTGGTAGAGATTAAGGAACAAATGATTCTTAATTATTCTGTTTCTTGTTAATACTGATAGTTTGACACTGTGATAATCAGCGAGTCAGAGGTTTCAGTGGAAGAGGTGTCAGAGAAGTCTAGCGTCTCTGGCGCTGTAAGTCTAGCGTCTCTGGCGCTCTACAGCTGCGCCATTGTTCCGCACGCGACGATACCACAGCTTTTCACATGCACAACTTTAACATTATGTTTTAGAGCTGCTCTTGCTTTGAATACTGGAAATAAGATAACAACATATTCTACAAAGATTATAAAGCAGCAGTTCATAAGGCATTAAATATGATGCTGGTGGTAAAATTTGACAGTGTGCCAATCAAAAGCAAATCTCTGCAGTTAAGTCAACACAAGGTCACCTGCAAAATCTCCCCATTCATTTCCATCATGTCACCAACCTGGGTTGAAAAAGGTGACATGAGGAAAGGCAGATGCTGGTTTACAAACAAAGTACAATGTGCTGGAACAACTCAGTGGGTCAGGCAGCATTTTGGAGGACATGGATAGACGACGTTTCAGCTCGGAACCCTACAGACCAGAGATGCTGCCAGACCCGTTGAGTTATTCCAATACTTTGCAGTGGTTTTTGGCTCTTAAAAAGGTGTGATTTGTTTATTATTCTTTACTTACGTAATATTAATATGTTGTTATTATTATTAGTAGTATTATTAATATAATATGAATATAATAATGATATAATAATATCAATATAATAATAATAATATAATGATAATATTAACATTACATCCCGGATGGCAGGCATCAAATCACGTGTTCCCATAGATCCCACCCCTTCGAGGACGCCACCCGGAGCACTGAGCACAAATATCATACTCACCCGTCCCCGGCCTATTGACAACCCCGATCCCGACAGTGAAGCCCAGACACAGAAGGTGCGCGGCCGTGCCAGCGGCTTTGCGCAGGATGGGGTACAGCCAGACCTTGGTGCTCGGCCATTGCGGCCGCCAGCGCAGGCCTCCTTGCGTCACCGCGCCCGGGCCCGGGAGGAGGAGCCCGGCTTCACATAGGGCGATGGGCAGCACTTTTTCAGTGTTTCACCCGACCCTTGGTCCAAAGTACCGGAGGTAGAAAAAAATGCTGGAGAAACTCACTCCAGCATTTTTTTCTACCTTTTTTTTCCAGCATCTGCAGTTCTTTCTTAAACATTCCAGGTACCGGAAATGGTGGACGTCTGCGAGCCGGATGAGTGAGGAAAAAAAAACGCTTGCCGACCGGATGATTTCGGGTTACGTGCCGGATTCGGCCCGTGGGCCGTAGGTTGCCGACCCCTGGCCTAGGATATGAGGAAGCTGGTATCTTAGACTTCAGAGTTTTTAGACTTTGGAGATATATCACAGAAACAGGCCCATAGACCCACCGAGTCCATGCCGGCCAGCAATCACCCCATACACTAACACAATCCTACACACTAGGGTACTAGGGTTAAAATTCTACTATTTTACCAAAGGCAATTAACCAACAAACTTGTACGTCTTTGGAGTGTGGGAGGAAATCGGAACACCCGGAGAAAACTCATGTGGTCACTGGGAGAACGTACAAAGTCCGTACAGACAACACCCGTAGTCAGGATCGAACCCAGGCCTTTGGCGCAGTAAGGCAGCAACTCTACCGCCGTGCCACTGTGCCGCATTAGTGCACTGATACACCATTTCTTGCCTGTACACGGCTTCCACAGGACTGGGGACCGATCATAGCTATACTGTATCATGCGGTATGAATTATTTTGCTATCAAGATAAACATGTCTTGTTAAAACCAACAACCCATAATTGATATTAAGTAAACTCAGGGAAGTGATTTAAACTTAATTGCTGAAAGCTGAAGTTCTAAACTGTGGTTCCCTTTTTTAACATGATGTTTTGCAAGGACTTCCATGCTGACAGACATTCTGGCTCCTGTGGAAAGTTATTGCCTTTGTTTCCTTATTTGACTTTAACTGTGTTCCAAAGTTCCATGTGGAGGTATGGTACATAGATGCCAAATATGTAACACCACAAGCAGAGTTATTCTGACAATGAACTGCTTGCCTGAGTGAATAACCCTACACCATGTTAGGTATTAATGTGTGTGTGTGTGTGTGTGTGCACAACTTACATTAACATTGGGGATGTTTGTCCTTTTTAATTTTGATTGATATAATGTGATCAATGAACAGTGATTAAGTTACCAGACCAGGAAGGTTCTGAGGGGTATTGGCAGATTGAACAGGATGTTAATTATATGGATAGAAAGAAAGGGTGATGTTTCAGTTACAGACATTTCTTCATACTGAGAGTCAGGGGAGAGGGAGACACAGAGATAAGGAAGGGTAACATCTCCCTGTGTCTCTCTTCCCTGACTCTCAGTCCGAAGAAGGGTCTCTTCCCAAAACATCACCCATTTCTTCTATCCAGAGATGCTGCCTGTCCCGCTGAGTTATCCCAGCATTTTGTGTCTACAGTATCGTCAGTGTAAACCAGCATCTGCAGTTCCTTCCTGCACATCTATAATTATATGTCGCTGTCGAAAAATTAGGACAGAGCTAAGGTGATTTTTTTTTCACTGGTTGGGTTGTGATTCCATGGAATGCTCTTCTCCAAAGCAGGTCCTTGATTACTTTTAAGGCAGAGGTAGATGAGCAAGAAGGTGAAAAATGATTGCAGGCGAGCTGAGTTTGAAGTCAGGTTAGCCATGATCTTACAGAAGGCTACAGCAGGCTGAATGGTCACCTGCTGTTCCTTAGTCTGTAAAAGTATGTAGGAGGGTTTTGAGCCGAAACGTCACCTATTCCTTTTCCCCAGAGATGCTGCGTGACCCATAGAATCACTCCATCATTTTTTGTTTATCCTCGGTGTAAATGTATGTAATCCAGAGGCTTGGACTAACAATCGTAAAGTTTAAGCATATCGTTCCACAACAACTTTGAAATTTTAGTTCACTTTATAATCCGGAATATTACGACAAAACAAAGATGTCTGTGTGTTGATGATCATGGAACAACTGTGTAGTTGTAAAAACCGATTGGGTTCTTCAGTAGGAAATCTGGTTCACAAGTGACTCTAGACTCACCAATGCTTTATTTTCTCTGAAAAAACGTCTGAGGTGTCCTAGGAAACCATTCAATCAAGAGTGATTAATTTCCATATGCTTTGGAACTGGGACAATGACATTATTTCTTGATGCAGCTTTACAGGCATATCAACAACATAATAAATAAATACAATATATGATCAGCTATTCTAACTAAACCAGACCATGATTATGCAGAATCATGCGCACACAATGTTTGTGCAACATCTATAGTAGTTCAGTGCTGAGGTAGGGTTGCGGCCCGCGTTGTACAAAGTGCTTCAAGAACCTGATAGTTGATGGGAAGAAGCTGTCCTTGAACTCGGAAGTAATGGCTTTTAAGGTCGAGTATCTTCGTCCTGATATTACCAACAAATTGAATGCAAGGCCGGGGGCATGTGGATCTTTTGGTTTGGCATAATTTATTATTATTTGTTTGCATGCTACCTGGTCAAATGATACAGTACATGAGTACAATCAAGGATGAGGGGTTATCTTATAGAAACATATAAAATTATAAAAGGACTGGACAAGCTAGATGCAGGAAAAATATTCCCAATGTTGGGCGAATCCAGAACCAGGGGCCACAGTCTTAGAATAAAGGGGAGGCCATTTAAGACTGAGGTGAGAAAAAACTTTTTCACCCCGAGAGTTGTGAATTTGTGGAATTCCCTGCCACAGAGGGTAGTGGAGGTCAAATCACTGGATGGATTTAAGAGAGAGTTATTAGAGGTCTAGGGGCTAGTGGAATCAAGGGATTTGGGGAGAAGGCAGGCACGGGTTATTGATTGGGGACGATCAGCCATGATCACAATGAATGGCGGTGCTGGCTCGAAGGGCTGAATGGGCTCCTCCAGCACCTCTTTTCTATGTTTCTATTAAGCCTTTACACAAGTACAACATGTTTTGCAAAGAGGAAAATATCAGAGTGCAGAATATAGAGTTGCATTTACAATGTGCAAATAAATATATTATATTGTATAATATGATATATTATGACGATATTAGCTGCCCTCTTGAGTCATCGCATCCTGTAGATATCTGTAATGATAGGGAGATGTTGAACCGGGCAACATCCACCACTTTCTGCAGCTGCCTATGTTCCAGTGTGTTCAAATTGCCTGAGCAGGCTATGATGCTGCCAGTCAGCATGCTCTCCACTGTACACCTGTGGAAGTTTGATAGAGTATTCAGCGACATGGTGAATTATCTCAAACTTGTAAGGATGTTGAGGTGTTGGTGAGCTTTCCTTGTAGCTGCATCAGTGCGCAGGGCCGATCATCGCGGCTGATCAAGGACAATTAGAGTTGGACAATAAATCCGACACAGATCATGAAAAATATATCAGGTAAATCGTTGATATGGATGTCGGTATCAGAGGTGAGTCAGTTGGTCACACGGTGAGAAAGTTGAAGTCTGCACCACTGTGCTGTCCATTTATTAATCTGTTCTATAATGTTCTTGTGCTCAGGCATTACTATCCCTGTGGAAACCTGATCCTACATGAGTGGAAAGGGTCAAGATCAATGGAGTGGCAAAAGGTGTGTTCTGTGCCCACTTGGATGCCTCAGTGCCTGTCTGCATTCCCCAGTATGTTGTAAGATAAGGCAAAATAATTGGCTTCCCACCATTCAGTGAAACTTTCAGAATTCCATCGTGTTTTTATTTTTTACTGAAAATGAATTACACATCGCACAAAGATCTGGCACAATCCAATTTGCAGCAACTCAAAATCATCACCAGCTAATAAGAAATCAGTTAATTAATACAGTACAGAAGAAGACCACCATCAGGTCCATGCTAACTGAGAAGAGATATCCCATTAAGCCCCATACATCCTCTCCTCATTCTCCCTCTAGCCCTCCAACATGTTCTCTCTCACCGTGGTTCTTTTGTCACAAACCCACACAAGCAGCAATTTAATGTGCTCAGTCATTGGGATGAGAGAACAAACCGAAGAACCCGGCATGCAAACTTCACAGATAGCATCCAAGGTTAAGTTTGAACTTTGGTCTCCAGAGCTGTGGAGTACAGGTACTAACTGTTGCAGAACTTTGCTTCCCATTCCATTGTAAATAAACCAGATGTTATTCTCAAGCAGTGTTAACCATTATCTAGAATATAATAGTAAGATTAAATGAGCTTACCAGTTTGAAGTTTGATCTTGATTTTATGAGGAGTTACGTTGGTGACTACTAGAATGTTGCCAGGGTTCCAGCAACTATGTTACAGAGAAAGGTTGAACAAGTTAGGTCTTTATTCTTTGGAGCGCAGAAGGTTAAGGGGGGACTTGATTGAGGTCTTTAAAATGATGAAAGGGATAGACAGAGTTGACGTGGATACGTTTTTCCCATTGAGGGTAGGGAAGATTCAAACAAGAGGGCATGACATGAGAATTAAGGGACAGAGGTTTCGGGGTAACGTGAGGGGGAACTTCTTTACTCAGAGGGTGGTGGCTGTGTGGAATCAGCTTCCAGCAGAAGTGGTGGAGGCAGGATCGATTTTAACATTTAAGAGTAAAGTGGATAGGTATATGGACGTGAAGGGAATGGAGGGGGTATGGTCTGAGTGCAGGTAGATGGGACTAGGGGAAAACAAATGGTCGGCACGGACTGGAAAGGCCGAGAGGGCCTGTTTCCGTGCTGTAATTGTTATATGGTTATATGGTTATATGATTACGTGAAGAAGACCCGCCAGGCCGCATGTGCACCAATCTTCAAAGCAGCGGTATGAAATCACAAATAACAACACGGAAGTGACATAGTAAGATGCGTGACTCGAGAACTGCCAGATGATCCTTTATGAGAGTGGGTTGGGCGTGGCGGGCACGTAATCACCAACGTAACTCCTCATAAAATCAAGATCAAATTTCAAACTGGTAAGTTCTCGTTTAATCTTACTATTTTACTTCGGAGTCACGTGAGTGATTCCGTGAAGAGTTCAAAGCTTTGTGATTTCATGCTGCAGATTACAAATCTCGGCATCCCACTGCAGTGATTGACTCGAATGAGAAATGAATGCATTAGTAGTAACATTGCATTTAATGCAGTAATAAAGTTTATTAAAAAAAATTATAAACAAACAACAGTACCCCTCTATCCAAGGACACTTTAAACAGAACTTAAAATAGCATTGGCAAACAGCCTTGGATCGGCAATCGGCCGATTATAGAATTCTGAAACATCAGCTCATTTGCCCATCCGGCGGCCGCCAAAATATGGTCAACGGGTACGTCCCTCGCCTTGGCCGCCGACGTAGCTGCTGCCCTAGTGGAAAAAGATGTAGATTAATTAGATTATCCTTTATTGTCATTCAGACCTTTCGGATTCAACGAAATTTCGTTACCTTGCAGTCATAACATATAATAAAAACACAAAACACACAATAAACACATTTAACATCCACCACAGCGAGTTCACCAGGCGCCTCCTCACTGTGGAGGAAGGCAAAAGTCTTAGTCTCTGTCTTCTTCCCTCCTTGTTCTCCCTCTGCGCTGAGGAGATCCAGGCCTCCGATGTTGCCATCCACCAGGCCCGTGGCCGAGCCTCCGAAGCCGGGCTGCCGGTGCCGGAACACCACCACAGCGCCTGCCGCTGGAACGCTGGAGCACCGCAGCCCCGAAAGCCAGGTCGCCGCTGGAGCACCGCAGCCCCGAAGCCAGGTCGCCGCTGAAGCTCCGAAGCTGTGCCGCCGCTGCTGGAAACTGGAAGGCCGCCATAGCTCCGAGGCTGCCAGCTCCGCCATTAGGGCCTCAGCACAGACGGAGACTGTGACGGGGGATACGACAAGCAAAGTCGCATCCACCCAAAGGGAGAGACTAAAACCCTGTTTCTCCCACCCCCCCCCCCCCCCCCCCCCAACACACACACATACACAGCCTAATAAACCAAAATTATCACTAAGACACAAAAATACAAAAATAAAATAAAAAAACAGACTGACTGCAGCTGCCAGGCAGTGCCACCGCTTCCGGAAACACTCTATCTAAGTTATATGCTGACGTTGATGCTCACCTGGTGGAATAAGATATACAATCGTCAGTGTTAATACCTGTATAACCCAGAACCTGCTGCAGCCACCTTGAAATAGTCTGCGACCTTCCTTAGTGTAGTTGCTTGTTTATTAATAAACAATGCTGATTCCATACTTCTTAGGATTCTGGTGGCCTTGATAACATATACGTGAGACCATAGGGTATCCAAAATGAGCTTAAATCATACCACCCCTAGTCTACTCTGCTTGTGTAGACCAGAATGTAAAATGTAATGGCACCTGCAGCCAATTCCATCCTATCTAGCCACAGCGTTTGCAATGTTTTCTGTCATTGTGCTGACATTGTGCATTAGTGTCATAACTAAGGATGTAGCTGGAATCCCTTAGTGAAGTAATGTTTACACATTTACAATAACCAACTGCATAATCCAATAGTGGGAGAACTTGTGTCAAGATCTTTTAACAACTCAATATCCGGGTTGAACCCGACAGCGTAGTTCCCTTATGTTTCAGCTGTAGTGTCTCTATAACTGAATTATTGTCAAATACCATTTAAAATGAGCTGGAAAACGTCAGTAATCTGTACCGTATTAATGTACATTAACACTTAACAAAAAACACTTCTGATCCCCTCAATAGAAATGTACTGCTTTTTTTGGGTGTTATCCCTGCACACTGCAGTGAGCACCTTCATGGCTTGATGTGACAACCTCAGGCATAAGTCAATCCATTCAAAATGTGTAAGTGAATAATTACTTTTACTGTGCAAAGGCCAGTCTCCTGAACCATGGTTTGAACAGCAAGTTCTTGTTTTTTGGAATAACCGTAAATCATTGTGCCATAATGCCTGATGAAGCAGGCAACATGGATGCTTGGCCAGTCCATTAGTACAATCCCAAGCGAGATTTTGCTGACTGTTTTAAGACCCGGCTAATGAGGCAAAAATGAGGAAGACAAAAGACCATTCCTCCTATTGAAGCGAAAATGTATTTCTCTGCACTGTTGTGCCACATATTTTTGCAATTAGTGAATAAACTGCTCCAACATGTCGATATTCGATGTAGTATTGAACCATACTTTCATCATACTTTGAGATCAAACACTTATTCTGTGTTACCATCGATCTGCACTGGATGATACACCAGTGGCAAAGGAGATTAATTACAGGATTTTTTTTACTTGATTACCATGTGACTAACATATGTCACCATCGTAGAGTAGCAACTTGAATTTGAGCATGTAGAATATGTATATTTGCTCAAAAACCCCTTACCCATGGGTGTATTTAGTGTATATATTTAGTTGATACCAACAATTGAAGAATTGATAACTCATGCAATCTCCAATACCTCCAAGTAGATGATGGTATTTGGAACTTCTCATCTTAGAGTCCTAAGTATCAGTTTGTAATAACTGAATTCAACCGACCACACTACTGTAGCGAGTTTCAAGTTCAAGTTCAATGAGTTATTGTCATGTTCAGCAATGCTGAATACTGTTACTTCATCATTGTGGCCGAGGTAGCTTCAGCTGACAATAGCATAAGGTTGTTAACAATGGTCTAATTGCTACTTACACAATATCAGTTCCTTGATTTGCTCGGCTGAAACACAACTTCAAGATTGCCAATTATTCTTGATGAAAATAACTCAGTTTTATAACAGATTGCTATAACTCCAATCTCTTGCCACAAGGCGGAATCAAGGCTAATAATAATTAAAGGTATATCCCAATGACCAACAAACAGTTTATCCCATACCGCAAAGCATTACTGTTCTAGTATAGTTAAATTGTCTTTGATAATCTCTGTAATGGGATTCGTATAGCATGCATCTCTTACTTAATGAATCTGTTGTAGTCAGGAAAATAAGTTTTCATATTCGGAAAGTTCATATGCCCGACACTCTCCATTCTTCATAATAACATGCCACTCCTGCCTTATTCCATGTATGAGAACATTTGTATGAGAACATTTGCCCAATTTCCAAACCCTGGCCATAATCCAAACTTGCTTGGAATGCTCCGGCTGTGCCTCAACCAAATATTTTTACCCTTTGTGTGTTGTACAAAACAAATGTAAATATTACAACTTGTGAACGGTGCACTACCCAAATTTTGGAAGTGCTAGACCCATTTAGTTGAGTATGATTGGAAGGTGCATGGAATTTCTGAGCTATCATGCTGCCCGCAACTCCAGTGAACCGCTACTGCTGATGAGCGCCTGGGGTGCGTTCTGAACGATGACTTTTGCCCGCTGTTGACCTAATTGATTCGTCTGCCAGGCTTTCTTCCCCTGTAGAATAGACCTACCTGAATAACAGATTCAGCGGCCTAACATCCCCCTGTTGGCGTTGTTCACTGCCGGCACATATGTGCTTAAGTATGTTCTATTGACATCTTTAGAGCCTGGAGTCATCTTGACCTTTTGCTCTTCCCTCCAGAGAGGGTGATTCGTAGGCAACCCTAACAGGCGCTGCCGCAGGCTGCAGGATACCAATACTGATACAAACCCATTGGCCTTAACCCAGAATATTCTGCTGGGATGGCAACTTTGTTGTCAGGAAAAGGTACCTCTGACACGTGTCCTTCATCCCTTGGGGTATGCCCCACGGCCATACCCTGAGACTCAGTGTCAGCAGGATACTGACCCATCTTGGTCTCTACCTCCGAGAGGGAGACCTCTGTAGCACTGTATGCAACAGTTGCTGTATTTGGGATAGTCGTTTCAAAAGCACTATCCAGCCCCGGTGAGGAATTCATCCCCCGGCTCCATGGGCCTTGCTCTCCAGCCCCAGTGGAGAATCATCTCCCGACTCCGTGGGCGAGCAGATATGTGTGAACTTGAGCAACCCTGTCCCAGGCATTGCTGGCGCCGCCTTTCGTAAAGGTCGCCGCTTTTAAACATGAAACAGCCCTCCATCAGGCGCTGCTGGCATGGCTCTCCTGTAGGCCGGCACTTTCATACATGAAGCAGCCCTGTCAGGCGCTGCTGGCGCGGCCTGTCCCATAGGCCCGCACATTTTACACATGAAGCAGCCCTGTCAGGCGCTGCTGGTGTGGCCTGCCCCATAGGCCCGCGCTATACAGTGTAAGCTCACTAAATCAACATTTTTAGTGTACAGCTTTATCTGTGAAGGGTAAAAATAATTCATAGCAACTTGTGCTAAACAACATGGATTACATTGTCAGAACATATAACAATAACTTTTAATGATTTTAACTTTGCCTTTAGCTTTTAACTTTAAGAAAAACACTATAAAATACATACATTTTATTATAAGGAGAAACCCTTTATAGCCCGACTCACCTGAGTCCAAATAGGGCTGAATGAGTCCCATTTAATTCCTTGCCTGGGGACCAACGTCTGTGAGCCACTGATCCCACTGTCAGTGACTCCAGCGTTGTTCCTTGCCGTTCCAACGGCACCCTGACAGGCTGGGAGCTGCTCACCCCACTGTCAGCGCTCTGTTTGAATTTCTTGCAGTTCCCACGGCATCCCCGCAGGCTGGGAGCGGCTGACTGCACTGTTAGCGGCTCCTTATCTCGCAACCCGATCAATTCTGCTGGTTATCCGCATTTGTGGTTGGAATGGGGTTTCCCCATAGTCCATAACCGGCACACTCGTCGGGCTGCGAAACTGGCAGAAAAACTTCTGTGAAAAGAGGCTCCTGCCTGAAAAACCCTGGTAAGTAAAAAACGAACTTACCTCTAGGTTTAACTTACCGCCGGCAGGAGCTCTGTCCTGCCAGTCTGGTGCTTGCGTCAATGCGGCTGACGTACTGGTGCGCATGCGGCCTGGCGGGTCTTCTTCACGGAATCACTCACATGACTCCGAAGTAAAATTGAACTCACCATTATAATACATGTTATTCAAGTTCCTTGGATATATTTGTACACAACAACATTTTGTAGGTTAATTGGCTTAGGTAAAAATTGTAAATTGTCCCTAGTGTGTGTAGGATAGTTAGTGTGTGGGGATCACTGGTGGGCTGAAGGGCCTGTTTCCACACTGTATCTCTAAATTAAGCTAAGCTAAAACAGCTGAAACATTTCAGTTGCAGAGAGCAAAATGGTACATCCCATCATTAAGTTTAGCTTAGTTTATTGTCACGTGTACTGAGGAACAGTGCAAAGCTTTTGCTGGCGTGCTATCCAGTCAGCGGAAAGACAAACATGATTACAATCGAGCCACTTACATGAGAAGGGAATAACGTTTAGTGCAAGTTAAAGCCAGCAAAGTCTGATCAAGGATAGTCCGAGATCACCAACGAGGTAAATAGTAAATTAGATTTAGAGTAAACCTGTAGATGATACTTGTCCTATTCCTCAGGCATCAACGTGATACATTGATAGAGATGTAAGGTTTAGGGAAACCGAGTGACAGAACAGGCATATGTTTCAATGTGTTTTTATTTTGCATTGAAACAAAGTCAATTTGGTGATCACCTGCATACACCAGTCATAAATCCATCTAATTTCACTCATTTCTTCATAGAAAGGTGCCTGGTCTCATTGGAATTAAGTCTGGAAATTGCCAGATTGAAGTTATTAGCCTTCAGCAGACTACTGAGCAGAGGTTGCCTGCTGGTGTGAATAATCAAACCCTGCGCCAACTTCAGATGAATGCAAGTTCCTCAGCATTCTAACTTAAATCGTTGGCCGTTCAGTGGTGTTAAATTGAGGCCATAATTTGTTGCATTGGGGGAGATGGGAAGTGTCACAATTTTGCATCAATATTCTGCAGAGATTATCCATTCTCACCCTTTATGAAACTAAACTTGGAGTCAGCTTCTCTGCATATATTTTTCAAACTATAGTATATGTTTTGATATCTGTCTGCGTATAAAATAAGTAAACTAGTACATAATATACAGAGAAAGATGGCTACACACACACCCGTGTTGGAATCAAAACCAGGAATGACTTCTTTCCAAGTCAAAGGTCACTGACTGATTTACTGAGCATGTGCGAGAATGATCACAGATCATATGCATAAATTACATGGATATTGGCACATCCTTTCCTTTTTTACATTTTGGGATTACATTTCCAACAATCCCAAAACAAAGTAAACTTAAACACTTTTCATAATATTACACCATAGTAATATGTGTTAACTTAACAGAATAAAGCAATTGTTCTGTCTTATTTCAGAATTTCAATCATAGTCACGCTTGTGACATTTCAAGAACATAAGCTTTCTTCTCATAAGCATATAGGTCCATCACAGCAAAACACATTACTTTGTGACATACTCGCCATACCTTTCTGGCGGTCTGACAGCTCTCCCTGCCTTAATCTTTGTGATGGTGTTTCTTTCAGAAGTGTCTTCCTTTTCAGTAGGTACATTCTGTGCATCGCTTCTACTTCTCTTGTGTCACTTTGTTTTTGTTTAGATTTCTCTGTGTTAAGAGTTTCATGAGTTGTATCTGTTTCCGGTGATGCATGTTGTGTTGGTCTTTTCCATGTCAGCTGAGGTTGCAAAGGTGTCCCAGTCTTCTCCACATCTGGTGGTTTCTCTGAAGATATGTGTGGAGGTAGTTCTCCGGTCTTCTTTAGATCCACTCGATTATGCCGGATTAGAAGTCCTGACTGTCTCGACTTCGTATGATCTCTCATCCAGTCGTCTCTGAACTGTGCTCTCTGCCATCTGGTATCTCCTAGTTTATAGGGTTTGAGTCTCACGACATCACCTTCTTCCAGGATTGGCAGATCCTTGGCATGTTAGTTGTAGATTTTTGACTGTTTTCCTTGCAAATCCTTCATCTTTTTCCTCTTCTGTGAGTATCTTAGCATCATGTGGTTTGAGGAGGTTTGATGTAGTTGGAAGTGTCGTCCTTGTTCTCCTTCCATGTAGTCTTTGTGCTGGACTACTGTTCACTCCTTGCGCAGGGGTGTCGCACAATTCCAGTATTGCCTTCTGTCTTCGAGTGATTGGTTTTCTTCAGCCCTCGCTTCGCTGCCTTGACTGCCGATTCCACCTTACCGTTAGCTTGGCTATGTCTTGGAGAAATTCTGTAGTGGTCAAATTCCCATTTCCTGGTAAATTTGGTTAATTCCTCTGATGAGAACTGTGTCCCGTTATCGCTTACCACGGTGCTGGGAATTCCGTATCTTGCAAAGTGGCTCTTGAGTTTCACAATGATTGTCCTGCTGTTCAGGTCGTACAGTCTGTCTATCTCTCAGAAATTAGATCGATAGTCCACTATGATTAAATAGCACTTTCCCTCAAGTTCAAACATATCATAGAAACATAGAAACATAGAAATTAGGTGCAGGAGTAGGCCATTCAGCCCTTCGAGCCTGCACCGCCATTCAATATGATCATGGCTGATCATCCAACTCAGTATCCCGTACCTGCCTTCTCTCCATACCCTCTGATCCCCTTAGCCACAAGGGCCACATCCAACTCACTCTTAAATATAGCCAATGAACTGGCCTCAACTACCCTCTGTGGCAGAGAGTTCCAGAGACTCGCCACTCTCTGTGTGAAAAAAGTCTTTCTCATCTCGGTCTTAAAGGATTTCCCCCTTATCCTTAAGCTGTGACCCCTTGTCCTGGACTTCCCCAACATCGGGAACAATCTTCCTGCATCTAGCCTGTCCAACCCCTTAAGAATTTTGTAAGTTTCTATAAGATCCCCTCTCAATCTCCTAAATTCCAGAGAGTATAAACCGAGTCTATCCAGTCTTTCTTCATAAGACAGTCCTGACATCCCAGGAATCAGTCTGGTGAACCTTCTCTGCACTCCCTCTATGGCAATAATGTCCTTCCTCAGATTTGGAGACCAAAACTGTACGCAATACTCCAGGTGTGGTCTCACCAAGACCCTGTACAACTGAAGTAGAACCTCCCTGCTCCTGTACTCAAATCCTTTTGCTATGAAAGCTAACATACCATTCGCTTTTTTCACTGCCTGCTGCACCTGCATGCCTACTTTCAATGACTGGTGTACCATGACACCCAGGTCTCGCTGCATCTCCCCTTTTCCTAATCGGCCACCATTTAAATAATAGTCTGCTTTCCTGTTTTTGCCACCAAAGTGGATAACCTCACATTTATCCACATTATACTGCATCTGCCAAACATTTGCCCACTCACCCAGCCTATCCAAGTCACCTTGCAGTCTCCTAGCATCCTCCTCACAGCTAACACTGCCCCCCAGCTTAGTGTCATCCACAAACTTGGAGATATTGCCTTCAATTCCCTCATCCAGATCATTAATATATATTGTAAATAGCTGGGGTCCCAGCACTGAGCCCTGCGGTACCCCACTAGTCACTGCCTGCCATTGTGAAAAGGACCCGTTTACTCCTACTCTTTGCTTCCTGTTTGCCAGCCAGTTCTCTATCCACATCAATACTGAACCCCTAATACCGTGTGCTTTAAGTTTGTACTATGCAGAACTTTAAATATCGGTTCCCACTTTCTCCCATGGTCGATCTGGGAGGTCATGGGGCATCAGAGTTTCTTTCTGATTCTGTTGTTCATACGTCCTGCAAGCTTCACAGTTTGAAATGAACTGTTTCACATCGGAGTTCATTCCGGGCCAGAAAATGCATTCTCTAGCATGTCTGAGGGTTTCTTCCACTCCCAGGTGAGAGGTGTGGAGTGTCTCCTTCATATCTCTACGTTAAGTGACAGGGGATACATTTCCCTCTCCTCTGAATACTAGGCTGTCTTGCACACTCAACTCCTCTCGGAAATTGAAGTACGGTTGTGCTACCTCTGCAACTTCTGCCTTGTGATCTGGCCATCCATTTTGGATTACGCTCTTAACTGTTTGTTGTGTTTCGTCTTCCCTGGTGTGCGCTTGGATGCGTTTGATCTTGTCCTCTCCCATGCTCAAGGACTCAACTACATTGACATCAGTGAATCTGGTTGACCCTGTGGTGTCAGGGAGGTATTCTCGGGAGAGCATATCTGCTATATGCATGTCTTTTCCCTTTACCTACTTGATCTCGGTGTCGTAGTATAGCATCCTCGTCATCATGCCCTGGAGACGTCTTGGTGCTGTATGCAGAGGCTTTTTGAATAGGACTTCCAATGGCTTCTGGTCACTCTCCACGATCACTCTCTGTCCGTAGGTGTACTGATGGAAGCGCTCGAGGGCAAACACTATTGCGAGTGCCTCCTTTTCAATCTGAGCATATCTCTGCTTGGTTGGCGTCAATGCTCGACTCACATAGGGCAGTGGTTGTCCTTTCTACATAAGTGTTGCACCCAGACCTGCCTTGCTTGCATCACATTGTATGGTTAGCTGTTTGTCTGGTGTATAGTACGCCAGGATAGGTGCCGTTGTCAACAGCTCCTTCATGTTTGACATTGCTATGTCATGTTCTGATGACCATTCCCACTCTGCTTCTTTGTGGGTCAAACACTTCAAAGGCACGAATGTGTCCGACAACCTTGGTAGGAATCTTGCCAAGTAGTTTACACTGCCTTGTAATCATTGGATTTCTGTTGGATTGGAAGAGTTTGGCATCTCTAGGATAGCTTAGTTCTTCTTCGGATCCGGTTTCAGGCCACAATCTGTAATTATATGTCCTAGAAATGTGATACACATAGTTTTCACTACTGACTTCTTCCGGTTCAGTTGATGCCTCTGTCTCTGCATCTCTGATGAAGATCTTGCAGTCTTGCATCGTGATTTATTTCTGCATCTTCTCTGGTGTCCCCTACTCCGAATAGGATGATGTCATCTGTACCACATTCCACCCCCTTTAATCCTTCTAGGGCTTGTTGCAGCGTCTTCTGAAAGATCTCTGCACTTACTTTCAGTCCTCTTTCGGTAACCTCTTCCAGCGATATCTCCCAAAAGGGGTGTTCATGGTTGTTGGGAAACTGCTCTCCTCATCTAGTTCGCAGTGGTGATATCCTGACTTCAGATCAAATTTGGAGAAAATCTTTGCCTTGGACAGCTCAGGGAGTACAACCTCTATGACTGGTAGTCTGTGGATCTCCCTTTTCAGGACTTTGTTGAGGAGTCTAGGATCTATGCAGAACCTCAACTCTGTTATTTCTCTCCATAACGACCAGCTTGCTATACCAGTCAGTTGGTTCTTCGACATTAGTCAAGATGTCCTGCTCGACCAGCGTCATGAGACCATTCATGACCTTCTCTTTCATGGCTACAGGCACCGGCTTTGCAAAACACTGTGATGGGCTTACATCCTCCATCCTAGTTACCAACCTGACCTTGCCAGGCAGTCTCCCAGGTCTTTCGTCATCAAAGACATCTTTGTATCTCTTGAGTAATGAGCTAGCCTCGCTAATAGCATTCAGGCTCTTGAAGTTCTCGTAGTGAACCGTGATGAGTTTCATCTGTTATACAGCTTTGCCGCTCAGGAGCGGTGTGAGCCAGCCTTCCTCTACCACTATGAAATGAACCCGGTACTTCTTGTTGTTCGCCTTGTTCCGGAGTACAATGTTCGTCTTACCTTCCGCCAGCAGGTTGGATCCGTTGTACATCTTTAAGGTGATTTTTTCTCATCTAATCTCCTCTTTGTTGGGTACAAGATGGTTGGGAATCCCATTAACACTGGCACCAGAGTCAATCTGAAACTTGATGGCTGCTGTGCCGACCTGCATTCAGCGAATAGGCCTGAAGAGGAATTGTTTTCAACTGCATTGATCTCACTGCAACTTGCAGACCCTGTGTCGGAAATGGACGTTGTGTCAAATGTCTCTATGACCTTGTGCAGACCTCGTTTCTGCATGCTCTCCTTCCTCTGCTTGCAGCTGCAGGAGAAGTGGTTTTGTTGTCCGCAGCTGTTGCAGTCCTTCCCATAAGCTGGGCATTCCTCCTTCCTACACTTGTGTGTCCTTGCACAGAACTTGCACTTGACTAGTCCCTGATTCTTCCTCTGCGAAGGAAAATTAATCGTCTTTTCCCTCGGTTGGAATCGTTCCACCTTGTGTATTGTCGGCTCTTCGCCAATGACCTGTATTCTTGCCGCTGTTACCTCCGAGGATCTACAAATGTCCACAGTTCCCTGCAGTGTCAGATTCCTCTTCTGAAGGCAACATATACGATTCAATGCTTTCCCCTGATTTCTGGTCTCATTTATTGAAAACGAATCTTTCATCGGTTTCATTCGTTTCTCCTATGATGATGGTAGACATCTTGTTGATGATGACTTTCACATCTGTCTCATCTGCTACCGTCTCGAAAGTCAGGGTATTGTAGATTTGCACGCCCTCCCGTCCAACAGTATGCAGGAATACTGCTTTTTGACACTGTTTCTCCTTCTTATCCAGTTCTGTTATCACTGCATAATTTTCATACATTTTTTTAAAACATTTTCCACAATTCCACCCTGTTCTCTTTGAGCTTTAGATTGGGTGGTGGAGCCACGTAGAAAGATAGACTGGTCTGTGCCATTTTGAAATATCAGCATATTCCCTCGCTCTTACTAACTTATTTTATCTTTAAGCAGACTGTCACAGCACGTCGTTTTGAATTTCGACTCCCACAGCGTTGATTTACACGCAGCGTCTTATCTTTGTGTGTTCACTGACCTGCATTCACTCATGCATGCAGCTAGTCCGGTCGCTGAGCATTGAAACATTGATTCCTGAAAGCTTTTCTTTCTTTTTCTTAAAATCTTTTTATTCGTTTTTCTTTCAAAAACAAAAACAAAACAACAAAAATAAAAATAATGATAAACATAACAATGATATTGACACATAGGGATCAGGATTACTATAATAACAGGTATAACCTAAATACGAGGGTACACAAAAGGCTGGAGAAACTCAGCGGGTGCAGCAGCATCTAAGGAGCAAAGGAGATAGGCGACGTTTCGGGTTGAGACCCTTCTTCAGACTGGTCAGGGATCAGGGAAACGAGAGATATAGACGGTGATGTGGAGAGATAAAGAACAATGAATGAAAGATATGCAAAAAAGTATTGATGATAAAGGGAACCAGCCATTGTAAGCTGTTTGTAGTGTGAAAATGAGAAGCTAGTGCGACTAGGGTGGGGGGGGAGAGGGAGAGGGGGAGGGGGGGAGAGGGACAGAGACAGAGAGAGGGACAGACACACAGAGAGAGGGACAGAGAGACAGAGAGAGAGAGACACACACACACACACACACACACACACACACACACAGAGAGAGAGAGAGAGAGAGAGAGAGAGAGAGAGAGAGACACACAGAGAGAGAGAGAGAGAGAGAGAGAGAGAGACACAGAGAGAGAGAGAGAAGGGGAGACTGCAAGGGTTAACAGAATTGAGAAATTCAATGTTCAAGCCCAGAGGATGCAGACTCCCCAAGCGGAATATGAGGTGCTGTTCCTCCAACTTGTGCTGTTGCTCACTCTGGCTGTGGAGAACCAGGACCGAGAAGTCAGATACGGAATGGGAGGGGGAGTTGGAGTGCTGAGCCACTGAGCGGTCGGCTTGGTTATTGCAGACCGAGCGGAGGTGTTCGGCGAAACGATTGCCAAGCCTCCGCTTTGTCTCACCGATATAGATCATCTGGCATCTGGAGCAGCGGATGCAGTAGATGAGGTTGGAGGAGGTGCAGGTGAACCTCTGTCGGACCTGGAAGGACTGCTTGGGTCCCTGAAAGGAGTGGATGGGGGAGGTGAAGGGACAAGTGTAGCATTTCTTGCGGTTGCAAGGGAAAGTGCCCGGGGAAGGGGTAGAGCGGGAGGGAAGGGAAGAATTGACAAGGGAGTTGCGGAGGGAGCGGTCTTTGCGGAAGGCAGACAGGGGGGGAGATGGGAAGATGTGGCGAGTGGAGGGGTCACGTTGGAGGTGGCGAAACTGGCGGAGGACTATGTGTTGTATTTGCCGGCTGGTTGGGTGAAAGGTGAGGACCAGGGGGACTCTGCCCTTGTTGCGAGTGGGGGAATGGGGAGAGAGGGCAGTGTTGCGGGGTATGGAGGAGACCCTGGTGCGAGCCTCATCTATAGCAGGGGAGGGGAATCCCCGTTCTCTGAAGAATGAGGCCATTTGTGATGACCTGGTGTGGAACACCTCATCCTGGGAGCAGATGCGGCGTAGACGGAGGAATAGGGGATGGAGTCCTTACAGGAAGCAGGGTGGGAGGAAAAGTAGTCCAGGTAGCTGTGGGAGTCAGTTGGTTTGTAGTGGATGTCGGTCAGGAGTGTATCACCTGCAATAGAGATGGTGAGGTCAAGGAATGGTAGGGAAATGTCGGAAATGGTCCAAGTGTATTTGAGTGCCGGATGGAAGTTGGTGGTGAAATGGATGAAGTCAGTCAGTTATGTGTGGGTGCAGGTGACACCAAAGCAGTCGTCGATGTAACGGAGGTAGAGGTTGGGGATGGGGCCCTGGTACGCCGTGAACAAGGATTGTTCGACGTACCCGACAAAGGGGCAAGCGTAGCTGGGGCCTATGCGTGTACCCATAGCTACGCCTTGTGTTTGGAGGAAATGGGAGGAGTCAAAAGAGAAGTTATTGAGGGTAAGAACCAACTCCGCTAGGCGGAGGAGGGTGTCAGTGGACGGGTATGGGTTGCTCCTCTGGTCGAGGAAGAACCGAAGGGCTTTGAGACCGTCCTGGTGGGTTCGGTGGGGCACGAACAGGCAGAGACAATGAGTCTGCCAGGGCAGTCGGGTTTGTGGATTTTGGGGAGAAGGTAAAATCGGGCCGTGTGGGGCTGGGAAACGATGAGGTTGGAGGCTCGGGGGGGGGTAGGGAGCCGGAGCTGATGAAGTCGGTTATGGTGCCGAGATGGTGGCCTGGTCTTCGTCAGTGGGTTCATGGCCCAGGGGTAAGTAGGAGGAGGTGTCCGAGAGTTGGCGCGCGGCCTCCGCTTTGTAGAGCTCGACGCTCCAGACTACCACGGCACCTCCCTTGTCGGCGGGTTTGCTAACCCAGTCTGGGTTGTTGCGGAGTCGATGGCAGTACATTCGGGGGTGGAGAGATTGGAGTGAGACGGGAGTGGAGAAGTCGAGGCGGTTGATGTCCCGACGGCAGTTCTGGATAAATAGTTCTAGAGCCGGAAGGCTATGAGGGGGGGGCTGGATAAATAGTTCTAGAGCCGGAAGGCCACGGGGGGGGGGCTGGATAAATAGTTCTAGAGCCTAAATATGAGTCCAGTGTCAAATACACATTGAATATAGACCTCCTGGTCTCTATGTAAATATTGTTAATTGTTTAAAACTTTTATATATATAAAAAAAAACAAAAAGATAAAAAGAAAAAACAAAAAAACAAAACCCCCCTAAACTAGGAAAAAAAAGCAAAACAGAATCTGGGCTGCAAAGAATGTAAACAATTTAAGTCCCTGTTTGTCGTCAAGTCCGTTCCACCTTTAAAGGTAAAATAATTATTATAACGGTTGGAGAGGGGACAATTTATGTCATGTGAAAATGTTGAATAAATCTTCCCCAAGTTCTATCAAATTTAACCAAGGGTTCAACAATGTCACTTCTAATTTTTTCTAAATTTAAACATGATATCGTTTCAGAGTACCAATGGAGTGTGGTCAGAGGGTTAGAATCTTTCCATTTAAATAGAATAGATCTTCTGGCAATTAATGTGGTAAAAGCAATCAACCGATGGGCGGAACGGGACAGATGAATAGAATCTAACATTAGTAGCCCAAAAATTGCAGTAATAGGATGAGGTTGTAAATCAATACCTAAAACTACAGAAATAGTATCAAAGATTTCTTTCCATAAAAGCTTTTCAAAGCATTTTTTTACTCATCATAGTGTCTATTTGATTCACAAATGTTCACTTTCACCGCTGCCCTCATGTTTTGATATCTGTCTCCTTATAAAATAAGTAAACTAGTACATAACATAACATAACAGAGAAAGATGGCTGCACACACACACAATGTTGGAATCAAATACAGGAATGATTTATTTCCAAGTCAAAGGTCACTGACTGATTTACTGAGCATGTGCCAGAATGATCACATCTATTATGCATAAATTACATGGATATTGTCACAGTATATGCATGGCACTGTTGCTTAATTGACACAATCTTAATGTCACTCTTGTACTTTTAGCTTAGTTTAGAGATACAGCGAGGAAACGCGCCGTTTGGCCCACCAAGTCTGCTCCTACCAGCAATTCCTGCACATTATCACCATTCTACACACACTAGGGACAATTTACAATTATACCGACCCAATTAACCTACAAACCTGTACGTCCTTCGAGTGTGGGAGGAAACCGGAGATCCACGCAGGTCACGGGGAGAACGTACAAACTCTGCAAGGCAGAAACTCTACCGTGCTGGCCCTTCAAATAATCATGCAGACTCACAGGATGGAAATCTGTTTCCATTCTGTTTCTGTTGGCTCCAAGGCGACTGATGATAGCAAAGTCGGACCCATAGACTATATGGACCCATCGAGGGCAGAAGGTGGCAAAACCGAATGAGGCAGATGGGTCATTTGGGAAGTGGTGACCTCCTTGTGCTCTTTACAGTGGGCCTCTGTAAGCTAGTGCCAAGAAGCACAAAGTGTCTTTTAAATGCATCATCTGCAATTTAAATGGATGTAGCAATTCCAAGCAGTCTTGGGAATTGCGATGAGGCTTTGGGAACATGAAATCATAGTCTGTGGCCTCTAGTTTTAGAATTGTCCACCCTGAGAAAAAGACGGTGTGTGTTAATTATATCCATGCTTCACATGATCTTGCTCACCTCAATAATGCTGCAGTCTCCTAAGCTCCAAAGAGAAAAGTTCCAGCCCATCCAATCTCTGTCTATAACTCAAGCCTGCAAGCACAGGTAACATTCTGGTGAATCTTTGCTGCACCCTGTCCAACTTAGTAACATCCTTAAGGGGCTGTCTCACAGCGGCAACCTAATCTGCAGGTTTAGAAGAGTTTGCCCTCGACTCAAACTCGCAGCATTGTCGACACGTGGTCCTAGGAGGTCCTGTGAGGTCACTGGAAATCTCCTTCATGCTGGAGGGAAGTTCCCGCATACTCGCAGCTTCAGTTTGGTCGAGGAAAATCTTTCAGCATGTTGAAAATTTTTCCACGAGTAAAAATTGGTCGGCATGGTTCTTTTGAAATTGTAGTGCAGTGGAGTGGGGTCGCTATGTAGTTATAGGCAGTCGAAGGCAGCCGTAGGCAATATCTGTAATTTACCTTCCTGTTCATCACGGGTGTGAATTTCAGACAGCGCTCCCCTGCTTTCCCTGGCCCCCGCCTTTGCGATATGTTTGTGTGTGCGGTCGGTCGATCCAGCTCACGGTTTCATCGCTGAGGGTCGATCCAGCTCGAGGTTTTTCAGGCACCTGCCCTCGAGCTTGAAGGTCGAAGACAGTCGCTGAAAGGTCGAGTCAGTGAGATAGGCCCTTTAATGTCACTCAAACTGGAACTGGCAGGCGAGGTAAAAGAAAATCCCAAGAGGTTCGATTGGTTTATTAAGAGTAAAAGGATGGCTTGGGAAAGAATAGTTGCTCTTGAAGGTCAGTGTGGCCGTCTTTGTGCAGAACCACATGAGATGGGAGGGATATGAAGTAAATACTTCACATCTGTTTTTACTGTGAAGATCATGGAAGTTATGAAATTGCGGCATAGGAATTGTGATGTCTTAGAACATGTACGGATTACCAAAAGAGGAGCTTTTGGCAGTTATAAAGTGCATTAAGGTGGTTAAATCCCCAGTAACAGACCCAATACATCATTGGACGTTACGGGAAGCATCCTTAAATATTTCCTCTGTTCTCCTAATGTACTTTCACTGCAACAGGCAGAGTGCCTGTTATGGAAGTTTGTTATCTGGTATTGTGCCTGCTGTTGGAGTCAATCAGGGGCCTCGTACTGGACATATTCCTGAGAGCTTTAGCTGATGTTGAATCAAGGAGACCTTGAGAAGACACCAGTGATGGTACATCACCATTGCCCTGAAATGCATGGTGTATGTAATCTAAGACTGGGAAACACACAAGGCAGAATCACTGCTGTGTGGTTGACGGTGAGCTTGTGATGAGTTTGAGATGTTGGTCTTCAAATATTCTTTCCTTCAGAGATCCAAAGTTTGAGCTGCTGCATATGAATTACAATAAAATGTTGCCTTTGCTACATGATGAATCACGAGATATGGGAAATTATCCATGTGCTTCGACCTCATTGTGCATCTAGGTCTAGTTGCTGAAGAAACTCACTTTTGTGGACTGAGTCTAAAACCCTTTCTCTAGTAAGCTTCAGTAAAGAAATCAATGTTGACTCTGAGGTTGACGTCAAAATCAGCGTATACCCAAATGTTGTCTGCGTCCCACAGCTTAATGACAGCATCTAGGATGACCTTGCCTCTGAAGTTTAGGTAACATTAATTATACAGTTTCCCAATCACTGGGTAGATTAGCACCACTCCAAAGGAAAGCTTGTAAATGAGATGGGGTAGTGCAGTGAGATAGGCGGAGAAGAAGACTGAGACAATAGTGAGGCTTTTCTTGGTTTGAGTCTAATGCAGGATTAGGTCTGCAGTGGACCTATTCTTTAGAATCATAGCATGTGTATCAGATTGGTGAGTTCAAGTTGCTTTATCCTGCATGTTGGTTCTCTCACTACCTTCTACGGACCAGGTCTGAATGCTATGTTCTTGGCCCAGTCTTTGGTGCTAACAAGCCTCCTAATCGGTTGAAGGAGGGTTCCGACCCAAAATAGCAGCTATCCAAGTTCTCCGGAGAGGCTGCCTGACCTGCTGAGTTAATCCAGCACTTTGTGTCCTTTTGTATAAACCAGCATCCTCAGTCTTTCATTTGTACGGGCAAACAGGTCTATCTCAGTGATGGACACTGAGGTTCTCCACCCAAAGAACATCCCTTGCTTCTGCTGCCCAGTGTTTCTGCCAAGACGATATACCTCTTCATCTCTAGACTATTTCTTAAGCTGGCCAATTCCTACCCATCATGTTTCACTCAGGCCAACAGTGCCTGGATCATGACAGCTGATCGACATTCTGATCTGTTGGAATTATCCATGAAATCCCTGGCATCTCAGATCTCAAGCATCATGTTGAGAGGTGTAAATTGACTGTGTGTGGTGTCTATTAACATGGGGGGAGCCATTGTTCACTACCTACCACATTGATTTGACAGAGCAAGGTCTTGCTAAAGGAATAAGGGAGATTACAATGACTGGAAATCATTCAATGCTGCGTTCACAGATATAGGTGGGCATGTGCATGCCTATTCACGCCTAATCCTCTACATTACTTTACTCATTGTTTTATTTTTACTCATCCACCATTCATTCAAACGTCATCACACTTAATCTTTCCCACATCTGAATTTCCCCCTTCACCTAAATTTCCTTACACCTTCCCTAGATCCCCTCCCATCCTTTATTTCCCCTGCCTCTCTCTCACATCGTCCTTCATTCCTGCTCCAGACTCCTTCCCTCTATCTGTCCTCTGCCCCTCTGCTTGCCTTCTCCACCTCTCTGATTTTTGTCTCCCTTCCAGCTCTCTTCTCTGTACCCCAATACATTCTCTCCTTCCCCTCACTACTCTGCTTTCCTTCATTACCTTTCTCCCTCCCCAACCTTCTTGCCACCATTTTCACTGATTTCACCCTTGCACTCTAGTCCTAAGAAAAAAACACAGCAAAAGGTTTATCGCCTGATATTGGCCAAAGGACTTCGTCCCTCAGTTTCTGAGTGGATCTGTCTGAGACCTATAGTCCAGAGGAAACCTCAGGCGTTGCACAGGTAGCTCTGCCTGAGCCGCTGGCCTGTCCTCCTCATGACAGCATGTAGTCTCCAAGTGATTATTGAGTCCTAGTACATTCTTTACCTGTCGATGAAGAGGGATCGTCAAGGGAGTGACTCACATCTCCGCCATAACCAGAAGGACCATTTGCATATTTACTGTGGTTTGAACATTGAAAGACTTGGCGAGCAGTGGTTTGTTGTACATAATATCTTGAAGCACAGGTTAAAGAGAGGACAGAGGATGTAGATTTATTTTAGTGTGTACTCGTCTGTGGTGAGAGGTCAGCAGGGCAAGAAGAAGAAATAGTAAAAACACAGTCATAGAGTTGTACAGCACCGAAACAGCCCACCATCTACATGCCGACCTTTCTGTCCACCATCCTATCCGCTTTCATTAAGACTGCTTTGCTTATTTATTTATTTATCTATCTATTTATTTTTAGGGAATTTCCTGTCCTACAGAGAGGCACTTTGAGGCACTCCAAGGCCTGCCTGTCACATCATTTCACTGCTAGTGTGGCCTGCACTATGAAAGCTTTGCAGCCCCCCCCCACCGTGTTTTTATAAAGCCATTCACAGTAGGCTGTGGAGGCCAAGGCAATGGATATTCTTAAGGCCGAGATTGACAGATTCTTGATTAGTATGGATGTCAGGGGTTGAGAGGGAAAGATCGATCAGCCACAAATGAATGGCAGAGAAGACTTGATGGGCCGAATGGCCTACTTCTGCTCCCATAACTTATGGACTTATCCCAATCTGTCAAGAGTCTCTAGCTTCCAGTTACGCTATTCTGCCTGGTGATCCAGTCCATATAGGTTTGTTTATGAAGAGACTCTTAACATTGAACCTTTATTTACTCTTCATAACTTTCTCCCTACTTCTCTGTTGACCTAAAGAGTTGTGTAAATGTTTGTCTCCTCATATCTGCGTATTGCATAAGCATTGTATGTGCTAGTACAGGGGTCGGCAATGTTGTTCTGCATAGGAGCCAGGAGCCATGTCTGTGAGCGGTTGGCGGGCCACATCAATCGCCATAGTTAATGAATAATTAATGATAGTTTTAAAAAATCGCAAAAAAATGTAGCAAAAAAGACAATTATCCCCGTGACAGATTACAACTAAAGTGCAACACTGTGGCCGGAGCAGAATTCCTCACCGACCCCGCTGATGCATCGTTTTCCTCCAGCCCGCCCGCCTCTGGGCTCCCGAGGAAACCGCTCCAGCACCGCCTCGCCAAAGCCGCTCTCAGCCCGCTTCAGTTTCACACATGCTACGGCACCGGAGTGTGGGGTTCTTTCACTCCGGGTGGTCGGGAGGATGGAAGAGGGGGTGGGAATGTAGGGACGGAAAGAGAGAGTGAGTCGACAGGTATGGAATTGGGTGTGTGTGTGTGTGAGAAATACTCTCGGATGAGTGTTGTGTGTGTTTTGTGTTACGCCTGAGGTCCGGATCCGGCCCGTGGGCCGTAGGTTGCCGACCCCTGTGCTAGTGGATAGAAAATTAGCCCCGTTCCATAAAGATTGTTAGGTCTGATTACTGTGTACAGGTGAAGATAAATGTACTCCAGTTTCCATTGAGGATATTGCTATCATTCTGCCTGCAAGGCCAGGACCAATCATCCAGTAAATATTTCTCCCATCTGAGCGTGTGGTGGGAACAGCATTCTCTATGGTTTGGTTTGCTCTGGACACACCTTGGAGGCTCTGCATTACTTTGCTTTCTTCTTTCATTGGACTTGAATTCCCACAAGTTCATCGATGGTTACCAAGGTTACTGACGGCATGTACAGGCTTAACAGAAAGTAGGCAAATGCCCATCTGATAATCTTGCGATTGGCTTTCCATTGATTCTGCTAATTTCTCCATCCAGCTCAGGATCCCAATGAGACCTCTTACCCATGTTCCAGTCATTACTACATACAAGTCAGCAACTGGAGTAGGACCATCTGACATGCGTCATCATTCAGTTGACCACGGTTAATTTTATTGGAACCTCAGCTCCTCATTCCCACCTTCCCCCAATATACTTTCACTGACTTGCATAATATCGACCTCTACCTTAAAAATGTTCTAAGGTTCTGCTTCTAACACCGTTCAAGGAAGGGAATTGCAAAGACTCTCAATCCTCTGAAAGGGAAATGTTGGTCTGATCTCTGACTATCATGCAATGCGCTGGTAGGGTTGGTGGTGGAAGCAGGTATGCTACTGGCATTTAAGAGCTTGGAGATATGCAGAGAATGGATTGATATGGATCACATACAGGCAGAGGAGATTAATTTAATTTGGCATCATGTTCTGTGCAGACATTGGTGGCTGAAGTGCCTGTTTCTGTGCTATGTTGTGTTCTAAGCAGGTGACCCCTTATTTTTAAAACAGTGTCCTAGTTCCTCCTGAAACCTCCTCTCCACGTCTATCATGTGACTGTTAAAGCCTCAGGATTTTATTGGGATCCTGGCAGTGGCAAAGTGTGCCGACAAGCCAGGACTACTGGAATTCTGCAGCAGCTTGTGAATCCCAACGCATTTTAAACAGTGTCAGACTACCTTTCTGCAATTGCAGCTACAATTTGGCTTGAGCTTCCAGGGATTTTATTCTATTTTTAAAGACAGATTTTTATGAGCAGCTGGTTTGTGCTTTCTGTGGCTGAGGGAGTGAGGAGGTAGTTTGGGTGAGGCCAAGATCATGACTGTTGCCTGCCACCACGCCAGCAACCCCGCGCGAGATAACAGTTATAACAGGCAGCATCAGTTTAATATTAAACACGGCAAACCTTCCAGGCCAATGTAAGGGATATGAAGGTTAAAGTGAATTGCATTCATAGAGTCAAACAGCATAGTATCAGACCCTTTGGTCCAACTTGCCCATGCCAACAAATATGCCCCATTTATGTTAGTCCCACCTACCCGCGTTTGGCCCATATCCCTCTAAAACTTTCTTATTCATCTAAACCCTTCCTATCTTGCCTAAACCTTACCCAATAGTAACATTTCCATGTTCATTTTAGAACATAGAACAGCACAGCAAAGAAATAGGCCACAATCTTTGTGCCGAGCATGATGCCATTAACTGATCTCATCTGCCTGCACATGATCCATTTCCCTCTATTCTCTGTACTTCCATGTGCCTATCTAAAAGCCTCTTAAACACCACTATCGTATATGCTTCAACCATCCTGGCAATGTGAAGACTAGCCCCCCACCACTGAGTAAAAAGCACGTACCCCACATCTCCATTAAACTTTTCCCTCACCTTATGGCTATGCCCTCTTGTGTTGGGCATTTCCACCCTGCGGAAAAAGATTCTGACTGTCAACCCGATTTATGCCTCTCATTTTCTGGGATGGAGTGCCTCATTTATAAAGAGATACTGGATTAGGTATTTTCCTAGTGAGGTTGATTGGCGGTTTGATTCAAGTATACATAATTATGAGCATACAATGATGGTGGCAGCGAGAAGTGAAGGTGAAAGATAAGACAGTACTAAGAACTTTTGAAGCTTTGTCGGTGCCAGAAACATGGCCAATCTTTTTTTGTACTGCCTAGGTGAGGTAAATAAAGGGATATGGGGAGAAAGCAGGAACGGGGTACTGATTCTGGATGATCATATTGAATAGCGGTGCTGGCTCGAAGGGCCGAATGGCCTACTCCTGCACCTAATTTCACTGTACCTAGGTATATGTGACAATAATGTATCATTGAATCATAGAATTGAAGCATTGAAGATAGACACAAAATGCTGGAGTAACTCAGCAGGACAGGCAGCATCTCTGGATAGGAGGAAAGGGAAACATCACCCATTCCTTCTATCCAGAGATGCTGCCTGTCCCGCTGAGTTACACTAAAGGCAGCCACAGAATGCTGGAGTAATCCAGCATCTGCAGTTCTTTCCTACACATTGAACCATTGAATTGAATCATTGAATCGAACGTCCACAGTTTGCTCCGTACTCATTCCCCACATCATCAGAAAGTGCCCTAAAGGTCTGAGATTGTCTCGGGAAGTAAGACATGCTGACCTCAGTCCACGGAAGTGGAGTGGCATCTCCTGAGGGCAATAGAGGGCATGTTTGAGATAGTCACGAGTCGTGGCGTTGACAGAGGTGACCGCTGGAGGTCCTGCAGGTCTGGGTGAGTGAGTGAATTCATGCACAACCTCGACAGCTCTGTAGAGTGGCTGGAAGGAGCCAATGGCATTGCCCTGTGCCGGGCTGTCGATTGATCCAGAGCCATCAGGACACAGGCCCTCAGAATAAGAGCATGAGAAATTGCATATCTCCTCTGGCCAGGACTTAACAGATCCTTGGACATTGCAAGATGGTGCTGAACATGGTGACAATGAGGTTGAGAAGGAAAGATGAGGGTTTCCATACCAGTGCATCGTAGATGTCCTCATTCTTTAGGAAACAGGGGTTTCTCTCTTCCATTACTTTCCCCTGCAATTGCAGGAAATGCAACACCTGTCCTTTTATCTCCCCCCTCGACTCCATCCAAGGACCTAATCAGTCTTTCCAGGTGAGGCAGAGGTTCACTTGCACCTCCTCCAACCTCATCTACTGAATTCGCTGTTCTAGGTGTCAACCTCTCTACATCGGTGAGACCAAACGCAGCTCGGCAATCGTTTCGCTGGACTCTGCTCAGTTCGTCTTAACTTACCTGATCTTCCGGTTGCTCAGCACTTCAACTCCGCCTCCCATTCCCAATCTGACCTTTCTGTCCTGTGCCTCCTCCATTGTCAGAGTGAGTCCCAGCGCAAATTGGAGGAACAGCACCTCATATTTTGCATGGGTAGTGGTATAAACATTGACCTATCCAACTTCAAATAGCCCTGCTTTCCCTCTCTATCCCCTCGCACTTCCCAGTTCTCCCACCAGTCTTATTGTCTCCGACGACATGTTATCTTTGTCCTGCCCACTCCCCTGACATCACTCTGAAGAAGGGTCTCAACCCAAAACGTCACCCATTCCTTCTCTCCAGAGATGCGGCCTGACCTGCTGAGTTACTCCAGCATTTTGTGTCCACGATAGATCAGCCATGATTGGATGGAGGAGTAGACTTGATGGGCCGAATGGCCTAATTCTGCACCTCTAACCTATGAACTTATGAGTGTGTGTTGTTCCAGAAGAAGATTTATTGTACTCAGATATTGTATTAGTGGATAAAATGCAGAACAAGCTTTTCACTATCTCTATGTATGTGGCAATAATTACATCATTGAACTATTGAGTTGCCTAGATACATCAGTAAACTTTTCTCCCCAAAGAGGTGTCTGGATGGCATAAGTTTAACTGTCGAATCAAGGAACTGTAAATGCTGGTTTACAAATAAGAACACAAAGAAGAGTCTGAAGCAGGGTCCTGACCTGAAATGTCACCTATCTTGGTTTCCCAAAGATGCCGCCTGACCGTCTGAGTTACTCCATGTATCATTTTTAGGCGTAAGCTAAGGTTAGGCACAAGGCACCATTTTGGGTAACGAGTAAGGGGTGAAGAGACATTAGTTGGAAGGAAGATTTGTTCAGCCAGATGGTAGCTGGAGTTTGGGATGCGCTGTCTGGGAGGGTGGTGAAAGCTGAGTTTCTAGATGAGCACTTGAATCGCCGATGCACAGAAGGCTCTGGACTAAGAGCTGGTAACTTGAATTAGTGTAGATGGGTGTTTGAAGGTCAGTAGTATTGGATGAAGAGCTAGTTTCTGTTCTGTATGACTATTTGACTCCATGTATTGGGGCATTGAGAATGGGAAACTTGGGTAATGCATGGGGTAGCAGCCTGGCTGGGGTGTGGACATCCTGGCAGACTAAACCATGACACTCCATCATGGTCTGCGGTTCATAGCTGTCCGGGGGGGGAGAGGGGGGTCAGATGGGAGGGATGAAGTTTGGAGCCAAGTTTGCGAGGAAGGGCAGTGCCAGTCAGTCATTGAGGGGATGTCGTACCAATGCCAGTCATTGAGGGGATACAGAAAGAGCCTAAGATGTGAGTCTGGAGAAAGAAGATAAGGCTGTTAACACGGTGTTTATTGGGCTTGTTCAGAAATATTTTTTTTTGTGGGTAACCAGGTTTAATTGCAAAGAACGATATGTCCCAATAAAACCTGTTGTCCTGGAACCTGGACCCAAGAGAAGAGACCAAGGACCAGGACCTTGTGGCAGTCCAACAGAATGGCCTCCTAGCAAGAGGGAAGTAATATTACTGGTGATTCAGACCCATCCTCAGGACTGTGCCTTCACAGGGATGTTGGCCCACCATTACTACTGCCTTCGGGGCAGAAGATTTGTCCCATCACATGAGACTGTGAAACTCCCTTCAACATTGTCCCATGGTCTGGAGATTCTAATTCCTGGAAGAGCATAGCTAAGCCACAGCAACCCCGCTCGGACTCATGATACCCTACGCCCAGAGCTTCCTCTGGGACCTCTGTCAACCTTATGTACAGTGGCTTGCAAAAGTATTCATACTCCTTGAACTTTTCCACATTTTGTCACGTCACAACAACAAACATAAATTTATTTCATTGGGATTTTATGTGATAGACCAACACAAAGTGGCGCACAATTGTCAACTGGAAGGAAAATGATACATGGTTTTCACATTTTCTTACAAATAAAAAACTGAAAAGTGCGGCGTACAAAAGTATTCAGCCCCCTTTACTCCGATACCCCTAAATAAAATCCAGTGGAACCAATTGCCTTCAGAAGTCACTTAATTAGTAAATAGAGTCCACTTGTGTGTAATCTAATCTCAGTATAAATACAGCTGTTCTGTGATGGCCTCGGAGGTTTGCTAGAGAACATTAGTGAACAAGCAGCATCATGAAGCCCAAGGAACACACCAGACAGGTCAGGGATAAAGTTGTGGGGAAGTTTAAAGCAAGGTTAGGTTATAAAAAATATCCCAAGCTTTGAACATCTTACGGAGCACTGTTCAATCCACCATCCAAAAATGGAAAGAGTATGGCACAATTGCAAACCTACCAAGACATGGCCGTCCACCTAAACTGACAGGCCGGGCAAGGAGAGCATTGTTCAGAGAAGCAGCCAAGAGGACCATGATAACTCTGGAGGAGCTGTAGAGATCCACAGCTCAGGTGGGAGAATCTGTCCACAGGACAACTATTAGTCGTGCACTCCACAAATTGGGCCTTTATGGAAGAGTGGCAAGAAGAAAGTCATTGTTGATACAAAGCCATAAGAAGTCCCGTTTGCAGTTTGCCACAAGCCATGTGGGGGACACAGCAAACATGTGGAGGAAGGTGCTCTGGTCTGATGAGACCAACTTTGAAGTTTTTGGCCTAAATGCAAAACGCTGTGTGTGGTGGAAAACTAACACTGCACATCACCCTGAACACACCATCCCCACTGTGAAACATGGTGGTGGCAGCATCATGCTGTTGGGATGCTTTTCTTCAGCAGGGACACGGAAGCTGGTCAGAGTTGATGGGAAGATGGATGGAGTCAAATATAGAACAATCTTGGAAGATAACCTGTTAGAGTCAGCAAAAGACTTGAGCCTGGGGCAGAGGTTCACCTTCCAGCAGGACAATGACCCTAAACATACAGCTAGAACTACAATGGAATGCTTTAGATCAGAGCATATTCATGTGTTAGAATGGCCCAGTCAAAGTCCAGACCTAAATCCAATTGAGAATTTCTGGCTAGACTTGAAAATTGCTGTTCACAGACGCTCTCCATCCAATATGACTGAGCTTGAGCTATTTTGCAAAGAAGAATGGGCAAAAATGTCAGTCTCTAGATGTGCAAAACTGGTAGAGACATACTCCAAAAGACTTGCAGCTGTAATTGCAGCAAAAGGTGGTTCTACAAAGTATTGACTCAGGGGGGCTGAATACTTTTGCACCCAGCACTTTTCAGTTTTTTATTTGTAATAAAATTTGGAAACCATGTGTCATTTTCCTTCCACTTCACAATTATGCACCACTTTGTGTTGGTCTATCACATAAAATCCCAATAAAATACATTTACGTTTGTGGTTGTAACGTGACAAAATGTGGAAAAGTTCAAGGGGTATGAATACTTTTGCAAGCCACTGTAACTTTTGAGTGAATCATGGAGCTTCACAGTCGCCATCGTGCATGTTGCTGAAGGGTATGAAGAAGAGTCTCTACTCAAAACATTTCCATTTCAGGTCAGTTTAGTTTATTGACAAGTGCACCGAGGAACAGTGATAAGTTTTTGTTCCATGCTAACCAGTCAGCGGAAAGACAAGACCATTCGCAGTGTCCAGATACATGATAAGGGAATAACATTTAGTGCAAGGTAAAGCCAGTAACATCTGATCGAAGGTAGTCAGCGGGTTCCCTATGAGATAGCTGTTCCTTTTCACCTCTTCGTATTCTCTAGAAATGCTGCCAGACCCGCTGAGTTACTCCAGCTTTTTGTGTCTATCTTCGGTGTAAACCAGCATCATGTAGTTCCTTCCTGCACATTGTGTGTTACTGATGTCTGGGTGGTCATAGGGATGCACCCAATGCATTACTGTTAGCAAAGTGTCAGCAACTGTCGTCAATCGCATGCAGTAAATCGCAATTTAAATGCAATAAATTGATGCAAATCTCATACTGCAAATCGCTATTTAAATGCCATAATGATGTAAATTGCAGTGCAAACTGAAGTATAAATGTGGTTAATTATCATATAAATTTCAATAAATTGCGATTCATGTAGTGAATTGCAATAAGCTGTGGTAAATTGCATGAGTCTTGGGAGCTGCTCAGGTCCCATTTAAGCAGCTCATTTCAGTAGTAAACCACCTGATTGGTGTTCCTAACATTGGTGTGGGCAAGTTGGGCCGAAGGGCCTGGTTCCACGCTATAAGACTCCATGACTTTATAACTCTATTGGAGATGAGCAAACATCCCTGGAATTATGGCAGCAAAATCCGAGGGAGGGAAATCTGGCTGCATATTTGAATGGAAGCAGGATCGGAACCTGTTTTTGAGTCAAGGGAGGACAAGCAGAATCTTAGCACCCAATTAGCATTCGTCGAGGCAGCTCAACACTACGGATAAAGACGGTTGTTTTGTCTCCCTTAACATTTTCTGAGGTTCAGTCTGCAGTTGGTACTATGTGGCTTTCACCGGGGAATTGTTAAGGAAAGAAATATTGCAGATAGTAACAAAAAAATTGCTGACAGGCCTGCTTCAGTGGTGCAGTTCACAAACTGGCAACAGTCCCAGAGCAATAGCCATGTGTTAGTCTTGGCAAGAAACAGGACTCTGGCAACTATTGTAGGTCAGTGTTATTGTAATGTATTGTCTGGCTTGGAAGTGAAAGTGAGTGCCTTCTTTACAAAGCTGTCAGACATCATCACAAACCTGCCCTTCCCCAATGATCCCCAGCTCCTTCACGCACCCACCCAATGCAAGCCATTAAAATGTCTCTTTCTCTTCTTTCCACAGCTCCCACTGTGGCTCCATCTGACGTTGGAGGAGGTGGCGGAAACCACCGGGAACTGATGATAACGTGGACGGTAGGTTTGGAACAGATAGGTTTCTGCCCACTGAGTGCTCTTCAGCCCTGGCGACCAGTTATAATTGGACAAGGATGAATATAAATTCTTTATCATGTGTACTGTAGATGGTATGGATGTGGAGAGGATGTTTCCAGTAGTGGGAGAATCTAGGACCAGAGGGTACAGCCTCAGAATAAAACCTTTTGAATGGAGATGAGGAATTTCGGTGGCCAGCGGAATTTAGCCTGTGGAATTCATCACCGCATTGACTGTGTTGGCCAGTCATTGGGGATTTTAAAAGCGGGGATAGATGGCAAGGGCGTTACAGGGAGAAGGCAGGAGAACTTGGTTGTGAGGGAAATATAAATCAGCCATCTGGCAGAACAGATGCGATGGGCCAAATGGGCTAATTCTGCTCTTATGCCTTGTGGTCTTCGTATAATAATTAAACAGCCTCCTTTCTTAACACAATTCCTCTAAGTTTACTGCATTTCCCAACCTATTCTTTGATTAAGAACTACAATAAATCCAATCCAAGGACTTTAATAATGCTCAGTGAATTGTGTAGAGATCTTGATCTGCAGCTTTTATTTCCTGTTTGAATACACCATAAAAGTGCATGTATCGTCCGAGATCATTCTGAATTGACGCCATAATTTCCACGGGAGCTGCCAACAAACAGCGTTCCACAAGACATCTGAAACCTGTGCATTGTAGAGCGGAGGTCAGGAACGCTCCAGGGGCACATCCTACATCTCCTGCCATATTGGGAACGCAGTCACCAACTATCCGATTCATCTTAAGAGGGTCACCAAACTAAATCAATAATGAAATTGCAGTTTTTCCCAATCTCAGTGTTTGTTTCTCAGTTAAATGTTTCAGATGTAAATTTATTATTTCTCTTTTTTATTTTGTTCCCCTCTAGTTGCAGTTGTGGGACCTTTTGTGTACGCCTGAGAGAGAAGGCCCTAATTTTGGACTAATAGTTAATCTGAATGACCCACTTCTCAGTTGTGTGG
The DNA here is from genome assembly GCA_035221665.1 of Okamejei kenojei. Lineage (NCBI taxonomy): Eukaryota > Metazoa > Chordata > Chondrichthyes > Rajiformes > Rajidae > Okamejei > Okamejei kenojei. Next base: position 37,238,864 of record CM069149.1, read on the forward strand.
CACAGCCTCAGTACAGTGACATCAACCAGGGGGGTGTGCTGGTGTAATCTAAACAGAGAATGCAGTAAATGCTCAACTTGTCAGGCAGCGTTAGTGGGGGGAGAAGCAGTGTTTCATCGGAAGCTCTCCAATCTGAAATGTTGACTCTGTTTTTCTCTCCACTGTCTGACCTGCTGAGTATTTCCAACATTCTCTTTATTTTTAAATAATGTCTGATCTCCGTCATCTGCCGCGTTTGTCTTGTAGATTGTGTCTTGCGTCTAAAATGGAGCTTTCAAGCTACTGTCTGCTGACTCAGAGACAAGGACTGCTGCCTGTCTGTCTCTGTACAATTCCACAAGAATTGTTTGAGGGATCACAACCATTCTCTAATAAATAGTTTGAATGTCAGGAAGTTTCTGACCCTCATATGTGGACAGACAATTTGATCTCAGATATCTTTCCAAATGTCTTTTAATTTGTGAAAGGAACATCATGTCTGATGAATCTGTTGCAGTCCTTTGAGAATGTGACTAGTGCAATAATAGTAAGATTAAATGAGAACTTACCAGTTTGAAGTTTGATCTTTATTTTATGAGGAGTTACGATGAGGGATTACGTGAAGAAGCCCCGCCAGGCGCATGCGCGTCATACTTCAAAGCAGCGCCGTGAAAACACAGAAACAAATAGCCGAAGTAACATAGTAAGGCTTTTAGAAGACTAGAACTACCAGATGATCTCTTAGATTATGAGGGTGGGAGCGGAGGCCACGTAATCCCTCAACGTAACTCCTCATAAAATAAGGATCGAACTTCAAACTGGTAAGTTCTCGTTTAATCTTCCTGTTTTATTTCGGAGTCACGTGAGTGACTACGTGAAGATTTCGAAGCTCTGTGATTTCATGCCCTGCAACGATTCCATGCTTACACCCTGCCATGCTAGGAAAAAATAGGATTATTTTTCCATTCCAAAGGAACTTCCATCATCCTAGCCGCCGACGTAGATGCCGCCCTGGTGGAGTGAGATTTGAAAACATTAGTATCCACCCCCGCTGCATCTAATACCACCCTTAACCATCTGGATATGGTTTGCACCGTGACCTTATGGTGAGGGCGTTTATGGCTTATGAGTAAAGCTCTCTCCGTGCCCCTAAGAGTCTTGGTGACTTCAATGTATTGTAAAATATTTGTCACAATGCAGCGCCGACGATCTGCAGGATAGGCCAGAAACTAATTTTTGGCCAGAGGAACCAGGTCGGTCGTGTTTGAGTAACCCCTGTATTAGAAAAGTTATCTTGCCACTTGTGACATACATGGCGTCCATATTTAGCTTGTGTAAGGACTGGACCCGTTGTGCTGTTACAAGTGCCATTATCATTACCATCTTGTATGTTAGTTTGTCCAGAGTGAGCCCCGATATGGGTGTCCATCCTCGTAACATAGTTAATACTATGCCTATATCCCATGTATGGGTGTATCTGGGCCTGGGGGGATTGGAATTAAATATACCCCTGATAAGTTTAGATACTAGTGGGTGTGATCCTATAGCCAGGTGATCACTCCCTTGGCCCAGATAATTAGAAAGGGCACTTCTTGCACAATTAATGGCACTGTAACTCAATCCTTCATCGAAATGAAGGGTGGCCAGAAACTCCAGTAATTCAGTGATGGTAGCTGAGTCGTATGTAGTGTTCGTCCTGGTGGAGAACTCTTCCCATTTTCCAACATATGTCAGGTACTGTTTCCTCGTGGACTCCCTGCACGACGCTGAGATGGCATTGATCGTCCTATCGGAGAGTCCGTATCCCAGGAATGGCCTGTTCAGAATCTGCAAATCAACAAGTTCATGCGGTCATGGCACGGATGACTTTCCCCTGTCACGGGGTGTACCAACAAACTCGGCCGTTTGTTGATCCGGAATGCAGGGTTTCTGAGGCCATCTTTTGTACTGCTGGGAACCATGGTTGGGTAGGCCAGTCGGGAACAACCAAAATACCCGTTGCGGAGTCTTGTTTAATTTTTTGTAAGACCCGACTGATGAGGCAGAAGGGGGGAAATACATAGCAAAACAAATCCCCCCAATACAGCGAGAAAGCGTCCAGCGCTGCTGCCCCTGGGTCTGGTTCCCAAGCAACATATGTTGGAAGTTGGTGATTAAGTCTGGATGCAAAAAGGTCGATATCTGGTGTCGCATACCATTCTATAATATCTGTAAACACTTTCCGATCCAACATCCATTCCATGTTGTCGTTGAATTTACGTGATCTGGTGTCTGCCACGGTATTTAGCTTACCTGGAAGGTAAGTGGCTGAAATCCAAATCTCTATTTCCAGACACGTGCCAGATATTATTAGCCAATTCATCACATGATATCGACTTTATTCCTCCCATATGATTAATATAGGCCACCACTGTGGTATTATCAATTTGTAACCGTACATGCAACTGGCGCATATCAGAGCAGTAGGCCCTCAGTCCATAAAATGCTCCCAGCATTTCTAAATAATTAATCCCTACTGCTTTAAACAGGGTTAATTCTTGTGTACTCCATCTGCCACCACAACTTGTGATGGTATTAGTTGCTCCCCAACCTTTAGCACTGGCATCAGTTTGTAATGTAACCGAGGGGTTCATGATAGTGATGGGGTTAGAACAATGCTGAGCATTTTCTATCCACCATTTTAATTCTGATTTTGCTTTCCCTGGTAGTTTCATAGGCCTATCGAAATGGCCTGCATGATTTTTGAGAGCTGAAATTTTTGCTCTTTGCAGATTTTGATAATGGAGAGGTCCAAATTGTGCTGCTGGAAACGCAGCCACTAATTTCCCAATCACTCTGGCTACTTGCCGAATAGATGGTTCCCTGATGCCAGTGAGGCTTTTGCATGCTACCACCAAGTCTGTTACTTTGTGTAGTGGCAAGATGATAGACATTCGAACAGAGTCAATAGTGAAGCCCAAATAATCCATTATAGTGGAGGGTTCCAATTTTGATTTATCTGGATGTATGATAAATCCCAGCTTTTGAAAAAGATGTTTTGTGGCTGATACTGCCAATGTAGCCATTTCCAAATTCTCACCTACAATGAGAATATCATCAAGGTAAGCCATGACGATATGGTTATGTTCCCTTAAGTATGCTAAAGCTGGTTTTAATAATTTAGTAAACAGCCGTGGTGCTGATGATCACCCATTGGGTAAGGCCTTATACTGCCATAGCTGTCCCATCCAGACAAATTTCAGGTATTTACGATGATCCTTGTGTATTGGTACTGAATAGTATGCATCTTTAAGATCGATGCAAGCCATGTAGTACCTATCAGAAATCAACTGTGTGGCTGTGACAAACGTGTCCATTTTGAAATGGGTATACTGAATGGAATTATTTAGTTCGGTCAAATCTATAATGATGCGGCAACCGCCATCTTTTTTGTTTTTTGTAAATATATTAGATACGAACTCTTGAGATTCTCTGATTGTATTCTCAATTACCCCTTTATTGATTAATCTCAACAGTTCAGCATGGCCTGTTGTTCTCTCTTTTTGTGAAAGTATGAACTTCCGGCTAGGCGTATGCTGAACTGGGATGGGGAGTTCTTTCACAAATTCAAGTTTGTAACCCTGAATACTTCCGAGTATGTAAGTATCAGATGTAAAAGTGTTCCACACGTGATGAAACAAGTGCAACCGTCCACCAATTTTTGATGAACCTAAACATGCAATGTTTTTGAGACATCCAGACCCACCTACCTCCATGGTTACCGCCGGTGTTGTGTGTGTTGTCTCTGCCCTTGTTTCTTCTGATGTTGTGTTGCTTCGTTGTGGGGGTGGCGCATTTTCCAAGAAGGCCGGGCTGGGCCATGGCCTAAAAAAGACCGCTGTGCAGGTGGACCGACCCTCAAGCTTTCACCACCAGGTGTTCTTTCATTGTATCGATGTCTGGTGGTTGTTAGGGGTACTGCCGCTATTGATAGTGAGGTTTAGAGGTGTTTGGCACCTTGATCAGGCCTATGGCCTTGGCCTCTTCATCTAGTTCTTTCACCTGCTTCGAAAGGTTGTCCCCAAACAGCAAATTTGGCGGCTGAGCACTATTGGTCCTGCATAATCCCGCAAATTTGGGATTAAGTGCTGGTTTAATGATGCTCTTCCTATAGTTGTTAATCTCAAACTGAGTATTACACCGTAATACTAAAGCATCTTGTAGCTCTTCTGGCAAATCCACCCCATCAGCTGTTCTGGTCACTGCTGTGATCCCTGCAGCCAGCAGTTTAAGGATCCTCTGTAGCTTCACCTCCTGGCTTCTTATAGATGGGCTCATGTGTCCCCAGATGGGGTTGTTGACTGCTGGAACATTGAGAGAAATGCAATTCTCTGGAGCAAGGTATTTTTCAGCCGTGGAGTTAATGGCTTGCTCCTGCAGCTGGTTTGTAGCCATGTAATTTATGCTGGCTGCCAGCTTTGGATGTATGGGCAGTCCTTTCTGTGTTGGCATAGCATGTTTATATGCCTTGCCCAGTAGTTCTTCTGGCACCCCTAACACAGATGACTGTTCAGCCATTGCCCCTTCTTCAGGGTCAGCCCAGCTCTGACCCCTAATGCTCCCCTGCGAAGAGGGTGAGACATTTGGCAGTCCTTGCAAGGATGCTGCTGTGGGTCTGCGAAGAGACCCACTGTGACTCTGCCCCTGCATAAGCAGGTCACACTGGAGCAATTGCTCCACCATCCGCTCCAAGCGGGAAAGACGCCCACCGTCGCTATCCGCGAATGGGGTGTCTTCAGGTCTGGACCCAGCTGAGTCAACAGCCCTGTCCGACTTCCGGGTGGCTTTGCCGCCGGTCCGCGGTGTACTTTCGGACTGTAGCGGCGGGAAGTCGGGAACTGCTGGTAGCACCTGCAGCTCTGGAGAAACGGCACGCTGCTGGCTGCTTTCCATAGCAGCTGTTTTTGCCGCTCCTCTCCTAGACTTGCACGACTCCATGGCGTTCCTGAAACACAAACACGCGCAGTCGCCACGCTCACCAGAATGGTAAGACTTACCTCATAAGTTTTTTAAACTTACACTGGAGGAGCGGCGCTCCTCCCGACTGTCGCTTCCGCAATGCGTTCGACGATATGTCGCGCATGCGTGCAGGCGGGGTCTTCACGTAGTCACTCACGTGACTCCGAAGTAAAATTGATGTGAAGGAGTGAGAATGTGTGGTGCATTTAGAATTCGCAAGCACATTTTGTTGAGACCCCGCACAGGAATCTTTGTATTTTCAAGATGTTCTGTTATTACTTCTTTCAATGTAGAGTCCAGCAGTTTTCCAACCATTGATATTAGAGCACATAGGCTTGGAGATAATACACTGACCAACTGAGAATTGGTTAGCCGACAGAAAGCAACGAGTGAGAACAGACAGATCTTTTTCAGGTTGTCCGCTGTGACGAGAGGGATGCCAGAGGTAACAATGCTTGAACCATTCACAATCTGTAGCAGTGATTTAGCTGAAGGGACGAGGTTAATCTGCCAATGGAGTCGAGGATAGACCACGTGGGTGCTGGAGGATGGACGCGCTGCCGAAAACAAAGGAGGATCTGGCGTGCGGGAACCGCCGTGAGGGCTGGTGGAAGAGCAAAGGAGGCATGGGGGAACTGTCGGGGAGGGGGGCAGGAGGAGAATAAAGGAGGACCTGATGTGTGATACTTTGTAATTTTGTCGCCATCCTTTGTGTGGCGACTCTTTGCATACCTTGAGTATGCGAAACAAAGAATACCACTGTGATTTGTCATGTGTGACAATAAAATATCATTCATTCATTCAAGCCTGGGAAAGGTAGTTGCAAGCCTTCACCACCAGGTCATTGCTTCCACAGTCACTCAGGGCTGCAGCTAAAGCCAAGACTGTGATTGAACTTGGTGATAGTTGTGGATACAATGCCTGGCATATTAGACACGTTCTGGGGGGTGAGAGTGGATTGCATGTTTCAATATTCAGCGTCGGCTCCCGTCAGCTCATTGAATGTTTGACAGCTTGAGGAGGTCTCAGGATCGATTCAGCCTCTGCTTCCACATTTATTGATCCCAGATGTGTGATGTGAATACACATGTCAGGACTGGAACCAAACTGACCGATTAAAAAAAATCTGATTATAATGCAATAAAGTTAATGACTGCAGCAGGCGCATACTGCTCCTTGCCATAATTAGTTCAAAATGGGAACACCAGTTAATAATTTAAGTTCAGATAAGAATTTCCAGCAATAGTGCACCATTAAAACATGGGGAATAGTGTAGGTGTTGCATTGATTCCCTATTCTGTTCGGTCAATATAACTGCTCCATTTACCTGAAAATAAACACAAAAAGCTGGAGTAAAAAGGAATAGGTGACGTTTCTTCGTTGCCTCGAACTGATTCGAACTCAAACCTATTCCTTTTCTCCAGAGATACTGTCTGACCCGTTGGGTTACTCCAGCATTTTGTGTCTATCTTCGGTTTAAACACAGCTACAGAAGGCTGTGGAGGCCAAGTTAAAGGATATTGTTTAGGCAGAAATAGATAGATTCTTGATTAGTACAGGTGTCGGGGGTTATGGGGAGAAGGCAGGAGAATGGGGTTAGGAGGGAGAGATAGATCAGCCATGATTGAATGGCGGAGTTGACGTGATTGGCCGAATGGCCTAATTCTACTATCTCTTATGATTATCATCTAATGATACACATGTTCTGTTTACCTGCTTTACCTCAGCTTTGCTTAATGGCGAAATGCAACAAAATCTATCAGTTTCAGAACTGGCCTGGCTGTATCCTTTGAGAGGGTTGGAGGTATTCTGTGATGCTCTACGTGAGGGGAAGTGCCTTGTGACATTGCCCCTCCCTGTCCAGTGGTGTGGCTTGACATTTGCTCTCCATATTTTAACTGTTGCAACAAATGAAGCCATTGCGTTTTGATTACCCAGTGGAATCTGTTAATTGTCTGAAACACCCCAGATGGATGCCTCTGATCTCACGTGTGGCTAACACTGTGCCCGTGTCTTCCGCCCCCTCTAGCCCTTGTCAAGGGAGTACCATTTTGGAAGCAGCTTTGGCTACTTGGTTGCATTCAAGCGAAGTGGAGAAAGAGAGTGGAGGAAGGTGACGGTGCCCAATCCTGAAGGCGACAGATACATTCATAAGGATGACTCCATGATGCCGCACACCCAGTTCGAAGTCAAGGTCAAAGCTTTCAACAGCAAAGGAAATGGCCCTTTCAGCCTGTCTGCTTTTATTTATTCATCAGAGAACGGTAAGTGGCAAGGGCATGCATTTAGCTTTTCTATCCAATTGTTTCTGATTTATTGGAGGCTAGTAATAGGACCCCACTTTATGTAAAAAGGAAGGAGAACTGCATACTTGTTAGATCATGGTGGAGTAAATGCCAGAATCCATAACAAAAGTTGTAACACTATGTAAGGAATAACAGGATTGGGCAGAGTAGACCTGGTTTGGAGTCATACAGCACAGAAACAGGCCATCTGGCTCAATTCATCCATACCAACAAAGCTGGTCCCACTTGCCTGCATTTGACCCATATAATCCCAAACTATTTCTATAAACAAAGTGCTAGAGTAACTCAGCGAGTCAGGCAGCATCTCTGGAGAAAAAGAATAGGCGGCGTTTCGGGTCGGAACCTTTCTTCAGACCGCCTGAAGTCTGAAGAAGGATTCTGACCAGAAATCTCACCTGCCTTTTTTCTCCAGCGATGCTGCCTGACCCGCTGAGTTACTCCAGCACTTTGTGTTTATCTTCAGTATAAATCAGCATATACAGTGCCTTCCTACACTATTTCTATATATGTACCTATCCAAATGTCTTTTAATTTATGAAGGGAAAATCATGTCTGATGAATCTGTTGCAGTCCTTTGAGAATGTGACGTGCAATAATCGATGAGGGACAATGAGAGTGTGTGGTATATTTAGATTTTTCAAGCATATTTTGTTGAGGCGCCGTACAGGAATCTTTGTAATTTTTTTCAAGATGTTCTGGTATTACATCCTTCAATGTAGATTGCAGCAGTTTTCCAACCATTGCTATTAGAGCACATGGGGTTAGAGATAATACACTGAATTGGTTACCTGACAGAAGGCAACAAGTGGGAACAGAAAGATCTTTCTTAGGCTGTCAGGTGTGACAAGTGGGATACCAGGGGCAGCAAAGTGTGGGCCATTCACAATCTATAACAGTGATTTAACTGAAGGATCCATATCTTATATTTGCAAGGTTGCTAATGAAACAATTCTAGGTAGCTGTGAGGAGGAGGGAGGCCACAATGAGACTTCAGCAGGGTTCAGAGAAGCTGATTGTGCGTAGAAAAAGCACAAGGGTGCAATATAATGTGGAACAATGCAGTTATGCACATTGGTACAGAAAACTTTGGTAGAGAGAAAAATTGGTATTTTTTTAATGGTGAGAGATTGGGTGATATTAATGTTCAAAGGCACTCTCATGCACAAGTCACAGAAAGTCAACTTGTAGGTGCAGCAAGAGATTAGGAAGGTCAGTCGGTAATTGCCCTTTATTACTGGAAGTCTTGAATAAAGTTGACACTGAAATGATATAGACCCTTGTTGAGACCACTGCAGGAGTATTTGTACATCATATTGTTTCCTTAGCTAAGAAAGGACTCACTTACCATTTGGGGAGTGCAGCAAGCTTCATTGAACTTGTTCCAGGGATGGTGGATTTGCAGTGTGAGGAACTACAAGTGGACAAGACCTGTATTCTCATGAACTGAATCACAAAAGTTTCTTACAGGGCTCAAGAGCATGGATGCAAGGAGAATGTTTCACAAGGATCAGAAACTCAGTATAAGTGATAAGGCATTTAAGTCAGTCATAGAGACATGGAGTAATACAGTATGGAAACGGGCCCATTCGGCACAACTTGCCCCCACAGGCCAAAATGTCCCAGCTACACTAGTCCCAGCTGCCCGTGTTTGGTCCATATCCCTCCAAACCTGTCCTTTCCATGTACCTGTCTAACTGTTTCCTAAACGTTGGGATAGTCCCTGCCTCCTCTGGCAGCTTGTTCCATACACCCACCACCCTTTGTGTGCAAATGTTACCCCTCAGATTCCTATTTAATCTTTTCCCCTTCACCTATGTCCTCTGGTCTTCGATTCGCCTACTCTGGGCAAGAAAATCTGTGCATTAACCTGATCTATTCCTCTCATGAAACAAGGAAAAAATTCTTCATGCAGAAGCTGCTGAATCTTTGGAATTCTCTTTCCTGGTGGTCTGTTGAGGCTCATTTGTGATGAGGATCAAGGGGCAGGGGAACATTGGAGTTCCATGAGGGTTGGGTGAGAACTCCTATTGCTGTGGAGAGCTGTGTAAAATACACTCCGACCACAGGAGTGTTTTCCCTTTGATGCCCATTGACACGTTTCACCCAGGATGCCTTGGCATTGAATGAAGCACTGCAGGTATCATGGTGGGACCTCATCAATTCACAGTCTATCTTCCCGACTTGCAAGGGTCAAATTTACCATACACCGGGACAGATGGCATAGTAACTAGTAAAGAGACACAAGGATTACGGATGTGCAAAGTGATCGTGCAAGAAGATGGCACCGTATGGGAAAATTTGAAAGACAGAATGAAAAAGCACATTGATCCTTATATGGAGTGAGATGTGATGCAGAGAGATCTGAAAGTCTTTCTGTGTAGAACACGGAAGACTGGCATGCAGGAAGACCAAGCAGTTAGGAAGCCTAATGCAATACTGGTTTTCATTGCAACAGTTATGGAGATTGAAAGTAGGGAAATGTTGATGCAAGGGTACAAGGCACTGGAGTGGAGTGCAGTAGAATGTGAAATTAAATGCTTTACGGCATTACAGGCAGAGTGATAGGGGTTTTCCACTGTTGAGTGTTCCCGTGAATGATACTTGCTGTAGCAGTAATAGCAGCAATTCTGGGAACATCTGAAAGATTGAGTCAGTGACCAGTAGCAGTTATATTCAATGTGGTAACATGGACAATAACATAAAGCTGTTTCTCCTCCGTATTCATTTCTTTGAATGGGATGTGTAGGAAGGAAATGCTGATTTAAAACGAAGATAGACACAAAATGCTGCAGTGACTCAGCGGGACAAGCAGCATCTCTGGAGAAAAGGAATGGGTAACGTTTCGTGTTGAGACCCTTTTTCAGTCTGAAGAGGGTCTTTACCCGAAACGTCACCCATTCTTTCTCTCCAGAGATGCTGCCTGTCCCGCTGAGTTACTCTAGCATTTTGTGTCTATCTTTCAATGTTTGTTTCTGCAAGGAAATTGAGTGGGAATTGTTTCAATTGCCCCTACGATTTCCCCAGTAGTTTTTTTTTTTAAATGAGAACTTACCAGTTTGAAGTTTGATCCTTATTTTATGAGGAGTTACGTTGAGGGATTACGTGAAGAAGCCCCGCCAGGCGCATGCGCGTCATACTTCAAAGCAGCGGCGTGAAAACACAGAAACAAATAGCCGAAGTAACATAGTAAGGCTTTTAGAAGACTAGAACTACCAGATGATCTCTTAGATTATGAGGGTGGGAGCGGAGGGCACGTAATCCCTCAACGTAACTCCTCATAAAATAAGGATCAAACTTCAAACTGGTAAGTTCTCGTTTAATCTTCCTATTTTACTTCGGAGTCACGTGAGTGACTACGTGAGATTTCAAAGCTCTGTATTTTCATGCGTAGATGCACTCCATACGACAATCTGCTTCGGTTGACACAGTAGGGAATAAATAATATATTGAACATTGCTTCGAATTATTCAATAACTATTGTTAATAATAACAAAACCAGGAATAACCCCTCTGTCCCAGGGGGGATTACAAACAATGATAGAAAACAAAGCAAATTAATTAAATGGAACCCAAAACAGCATGCCCAAACCGTGGCACTGTCTGTACAGGTTTGTCATAAAATTGAGAAAATGTTGCTTCTCTAGACCATCCTGCGACCGCGAGGATTTGGACCATCCTGCGGCATGTCCTGAGCCTTCGCCGCGGAGGTTGATGCCGCCCTGGTGGAGTGAGATTTAAAGACATGAGTGTCGACTCCAGCATAATTGAGAACCTGTTTCAACCATCTAGAAATAGTTTGTGCTGACACTCTTTTATATGACTTTTTGTGACTAATGAGCAGTCCTGTCTCAGAACCTCTGAGACTCCTTGTTACCTTAATATATTGGCTTAAGTGTTTAACTACATATAACATTTGGTCAACAGGTTAGGCTTTAAACGTCACCTTGGTTCCTGCCATACCTGGCCTGCTTTGTTTGATTAAATCATAAACATAGAAGGTAATGTCATTTACAGACAAATGCATACAACCTATTCGTAACAATTGTAATGTTTGTACACGTTGTGCTAAACCAACGCTATTAGCATAACCACTTTAAGTTAATCTCTGCATAGATAATGAAGTAATTGGAGCCCATTGCCGAAGCAGTGTGAGAACAAGACTGATATCCCAGGTTTCTGTATATCGAGGTTTCAGAGGGTTTTTATTAAAAATTCCTCTCATAAATCGGGATACTTGTGATAAATGTCAACACTTAGAGGCTAATCTTACGCACACATTTGTAAGCTGTATAAAAATTACTAATTTTTGGACGGAATTTTTTAAGATAATTTCGGAAGTTGTCAATACCAATTTGGTCCCTGATTCAAAATGAATAATATTAGGAATACTAGAACCTAATCAATGATTCACAACAAACCAAATAACTTTTATCGATTATAGTTTAATAATTGGGAAAAAAATTAATATTAAAAGTCTGGAAAGGCCCTATAACCCCCACAATTAAAATATGGACAATGGAAATGTCGGAGACCCCACATTTGGAAAGATTAAGATTTGTCTTAATGGACAAACAAGAACTATTCATAAGAATATGGTCTCCATTTATTGAATATTTGAAGGGGCAAATTGGTTTGGCACGAGAACCTGACTGAAACCTGAATTAAGGAATAGATGAAGAATTATATTTTATAATCGATGGGTATATAGCTCCAAGGATGCATAATCAGTTGAATACTCCATTCACTTTTTTTTTAAATGTTTTTATTTCTCTTTTTTTTCTATTTTCTATCTATATAAAAATTAAAAAAATATAAAGAAGTGCAATTACGATACAATTGTTAATATAAATAATATTAATAATGTATGACTATAACAAACAAAATGTTTTTTATTATGTATTTACTTCTAATAAAAAAAATAAAATAAATCGGGATACTAACGGATGAGACCCGATAGGATGTTGTTCTGAAGACTGCCCTAAATAAGAGGACAACGCACTCCGAGCACTGTTAGTGGCACTATAACTCAGGTGCTCATCAAAAGCAACTTAGCAAGGAACTCCAACACATCACATATGCTTGCATTATGATAAGATATATTGGATTGTACACCGAACAGCTCCCATTTCTTTATGTGAACCATATATTGTTATGAGTGCTATTTCGCCAGCCTGCAGTGAGAACCCCCATGGCCCTGTTCGACAATCCAAGTTCTTGGAATGGTCTGGTCAGAACCTGCAGACCAACAATTAATACGGTCATGTAAAGGGTGACTTTCTCCTGTAACCGGATGCACCAACAAATTACTGGGAATCATCGTGAATGGCTGAACCATCATTCGAAGCACTAATGGAAACCATGGTTGTGTTGGCCAATCTGGGACCACCAAAACGCCTGTGGCGGAGTCACGCTCTATTTTGGTGAGGCATTTCGGGATGACAAAATTGAGGAATTGCATGAAAAATGAGTGTACCCAATGTAACAAGAATGCATCCACGGCTACTGCTCCTGGATCTGGCTCCCATGAAACATATTTAGGCAACTGGTGATTTAATCTGGATGAAAACAGATCAATCTCTGGAAACCCAAATCGAGTGACAATTGTGTGAAAAATTTTAGAATTCAACATCCATTCTATATTGTCATTAAACTTACGCGACCTATGTTCTGCCACCACATTGTCTATACCTGGCAAATAAATGGCTGAAACCCAGATATGCCTTGAAATACACCAATGCCACATGACGTTAGCCAAGTTAACACATGATACTGATCGTGCTCCTCCCATATGATTAATATATGGCACTGCTGTGGTGTTATCAATCTGGAGTTGAACGTGTAAATCCTTCATTGAGGAGCAATATGCCCTTAACCCATAAAATGCCCCCAATAATTCCAAAGAATTTATCCCATGTGTGTGGCGAATCAACCCTTCGTGTTCATGCCATCTATCCCCACAGCTAGACTCGGTGTCCGTAGCCCCCCATCCGAGAGCGCTTACATCAGTCTGTAAGATCAGTGAAGGGTCTCGTACCAAAATGTTATTGGTGGCTTGATTTACATTAACAATCCACCACTGCAATTCTGCGAGAGCTGTGGTTGGTAACTGCATAACCCGATCAAAATGGCCTGCATTTGATTTTAGTGCTTGTTCTCGTGCTCTCTGCAAATGTTGATAATGCAAAGGCCCAAAATGTACTGCAGGAAAACTGCTACCCATTTCCCAATGACCGTAGCGACTTCTCGGATGGAGGGATAAAGTTTTTGTGGGAGGCAAGTACAGACATCAACAATATCCACAACCTTGGCTGTTGGTAATGTTACTGTCATATCAACTGAATCGATAAGAAACCCCAAATACTCAATATTTTGGGTTGGCTGTAACTTGGACTTAGTTGGATGGACAAAAACCCTAATGACTCAAACACATTTTTTGGTTGCTGCAACCGATTCTTCAGCTGACTCTTTAGTGTTGCTGATAATTAATATCTCATCTAAATAAGCCATTACAATGTGATTATGGGCCCTCAATAGCCCCAGCACAGGTTTTAACAATTTAGTAAATAGCCTGGGTGCTGAACATAATCCATTAGGCAATGCTTTGTATTGCCACAGCTGTCCCATCCAAGTAAATTTCAAGTACCTGCGATAATGAGCATGAATTGGCACTGAATAATACGCATCTTGCAAATCAATAGTTGCCATATAACAACCCTGTGATAGCAGCTGTTTAGCAGTAACGAAGGTGTCCAGTTTAAAATGCCTATAGAGAACTGAAGAATTTAAGTGAGGTCCAGAATTACTCTACAACACCAATCTTTTTGAGGTCTGGGGAAAATATTAGACACAATTGTTGAGGATGAGTAATGGCTTTCTCAATCATCATTGTTTACCTGTTCAGTCTCTGGAGCAGAAAACACCAACATTTTATTAGGCTTGTGCTGTTGAGGTGGATCTATCCCCGAGATAAACTCAATGGTAGACCTGAGACAGTATTTAGTATAAACATATCAGACATTATACAGCACCATTCATTAGAAAACAATTGTAATCTACCTCCAATAAGAGATTGGCCACCAGGACTTTATCGATAACAAAATTCCCTGTACCTCTACAGTTGCCCTGTAAGTCTGTTGTCTGCCCATATTGGGGTCGTAGCCGGTCTGTCTTGGTGGGTAGCCTCGTTGCCCCACTGGCCTCCCCCTGCTGGGCCCAGCACCTGGATCGGACCTTCAGTATATTAACCCAGGTTTTCGAATAGGTGGCCTTGAAATGCTTGGCTACATTAAGCCAGTTGTTTTGGCCTCATCATTAATTTCACGAATTTTCTTGACAAGGTCCGTTCCAAACAGGAATTCAGGCGTTTGTACATTAGTCGCCTTACATAGAGCAGCAAATTTTTTGGTTGAGTGTTGGCCTGATGGCGATTTTCCCTGATGCAATTTACCTCGAAAATGCATTGCATAAAATAGCCAACATATCTTTTTTGAGTTTGAGTAATGATTGCCCCTTTGACCATAGTGCCAAATGCAGTAATTGCTGCAGCCACCAGTTGGAGATTGTGTTGATACCGAACCTCCTGTCCCCTCATAGAAGGACTCATGGGTGCCCAGATAGCTGGGTTCACTGTGGGCACTTTCAGTGATGCACATTAAACGGGTGTCTTATATTTGTTTGTATTCTCTTGCATCATAGCTTGCTGGAGCTGGTGAGATACTAAATAATTGATATTGCTGGCAAGGTATTCTTCCATTGCCTCACCAGCCCCCTCCGGAATAGCAAAACTCATTCCAAGGAGCGTGGCTCTTGTGCGTTGGTGTTTGCACATGAGCAGGGACACCAGAATCAGGGTCAGCTGCAAGTTGCCCTGCTTCTCCCAAATCATATTGTAGGGAGGCATCCTCCAGTCCTAAACAAGGTGCTGGAAGGACATCCCCTTGCTGGTACTCCATATATTGTTCTTGGTATGGGCCCTCTTGGACAGCTGGCTGGGGAAGCACTGGGCCCTTGGACCCTTGTGTAATCAAAGTTTGGAGCATCTTGATCATGTTTTCCATCCTCCCCCACATTCTTTTATTATCAGGGGGAGAGTCACCATCGTCGTCGGACAACACAGGTCTGTTAGACTTTCTCTTTGCCTTTCTATGGCTATCAGCAGCCTCAGGCTGCTTAGTATCTGGAGCTAGTGCGGAAGATTCGCTCGCTATCAGAACTGCTGCCGGTAAAACGGCAACCTGCGTTGTCGCGCTAATTTCCTGACCCGATCGAATTCGTGAACCCTCACTGGACCCACGAATCCTCCTAACTGCCAGCTCCATTTCTCCAACTCCTACTGACTGCTCGAGCCAGCTTTACGGAGTTGAAATACTTCGGGGTAAAGTTTATAAAACACTTACCTGAGAAGTTCCTACTTACTGCTGGTAGAGCTGTGCCCTCCAGCCCGTTCAGTGCGACATGCGCGGACGTAATGACGCGCATGCGCCTGGCGGGGCTTCTTCACGTGACTCCGAAGTAAAATAAGTCTTGATTGACCACATCTGCATTTATTGGACTTAGGGCCTGTAGACATGGAAGCTGTGAGTTTCCTGGGTTTGAATTGCAGAAGTAGTCTGGGTGATTTTGGCTGTGTCTTTCCTCTCCAGAGTCGGCCAATCGATCCCTAAATCTCCACGTACTTGGCACTCTTGCATCAACTCTGCGCCAGATCATTCAATTTTGCATATTAGCTTTTTTAAAAAAATGACTTTCATATTGTTGAGCAAGATGTTTTTACTCAGTGAATGTGGCCTTCATTAAAGGCCTTAGGTTGAAGTTCCTGGACATTTTGTCAGCTCGAGACAATTAAGAATGACACCTGGCAAAGTGCCTCTGTGCATTAATATGATTGATGCACTTTAGTCACTTTTGGAGCATGTCTTTCCTCAGTTCTAATACTAAATCATTTATTCCCCTGGAGTTCAAACAAGTTCCAACACAAACTGTAGAAACTTAGTTGAAGTAAAGTTTAGAAAACTTCATACCGCATTTTAATGTATTTATTGGGAGTGACAAATCATCTTCATGCCTTATCACACTGCATTTATGACTGAGATGTGAATAATAGTCATGAGACTGGCCTTTCTCTCTTGGGATTGAGGGAAGAGCCTTATATCAGGATTTAAGCTGTAGTCAGAGGTGATGGTTCTGCAGTCTGTTTATGTGCATATGTGTTTGGGTGCTTCTGTGTGTACACGTGTGTATGTGTTTGTGGTTGTTCACGTGTCTATGTGCATATGTCTATCTGTTTGCAGTCATGTGTTTACATGCGATAATCTCCTCTCTAACCAGCAACGCTACTCCACCTCCTTTTCCTTTCTGTCTATCCCTCCTGAATATTGAATACCCTTGAAGTTCAGCTCCCAGCCTTGGTCACCCTGGAGCCATATCTCCGTGATCCCAACTATATCATATTCATTAATAACTATCTGCACATTCAACTCATTCACCTTATTACGAATGCTCCTTGCATTGAGACACAAAGCATTCAGGCTTGTTTTTACAACACTCTTGCCCGTTATACAATTATGTTGAAAAGTGGCACTTTTTGATTTTTGCCCTAGATTTTTCTGCCTGCCACTTTTACTTTTCACCTTGCTACCTATTGCTTCTACCCTCATTTTACACCCCTCTGTCTCTCTGCTCATGCTCCCATCCCCCTGCCACATTAGTTTAATCCTGCAAAATATTCTTGTCTTCCACAACTGAAAAACCTATTTAGTTTAGTTTATTGTCACATGTACCGAGGTACAATGAAAAGCTTTTTGTTATGTGCTAACTAGTCAATGGAAAGAAGGCACATGATTACTATCCAGCTGTTCACAGAGTACTGATACATGACAAAGGGAAAACGTTTAGTGCAACATAGTCTAGTAAAGTTTGATAAAAGATAGGCCATGGCTTTCAAATGAGATGGAGACTAGGTCAGGACTGCTCTCGAGTTGTTGATAGGATGGGTCAGTTGCCTGATAACAGGTGGGAAGAATCTGGAGGTGTGCACTTTTACTTCTGTACCTTTTTGCCTGATGGGAAAGGGGGGAAGAGGGAGTGACCAGGGTGACACTCATCCTTGATTATACATGTGGCCTTGCCGAGGCAACGTGGTGTAGATGATAAAGCTTTGATAAGGTGCCACACGTGGGGCTGCTCAGGAAGATCAGAGCCCATGATATCAAAGTGCAGATACTAACATGGATGGTAGGTTGGCTGGATGGCAGAAAGCAAAAAGTGGCAATGGAGGGGGCCTATTCTGGTTGGCTGCCAGTTCCACAGGGCTTGGTGCTGGGGCCGCTGTTCTTCACATTGTATATTAATGATTTGGTTGAGGGGATTGAAGGCTTAGTGGCCAAGTTTGTGGATGTTACGAAAATAGGTGGAGGGGCAGGTCATGTTGAGAATGCAGGGACTCCGCAGAAGGACATGGACAGGTTGGGAGAATGGGCAGGGAAGTGACAGATGGAATATAGTGTCGCAAATTGTGGAGTCATGCATTTTTGTGGTAGGAATAAAGGCGTAAACTATTTTTTTAAATGGGGAGAGAACCCAGAAATCAGCGGCAGAAAGGGAGTGCTTGTACAGGATTCCGAAAAGTTAATCTGCAAGTCGAATGGGTAATAAAGAAGGCAAACGCAACGCTAGCATTTATTTTAAGAGGGCTAGAATACAAAAACAGGGATGTAATGCTGAGGCTCTATAAGGCGCTGGTCAGGCTGCATTTGGAGTATTGTGAGCTATTTTGGGCACAGTGCTGGCTCTGAAGAGGAGGTTGACAAGAAGAATCCCAGGAATGAACAGGTTAACATATGATGAACGTTTGACATGATTGAATGATGTAGACGATGGGCCGAATGGTTTATTTCTGCTCATATCACTTATGACGTTATGATCGGCAAGTGTAAAAGATAAGCATCGAGTTTGCAGATGAAAGAGCAGGTGCACAAATAGACTGTTTCCAGCAACGGTGGTTAATCCCCATTGTTGGACTTAGCTGCTCCCCTTCATTTCTGAAATGGAAAATTTTCATTTGAAACTAGATTCAATATTTTTCTTGTAATAAATTAATCTTTCAAAACAATTTGAAAGGACCCATGAATGCTAACACATGATCTCTGAAAGGATAATTTAGACTTGTTATTTCACTTCTTCATTTTAGTAAGGAATATGATGAAGTCCTTCATGATCGGCTGATGCAGAAGATTAAGATGCATGGTATCTGTGGTGACTTTGTCATTTGGATTCAGACTGGATTACCCATTGAAGGCAGGAGATAATAGTGGAAGAGTATTATTCTGGCTGGAGATCTGTGACCAATGCTGTTCTGTAGGGATCTGTGCTAGGACTTTATTTTTGTTCATGATCGATATACACGACTTGGAAACAAATGTAGATGAGGTGGTAAGTTCATTTGGAAATGACACCAAAATAGTTGAAGATGCGCACAGTAAGGAAGGCTGTCACCCTGCTGCCATGTTCCCACACTGGCAATCAAATCATATCCATTTACATCTATTTGTGCTGTTATTTTGTCCACTATATCATACATTTCAGATCCAGCCATCTCTAGCTTTCTTTGTTTAACATTGTTAAATATCTTACCATTTTTTTGCTATGGCCCTGTTGTTGCATTACTATTTTTCTCAACACAACCCTATTCGATAATGTACTCTTTGTATGCTCTAAACCTTTCTGACACAGTTTGGTTATCCTAACCCCAAACACTTTTCTGCACGGCTTCCTTCTACTTTCTCTTTACCATTTGACATTTCTCTCCCCCTGGAATAAGATCTGTAATATTCTCAAAGTTCTGTAGAATAGTACAGAGAAACAAAGAAAGTTTACATTAATATTAACCTTTCTTGGCCTCAGCCCACCGCACAGTGCTTTACAGTCAATGAAAACCTTGTGATTGTAGTCAGTGTTTTCATGTAGGAGTGAAGCTGCCAATCTATCTACAGGAAGCTTCCACAAACAGCAGCAAGATAAAGTTTAGCTCTCCTGTTTAAGAGGTGTTGATTGAGCATTCAATCTTTTCCTGGGTTCTGGAGAATAACTCCCTGCTCTACTTAAAAATAGTGGTCATGGAGCATAGCGGCATAGAAAAATAGGTGCAGGAGTAGGCCATTCGGCCCTTCGAGCCGGCACCACCATTCAATATGATAATGGCTGATCATCTAAAATGATCAACTGGTCGAGTTCAGTTACATCCATTTGGACAGACAGGATCTCCTTTGCCTGAAAAATAATACAAATGATGGTGCGGTGCTTCATACTGGATCATGACGGACAGATGGGGGCGGCTGTGATAGAGTTGCAGCCTTACAATGCCGGAGACCCGGGTTCGATCCTGACCACAGGTGCTGTCTGTGCGGAATTTGTACCTTCTGGGGACTGGGAGAAATTCAGAGACCAACAGAGGAGGACAAAGGGCTTAATTAGGAAAGGGAAAATGGAGTATGAAAGAAAGCTGGCAGGAAACATAAAAACTGACTGCAAAAGGTTTTATCGATATGTGAAGCGCAAAAGATTAGATAAAACAAATGTAGGTCCCTTGCAGTCAGAAACGGGTGAATTGATCATGGGGAACAAGGACATGGCAGACCAATTGAATAACTACTTTGGTTCAGTCTTCACTAAGGAAGACATAAATAATTTGCCGGAAATAGCAGGGGATCGCGGGTCAAATGAGATGGAGGAACTGAGTGATATCCAGGTTAGCCGGAAAGTGGTGTTAGGTAAATTGAATGGATTAAAGGCCGATAAATCCCCAGGCAGGCAGTGACTAGTGGGGTGCCGCAAAGCTCAGTGCTGGGACCCCAGCTATTTACAATATACATTAATGATTTGGACGAGGGAATTAAATGCAACATCTCGAAGTTTGCGGATGACACGAAGCTGGGGGGCAGTGTTAGCTGTGAGGAGGATGCTAGGAGGCTGCAGGATGACTTGGATAGACTGGGTGAGTGGGCAAATGCATGGCAGATGCAGTATAATGTGGATAAATGTGAGGTTGTCCACTTTGATGGCAAAAACAGGAAAGTAGACTATTATTTGAATGGTGACCGATTAGGAAAAGGGGAGATGCAACGAGACCTGGATGTCATGCTACACCAGTCATTGAAAGTAGGCATGCAGGTGCAGCAGGCTGTGAAGAAAGCGAATAGTATGTTGGCATTCATAGCAAGAAGATTTGAGTACAAGAGCAGGGAGGTTCTACTGCAGTTGTACAGGGTCTTGGTGAGGGCACACCTGGAGTATTGCGTACAGTTTTGGTCTCCTAATCTGAGGAAAGACATTCTTGCCATAGAGGGAGTACAGAGAAGATTCACCAGACTGATTCCTGGGATGGCACGATTTCCATATGAAGAAAGACTGGATAGACTCGGCTTGTACTCGCTAGAATTTAGAAGATTGAGGGGTGATCTCATAGAGACTTACAAAATTCTTAAGGGATTGCACAGGCTAGATGCAGGGAGATTGTTCCCGATGTTGGGGAAGTCCAGGACAAGGGGTCACAGTTAAGGATAAGGGGGAAGTCTTTTAGGACCGAGATGAGAAAATCGTTTTTCACACAGAGAGTGGTGAATCTGTGGAATTCTCTGCCACAGAAGGTAGTTGAGGCCAGTTCGTTGGCCATATTTAAGAGGGAGTTGGATGTGGCCCTTGTGGTTGATGGGATCAGGGGGTATGGAGAGAAGGCAGGTACAGGATACTGAGTTGGATGATCAGCCATGATCATATTGAATGGCGGTGCAGGCTCGAAGGGCCGAATGGCCTGCTCTTGCACCTAATTTCTATGTTTCTCTCCATGACAGTGTGGGTTTTCTCCGTGTGCTCCGGCTTCCTCACACACTCTAAATTCGTACAGGTTTGGAGGTTAATTGACCAGTAAAATTGTAAATTGACCCTAGTGTGTAGGATAGTGTTAGTACAGAGTGATCACTGGTCGGCCCGGACTCGGTGGACCGAAGGGCCTGTTTCAGTGCTGCATCTCAAAAGTCTAAATCTGAAACTTTTGCCAAGTTCTCTCCTGGCAACAACTGCAGCAAGTGTGTTAGTTGCTGAGCCACTGCTCCCAACTCACATTCACTTCACTTCCTTCCAAATTCCCTGTTAGCTTGGAATTTCCAGACTTTGCTTCTGTGCAAAATGTGCACAATGTGCTTGGTTTCATGCAGTTTAAACTGGCGTCCACAGTCACAGTGCGAGACCTAGTAATGGAGAGGTACCCAAACATGTGATTCAAAATAGTCCTGAACAGCTTTCCTTTTAGTTCTGAAATCTATTTGTTTTTCTCAATGATTTTATTTGAAGCACTAAGCTCCAAGGCAAAGTTCCAAAATGTACATAGTGCTTTACATTGTTCTCTGCCCCAATCCACTAGGTGCTGACAGATTTCATGGGGCCAGTTCCATAAATACTGGCAGCTTCTGTATACCTTATTGTAGTGCTCATTTTTCCTCTGTGAATGAAGACAGAAATTATTAGCCAATTGTTTAATCATTGAGAACACTATAGCTCACTTATCTAAGACACACATAACAAGAAATAATGAGCAGGAATATGTCCTTTTCCTATTCCCATCCAAAACGTACATTTCCTGCAGTAACCTGATGGGAAGAGTGATTGTATCGCGACAGAATTTTATATTGAGTTTGAAAGCGATGGTGTTGTAAAATATAGAATTTGCTCAGATGACAATGTTAATTAATGATTACAACAGATCAGGGCTGTTAGATTGGATTGGAAGTGAGTGGGGACTTAATTGAAAAGCAACACCCTGAGAGGTCTTGACAGGATGGATAGGGAAAGAACATTTCCAGTTGTGTGGGAATCTAAGTCAGTAGTCACTCATTAAAAGACTTCCGGTGGCGCTATGGAGGGCTAGAGAGCAACGCCAGCCAGCTCCTCGAAAAAAACGAAGAAAAATCGGGGAGAAACCGACCTACCTGCTGCCTGCTGCCTCTGCACCGATTGCTGTGAGTGATGTCATCAGGTACGCGACTTACTATGTCTACACAGCGCAGCCCACCCCCGGATAAACTGAAAAGTCGGGTTACCAGGCAGAAAACGGTGGAAGGACCGACTGAAGCCTCGGGCTCAGGTAGGACGCTATCCCAAGAAGATGTGTCGATAAAAAGGATGAAAAATCGGAAGATGAAGAACTTAAAACTTTTATTGCAACTGAAATTGCTGGTTTAAAGGAAGAAATAAAGCTGGAACTAAAGAATGAACTGGCAAAAACGAATGAAGAATTGAAGAAGATGAATTTTGGGGAAGAAATAAAAAAAATCAAGGAGGAAATGAAGGACTTAAAGCTTGAAATTAATACCACAGCTAAGAATACATCGGATGAACTGAAGAAAGAAATTGCAGAAATATTGACTGATCTATAACTGCACTAATACAAATAACTAATAAATACTAAAATTATAGCGTGGTATCTTTACTAATCAGAGTTAATAATTATCACTAATGACTAATGACGATGATGAGTCGGCGTACAGAATGGAGGTGGAGCTGCTCACAGGATGGTGCAAATCCCACAACCTCATTCTCGACGTGGGAAAAACGAAGGAGATGGTGGTTGACTTCAGGAGGGTGGGAAAACAACGCCATACACCTCTGCACATCGATGGAGCTGATGTGGAAAGGGTCAGCAGTGTGAAGTTCCTAGGACTCCACCTGTCAGATGACCTGACGTCCACGACCAACACCACAGCACTAGTCAAGAGAGCCCAGCAGTGACTACACCCTCTCCGAAGACTACGGAAAGCAGGTCTCCCCACTGCACACCTACGAACTTTTTGTAGGGGGACAATCGAGAGCACATTAACCTACGGCATCACATAGAAACATAGAAACATAGAAACATAGAAATTAGGTGCAGGAGTAGGCCATTCAGCCCTTCGAGCCTGCACCGCCATTCAATATGATCATGGCTGATCATCCAACTCAGTATCCCGTACCTGCCTTCTCTCCATACCCTCTGATCCCCTTAGCCACAAGGGCCACATCCAACTCACTCTTAAATATAGCCAATGA
This sequence comes from Okamejei kenojei, assembly GCA_035221665.1. Classification (NCBI taxonomy): domain Eukaryota; kingdom Metazoa; phylum Chordata; class Chondrichthyes; order Rajiformes; family Rajidae; genus Okamejei; species Okamejei kenojei. The sequence goes on from CM069149.1 coordinate 37,262,224, forward strand.
ACTGGCCTCAAACTACCCTCTGTGGCAGAGAGTTCCAGAGACTCACCACTCTCTGTGTGAAAAAAAGTCTTTCTCATCTCGGTCTTAAAGGATTTCCCCCTTATCCTTAAGCTGTGACCCCTTGTCCTGGACTTCCCCAACATCGGGAACAATCTTCCTGCATCTAGCCTGTCCAACCCCTTAAGAATTTTGTAAGTTTCTATAAGATCCCTCTCAATCTCCTAAATTCCAGAGAGTATAAAACCGAGTCTATCCAGTCTTTCTTCATAAGACAGTCCTGACATCCCAGGAATCAGTCTGGTGAACCTTCTCTGCACTCCCTCTATGGCAATAATGTCCTTCCTCAGATTTGGAGACCAAAACTGTACGCAATACTCCAGGTGTGGTCTCACCAAGACCCTGTACAACTGAAGTAGAACCTCCCTGCTCCTGTACTCAAATCCTTTTGCTATGAAAGCTAACATACCATTCGCTTTTTTCACTGCCTGCTGCACCTGCATGCCTACTTTCAATGACTGGTGTACCATGACACCCAGGTCTCGCTGCATCTCCCCTTTTCCTAATCGGCCACCATTTAAATAATAGTCTGAGCTCACCTCCTGGTTCGGGAGCTGCAAGGCGTAGGAACGGCACCAACTGGACAGGATTGTGAAGACCGCCAGCAGGATTATTGGTGCTCCACTCCCTTTATTGCTGGACATATACAGGAAGAGATGTATTAGCAGAGCCATCTCCATCATCAAAGACCCATACCACCCATCGCATCACATATTCTCCATCCTGCCATCTGGGAAGAGGTACAGGAGCATCAGCTGCAAAACCAGCAGGATGCTCCTCAGCTTCTTCCCGCAGGCAATTAGACTGATAAACAGACTTTGCCCCCTGCCAAAGTATCGTGCACCAAACACCAATGTGGACACACTGAAGCAGAGCCATTGTCGTGCCACTGCCGATCGGAACTCGTGACATATGTACTTTTATTCTCTATTTCTATTACTGAATGGACACTGGTTGAGAAACGCTTTTTCGTTTTCCTCTGGGTATGCAAATACTCAGAAAAATGATAATAAAGACATACAATACAATACAATAATACTTACTTATAATGGAATGATTAGAGTCAAATATAGAGTTTGATTTCATTTGCCCTCTTTGGAAACCTTTTTTCTTTTTTATTATAATTTTAATTTTTATTTTCTTTTTTCCTTTCTTTTCGATTTTTTAATTAAATTTTCAAACAAGTTTTAAATATGTATCCTCACATTTCTGACTATTGGAACCCTAATATTTTAAAATGTAATATCCCCGGTAAAATACTGCATTCCAGTGACTTATGCATATTGCATATATGGATACTAGTAATATTAAAGATGTTTGGAGAGTAGAAAATCCAACTGGACGAGAATATTCATTTTATTCACCTGTACATAAAACCTATTCAAGAATAGATTATTTTTTGGTTGATGCTAAATTTATCTCACTTACTCATAATTCAAAATACCATAATATTACAATCTCAGATCACGCACCTTTAACATTTATGATTAAAATAAATGGTAAAACAGGAAAAACAGGGACAATGGAGATTTAACCCACAAATTTTAAAAGACAAAGTAACTCAGGAATATATGATAGAACAGATCAAGATTTTCTTTGAAATAAATGATAAACCGAAAATATCTTCTTCCCTATTATGGGAAACTTTTAAAGCATATGCCTGTCGAATTATGATTTCTTCTCAAGCATTTTATAATAAAGATAATCGGAGGGAACAACAGGAATTGGAAAAGGAGATTAAACAATTAGACACAGAGAATGCTGCTACTCCATCCATAACAAAATATAACAAAATCGCTGCACTGAAATATAAATTAAATAAAATATACTCTGATCAAGTTGTAAAACTTTATCAATACACTAAACAATTACAATTTGAATTTGGAGATAAACCTCAAAAATTATTGGCTCGTCAATTACGGAAGATGGAGGGAGAAAAAATAATACATTTTTTGCAATATTATAAACATTTATATTCAGCTAAAACGACAGAAAACAGGATAGGAATAGAAGCATTAAAAAAAATGTAATCTGAATGGTTGGATTCACAAAATAGAGAATCATTAAATGCTGAAGTACACCAGAAACTACCAGAAATGTTAAATGAATCTATTATAACACTTATACCTAAAATAGACAAAGACCTGGATGACCCAGGATCATATAGAGCTATAGCTCTTTTAAATACTGATCAAAAGATACTAACCAAAATATTAGCACAAAGACTAAGTACAGTGATTAATAAATTAATTCACCCTGATCAAACAGGATTTATAGCAAAACCATATTCCTCATATAATCTGAGGCGATTATTCAATATTATATATTCGAAAAGAGGTATTAATAAAGACCTAGTAATTATATTGTTAGACGCGGAGAAAGCCTTTGACCAGGTGGAATGGCCATACTTGTTTTCGGTTATGGAAACTTTTAAGTTGGGAGAGAAGCTTATTACTTGGGTTAAATTATTATGCACTAATCCAACAGCCAGAATACTAACAAATCAAATGCTATCAACTAAATTTACTCTATTTCGAGGCTGCAGATAAGGTTGTCCTTTATCCCCGCTACTGTTTGCACTTGCAATAGAACCATTAGCTCAACGTGTGAGATTACATCCTGAAATATATGGGTATGACACCAGAGATACTGAAAATAAAATCTCTTTATATGCGGATGATGTATTACTTTATATTACAAAGCCGGAAATTAGTGTCCCAAATTTACTAAAATTAATAACTGAATTTGGATTATTTTCAGGATATAGTATTACTTGGAATAAAAGTGAACTTATGCCAATAATGGTACATAACTTACATATACTACAACAATTTCCTTTTAAGATAGCAAACGAAAAAATCAAATATCTTGGAATTTATGTAAAAAGATTCGATTCTTTATTTAAATCCAATTTTCCACTTTTATTGAATAAATTAAATAAGAATATTTTATATGGAAAACATTACCTATTTCAATGCTAGGTAGAATTAATGCAATAAAAATGATTTTTCTCCCGCAATTACTATATCTCTTCCAATTGATTCCTAAAAATTTCTTTAAGAAGGTTGATTCTATAGTCACCAACTTTATCTGGAATTATAAGAGCCATAGAATAAATAAAAAACATTTATTAAAAACATTAAATCAAAAATAAATGGAGGTCTAGCACTGCCAAACTTTATGTTTTATTACTGGGCAGTTAATATTAAAAATATGATTTTTTGGTTAGTAGAGACAGATAAACAACCAATCTGGTTAAAAATGGAAAAAGAAGATTGTTCGCCTTTTGAAATTAGCTCGATTATATTCGCTAATATTAAACTAGGTAAGAAAATCTATAGTGAAAATCCTATAGTAGAAAGTGGGATACGTATATCTGGAAACAAATAAAGAAAACATTAAAATTGTATACCACTTGCCCTAACCATTGTAAATAACGTTACATTTAAACCTTCAATCATGGACAAAGGACTTTTACAATGGAAAAACTATGGCATTAATAAGATGGGCGATCTCTTTAGGGAAAACTCCTTCATGTCATTTCAAGAATTACAACAAATTTATGGATTACATTCAAAAGATTACTTTAAATATTTACAAATTAGAGACTATGTAAAAGCAAACACACAAGAAATTAGAAATAGAAAGACAGAAATTTTAGGTGAATGTCTAAATAAATACCCGAACACAGAAAAATTGATATCATATATTTATAACATTTTATTAGAAAACGATGTTCCAATGAAAGAAATATATAGACAATCATGGGAAACGAATTAGGTCAATTAATCAGACTATAAGTATGGGATGAAAGTTTACAACATATACACCATTGTTCATTAAATGCTAGACACTCTCTTATACAATTTAAAATATTACATAGATTACATTATTCAAAATCCAAATTACATAGTATTTTTTCAAATATATCTGCCATATGTGATAAATGTCAGCACTTAGAAGCTAACAACGCATTCATTTACAAATTGCGTAAAAATGACTAAATTTTGGACAGAAATATTTAAGATAATTTTGAATGTTAATATGAATCTGATCCCTGACTCAAAATTAATAATATTGGGAATATTAGAAACAGATCAATTAATAACAACAAATCAAATATTTTTTATTGATTACAGTTTAATAATTGGGAAAAAATTAATAATGAAATTCTGGAAATGTCCTACATCCCGCACAACCAAAATGTGGATTACAGGAATGTCGGAGACACTTCATCTGGAAAGATTAAGGCTTGTCCTACTGGACAAATTGGGTCTTTTCAGAGGGATATGGTCTCCATTAATTGAATATTTAAAGGGTCAAAATGGCTTGGTACGAGAGCCTGACTGAAGCCTGAATAATGGAATGGATGAAGAATCACGTATAACAAATCATGGATATATCTCCAATGATGGATAACGTTTTTAATACTCCACTCATTTCTTTTTTTTTTTAATTTTCTACTTTTACTTTGTTTTCCTATCTGCAATTAAAAAAAATGTATAGAAATAGAAATAAGACATAATTGTTAATATTAATAATATTACAAATGTATGTGAGAAGTATATTCTATTAATATGTACTTTCGTCTAATAAAAAAGTTAACAAAAAAATAGGCGCCATCCACTTAAGACGGAGAGGAGGTGTTGCCGAGTCTTAGGTACTCTCTCGAAAGGTGGACAAAGCAGAATTTATTAAGGTATAAGTAGATGGGTTCATGATAAGCAAGGGTGTGTAAGATCACCTGAGGTAGATGAGAATGAGGAATTGAGGTTACAATAAGATAAACATTAAATGGCAGAGCAAATTTGGGGGAAAGCATGGTCAAATCCAGCCACTAGTCATATATTATGACGTACAGATACAACACGATATTATGTTGACTTAGCTATTGTGCGCATGCCTCGTCAGATGCGATGGTTTAATTGTCATGTCATGGAATGAGTTCGAAACTGTGAGCTGGATACGAAGGAACCATGTAACCAGAGGATGGTTAGGGTAAAACATTGAGCAGTACAATGACTCAGTGCCCCGACTGATGAGGGCAAACACACCATATGCCTTCTTCATCACTTTATCTGCCTGCTGGCCACTTTCAAGGAGCTTTGGTCATGCAGCCCAAGATCCCTCTGTCCAGCAGTGCTGCTATGGGTCTTGTCATTAATTGTGTATTTTCTCCTGGCATTTGACCTGGCAAAGTGCAACACCTCTCAGTAGCTCAGACCAAACTCCATCAGCTATTTCTCTGCCCATATCTGCAACCAATCCATATCCTGGTGTTTCCTTTAACAACCTTCCTCACTGTCTGCATTTCCACCAATTTTGTTGTTGTCTGCAAACTTACTCACCAACCCATCCATATTTATGTCCAAGTTGATTATATATATCACGAACCACAAAGATCCAAGCAACGATGCTTCAGAACTCCACTTGTCACAGACTTCCAGCAAGAAAAACGACTTACCACCACAAACCTCTATTTTCTGAGTAAGTCAGTTCTGAATCCAAATGATCAAGTCACATTGTATCCCATGCATCTTAATTTTCCACATCAGCCTATCATAAGGGACTTTATCAAATGTCTAACTAAATTCCACAAAGATAATTTCAAATGCCTGACCCTTATCGATCACAGGCATCGCCTCCTCGAAGAATTCAATAAAGTGGTTTGGTTTTCCCCCACATCCCAAAGACGTACATGTTGCTAGATTTATTTGCCATTGCAAATGGCCCTGAATGTGCTTGGTAGAATCTGGAGGAGTTGATGGGAATTCGGGGTGATATAAATATCTGTGATTTATGTAGTATGAATGATGATAGTTGTGGACTCGGTGGACCAAAGAGCCTGTTGCTGTGGTGAATGCCCCAATGACTGTTCAGTAGTCAACCCATAACATCGTGTGATGTGTTACACAGTTTAGATATTGATAAAATAATGTGGTAATTGACAAAAACAAGTATGCATATCAAATATAACTCAAATATTGTATCAAATATAACTCCAAAGTAGAATGTATGTTTTAAATGAAGAATCATTGAAGTGTTTCTACATGAAAATGCTATTTCACATCCCAGAAATCTCCAAGGTCATTCGAGTCTGTCCCATTCCCAGGAATCTGCTCTGGCTCTCTCCAAAGCCAGCCTAATCTATCCCATTCCCCATCTCTATATGTCGACACGTGTTTTATTTTCCTCTGTAAGTATATATTGAATTTCCTTTTATATGCGACAATTGAATCTACCTCAAATTGTGATTTTCAGATAATTCACTTTCCGGCACTTCAGTGTTTAATGTTCAATGGTACTTTATTATCACATGTACCAAGGTACAGTGAAATTCATTTTTATTTTCAGTTCAGTACAAGTATCACTATTGATCTTAGATAAGCTTCTCGGATACAGTACAAGCCTATAGTGGTAGTACACTGAGACATAGAAACATAGAAAATAGGCGCAGGAGTAGGCCATTCCGCCCTTTGAGCCAGCACTGCCATTCAATGAGATCATGACTGATCATCCACAATCAGCACCCCCTTCTGCCTTCTCCCCATATCCCTTGATTCCGCTGGCCCCAAGAGCTGTCTCTAAGTCTCTTTTGAATGCATCCAGTGAATAGGCCTCCACTGCCTTCTAAGGCTGACAATTCCACAAATTCACAACTCTCTGGCTGACAATATTTTTCCTCATCGGGAACATGTTTACTGCATCTAGCTTGTCCATTCCCTTAATCATTTTATATGTTTCCATAAAATATCCTATCATCCTTCCAAATTCCAGTGAATACAAGCCCAGTCATGCCATTCTTTCACCATATGACAGTCCCGCCATCCTGGGAATTAACCTCGTGAACCTACGCTGCACTCCCACAATAGCAAGAATGTCCTTCCTCAAATTAGGAGACCAAAACTGCACACAATACTCCAGGTGTGGTCTCACCAGGGCCCCGCACAACTGCTGAAGGACCTCTTTGCTCCTCTACACAAATCCTCTTGTTATGAAGCCTAACATGCCATTAGCTTTCTTCACTGCCTGCTTTATCTGCATGCTTACTTTCAGTGACTGATGTACAAAGACACCCAGGTCTCGTTGCACTTCCCCTTTTCTTAATCTACACCAATCAGATAATAATCTGCCTTCTTGTTCTCGTCAGCAAAGTGGATAACCTTGGCACCAGCGGCCCACTCCACCATCGAAGCACTGTATTACCTCTCGCAGCCGGCTTGCTTACCTGCTTGAAAAAAAATGTTTAATTCGACAATTACAATGCAGGCTTTAGCTTTTGGTGTTCAGAGGTATTCGGGCAGCTGATCAGCATTTAATCCCATTGCTCAGGGCACCGTGTGGTACATCAGCAAATTTTAATCCCCAGGACTTTCCGCACTGTGCTGGGGCCCAGCTTCAGAGCATAGAGTTGATTTTATTTTACCTCTCTTTGTTCGGTGTACAGGAATATGCTGTGTTATGCCTGCTGCTGTTTGTAGATTCGTGCTGCCACTTCACAGGCTCTTAATGAATCCCTTTTACTTTGTAATCGCATGTATTCTGCACTCCACACAAATACATGCAGGTTCTGAAAAGCATTATACAAGCACTGAGCACATTCCCAAATAGTAAGATTTTTGCAATTGCATCAGCTTTCAACAGGCCATTTCAAACATCAACTTTTTTGATAAAACAATTTGAAATTCTAATAGACAAATAAAACTATTTGAAATTCTCAAAGTTATGCCGAGCAGGTTATGCCTTTTGTTGTTAGCGTTATTGGAGTCTTTGTCAGTTCAAAAGAAATGTATCAGTGCATCTAGTTTTATTGCAATGAAGTCATTTGATATTTTATTCTATAACCAGAGCCCAACGAAGCCCCTGCAGAAATGAGTGCCAGGAGTGTCTCATCCTCAGAAATCGAAGTGTCCTGGACACCTGTGACCCAGGGATCAATCGAAGGCTATGAAGTAAGTTTAGATCATCTACCATGTTAAATAAAGTATTAGTGAATTACTGCAATGCTGAAATTTCCATTTTTGGGTAAAAGTGATAAAAGTTTTCAAAGAAACAGGACTATTTCACTGGGGCACAGGATATGCTGATCTTATTTTACCAAAGTGTTCCATCTTACTTTGTAGGACAAAACATATATGAACTTTAATATACGCCCCATAAGAGCTTTGTTTCCCTCCCCCCCCCACCCTTGCTTTTCCAACTTTCTCCCCACTGTTACAATCTATTTGTAGAAGGATCACAATCCGAAACATCGCTAATCCTTTCCGCCTCACAGGTTTGTGCACTTTGTGTTTATACCAGTTATAAGAAAGCAACTTGGCATAACTTTTCCCAAGACCACTGGTGATAGGCATTGCAAGCTGTCCATGCCTATATCCCAATAAATGGATAACAAATATAGTCATACAGCATGGAAACAGGTACTTCAGCCCAACTTGCCCATACCCGACCTCCATGTTTCATCTACACTAGTCCCCGCCTGCCTGTGTTTGACCCATATCCCAGTAAACCTGTCCTATCCATGTACTAGTCTAAATGTTTCTTAAACGTTGCGATAGTCCCTGCCTCAACTACCTCCTCAGGAAGCTTATTCAACACGCACACCACCCTTTGTGTGTAAAAGCTAGCCCTCAGGTTCCTATTAAATCTTTCCCCTCTGCACCTTAAACCAATGTCTTCTGGTTCTCGATTCCCCTACTCTGGGCAAGAAGCTCTGTTAGTCTACTAAATACTAATATGGCAGATTTAAGCCATGCTTTCATCCGGTATACTGGCACGAATGATTCAGTTGTTCTCATTTCTTTCATATTGCAAAATTTAATCAAAGCAGCATGAACTAATGGAATACGTCGTCAGCTAGATGGCTCAGAAGCAACTTGGTTTCCTTCTGATGATTAACTGCGCACTTGAAGTCAGGAGATATCAGCAGTGCAGCTCTTCATTGGCCAAGCTCCTATTTCTTGATCTAAATCCTACGGGCAATACTAAAGCCTTTTCATGCCCAATGCCTCCTTTCCTCTCTTGGGCTTTGTAACTAAATCAGCAAGTTAGCTTTTGAAAACATCGGAACTTGGGATAGCTTACTTCGCTGACCACTGTAAAATGTTCCTACTGATGCTTTGTCTGGTGTGTTTCATGTTGTTGAAGATCGTTTACCACTACCTTTTAGTTTTAGTTTAGAGATACAGCGCGGAAACAGCCCCCTCGGCCGACCGAGTCTGCATCGAGCAGCGATCCATATAACCATATAACCATATAACAATTACAGCACGGAAACAGGCCCTCTCGGCCCTTCCAGTCCGTGCCGACCATTTGTTTTCCCCTAGTCCCATCTACCTGCACTCAGACCATACCCCTCCATTCCCTTCACGTCCATATACCTATCCACTTTACTCTTAAATGTTAAAATCGATCCTGCCTCCACCACTTCTGCTGGAAGCTGATTCCACACAGCCACCACCCTCTGAGTAAAGAAGTTCCCCCTCACGTTACCCCGAAACCTCTGTCCCTTAATTCTCATGTCATGCCCTCTTGTTTGAATCTTCCCTACCCTCAATGGGCAAAACGTATCCACGTCAACTCTGTCTATCCCTTTCATCATTTTAAAGACCTCAATCAAGTCCCCCCTTAACCTTCTGCGCTCCAAAGAATAAAGACCTAACTTGTTCAACCTTTCTCTGTAACATAGTTGCTGGAACCCTGGCAACATTCTAGTAAATCTCCTCTGTACTCTCTCTATTTTGTTGACATCCTTCCTATAACTAGGCGACCAAAAATTGTACACCATACTCCAGAATTGGTCTTACCAATGCCTTGTACAATTTTAACATTGCTTCCCTACTCCTATATTCAATGCTCTGATTTATAAAGGCCAGCACACCAAAGGCTTTCTTTACCACCCTATCTACATGCGATTCCACCTTCAGGGAACTATGCACAGTTATTCCTAGATCCCTCTGTTCCACAGCATTCCTCAATTCCCTACCATTTACCATGTACGTCCTATTTTGATTTGTCCTGCCAAGATGTAGCACTTCACACTTATCAGCATTAATAAGTCCCCGCACATTAACACTATCCTACACACACTAGAGTCAATTTTACATTTACACTAAGCCAATTAACCTACAAACCTGTATGTCTTTGGAATGTGGGAGGAAACCAAAGTTCTCGAAAAAAAACCCACGCAGGTCACGTACAAACTCCATACGGACAGCACCCGTAGTCCGGGTCTCTGGTGCTGTAAAGCAGCAACTCTACCGCTGCACCACCATGCCACCCTAAGTTCAAAGCGCAGTTTTTGCAATGTCCTGGCCAACATCCCATGAAAATTAAATCAAATGGTCATTCGTTTTCTTGGACATTGTTTGTTACCAAACCACCACCAGGATCACACACAAAATACAGATCATCACATTTGAGGATAATTTATAAATGCTTGTGTGTGTGAGGCATTTTGAAAATCTCTGGAACATAATCAATTGATATATATATACACTTTTTTTTTTCATCCTTGTGTTTACAAGACAAAGCTTAGTGTTGGATCTTTCCCAACTGGACAGTTCTATTGTTACTTGTGTTTCATATTCTTTACTTGTGGAAAGGAACCGCAGAATGTTATTTTTGTCATTCGTATTGTACTTGGCTTCATTGCATGCCTCCGGCATTGACTAACTATACTAAAGAAAACAAAATTTGGAGATTGTTGATAATCAGCAATTTCCATTCTCAACTGAATAAGTGCAGATAATGACGCTCGATCGGTAGTGCAGTGAAATTATAACTTGTTTTGTTGCTGCAATCAACTCACATCGGCTGATCTGCTTTGGGTAAATCTCTGTGCATCCACTGTTCTTTTAGTAGTGTAATCTTGCTCTTGAAATCAGCCAAGTTTTATCAAGGGAGCCATCTTATAAATTGCACATGACACTGGTGCATACGGTAGATCTTCTGGCAGGGGAGAAAGAAATGTTTATCATCACACAAGGTTTATATTAAGTGTCTGTTATAGTAATAACTTGTCTTTTTTAATCCTTTCATTTTCTTTATTCACTATTCCCATTGTACCTTGAAGCTACCTTTGACAAGTGCGAATCTTTAGTATCACCGTCTTGTGGCCTACTCTCGGAGGTTAAGGCTAGAAAAATGATGTCGCAATTTCCTACTATTTCAGCAAGTTGCAAAGCACTTTTGATAAATCAGCGATAAATAACTACAGGCTTTCTTTGCAGATGCCACATCAGTTTATACGATTAGTTCAGGAATGCACCAGCTCAAGAATTTGCCGTTCCTTGCATATTCTTTGGTGAGCATCACTGTTTCGGAAGTTAGGTAGATACGTGACCAGTTTTGCCTACAAAGTTCACATGAGTTCACTGAACCATTTCTGTGCATTTCCTAAGCTAAGGCTGTTTAACAATGACATTCTCATGTGTTCCTGTCATTAGCTGCCACGGCAGAATCCATTTATATGTTGCGGGTCTGGTTGTTGGTATCAATGTACAGACACAGCTTGAATTCTACTTGATGAGGACATAATTGGGACCTATCTAATTGTTGTGGTTGAATTTTCAAACAGTGGGCTATCCTTTTGCCACTGTATATTGATTCATGGCTTCATTTACATTCCACCCACCCTGTCCCCAGATTGCAGTGTTCATCAACCAGGTTTATTCAAAAATGTGAACAACCTCAAACTGTGTCATATAATTACCAAGAATGGAGGAGCAGAATTAGCATGCCCGGTGTTTGTGATATTCAAGAAAGCACTGCAAACACTACTTACAAACACTTAGGCTGGATACCTGCAAGATATTCATGTGATAGGAACTCTCTTTTCATATCATTACAGCGCAACATTAATTATTATGCATTATTTTATTAATAAAAGTCTCTAAAGTCTCCCCACACTTGCTTCCATTCGACATTCTTTCCAGATGCTCGTCAAGCTTCTTTCATTCTCAGCCTCTTCCCCTGCTCTTCAGTCTTGGCATCACATAAGCAATTGATTAATAGTAACAACTCATTTGTAACCATGGCAATCACCTTTTCTATAGTTTATCAGCTAATTTACTTGATTTTTGTGCAGTTTGAGGTGTAGCTGGAGGGACGGAGGAGGGAGGTTCAGGACATAGGGCTTGGTGCATGCTGAAGGAGTTTCAAGTCTATTAAATGTGGACATGATGGAACAACTCAAGATGGATCCCCAGTGTTGAAGTACATTCCCATCTGAGGCAAAAATTGGCAAGTTGTGTTGCATCTTCATATGACCTACCATTACCTCTAGACTTACATGAGTTACTGGAAGCAAACACAAAAAGCAAACTGATGTTGTCCCATCCAGTTTAGTTTAGAGATACAGCGCCAACCTCAAACACTTGCACTATCCTACACACTGAGAACAATTTACAATTTTTATCGAAGATATTTCATCTACAAACCTACACGTCCTTGGAATGTGGGAAGAAAACAAAGCATCTGGAGAAAACCCACATGCTCACAAGGAGAACCTACAAGCTCTGTACAGGCAGCACACATAGTCGGGTCTCTGGCACTGTCAGGCAGCAACTCTACCTATGTTCTATCATGCCACCCTAATTAGTATAGAGGTCACGGTATATGGCATAACGGATTTAGTACTGAGATGGAGAGAAATGTCTTCACTCAGAGAATAGTGAATCTATGAAATTACCACCCAGCAAAGCCGCAAGGACCAAGTCACTCAATAAGTTAAAATGGAAATTTCTGGACATGAAATATATCAGGAGTTGTGGGGAGAGAGTGGGGAATCTGGCATTACAACATCCTTGCTGACTCTAAGAAATCTATGGAGAAAGTGGGGAAACTCAGAGGACACCCACACGGTCATAGGGTGAACATGCCAACTCCACACAGACAGCAGCCATGGTCAGGATCCAACCTGGGTCTCTAGCGCTGCCATGCAATGTTATGCACTGTTATGCACTGTTGTGTGACTTATTATTACTATTACTGAGACTAATTATTATTTAACTTTCTCGGTAGCTATTATTCAATTTCAAGTTATTCATAAGTTCTAGGAGCAGAAGTAGACCAGTCAGTTCTTCAAGTCTACTCTGCCATTCAGTCATGGCTGATCTATCTTTCCCTCTCAACCCTGTTCTCCTGCCTTCTTCCCATAACCCCTGACACCCATACTAATCAGGAATCTATCTATCTCTGACTAAAATATCCATTGCGGCCTCCACAGTTGTCTGTGGCAATGAATTCCACCGATTCACCACCCTCTGACTGAAGAAATTTCTTCTTATCCCCTTTCTAAAGGAACGTCTGGTTATTCTGAAGCTATGGCCTCTGGTCCTAGACTCTCCCACTAGTGGAAACATCCTCTCCATATTCACACATTCCAGGCCTTTCACTATTTGGTACGTTTAAATGAGGTGTCCCCTCATCCTTCTCAACAGTTCATGTTCATGTTCCAAGCTCCACGTACATAGTTGGCCACTTAGGTCAAAATTTCCCAGATCTATTGGCTTTGAAAATCCACACACTAACCATGCCCAGAGAACAATCTTTGGAAAATTCAACTACAGCTAATCAGGCAAATATTGATGTAATGGAGAAGCTTTGCACATTTATCACAGCTGCCAACAATTTGGTGACAGTAATCTGTGGAAGTGTTGATAGAAATGTTATTGCCGTAATTAAAGTTTGGCCAAAGAGACACATCCACTGCAAAGTGAAAAATATAACAATCTGATGCTGTTCATGGTCCGTGTACTAATGTTGATGTGGTGCCCAAAGCTGAAATGTTTTTGGATTGATGTTCCAAACGGATGTAGACGTTTGCATGAGATAGCCCCTGGTTTTGGACTCCCCCAACATTGGGAACATGTTTCCTGCATCTAGTGTGTCCAATCCCTTAATAATTTTATATGTTTCCTCCAAAGATGTACAGGTTTGTAGGTGAATTAGCTTCTGTAAATTGTCCCTAGTGTGTAGGATTGTTCTCATGTATGGAGCGATTGCTGGTCGGTGTGGACTCAGTGAGCCGAATGACCTGTCTCCACTTTGTATCTCTAATTTTTTAACTCCTTCTCCTTGGGCCCAGCCCAAAGCCCCTTCACTAAGCAAACACCTTCCTATTAATTGAAATGTGACCTTATACATGAAGTAACTGAGAGGCAACTTGTCCCAAGTGAGCGATAAATCTATTCACTTTCAATACATGCATAGGAAGCACTAATCCACAACTCTCAAACTGACAGGCATGTAGTACTGTGACACATCATCTGTCTCAGGCTGACAGCGGGTTTTGCTGTTCATTAAGAAGCAAACTGAAATGACTGCAAAGGGAAGCAGAAGATTTCTTTTAGAACCAGACCATTTGGCAACACAAAAGGTATAGATTTTACCTCATATTTTGCCTGGGCAGCATACTACCCAGAGGTATGAACATTGATTTCTCTAACTTCAAGTAACCCTTGTATTCCCTCTCTGTCCCTCCCCCACCCTAGTTGTCCTGCTAGTTTCACTTTTGGTATCCCTTCATTATTACCACCTCCACAGTCAACAATAGACCATCATGGCCATCATTGGCAGCTCTGATTTATTCTGCACCTTTTCATACCTCTAGTTTCCCTCACCCCTAACTCTGAGTCTGAAGAAAGGTCTCAATCCAAAACGTCACCTATTCCTTTTCTCCAGAGATGCTGCCTGACCCCAATTGAGTTACTCTAGATTTTTGTGTCTATCGTAGATATGACCTCCTGTCTCTCCCCATTCATTGCCCCTTAAAATGTTTTCCATTTCCGAGACAGGTGAAGGTTAATTGGATGACAGACTTCTGTTGTTCTAAGGAGGTGCGGGGAGTGCTACGGCACTGGGCTTTCACTGGAGTGTACTGTAAACCGCTTCAAGCCTGGCGGTGGACAATGCTGAGGAGCTGGGTGCAGATCCAGCCCACATCATGGCTGCTTCTCCACGCACTTGACTAAGATACAAAGGACATTTATTATCACATACACCAATCGGTGTAGTGAAATTTGACTTGCCATCCAGCACACAGATAAAGATAAGATACAACATTAAAGAATTTAACAATAAACATAAAAACATCCCCCCACAATGGTTCCCACTGTGAGGGAAAGCACAAAGTCCAGTTCCCATCCCTTTGTCCAATCCTAGTCGGGCCTATTGAGGCCTCCGCAGTCACCTTTACGGGGCCCGATGTTACAGGCCGTTCTCGCCGAATGGTGGTGCTCCGGCGTCGGGGGAACCCTCTCAGCGGCTTGGGACACCTGGAACGGCCGCTTCCTTACCGGAGACCGCGGCTTCCGAAGCCAACAGGCTGCGCTGGATGGAGCTCTACCACTGGTGATCTCGCCGAGAGATCCCAGGCTCCGCGATGCTTAAGGTCAGGGCCGCCGTCCGCGGATGGCCGCTCCACAGTCCCGCAGCTCCGCGATGTTTCATTGGCGGGCTCAGCTCACCGGAGCTCCAGCGCGATGACCCAGGTAAGACATCGCCCGCCCCACGATAGCGCTCCAGGGCTGTGCAGCCGCTGAAGCCGTGATTCTGGCCAGGTCCCCTCAGGAAACGCCGCTCCTGGCCTGCTGGTAGGCCGCGAGGACGGGTCGAAGATGCTGCCTGGAGAAAAGCCGCCTCTCCGACTAGGTAGGGACCAGGAAAAGCAGTTTCCCCCTTCCCCCCCCCCCCCCCCCCCCCCCACTCCCCACATAAAAAGGAATAGACCCGCAAAATTAACACTTTAAAAAATATATATTTTTATTAGAAGTCATGTACAGTAGTATAAACCAAGAATAACATAATACATTTCATGTAAAACTTCTTGTTTTAATATTTAATAAAAGAAAAATAGAGAAGCAAGAAAAAGAGAGAGAGAAAGTTAGATAAGGTAGTGATATTGATAGTTTGTGAAAAAGTAGAGAAAAAGAGCCCAAAAAGATGTAAAGCACAAGAAAGAGAAAAAAAAGTAAATAGAAGATATAAAGAAAATAAAAGGGATATACCTGCTTCATATCTTTACACACCCCTCACCCGGTTCTGAAACAGTTTATTTCCAGGGTTATGTTGCACCATATGCTTGTAATGTCGATAAAGGGAGACCAGCTCTTTGAGAATTGGTCCGATTTGCCTGCTAGGACGAATCTTATATCTACGAAACACTTTTTAACACACTAAAAATAATAATAAAAAGAAGTGAAAAGACAGACAGCTGCAGGCTGCAGATAGGAAACCATGAGGTGCCAAGGCATGCAAAGTGGCAGCCGGCAGTATCCACTTGTGTCTCCACCTGCTGACGTTCAGATGGCCGTGACGTGTCCTCTCTGCCACTGTTTGAATCTCTGCATCATTTGAGAGCAGAGTTCAAGGGCAAGATCCCCATAAGTGCTGCCCAGTCTCCACTTAGAGCCCAGTCCACTTCTTGGAACCCCCTATCAGGAGATGGGCAGTCAGCTCTCTGTCCCTCTCCCTCCACGGAAGGTCAATGCAGTTGAGTAGACAGTAGATGATGAGCATGGGCAGTAGACCTGCCCAGCCCAGAAAGCTCTATATTGTACTTGGATGATGAATGTAGTGTGTTGGAAAAAGAAGTAGGTTAAATATCCACCCAAACCACCCCCTCTCCTGTCATTTTCCCTTGCAACTTGTCGCTTTACCTCCTCCCCTTGACTCCATTCAAGGACCTTAGCAGTCTTTCCAGGTGCGCAGAGGTTCACCTGCACCTCCTCCAACCTCATCTATTGCATCCACTGCTCTAGGTGTCAGCTGCTCTACATCGGTGAGACCAAGCATAGGCTTGGCGATCGCTTCACCTGACACCTCCGCTCGGTTCACAATAACCAACCTGATCTCCCGGCGGCTCAGCACTTCAACTTCCCCCCCCCCCCATTCTGAAACGCCGCCTATTTCCTTCGCTCCATAGATGCTGCCTCGCCTGCTGAGTTTCTCCAGCATTTCTGTCTACTCGCGTTAAATAAAAGTTACTTCCAGTAAAAATCCATGCAAACTCTTGAATGTTTTTATTTTTGTGCTATAAAAAGGGAGTTTGTATCACGTCTAATTTGCATTGACTTGATTATCTTCCTAGTACCAGGGTTTCAACCTCAGGCTTCTAAATGGGGAAGTGTATTAATGATCCGATTCCAGGAGATGTTGAGAATGGATTTTAATGGCAGGAAACAAACTATTGGTACTATATGACCCCTAAAGTGCGGTTTAAATTATAGTTTTCCCAATTCTGTACTTTTTCCGGGGAAAAAAAGCCTGTGTGCAAGAAGTCATGGCTGCAGGATGAAATTGTGCAATGCCTTTGCCCACATTGAACACTAGTTATGGCTGTAACTTTCTAGTATTTAATATTTTCATTACATACAGTAAATGTATTTATTATGTCATTCTACTGTGATTCCTTCATGCCTTGTAAATCCCCGAAACAGCATGGCAATCAAACATACTTTGTATCACCATTGCTCTAATGCTTGCACAAAGTATTCCATGGTAGCAGTGATCGGTCTACCGAGAGTTATCATGAAATAGCATTAAAAGGAAATAATACTGCGATACTGTTTATCCGTCGTATCACCCCACACTAATAATCCTCTTTCGAAGTTCTTCCTCTGGGATTAAGTTTCAGATTATAACCCGAAGTATTGCTCACTACTTTAATCATATTGAGAATGTATAGTTCCCTTGTAATTAAGTAGTTTGAAAAATCCAGTGTCAAAAATGTGTCTTTATACCTGAGAATGGAAAGTTTCTTCGGTATTCACCAAGGAGAAGGATATTGAACTCGGTGAGTTAAGGGGAAAGAGTAGAGTAGCTATGGAAACTATGAGATTCAAAGAGGAGGAAGTACTGACACTTTTGAAAAATATAAAAGTGGATAAGTCTCCAGGTCCTGACAGGATATTCTCTAGGACTTTGAGGGAAGTTAGTGTAGAAATAGCAGGAGCTATGACAGAAATATTTCAAATGTCATTAGAAACGGGAATAGTGCCGGAGGATTGGCGTACTGCGCATGTTGTTCCATTGTTTAAAAAGGGTTCAAAGAATAAACCTAGCAATTATAGACCTATTAGTTTGACGTCAGTGGTGGGCAAATTAATGGAAAGGATACTTAGAGATAATATATATAAGCATCTGGATAAACAGGGTCTGATCAGGAACAGTCAACATGGATTTGTGCCTGGAAGGTCATGTTTGACAAACCTTCTTGAATTTTTTGAAGCGGTAACTAGGGAAATTGATGAGGGTAAAGCAGTGGATGTTGTCTATATGGATTTCAGTAAGGCCTTTGACAAGGTTCCCCATGGAAGGTTGGTTAAGAAGGTTCAATCTTTGGGTGTTAATAGCGGAGTAGCAAGATGGATTCAACAGTGGCTGAATGGGAGATGTCAGAGAGTAATGGTGGATGGCTGTTTGTCAGGTTGGAAGCCGGTGACCAGTGGGGTGCCTCAGGGATCTGTGTTGGGTCCACTGTTGTTTGTCATGTACATCAATGATCTGGATGATGGGGTGGAAAATTGGATAAGTAAGTATGCAGATGATACTAAGATAGGTGGTGTTGTGGATAATGAAGTAGATTTTCAAAGTCTACAGAGAGATTTGGGCCATTTGGAAAAGTGGGCTGAAAGATGGCAGATGGAGTTTAATGCTGATAAGTGGGAAGTGCTACATAGAAACATAGAAACATAGAAATTAGGTGCAGGAGTAGGCCATTCAGCCCTTCGAGCCTGCACCGCCATTCAATATGATCATGGCTGATCATCCAACTCAGTATCCCGTACCTGCCTTCTCTCCATACCCTCTGATCCCCTTAGCCACAAGGGCCACATCCAACTCACTCTTAAATATAGCCAATGAACTGGCCTCAACTACCCTCTGTGGCAGAGAGTTCCAGAGACTCACCACTCTCTGTGTGAAGAAAGTCTTTCTCATCTCGGTCTTAAAGGATTTCCCCCTTATCCTTAAGCTGTGACCCCTTGTCCTGGACTTCCCCAACATCGGGAACAATCTTCCTGCATCTAGCCTGTCCAACCCCTTAAGAATTTTGTAAGTTTCTATAAGATCCCCTCTTAATCTCCTAAATTCCAGAGAGTATAAACCGAGTCTATCCAGTCTTTCTTCATAAGACAGTCCTGACATCCCAGGAATCAGTCTGGTGAACCTTCTCTGCACTCCCTCTATGGCAATAATGTCCTTCCTCAGATTTGGAGACCAAAACTGCACGCAATACTCCAGGTGTGGTCTCACCAAGACCCTGTACAACTGAAGTAGAACCTCCCTGCTCCTGTACTCAAATCCTTTTGCTATGAAAGCTAACATACCATTTGCTTTTTTCACTGCCTGCTGCACCTGCATGCCTACTTTCAATGACTGGTGTACCATGACACCCAGGTCTCGCTGCATCTCCCCTTTTCCTAATCGGCCACCATTTAAATAATAGTCTGTTTTCCTGTTTTTGCCACCAAAGTGGATAACTCACATTTATCCACATTATACTGCATCTGCCAAACATTTGCCCACTCACCCAGCCTATCCAAGTCACCTTGCAGTCTCCTAGCATCCTCCTCACAGCGAACACTGCCCCCCAGCTTAGTGTCATCCGCAAACTTGGAGATATTGCCTTCAATTCCCTCATCCAGATCATTAATATATATTGTAAATAGCTGGGGTCCCAGCACTGAGCCCTGCGGTACCCCCACTAGTTACTGCCTGCCATTGTGAAAAGGACCCGTTTACTCCTACTCTTTGCTTCCTGTTTGCCAGCCAGTTCTCTATCCACATCAATACTGAACCCCTAATACCGTATGCTTTAAGTTTGTATACTAATCTCTTATGTGGGACCTTGTCGAAAGCCTTCTGGAAGTCCAGATATACCACATCCACTGGTTCTCCCTTATCCACGCTACTAGTTACATCCTCGAAAAAATTCCACAAGATTCGTCAGACATGATTTACCTTTTGTAAATCCATGCTGACTTTGTCCAATGATTTCACCACTTTCCAAATGTGCTGCTATCCCATCTTTAATAACTGACTCTAGCAGTTTCCCCACTACCGATGTTAGACTAACTGGTCTGTAATTCCCCGTTTTCTCTCTCCCTCCCTTCTTAAAAAGAGGGTTACATTTGCTACCCGCCAATCCTCAGGAACTACTCCAGAATCTAAAGAGTTTTGAAAGATTATCACTAATGCATCCACTATTTCCTGAGCTACTTCCTTAAGTACTCTGGGATGCAGCCTATCTGGCCCTGGGGATTTATCGGCCTTTAATCTATTCAATTTACCCAACACCACTTCCCGACTGACCTGGATTTCACTCAATTCCTCCTTTGACCCACAGTCCCCTGCTATTTCAGGCAGATTATTTATGTCTTCCTTAGTGAAGACGGACCCAAAGTAGTTATTCAATTGGTCCGCCATATCCTTGTTCCCCATGATCAACTCACCTGTTTCTGACTGCAAGGGACCTACATTTGTTTTAACTAACCTCTTTCTCTTCACATATCTATAAAAAACTTTTGCAGTCAGTTTTTATGTTCCCTGCCAGTTTTCTTTCATAATCTATTTTTCCTTTCCTAATTAAGCCCTTTGTCCTCCTCTGCTGGTCTCTGAATTTCTCCCAGTCCTCTGGTATGCTGCTTTTTCTGGCTACTTTGTACGCATCATCCTTTGCTTTGATACTATCCCTGATTTCCCTTGTTATCCACGGATGCACTACCTTCCCCGATTTATTCTTTTGCCAAACTGGGATGAACAATTTTTGTAGTTCATCCATGCAGTCTTTAAATGTCTTCCATTGTATATCCACCGTCAACCCTTTTAGAATTAATTGCCAGTCAATCTTGGCCAATTCACGTCTCATACCCTCAAAGTTACCTTTCTTTAAGTTCAGAACCATTGTTTCTGAATTAACAATGTCACTCTCCATCCTAATGGAGAACTCAACCATATTATGGTCACTCTTGCCCAAGGGGGCACGTACAACAAGACGGCTAATTACCCCTTCCTCATTACTCAAAACCCAGTCTAAAATAGCCTGCTCTCTCGTTGGTTCCTCTACATGTTGATTTAGATAATTATCCCGCATACATTCCAAAAAATCCTCTTCCTCAGCACCCCTGCCAATTTTGATTAACCCAATCTATATGTAGATTGAAGTCACCCATTATAACTGTTTTGCCTTTGTCGCACGCATTTCTAATTTCCTGTTTGATACCATCCCCAACTTCTCTGCTACTGTTAGGTGGCCTGTACACAACACCCACCAGCGTTTTTCTGCCCCTTAGTGTTTTGTAGCTCTACCCATACCGATTCCACATCCTCCAAGCTAATGTCCTTCCTTTCCATTGCTTTAATCTCCTCTCTAACCAGCAACGCTACTCCACCTCCTTTTCCTTTCTCTCTATCCCTCCTGAATATTGAATATCCCTGGATGTTCAGCTCCCAGCCTACGTCACCCTGGAGCCATGTCTCCGTGATCCCAACTATATCATAATCATTAATATCTATCTGCACGTTCAACTCGTCCACCTTATTACGAATACTCCTTGCATTGAGACACAAAGCCTTCAGGCTTGTCTTTACAACGCATTTACCCCTTATACAATTTTGCTGAAAAGTGGCCCTTTTTGATTTTAGCCCTGGTTTTGTCTGCCTGCCACTTTTACCTTTCACCTTGCTACCTAATACTTCTACCCTCATTTTACACCCTCCTGCCTCTCTGCTCTTGTACCCATCCCCCTGCCACATTAGTTTAAATCCTCCCCGACAGCACTAGCAAACACTCCCCCAAGAACATTGGTTCCATTCCATTCCAGGAACCAATGTTCTTGGGGGAGTGTTTGCTAGTGCTGTCGGGGAGGATTTAAACTAATGTGGCAGGGCAAATCAAAATAGGACGTACATGGTAAATGGTAGGGAATTGAGGAATGCTGTGGAACAGAGGGATCTAGGAATAACTGTGCATAGTTCCCTGAAGGTGGAATCGCATGTAGATAGGGTGGTAAAGAAAGCCTTTGGTGTGCTGGCCTTTATAAATCAGAGCATTGAATATAGGAGTAGGGAAGTAATGTTAAAATTGTACAAGGCATTGGTAAGACCAATTCTGGAGTATGGTGTACAATTTTGGTCGCCTAGTTATAGGAAGGATGTCAACAAAATAGAGAGAGTACAGAGGAGATTTACTAGAATGTTGCCAGGGTTCCAGCAACTATGTTACAGAGAAAGGTTGAACAAGTTAGGTCTTTATTCTTTGGAGCACAGAAGGTTAAGGGGGGACTTGATTGAGGTCTTTAAAATGATGAAAGGGATAGACAGAGTTGACTGGATAACGTTTTTCCCCATTGAGGGTAGGGAAGTTTCAAACAAGGGCATGACATGAGAATTAAGGGACAGATGTTTCGGGGTAACGTGAGGGGGAACTTCTTTACTCAGAGGGTGGTGGCTGTGTGGAATCAGCTTCCAGCAGAAGTGGTGGAGGCAGGATCGATTTTAACATTTAAGAGTAAAGTGGATAGGTATATGGACGTGAAGGGAATGGAGGGGTATGGTCTGAGTGCAGGTAGATGGGACTAGGGGAAAACAAATGGTCGGCACGGACTGGAAGGGCCGAGAGGGCCTGTTTCCGTGCTGTAATTGTTATATGGTTATATGGTTACAGGTGGACTGTTTTGGAGTGAGGAGAGATTCGGGTTTGAGTTTCCTTTTCCCCTGAGATGTTGCCTGACCTGCTGAGTGACTCCAGTTTATCTTCAGGTTTGACGGTGCCTTTATATCTAAATCTACCAGGGTCTCAGGACAAAATAAGGATAGACCTCCCATGCTTCTTAGTTCATATAATGATACAGATTTTATCGCTCCAACCAGAAAATGACCAAAGTCATGCCTGATGAAAACAGTGGAATATTTCAATATTTAAACGATAGACAATAGGCAATAGGTGCAGGAATAGGCCATTCGGCCCTTCGAGCCAGCACTGCCATTCAATGTGATCATGGCTGATCATCCCCAATCAGTACCCCGTTCCTGCCTTCTCCTCATATCCCCTGACTGCTATTTTAAGAGCCCTATTTAGCTCTCTCTTGAAAGCATCCAGAGAACCTGCCTCCACCGCCCTCTGAGGCAAAGAATTCCACAAACTCGCCATTCTCTGTGAGAAAAAGTGTTTCCTCTTCTCTGTTCTAAATAGGCCATTGGGCCCTTCGAGCCTGCACCACCATTCAATGTGATCATGGCTGATCATCCACAATCAGTACCCCTTTCCTGCCCTCTCCCCATATCCCCTCACTCCGCTATCGTTAAGAGCCCTATCAAGCTCTCTCTTGAAAGTATCCAGAGAACGGGCCCCCGTCTGAGGCAGAGAATTCCAGACACCCAATATTTATTTTATCAACTTTTATATCACAAAATGAGTAATATATGTAACATGATCGTTATTATGTAAACTTTTGACAGAAGTGTGTAATTATGCCTGATATGACATATCTTTATTATGAACGATCACACTGCATTTTTATGATGTCTGGTCAGAAAGGCGCTGCCAAATTGATAGCAATTTTGATATCTCACTTTAATTAATCGTTGTATTTCCAAATTCCCCTTTTAATCTTCCACCAAAAAGAATAAAAATTAAGAAAACAGAAATTATTTGCCAAGAATAATTCTATGGCGCTTATCTGTATATACAGTACGTAGCGTACAATTTGTCATTTAAAATCTGACACCCTGTGTTTTTCCTTCCCCTCCCAATTGAATGCCATATCTTCAGGATATACGGGTCTAATCTGTCTCGTTTCCTCAAGAGAGTGGAACTGGTGGTGCAGCAGCTGATATTAGTGCCTCACTGCTCGGGTGATCCAGGTTCATCATGACCTCTGGTGCTGTCTGTGCAGAGTTGGTGCATTCTCCTTGTGACCATGTGGCTTTCCTGTGTGTGCTCTCGTTTCCTCCACATCCCAAAGATGTGTGGGTTGATAGATTAATTGGTTCCTGTCAATTCCCTCAGGCAATGCATTTCAAACCCCAAAGACTTCCTTTGGACGCATGGGACTACACTAGGACACAGATCTTCACTGCTTGGCCTCTTTCTGATTAAAAAAAATGTAAATATTAGAAATATAAATGAAGATATGCTCTGTAGTTTAGAAGAATAAGGGATGTTCATATTGAAACATTTTAAGATTGTGACGGGACATGACAGGGTCGATGTCGAGATGTTACCACTGGTAGGAAAGCCATGAACAAATCGCAAGATTAGTAGCAGTTATCCTTTTTTGAGGTGTAGTCCTGAACTACTATCTACCTCATTGGTGACCCTCGGACTATCTTTGATCGGACTTTACTGGCTTTACCTTGCACTAAACATTATTCCCTTATCATGTATCAAAACACTGTAAATGGTTCGATTGTAATCATGTATTGTTTTTCAGCTGACTGGTTAGCACGCAGTTAGTTGACTGGTTAGCACGCAAAATCTTTTCACTGTACCTCAGTACACGTGACGATAAACTAAATTAGAGCAGGTCAGTCAAAACCATATTGAGTCGTGGGGCAGGCTTGTGGGTCTAAGTGGCCTATTCCTACTTCTATTTTCTTATGTTTGCAAGGTCCAGTCACTATCAAACACTAGATCACTGTGATACCACTTGCAGTGGGTCCAAACTCTTCCACCCCTTCAACACATTCCAGTAAACCAGTCCATTGAGAATTGGCACTGTGAGATCAGCTATCCACCAGGTGCAATTTACAGCAGCCAATTAACTTAACAACCAGCCCGTCTTTACAATGTGGGAGGAAAGTATGAAACCAGAGTTTAGACAACTGCACAGGGATAGGGATTGGATCTGCTAGGGTCTACTTAACATGACTCCTGAGTCTTTTTAAACATTATGCAATCGAACAAGAGCATACCTGCTCCATCCCGTACTTCAACATTAAACAGTCGGCTCTATGTATCTGCACAGAGCTCCTGCAGAACGGTGAGTGTGTGGTCACAGCCTGCAGAATAACAAACATGTTTGCACCCAACATCTCCCAGTCTTGTACAAGCCAGCCATTGTAAGTGTTGCTGTCAAGGAATTTATCTTTGTGTGTTTGGGGATTTATAAAATGTATTTTATGTTTTTTTCATCCAAAAATGCCAGTGCAAAGTACCTTGTGCAATCACACAAGTATATGTTAAGGACAAAGTTACTGATACCGAGTTTTACAAGTTTATTCATCTTTCAAAGCAGGAAATCTCAAACCCCATTAGAAAGTCTGACAAGTGCCCTCCAAAGTCAGGAAGCATCCGTGTTTATTAGTGCAAGTGGAACGTTGCCAGCTAGTCTCGTGTCATTGTCTCTTGAAACAATACCATCTCCCCACGGCCTCACATTGACATGTGCCTAACTGATTTATGATCATGTTTGTTTTGTCTGAGTATGTGAAATTGTATGGCTCTAAGCAACCATTCGGGTTATCTCACTGTCATCCTCAGCATGCGATTAGGCCTGATCAGGTTTGAAGGTCTTTGAGACCAACGTTAGTTGTTCTACAGGCCCAGTCCAAGTAAAAATTCAGAATTAAAGTGTTTCGTGCAGATATATTGTGAAACATGCTATTTTTTCATCCTCGGGTCACTTATTTGGGGTTCCCATCTAAGCAGTAACACCATGAAATCTGCAGTGTGTCCTTGATTCTTCATGTTGGAAGATGGATGGCGTTTACCAAAATCCCATGGCTATACTTATGCTCGACATTGCTGAATTTTGCTTATGGTGTTTGATGCCCCCACATCATATAAACCTGGATGTTGATTGGCACAGTCTCTTGAGGAGAACAATCAAGATTAAGAAAATCTCTTATTCTGAATTTCCCATTCAATGAGGGAGTTTCTCTCAGCACACCATAAATCTGTCAACCTTGTCATAGACTTTGACCATTCCAAACTCAAGGGAATATAAATGCCAATGCTCATAATTTAACCCTTAGGGCTGTACTTACATTCCATTGAACTTGCAAGATATCCTCACTAAAACAAATAGAGTCCACTGAACAAAACAGACAGCACTACTCATAGCGGGCTTGAAACACCTGTAGGATCGATCAGTCAATTTTGAATTCCATTCTTTTTTTGAGGAAAAGAGAAGCAATCCGTTGCCTTTGGTTTATTTCTGCACTGACTTTATTGATTTGTGCACATGGGCATGCACGTTCCTGAACAAGTCCACATATAAACAGAAAGAATATAATTCCAATAGTTACTTTCATTGAGAAGTTCTTGGACCTACAACAGGCTATCCTTTTAAAATTTCCTGTTCCAACTACAAAGCCTACTTTGACTTCTAATGATTTAATCTGCACACTTAGCCCAACAATTCACAATTCTGGCGGGTCTGAGTTGTCAGCTAATTTAAAGCTAATGATTACACAAATCTCATCAATGAGAGCAGGACCATATAATTGTGCAGGAAGGAATTGCAGATGCTGGTTTAAACCAAAGATAGACACAAAAAGCTGGAGTAACTCAGCGGGACAGCCAGCATCTCTGGAGGGAAAGAATGAGTGACATTTCGGGTCAAGAAGTCTAAAGAAGGGCCTGTCTATCTTAGGACCATATAACTGCTTGATTGTAATGCAAAAGTTTTAATGATTAGGGAAGAGCAGTTTTGGTGTTGGGGAGGGCGAATGAGGAGGGCAGGGAATGGCCCGTTATCGAGAAACTACACCAGGGTGGATAAGACCTTGCATGATAAGACACTTTGAGATTAAATACTACAGAACGTGAGAGAAAATTTACAATCATGGAAATTAATGAAGCCTATCTGACCATCATACTGAGCAAGTATTCTTTTGGATAGACACAAAAAGCTGGAGTAACTCAGCGGGTCAGGCAGCATCTCTGGAGAAAAGGAATAGATGACGTTTCAGGTCGAGACCCTTCTTCAGTATTCTTTTGGTTGGATTTTAATGGATGTAAGATTAGGAAGTCTTTAGATTTATCAAGGGCAAAAAAAGGTGGTCTTAATTTGGTTCAGGAGCCAACAGGAGTTTTTTTACATGAGTATGTTTGGAAACAACTAGCATACAATAAAACATAGAAACATAGAAAATAGGTGCAGGAGCAGGCCAGTTGGCACTTCAAGCCAGCACTGCCATTTAATATGATGATGGCTGATCATCCAGAATCAGTACCCTGTTCCTGATTTACGAGGCTGTTCATTCATGCTACAAGGTTGACTTAAACTAGATTTGGGTCTCCCTTCCCACCAGCACTGTAGCACTATATTCTGCACTCTGTTATAAACCAATGGCAATGCCAATACTGGAGGAGCCTCCTTGAATCTCATGTTTAAGAAGGAACTGCAGGCTGGAAAAATCAAAGGGTGATAGAAATGCTGGAGAAACTCAGCGGATGAGGCAGCATCTATGGAGCGAAGGAAAAAGGACATTTCGGTTCGAGACCCTTCTTCAGACTCGGGTGACGTTTCGGGTCGAGACCCTTCTTCAGACCCTCCTTGAATCTCATTGGTAATTATGAGGTAAATGGGCAAATGAAATCAGACTAAATGAAGAGGAGGTCAGTGGTAAAATATGTAAAATGAGAATAACAGCACACGAGGGACAATTTCCCTAATGCCCCCAATGCACCCGCACGTACAATAACCCACATGTTTTATTTTTGGACCCTTGTAATTGGGGAACCAGAGCCTTTACGAGGATGTTGCCAGGACTTGAAGACCTGAAATGTAGTGAGAAGTTGGGCAGGCTAGGTCTTTATTCATTAAAACATGATAAAAAATACGTCGTAGGATTTTATAGAAAACAGGTTGATCACAAAGATCAACTGAGAAATTCTCAGCATGTAGAACATGTTGAGGTTATTTGTTTATTTTGATTTATCCAGCTAATAACTGTTATGATTTTTATGCTATTTAAAATGTTGATATTACCATGAGCTTAAATTTTCCTTCTGGATATTATTGTTGATTTAGCATAGATCAGTAGAGCACAGGAACATGTCCCTGGGCCCATAATGTCTTTGTTGGACATCATACCAAATAAAATAGTTTACTCTTCTGCCTACATATGATCTATATCCCTCCATTCTCTGCATATTCATGTGCCTAAGTAAAAGCTTAAATGCCACAATCATATCTGCTTTCACCACCATCCTGTGAGCCATTTCCAGACACCTATCAACCTCTGTGTTTTAAAAAAAAAACCTCACGTCTCCTTTAAACGTTTCACCCATCACCTTGAGTTAGATAGAGCTCTAGCGGCTAGTGGAATCAAGGAATATGGGGTGAAGGCAGGCGCGGGTTATTGATAGGGGACGATCAGCCATGATCACAATGAATTATAGAAACATAGAAACATGGAAAATAGGTGCAGGAGTAGGCCATTTGGCCGTTCAAGCCTGACTGCCATTCAATATGATCATGGCTGATCATCCAACTCAGTATCCTGTACCTCCCTTCTCTCCACACCCCCTGATCCCTTTAGCCACAAGGGCAACATCTAACTCCCTCTTAAATATAGCCAATGAACTGACCTCGACTACCTTCTGTGGCAGAGAATTCCACGGATTCACCACAATGTTTTTCTCATCTCGGTCCTACAAGACTTCCCCCTTATCCTTAAACTGTGACCCCTCGTTCTGGACTTCTTCAACGTCGGGAACAATATTCCTGCATATAGATTATCCAACCCCTTAAGAATTTTGTAAGTTTCTATAAGATCCCCCCTCAATCCTCTAAATTCTAGCGAGTACAAGCCGAGTCTATCCAGTCTTTCTTCATATGAAAGTCCTGCCATCCTAGGAATCAGTCTGGTGAACCTTCTCTGTACTCCCTCTATGGCAAGAATGTCTTTCCTCAGATTAGGAGACCAAAACTGTACGCAATATCCAGGTGTGGTCTCACCAAGGCCCTGTACAACTGCAGTAGAACCTCCTTGCACCTATACTCAAATCCTTTTGCTATGAATGCTAACATACCATTCACTTTCTTCGCTGCCTGCTGCACCTGCATGTCTACTTTCAATGACTGGTGTACCATGACACCCAGGTCTTGTTGCATCTCCCCTTTTCCTAATCGGCCCCCATTCAGATAATAGTCTACTTTCCTGTTTTTGCCACCAAAGTGGATAACCTCACATTTATCCACATTAGACTGCATCTGCCATGCATTTGCCCACTCACTAAACCTATCCAAGTCACCTTGCAGCCTCCTAGCATCCTCCTCACAGCTAACACTACCCCCCAGCTTCGTGTCATCCGCAAACTTCGAGATGTTGCATTCAATTCCCTCATCCAAATCATTAATATATATTGTAAATAGCTGTGGTCACAGCACTGAGCCTTGCGGTACCCCACTAGTCACTGCCTGCCATTCTGAAAAGGACCCGTTTACTCCTACCATTTGCTTCCTGTCTGCCAGCCAGTTCTCTATCCACATCAATACTGAACTCCCAATACCATGTGCTTTACGTTTGCATACTAATTTCTTATGTGGTACCTTGTCGAAAGCCTTCTGAAAGTCCAGATATAACACATCCACTGGTTATCCCTTATCCACTCTACTAGTTATAGCCTCAAAAAATTCTATAAGATTCGTCAGACATGATTTACCTTTTATAAATCCATGCTGACTTTGTCCAATGATTTCACCACTTTCAAAGATGCTGTCCCATCTTTAATGAACTGACTCTAGCATTTTCACCACTACCGATGTTAGACTAACTGGTCTGTAATTCCCCGTTTTCTCTCTCCCTCCCTTTTTAAAAAGTGGGGTTACACTAGCTACCCTCCAATCCTCAGGAACTACTCCAGGATCAAAGAGTTCTGAAATATTATCACTAATGCATCCACTATTTCTGGGGCTACTTTCATGAATACTGTGGGATGCAGCCTATCTGGCCCTGGGGATTTATCGGCCTTTAATCCATTCAATTTACCTAACACCACTTCCCAACTAACCTGGATTTCACTCAGTTCCTCCGTCTCATTTGACCCCCGGTCCCCTGCTATTTCCGGCAGATTATTTATGTCTTCCTTAGTGAAGACAGAACCAAAGTAGTTATTCAATTGGTCTGCCTTGTCCTTGTCCCCCATGATCAATTCACCTGTTTCTGACTGCAAGGAACCTATATTTGTTTTAACTTATCTTTTTCTCTTCACATATCTATAAAAACTTTTGCAGTCAGTTTTTATGTTCCCTGCCAGTTTTCTTTCATAATCTATTTTCCCTTTCCTAATTAAGCCCTTTGTCCTCCTCTGCTGGACTCTGAATTTCTCCCAGTCCTCTGGTAGGCTGCTTTGAATGGCGGTGCTGGCTCAAAGGGCCAAAATGCCTCCTCCTGCACATATTTTCTATGTTTCTATGCCCTCTAGTATTCGACATTTCCACCCTGGCAAATAGGTGCTGACTGTCTTACCCTATCTACGCTTCTCATAATTTGGTAAACTTTTATCAGCCTCCAATGCGCTAGAGAAAACAATTCCAGTTCGTCCAACCTCCCTTTGAGCCAGTGCCTTCTCATTATGGCAGCATCCTGGTAAACCTCTCCTTCATCCAGATCCTTCCTGTATTTGGGCAAACAGAGCTTTTACGAGGATGTTGCCAGGACTTGAGCACCTGAGATATAGGAAGAGGTTGGGCAGGCTAGGACTTTATTCCTTGGAGCGCAGGAGGCTGAGGGGTGATCTTATAGAGATGTATAAAATTATAAGGGAAATAGATAGGGTGAATGCACAGTCTTTTACCTAGAATATGGGAATCGGGAACCAGAGGACATACTGTAAGTTTGTGAGAGAGGGAGGATTTAATAGGAACCTGAGGGGCAACCTTTTCACTCCAGGATGGCAGGTATATGGAATGAGCTGCCAGTAGAGGTAGTTTGAGGTAGGTTCTCTTGCAACATAAAAGACAGGTAAATAGATAGGAAAGATTCAGAGGGATATGGGCCAAATGCAGGCAAGTGGAACTACCACAGATGGGGCATCTTGGTCAGCATAGGCAAGTTGGGCCAAAGGGCCGTGCTGTATGATTCTATGTCTCTAACTGCACACCGCACTCCAAATGCAACATAACCAATATTCTTTAAAGGTTAACCAACTTAATAACCACAGCTAACCAAACTTCCTACACAAACTTTTATAAAGCTGCAATTTGACTTCCTGACACATATTCAGGAGTCATAAGTGAAACCAACTAATGAAGGCAAACGTACCATATACCTCCTTTACCTGTCGTCCCACATTGCTACTTTCAGAGAGCTATTGACTTGGACCCCAGGATTCCTCTGTTCCTGCCAATAACTGCATTAGGGATATTGTTTTGAGGATATGAATCCAGGAAGGAAATCTTCAGTCCTAACCTCTGTTAAGCAGTTCTCTAATGTAAGCAATGTACATTAAGCCAGGTCTCTTAACAGCTCGGTCAGTTCATAAAGGACCCTCAGTTTAGGTTTTAATTGTCGGTTGGTTGCATTGGGTTATCTGTGCGTTCATGTGTATAGTTAGGACTGTGGTGTGAGTTCAACAGAAAGAACTGAACTCGCTCGGTCTCCTGAGGATGGCTTGAAAGGAACACTGTGTTAAGGGCGTCAAGCTGATAAAGCTGATGGAAAGCAGATGCGTGAGCCCGTCTCAGGCTCCGCAGTGCTGAGCTACAGCTCTGTTCCACAGCTAGTGAGTGGCTCACTGTTCCCTGATATAATACATAGGCAAGATAAGGCAGCTCTCCTCTCAGCGAGAGTCATCCCTCCCACTGTGAGGGCTTGCTGACCAAATCCAAAAACAAGGTATGAGCTGTTTTTCAAGCTGAATTTAAAAGCTTTGGTTATTTACACAATGGTCTTTTAAAAGGGCAGTCCTACAGAGTGATGAGATAAATTAGTAACCCCACTTGTGACAGTGCTGGAGGAAGTTAGAACTCAAAATGGAGTGCCCTGCAATATGTACCAATCATGCTCTACTTCTGGCATCACTGACAGATTGAACGTGCAGGAAGGAACTGCAGATGCTGGTTTAAACCAAAGATAGACACAAAATGCTGGAGTAACTCAGCGGGTCAGGCAGCAACTCTGGAGAAAAGAAATAGGTGACGTTTCTGGTCGTGACCAGATTTCAGATTTATCCTCGTCCTGTGCCAACTGTGGCTCAGTTGATCATCATCTTCCTACTGTGTCAGATAATTGCAAGTCCCATACTAGACACCTGAAATCAAATAGCTAGGCTGATGCTCAAGTGCAGCATTCAGGGAGTTGGA
Organism: Okamejei kenojei; assembly: GCA_035221665.1. Lineage (NCBI taxonomy): Eukaryota > Metazoa > Chordata > Chondrichthyes > Rajiformes > Rajidae > Okamejei > Okamejei kenojei. Next base: position 37,294,542 of record CM069149.1, read on the forward strand.
GCCTCTGTCTTTGTGATGGGAAGTTAACTAAGGCCTGGCCTGCACCCTGTGGAATTCAATGCCACAGACGGCTGTGGAGGACAAGTCATTGGGTATTTTTAAAGCGAAGATTGACGAATTCTTGATTAGTAAGGGTGGCAAAAGTTATGGGGAGAAGGCAGGAGAACTGGGTTGAGAGGGAAAGATAAATCAGTTTAAACGGAGGAGTAGATTCGATGGGCTGAATGGCCTAATTCTGCTCCCATAACCTATCAAACGTCAGATGTATGTGAATGCTCAATTTTCAAGAACAAGGTTGTAATCCACAATATATTTTAAACTATTATTGTCACAATCAATATGATATAAAAAATGTTTGTTTGTAATTGCTTTGCTGTTTTTGGGAGCTTGCTTTGTATAAATTGGCTGACATGTATCATACAATGGTCATTATACTGCGTAGTCATAGAATCAGTCCTGCCCAGATGAAGGTTATTCAACCCATCAATCCATGCTAGCTTTTTCCCATTCCCCCCAGTTCTTCCCCATGGAACTATGTGTTATTCTTACCCTCACCAGCTCCCTTTTGTAACTTTTGATTGATCTTCATTTCCACCAATTCTACAGATCGTGAGTTACTGATTGTAAACTACCAGCTAAATAGCTGAGTCGCAATATGGTCCTCATATGCCTTTGTGCTTTCCCTATCCCCTGCTCCTTAACCATCTGGCTGTTTACCTTGTTTGCACCTATGATCTCTACACCTATGATCCATTTCCTTCCTTCCTTCCTTCCTTCCTTCCTTCCTTCCTTCCTCCCTCCCTCCATTTACACACTATCTCTCTCTCTCTCCCTCCCTCTCTCCCTCTCTCTCTTTCTCTCTCATTATTTCTGATGCCTGAGAGGGAAATAATAATACATATTTTTAAAATAACTCTCGATGGTCATGCTGTGAGGGATGCTGCAGCAGCAGACGCTTGTATTGCAGAGAGGATTATTTGTGCAAAACTTACACAATTCTGCCGGCATTACACACCCTATTCGCATTCCTGCACTGTTGTCCTGCTGAACATGGCGAGAGGCTTGCTGCAAGCTAGGTGGACCATTTTATTTTATTTTATTATCTTCTGACAGGGTGGGTAAATGATTCAGAAACTAGCAATGTTACAAAATTTTGAGATTTTAAAATCAAGTCTTCAATTTATCCCATCAGATAAAGCATAAAAAGAAGTTTAATTTGACAGTTAATTCACTTTCATATCATCAATATTAAAAAAGTTATGGCCATTTTCATGCTCAGAAATTAGCATCTTGTTCCCTATTGCTTTTCCATTGACTTAACACAAAAGCAGTGATCAAGGACTGTCAAAAGCCCATAACCATCTTAAAAATTAAGAGAACTGAAAGAAATTTTCAGTTATTATAGATTGAAGCATTCTGAAACAAATATGAAACAATCTTACTTAGATGACCTGAAATTAAAGCATATAATTAGTTAGTTACCTAATTGTAGCTAATTACAAAATTCAATTACTAGATCTAAACATCTATCCATTTCTTAAGAAAAGGTTAACATTTTTAAAAAGCCTAAAACCCCTGTCTCACTGTGCGAGTTGGCCCACGAGTGACCCCGAGTTTTCACTCGTGGTGATCACGTAGCGGGAACGTCGGAACTCGCTCGTTCAACTTGTCCACTCGTGGCGCTAACGGCAGGTACTCGGGAAACTTGTTAACTCGTGAAAAAAATCAAACATGTTTGATTTTTTCCACGAGTCAAATTAACTGTTCAAGTTAAAAATGGAAACATTTAAACTCGTTGCAGTAACGTAATGGCCCGTGCGTTTACCATAGCGTCTCGTGAGTCTATCGTGGGAACTTTTTTATAATCTGAAAGGGACTGAACAAAAGTAGTATAATATGTATATACACATTATATATATTATATATATTTCAATTCCAACCCCGAAGCAATTGAGAGGCGATTTCTTGGGGCCGTGTAATTTAACGTGTGTCTTTGCTTTTAAAAGTGAAGCTGTTTAATTGTTTACGCTGCGCTGTGTTTCGTGTTGGGGAGAGTGCTGCTGTACAATGCTTTCGATTTTATACTGCCCTCCCCCTTCCACAGAAAAAATGCCTAAATTTTTCTTTGTGCCCGCTCTCCTGGGAGCAATCCAAACCAGGGGAACAATGAACCCTCAGAGGCTTCGCGTTCCTTGCTCCTATATATGGACCTCGCTCGCTCGCAACTGTATGAACGCTCGATCAACCAGGCATCGGCCAACACGGAGGCCTGATTACTGAAAACAAAGTCAACTTGTACCAGACCTCATCATCTTCCTTCCGACAACCCGTAACCACAGCACCACACTTTCAACAGAAAACTTAATATTTAAAGAATATATTATGGGACATTGGATTGTCTGAAGAAGGGTCCCGAGCAGAAACGCCACATATGTGTGTGTGTGTGTGTGTGTGTTGCTGTGTGTGTGTCTGTCTGTGTGTGTGTCTGTGTGTGTGTGTGTGTCTGTGTGTGTGTCTGTGTGTGTGTGTGTGTTTGTGTGTGTTGTATCTGTGTGTATCTGTGTGTGTGTCTGCTGTCGGGTCCCGCGGCCGCTCAAAGTCACCCGAGCTGCTTCCTCCTCTGAAGTGGCGGCCAGTCCTGCTGTCTGTGTGTATCTCTGTGTGTGTGTGTGTGTGTGTCTCTGTCTGTCTGTGTGTATCTGTGTGTCTCTCATCTCTCCTCTCTGTCTATCTGTGTGTATCTGTGTGTGTGTCTGCTGTCGGGTCCCGGCGGCCCCGCTCAAAGTCACCCGAAGCTGCTTCCTTCCTCTGAAGTGGCGGCCAGTCCTGCTGTCTGTGTGTATCTGTGTGTGTGTGTGTGTGTGTTCTGTGTGTGTGTGTGTGTGTGTGTGTGTGTGTGTGTGTGTGTGTGTGTGTCTCTCTCTCTCCCTCTCTGTCTATCTGTGTGTATCTGTGTGTGTGTCTGCTGTCGGGTCCCGGCGGCCGCTCAAAGTCACCCGAGCTGCTTCCTTCTTCTGAAGTGGTGGCCAGTCCTGCTGTCTGTGTGTATCTCTCTCTCTATGTGTGTGTGTGTGCGTGTGTCTCTCTCTCCCTCTCTGTCTATCTGTGTGTGTGTCTGCTGTCGGGTCGCGGCGGCCGCTCAAAGTCACCCGAGCTGCTTCCTTCCTCTGAATTGGCGGCCAGTCCTGCTGTCTGTGTGTATCTCTCTCTCTATGTGTGTGTGTGTGCGTGTGTCTCTCTCTCTCCCTCTCTGTCTATCTGTGTGTGTGTCTGCTGTCGGGTCCCGGCGGCCGCTCAAAGTCACCGAGCTGCTTCCTTCCTCTGAAGTGGCGGCAGTCCTGCTGTCTGTGTGTTTATCTCTGTGTGTGTGTGTGTGTGTGTGTGTCTGTCTGTCTGTGTGTATTGTGTGTGTGTGTGTGTGTGTGTGTATGTGTGTGTGTGTGTCTCTCTCTCTCTCTGTCAATCTGTGTGTATCTGTGTGTGTGTCTGCTGTCGGGTCCCGGCGGCCGCTCAAAGTCAACCGAGCTGCTTCCTTCCTCTGAAGTGGCGGCCAGTCCTGCTGTCTGTGTGTGTGTGTGTCTGTGTGTGTGTGTGTATCTGTGTGTGTGTGAGCTGTTCCTTCTTCTGAGTGGTGTGTGTCTCTCTCTCTCTTGTCTCTCTCTCCCTCTCTGTCTATCTGTGTGTGTGTCTGCTGTCGGGTCCCGGCGGCCGCTCAAAGTCACCCGAGCTGTTCCTTCCTCTGAATTGGCGGCCGTCCTGCTGTCTGTGTGTATCTCTCTCTCTATGTGTGTGTGTGTGCGTGTGTCTCTCTCTCCCTCTCTGTCTATCTGTGTGTGTGTCTGCTGTCGGGTCGCGGCGGCCGCTCAAAGTCACCCGAGCTGCTTCCTTCCTCTGAATTGGCGGCCAGTCCTGCTGTCTGTGTGTATCTGTGTGTGTGTGTGTGTGTGTGTGTGTGTGTGTGTGTGTGTGTGTGTGTGTGTGTGTGTGTGTGTGTGTGTGTGTGTGTGTGTGTGTGTGTGTGTGTGTGTGTGTGTGTGTGTGTGTGTGTGTGTCTGCTGTCGGGTCACCCGAGCTGCTTCCTTTTTTAAAATTATTTAAAATAGAGATCCATTGCAAAAAAGTATTTTAAAACATAAAACAACAAGAAATGCTTGGTTACTGGAGGATGCGCATTTTCCCATTGTAGGTCATATCAATAGATGCCGCCGCGCTGAAATAACTCAAAACCACAGGATGGAGATGTATTTTAACATTGTTGCTTTATTAAAACATACCTTCATTCACGGTTGGCTCAAGAGTAACGGGAGAGGAACTTGGTAACTCGGGAGAGGAACTTGGAACATCGCAGCAATGACATACCCGTGGGAACTCGGTTACACACTTGATCATAAACTTGAAGTCTCGTGCACAGCCACGAGTCTGTCACTCGGGGTACCTCGTGGGTCAACTCGCACAGTGAGACAGGGCCATAAGTGTCCAAATAACATTCACACAAGAATTCACAATATAACATGATTTTTAAATCTCATTGTCATGAATTTATAGGACAAATGGAAGGAATTTAGTGTTTAATTCCCGTAAATTAATGGGCATTTTAATCATCTTGCGAGTGCGTTTTTGTGGAACGCGATCAATTGGAACGTTGCGGTTGCGGTGAATTTAAGCCCCATATCGGCAAGAAAAATACTGCCGGTTTGTGGGTCCTAAGTCACCTTTTCGCAACGTGAAATTTTGATTAAAGGCATCCTAAGAAGCAAGTTTACATGAAAAAATAAACGGTGTACCTTGCCTTGTCCCCTACGTGAGATCTATCCCGTTGTCGGCGTTGACGGCATTAGAAGATGATTTTTAATTTACTACTGCTATTAAATTATCCAGCGCTAATTTTAATAAACTTAATAAAACGGCAATCAAAGCGATTTTTCTTCAGCAATGTCTGTGCAAATTCGATTTGAATAGTCTGAAGAAAAAACACATTTTAAACCCGCCCCCCTCTCAAAGGCGCCAAAGTCGTGCACACTGCCAGTGACAGAACTGCAGCGCTGAAGGTAAGTACTGTAGCTACAAGTAAGTACGTAACTACAGAAACCTGGCTATTTCCTTTCACAAATGACCATCGTGCTCTCCTGCAACTCTTGGGACGGGGCACTTAAGCTGACTTGCTGACAGCAGGTTTTGGACATCTGCTAGCTAATTCCTTAAATGGTGTTTAACCTCAAGGTAAATGTCGACCCTCTACTGAGCATAACCTAAAACATTTCTCACTGAGCAAAGCACGGCAGTACCTCTGGAAAAATGGATGGGCGATCTTTCAGGTTGGGACTTTCAGACCAAAGAAATGCTGTCTGATCTGCTGAGTTACACTCGCCCTTTATAATTTTTCCTCAAGATTCCAGCATTTGCAGTTCCTTGGATTTATCCATCATTTTAAAGGAACAATTACTCTGTAAATGTTAAGTGAGTGAACGTCGCTATTAAAGCAGCAAGAAAATTCTCGACTGATATAATAAGCTTGCCACGGTAATTACCTATAGCATCATAGCCCTTAAGCTTTACCAGCCTCTCTGCTGCAGCTTTAGGCTGTGGAATGAAACAGTGATTTCACAGACAGCATCTGAGGTATCTCATAATGTCAGTGTGGGATACGCAGACTCTATATCATAGATGTGGTGGGTGTTTGATGGGGCTGGGGGTTCGTGAGGTGGTACTCAGGAAGAGGTTTATAAACCCAAATGAACCATCCACTTGAAGAATGACGGTCATTGAGAGAAAACGGTACAACACAGAAACAGACCCTTCATTCCACAAAGTCCATGCCAATAATCATTTACCTATTTACACTAACCCTATATTAAAATAAATTTTCTTTTTTTTCTCCCTGTATTCTTATAAAACACCCTTGGTTTCTACCACTCACCTACACACTAAGAGTCATTTACAGAGACCAATCAGCTTACCGACCTGCACGTCTTTGGAATGTACAAGGAGATTAGATACCTGGGGGAAGCTCACGTGGTCACAGAGAAAAGCTGCAAACTCCACACAGACAACGCCTGGAGCCATTATTGAACCTGGGTCTCTACCACCTGTGCCACTTGTGTTGCTGTGGATCACAGTAACCGCAATATTACTGAATTCTTGGTGACCTCCATTGCAGCCACAGGTACAACGTCGTCATATCTGTCTGCACGCACACCTGCTCAGGTGCAGGCACCGTGAGTGAGGAGCAACAAGAATCAAGAGTGGCGGGTGTTTTTTTTACCAGATGAGACACTGGGACTATCAGGTTGCAGTCAAGCCACGCAGGAGGGTTAGAGCACATGGTGCAAATTAGAGCACATGGTATTGGGGGTAGGGTGTTGACGTGGATAGAAAATAGGTTGGCAGACAGGAAGCAAAGAGTCGGAGTGAACGGGTCGTTTTCAGAATGGCAGGCAGTGAAAAACCCAGGCAGCTCACAGGGAGAACGTGTAAACTATGTACAGACATCACCGCGGTCTCTGGCGCTGTAAGGCAGTAGCTCTACTGCAATTGGTGCGCAAGTGGCAGGTTCCAGCACTGACTTTCTTCTGGTGAAAGTGAAGCTGCATCATATCCTGCACATGTCGGTGTGAGTGATTTCCTTTTTTTTTGCAGCTTAACATTAGAGATAGGATTTATATATCAATATTTTCCTGCAACTGATGTTTGCTGCAATCATTAATGTTTCCAGGCTGCTCTAATACATGAAATATTAGTGCTTAAGTTAGCCCACGACGTATTACTACAGTGCTTCACAACGACAGACCGTTTTTCATTTCATGCACTGCTGAAATATGACCGATTAATTAGGTTTCCATCATATACCTTACAATTTAAATGTTATTTATGACTATATTGTTACAGAGCTGTGAAGACATTCATACTAATGGCTGGGTTGCATTGGATTTATAATCTATGTGGGTTAGTAATATTTCCTGAGGTCGAACATCTAAATAAGAAAAAGCTGCAAAGACTTAATTTGCTTTCCTGCAATTCCTCTCACTAACTCATTCCCTTTCATCCCACTCCCTCTCCGACCTCTCGTACACTGTTCCAATTTGACATTTGGAACAAAATCTTATCTTACAACCAGGCACTTTACAAGCAGCGAGATTCAACAGTGAGTTTAAACAACTCTTGTATGACACTTGAAAATCTTTCTTGCCTCTGTCACATTCTCGGGTGTTTTGTTTTGCATCATCTCTCCCCAGCTGGGAAAGGCACAGTGGTACAGAGGGTACAGCTGCTGCCTTGCAACTCCAGAGACCCGGGTTTGATCCTGAAATTGGGTGCAGTTTGTGTGGAGGCTGCATGTTCCCCTTGCGATCGTGTGCGTTCCCCCTGGGTGCTCCGGTTTCCTCCCACATCCAAAATACGATCGGGTATGTAGGTTAATTGGTCTCTAAATAGCAGCTAGTGTGTTGGGAGTGGAATGTGGATAACAGAACTGGTGTGAACAGGTGATCAATGGTTAGCATGGACTTGGTGGGCCAAAGGGCCTGATTCCATGCTGCATCTCTAAACTAAACTCTCTCCTGTGTGTTTCTCTGTCACGATGCTTGTCGGTGTCGTCTTGGCTGTGACTGCTGCGCCCTCAGTCCCCGAAGCACCTTCCCCTCATAGAAACATAGAAAATAGGTGCAGGAGAAGGCCTTTTGGCCCTTCGAGCCATTCATTGCGATTATGGCTGATCGTCCCCTATCAATAACCCGTGCCTGCCTTCTTCCCATATCCCTTGATTCCACTAGCCCCGAGAGCTCTATCTAACTCCCTCTTAAATCCATCAAGTGATTTGGCCTCCACTGCCCTCTGTGGCAGGGAATTCCACTAATTCACAACTCTCTGGGTGAAAAGGTTTTTTCTCACCTCAGTCTTAAATGGCCTCCCTTTTCTTCTATGACTGCGGCCCCTGGTTCTGGATGCCCAACATTGGGAACATATTTCCTGCATCTAGCTTGTCCAGTTCATTTATAATTTTATATGTTTCTATAAGGTCCCCCCTCACCCTTCTAAACTCCAGAGAATACAAGCCCAGTCTTATCAATTTTCCCTCATATGACAGTCCCGCCATCCCAGGGATCAATCTCCTGAACCTGCCTCAATCACAAGGATGTCCTTCCTCAAATTAGGAGACCAAAACTGTACGCAATACTCCAGATGTTGTCTTACTAGAGCCCTATACAACTGGAGTAGAACCTCTCTACTCCTATACTGAAATCCTCTTGTTATGAAGGCCAACATTCCATTAGCTTTATTCACTGCCTGCTGTACCTGCACACCAACTTTCAGTGTCTGAAGAAGGGTCTCGACCCGAAACGTCGCCTATCTCCTTCGCTCCTTAGATGCTGCTGCACCCGCTGAGTTTCTCCAGCTTTTTGTGTAACCCCCCCAACTTTCAGTGACTGATGTACAAGGATGCCCAGATCTTGCAGCACCTCCCCCTTACCTAACCTAACCCCATTGAGATAATAATCTGCCCCCTTGTTTTTGCAACCAAAGTGGATAACCTCACATATATCTATATTATACTGCATCTGCCACGCATCTGGCCACTCACTCAACGTGTCCAGGTCACCTCCGGTTTCCTCCCACACTCCAAAGACGTACAGGTTTGTAGGTTAATTGGTTTGGTATAAATGTAAAATTGTCCCTAATGTGTATAGGATCGTATTAATGTGCAGGGATCGCTGGTCGCTGCGGACTCAGTGGGCCGAAGGGCCTTTTTCCACACTGCATCTCTAAACTAAAAACTAAACTAATTGAAACTAGCATTAGAGTTGTGTGGTGTTCCTGTGTGGTGTTCCTGGGGGGGGGAGGGGGGCACTCGGTGCTGATAGGGATGGAGAAAACTCTCTTCCTCTTCTCTGGATCCCAAAACCTATTAACCTCGATTTGTTTACAAAGGTCAAAGGCCTGAAACTTTGGAAACAAACCGAGATTAATAGGTTTTTTGTTGTTCATTCTTTGTTGTCTCTCCACAGATGCTGCAAGGCCTGTTGAGCGATTGCAGCATTTTCCCATTTTTCTTTAATTTCAGACATCCAGAATCTGTAGAGAGACACAAAATGCTGGAATAACTCAGTGGGTCAGACAGCATCTCTGGAGAAAAAGGATGGGTGACGTTTTGTGTTGGAACCCCTCTTCCGACTGGGAACTTCACCCATTAAGGACGAGTCTCACCCTGGTTACTCCGTCTTCTCCCCTTTCCCATTTGGCAAAAGGTGCAGAAGTTTGAAAATGCATACCTCCAGATTCGGGGACAGTTTCTTCCCAGCTGTTATCAGGCAACTGAACCGTCCTATCACCAACTAGAGAGCGGCCCTGACCTACCATCTACCTCATTGGAGACCTTCAAACTATCTTTAATGAGACTTTGCTGGACTAAATATGATTCCCTTTATATCCTGATTCTGTGCACTGTAGATGACTTGGTTATAATCATGTGTAGTCATTTTGCTGACAGGATAGTACACAACAAAAAAAGGCTTTTCGCTGTACCTCGATACACATGACAATACATTTAACAAAACTAAATGTTGCGCTTGGTGACCTATGTTTTTATTTAAATGTATTACTGGCCAGCTGCAGTTCCGACTTGAGTTCAGGGTACTATCTGTTCCCAGGAACGAAACACTGTCCTAACCTGTAGGATAACCTGCATGGACAATTCAAAACGCAACCCGTGCATCAGGTAAATTACAAGTGGCAATAATCATATTCCTCCCAATAGCTTCTGGTTATTTATCACAAATGACGGATTAAAGTGAGCAAAAACAGATATTCGTGTGGAATGGTATTCACATCAGAGGCTGATTGTTCAGCAATAGTGGCCTAAAGCGGTGGGCAACGGTAGAGTTGCTACCTTACAGCGCTGGCGACCCGGGTTCAATCCCGACTACGGGTATTGTTTGTACGGAGCTTGTATGTTCTCCCCGTAACCGTGTGGGTTTGTAGGTTAATTGGCTTGGTGTAAATGTAATATTGTCCCTAGTGTGTGTAGGATAATGTTCTTCTTCTTCTTGCGTTAGGCGTGCACAGCCTAAAGTTGTCGGACAACTTATTCTATTTGATCTTATGTGATTGTGCAAATAAAGGATAGTGTTAATATGCGGGGACACTGGTCGGTGCGGACTCGGTGGGCCGAAGTGCCTGTTTCCGCCCTGTATCATAAAACTAAACTAAACACTGTTTTGCCCGCTTTTAATGATAACATACAATGGAGTTCTTCATTGCCTCAGATGAATTAGCGATCCTCAAACGTGGGTTTGACATGTATTCCGGTAGCCTTTGAAGTTTACCTCAGAGGAAAGGTAGACAGGAATGTGCAGCTTCCAGATCATCATTCAGCCGAGCACCGGCATTTTTCAGTGCAACTGGAGATCATAAAACATCCAAATGGAGATTGGGAGTGAGAGAAGGGTCATGGAAGAGGTGATGTAATGGCCTTCGAGCTAAACTTAAAAGCAAAACCCATTGTACCGAGGACTGGGAGATGAAGGGGTAAGAAATCTGGAGGGTGCAACTGTAATCTGTCTATCTTCTGCAAACAATGTGATTTTGGTGTTAGCTTGGGTTATGTTCAGGCTAACGTAACTCATAATAAATCATGATGTTTGAGTGCTGGTGAAGTCACCGTGATGTACAGGCACTGCAGTGCACTCTACGCTGTATGCAAAATTTAAGATTTTTATTCACAAATTTAGTAACTTTCAGAACAATTCAAAACCCCATCCATATCAACGGGACAGAGGTGGAACGTGTCTCCAGCTTCAGGTTCCTGGGGGTCAACATCTCAGATGACCTCTCCTGGACCCACAACACATCCTCGCTGATCAAGAAGGCTCACCATCGTCTCTTCTTCCTGAGGAGACTTAAGAAGGTCCACCTGTCTCCCCAGATTCTGGTGAACTTCTACTGCTGCACCATCGAGAGCATCCTTACCAACTGCATCACAGTACGGTATGGTAACTGCTCTGTTGCCGACCGGAAAGCTCTGCAGAGGGTGGTGAAGATCCCCAACGCATCACAGGCTCCTCACTCCCTTCCATGGAGTCTGTCCATAGTAAACGATGCCTGCGCAGGGCGCACAGCATCGTCAGGGACAGCTCACACCCCAACCATAGATTGTTTACCCTCCTCCCATCCGGGAGACGCTACAGGTCCCTCTGCTGCCGGACCATCAGGCTCAAGAACAGCTTCTTCCCTGTGGCTGTCACACTTCTCAACGCTGCACCTCAATGACTGCCTGTCTCCACCCCTCACCCCCCCCCTCTTCCCCCCCCCCCCCCCCTCCCCCGGACTATCCAATCACCAGCAAATTGCACGGATACCACTGCATATGCATATGTATTACTTGTTTATTTGTAAGTTCGCCCTTCGGAGATACCAACTGCATTTTGTTGTCTCTGTATTGTACACTGCACAATGACAATTAAAGACTGAATTGAATTGAACTTCACAGCCAATGAACTGCTATTTGTGTCTAATTGCTGCTTAATCTGGGGAAGGGTATTGAGCTTTTAAAGTGCAATGTGCCTTAACTGAGAGGTGATAAGATAAAAAGACTAAATCACGAGTGCAAAGCATAAAATGTAACATGTTGTCACAGTAAGTGGATACCTATGGTTATTATTATGTTGCAACAACCTTTGTTGTAGAGCAATCTATTAATATTTATCTGCTACAATATTTTAAGAGGAACATTCAGGTCTAGGCCGCCAGCCAAGTGGCAAGGGTCACTCCAGCTAACACATCAACGCCTTTATTTCACCCCAGGCTGCCTCATTCTTATCACTAAATCATGGACAAGGTGTCTCCGTGACTAAATGCACACCACCCCACCCCCGAGCTTGTGAAAAGAGCATATGAGGAAGGATAGTCAGACCAGCATATGATTCCACACACAGAAGTGGTCTTTTCATGTGTGTGAAAGGCTTGTGGCCAGTCAGTATATTTGAACATGTAGCTGTAGCGTATTATGCTGGTTAATCTCACGCAGAAGATAAACACAACATGCCGGAGTAACTCAGCGGATCAGGCAGCATCTCCGGAGGAAAGGAATAGGTGATGTTTCGGGTCGGAGCCCTTCTTCAGACTGAACGATAGAGAAGGGCAGAACAAAACAAGGCCGGGAACAAACAACCTCAGGAAGGGTGGTGTCCATAATGGCCCATTGTTAGCTGGGGAAAATGTTCTACTCTCATGCAATTCATATTGAATCACCAGTTACACTATGCAACTTCTTTGAAGTGGGTGACGTGTGGAGACGATAAAGTGAGAGGAGAATCAAATACTGAGAATAGTATTGAAAGGACACGCGATGTTCGGTTTAGTTTAGTTTAGAGATACAGCATGAAAACAGGCCTTTCAGCCCACAAAATGCACGCCGATCATCGATCACCCGTTCCTACAAGTTCTATGTTATCCCACTTTCCATTCTACACACTAGGGGCAAATTATAGAACACAATTAACATATAAAAGTGCACGTCTTTGATACAAATTAATAAATAATAGCAAAAGATATATTATTAGTGCGTGCCAAAAATAATGTCCCCAAGTCTGTGTAGTTTGTAATGTTTAATAACCTGATGGTTGTAGGGAAGAATCTGCTTCTGAATCTGGATGTTACAGTTGTCAGTACCTTCTTCCCAATGGCAGGTGTGAATTGAGAGTGTGGCCGGGATGGTGTGTACTAATTTCCTGCACTATCCCCACATCCTTTAATTCACTTCCATCAACTTTTTTTTTAATGACCTTTCATTTTGAACTACTGTTTCAAGACTTCTAACAATTTAGTGAATGTTGGTTGTTGTAGCTGACATTAAACTATGCAGAGGTGGATAGGATGTTATCCAATGTGGTGATGGTTCTTTTGATGTCGTCCTTGATGCCAAATGTGAGATCCCATTGCTGGTTACACGAGGGAAATGTGGTTCCTGCAACATTTCCTCCTCTCTGGATCCAATCATTGTCATTTCCATCACCCTGAGCCCTTCTCCAGCTACTTGTAATATCCTCCGTCTCAGTCCTCAGTGGGTTTCAGGTTGGTGGACCACTCAGTGCCTAATGGGCCTGTCCCACTTTGGCGACTCTTTAGGCGACTGCCAGGGATTAGTTTTAATGGAAATCACCTACGACACCTGGCGACAACCTATAACAGCACCTACGACAACACCTACATCAACAAAAATTGTCGCCACTGTCACCAAAAGTTTTTCAACATGTCACCTGTAGTCGCCCAAAAAATCGCCCAAGTGGGACAGGCCCATCACTGAGTCAAGGCAGAGATTGCTTTAATCGCCAATTACTTTAAATTCTTTCCTTCTGTTCTCTCTGAAGATCAGATACCGAAAGGTCATTGACACTGAGGTGGCCATACAACAAGTAAGGACGATCGGACATAACACGAACGCCCGAATCAGAGACTTAAAGCCCCACACACGTTATTCCCTGGAGGTCAGGGCCTATAACAAAGCTGGAGCTGGCCCTTCCAATCGACCAATTATACTCACAACAAAGAAAGCACGTAGGTACCACTTCAAAGATATGAGGTTGGAGGACCACTTGTAAAATTGTTACAGTCATGTATCCTATTGTTATCTGATGTAGTTTTGGAAATTTGGCTGAATTGTAGCATTCAGATCTATTTTTCCTCTCAACCCATTCTCCTGCCTTCACCCCATAATTTTTGACAGCCTTACTAATCAATCTCCTTTTAAAAAATACAAATTGACTTGGCCTCCTCAGCCATCTGTGGCAGTGAATTCCAGGGATTCACCACCCTCTGGTTTGGGCCACTATTTTTCTCCCTAAAGTTACTCCAGCACTTTCTCTTTTTTTGTAAACCAACATCTGCAGTTCCTTATTTCATCTTCCCAAGTCTGCTGAGGCCAGGTTTGGTGCCACACTGGCCTTTACCTTCCCTGCACCATCCCACCACTGCCGGCAAGCTCTATAAACGCGGCTGGGAGTTCACTGCACAGGAGAGATGACTTGCAATGCAGGGTTGCCAGTATCTATGCAGCTGCATTGGTAGACGAAGATTTTGAATCTGTTTACAGTCAAAAAGTTCTCAAATATATACTTGTAGAAATTGCAGATGCTGTTTACACATAAAGACATAAAGTGCTGAAGTAACTCAACAGGTCAGGCATCATCGCTGAAGAACATGAATAGGTGCCGTTTCAGGTCAGGAACCGAATCAGTCTGAAGAAGGATTCTGACCCGAAAAGTCACCTATCCATGTTCTTCAGAGATGCTGCCTGACTCACTAAGCACTTATTTTTTTCCAATATATATTGCTTGTTGTTGATCATTATACCATCAGTTTTAAAGTTGAACACGTCTGTATCTTAACTTGCTTACAAAAACACGCAAAGTTGTCATGAACTGGGAAACCCAGTCAATTCTGTACTGAATTGTTTTCCAGCTCCCAGCAAGCCTCCAAGAATAATTGACATTACACGGTATGGGACATACTTCAGGATTTCCTGGGAGGCAGTCGAGCCCTTGCACAATGAGTCGAATGTCGAAGGCTACAAGGTGAGCAGGACAATAGTGTGGAAGAATGCTTCTGGCTGTGGAATCCTCCTGTTCCACATTACATCCCCTTATTCCATTATCCACCAGTCTTGTCAGGGGACACAGTATAAAGCGAGAGGTAACCTCCCTTTAGTGACAACTCTCATTAGTCACCTCGTTCTGGCATAAATCAATGTCGCTGCCTAAAAAATCGTGTGCAGTGGGTGTTGTTTGTATGACACTTATTGCCAGTCCCATGCCACATGCATTTGTGCACCATGCACATTAAACAAAATTGAGGACTCGTGAGCATTGATTTCACTTGTCTCTTCACGTTTCTTTTCTCTTGTGGTTCTTTTGTTGGGACCCACTCTTGCACAGAATAGAACAAAAATGAGTGGAATCATTACCAGGATTTATCATCATCAATTTGACAGGAGGCAAAACAGAATGGATAAATAATCACCAATCTTAAATAGGCATTGCTTTGTGTTTTTATTTCATACATTCCCACATTCAGAGACGTACAGCATGGAAACACTAAGTCCTTATCAGTCATCAACCACCCGTTTACACAATTCCTATAAGAATCTCATTTTTTAATTCTTTGCACATTCTGAAGCTGCGCCCATTCACCTCTACACGAGTGGCAATGTACAGGGAGCAACTTACCTCCAAATCCAAATATCTTCAGGATATCTTTCGGAATTTGCACATTCTCCCTGTGACTGTGTGGGTCTCCTCAGGGTGCTCCAGTTTCGACCCACATCCCAAAGACGTGTGGGTTTGTAGGTTAATTGACCTGTGAGTGTGAATGGGTGAACAATTGTCGACGTGGACTCAGTGGGCTGTAAGGCCCGTTTTCCCTGCTGTATCTTTCAATCAATCAATTCAATCTATATAGAAGGAAACAGGAGCACCCTGAGAAAAATCCTCATAATCACTTAGGTGCAAATTATCAGCACCTGAGGTCAGGATTGAACCTAGTCTGTGGTGCTGGGAGGCAGTGGCTCTACAGCTGCGCCATGTGTTGCCCTAACTTGTCTCTGTTACTGAGGTCATTGGCCAATGCCAGAAATGTTTCCTGCTCCCATTGAGCATGGCTCTTATGGGAGCACCCCAAATTTTCCTAAATTGCTGAAAATGCTGAACAGGTCAGGCTGAATCTATACAGAGGGACACAGTTAATATTTTAGGTCATTGTCCATTTATCAGAAATAACAAAATTAGAAAGATAGAGAAAGATGGAGAGGATAAAGGATGTATCAGAGAGCGAGAGGGACCAGGGAAACTAAATGATACAAATGGTGCTAGCACTGGGTGAGGAGCTAAAAATAATGGTGATCCAAAGGCATGTTAATCCCGCCTGAGATGATCTGTCCTGAGGTAGGTAGAATACAAGGGAACTATGACAGAAAACATCAGAGAAATAATTGAAGACCATTGTGGCAGAGACAGGCGGGTTGGCATGGAGCCTTATGACAACAATGGAACGTTGGGGTCACCAATGTGGGGAACCCTGAAATTAAGAGAGCCAGGTGTTGGGAAAGTACTTTTTATTCAGGGTCAGAAGTCAATCCTAATGCATGGGATCGCTTGGTCAGCGTGGGCCGAGGGCCATTGGATTTTACCTACATCTCGAAACTAAAACAATACTGGACTATGTGGTGCGGATCCTTGCAGATGAGAGAATCTATTTCGAAAAAACAACGCTGGAAATGCTTAGTAGATCAGGCAGCTTCTGTGAAGAGAAAACAGAATGAACATGAGATATTAATGACTTTCATGAAACATGGAGCACAGGAACAGCCCTTCAGCCCACAATGTATGTGCCAAATATATTTCCAAGTTAAGCAAATCTCCTTTGCCTGCACATGATTCATATCCCTCTATTCCCTGCATATCCATGTGCCTATCTAAATTAAATTCAACTGTCGAGTATGCCTCCATTACCCTCCATGCAGCGCGTTCCAGGCATTCCGCACTCTGTGTAAAATAATTCTGTCCAGGATATCTCGTTTAAACTTTGCCCCCATCTGATTAAAGCTACATTCCGATTTTCAATCAGAATTGTCCATTATATATATATTGAACTGGGGGGAAAAAAATAGAAAAAATACAGATTAATTGTTATTTCACGTGGTCCCTAAGTAATGGGAAGAGGAAAGGAACAAGGGTAGCAGTTCTTTCTTCACAGTGACGGAAAGAGAGTGGATGTTAATGCAGTGTAGATGGAGAATATCAAAAGATATTGCCTCTTTATAAGGCTGTAGATGCTGTAATCTAGAACAGCAAACAATCTGCTGGAGGAACTCAGCGGGTCCACTAGCATCTGTGGGTGGAAAGGAACAATACAGGGTTTCCATCTGAAATGTCAGCCTTCCTTTCCACCCATTGATGCTGCTCATCCCTCTGTGTTCTTCCCCAGATTATTTTTTGGTCCCTTCAAAATGCAGACGGGGGGGAGATGCATCTGGTGATGATATCACGTTGAAGATGCTGGCTGACTTGTTCTGTTTATACGATGCATGTTCCGTTTTTACTTCAGGCTTCCAACATCTGCAGTTGTTTTGCTGTTCGGACATTGAATTTATCTATGTCTCTGATTGTACATTGGTGCATGCATCCAATTGACCAAGTGACAGTTTACATAATTTTAAATATGTCTTATTGTTCTGCAAATACATCAATAATGTGACTAATCCTCATATATCCCTAATTAGAAACTATTACATGGAGTTTGTTGAAAACACTGGTGGGGTACTGTTGTAATAGTGTTGAAACCATTTTTAATGTAAGTTATTTAGTTAGATGACCAAACAGCGAAGTAGCCTGAATGAAGTCAGTGGTCTATCACAGACTTGAAGGGCCTAATACCATTTGAAACTTCTATACACACTCCGCACAACCAAAACTGTCACATTGCATCCTCAGCACGCTTAGCTCTCTTACATTTGGCCCCAACAACCAGAGCGTTGATATAGGTTGTGATCTGCTGAGGCCCCAGGACTGATTCCTCCGGCATCATCAAGTCATAGCAAACCACTGGAAAATATTCCAATTATTTTTACAGTCTGTTTTCTGTCTGGTAGCCAATCCTTACTCCAACCGGTACATTGCCCCCAATTCCATGGTGTGTGTCAGCTTATTTAAGGCCATCTGAAAGTCCAAATACAATCCCCCCATTTATCTATTCTGTAATGTATAGCCTCAAACACGGATTTGGCAAACATAATTTCCCCTCTGTATCTCATTGCTGAGTCTACCGTTAATATTTTCCAAGCACCCTATTACTGCTCCATTAATAAGTGATTCTACGATTGTCACTGCTACCGATGTCAGGCTCACTGATTTGTGTTTTCCCCCTCCATAATTTCTGAAACATTTTCTTCCACTGTCTGAATCTCTGTCTTTTTCCATTCAATTTTAAAGTATGTATTAAGTTACGTTTTGAAAGCTATTGAACTTTTCACTACTTCGTTAAATGATGAGTTCCACTCCCAGCCACTTTAGCACTAAAAAAGATTTATTTCCATGTGACTTTTGACATTTTCTTTTTGCTAATCACTTTAAATCTTTCCCCCTCATTATTGATCCCTGGCCTAGAAGACAGTTTCTTTGTATGCACTGAATGTAAATTCTCCATGATTTAAACGCTGTTTCTCCAATCTATCAAAATAACTATGATCCCTGGGACCAGCGCTCGTAAATATTTTCTGTATCTTCTCATCTCTCCTAAAATGTGGTGCTCAAAATTGGACATCCTATATTTTATTTGGTTTAACACAATTTCCATGATATTGCTATTCTCAAGCTCAGAACTGTAAAACTTTTATGATTAATCTGTTTTTTTACTCCCATGGATGTGTATAAATAGAAACATAGAAACAAGGTGCAGGAGCAGGCCATTCGGGCCTGCACCACCATTCAATATGATCATGGCTGATCATCCAATTCCATATCCTGTACCTGCCTTCTCTCCATACCCCCTGATCCCTTTAGCCACAAGGACCACATCTAACTCCCTCTTAAATATAGCCAACAAACTGGCCTCAACTACCTTCTGTGGCAGAGAATTCCACAGATTCACCACTCACTGTGTGAAAAAAGATTTTTTCATCTCGGTCCTAAAAGACTTCATATCCTTAAACTGTGACCTCTTGTCCTGGACTTCCCCAACTAACACCGATCTTTCTGTTGCTGCCCTCACCTCAAAACACTGTGTATTGTCCTTCCTCGTTCTTCATTCCACCATGCATCACTTCACACTTGCTTAGCTTTAAATGTCCTCTCTCGTGTGGCTATCCGTTCCACCCTTGCGGCATATTGCTATCCCCTCGAGACTTCTGGCAAGTAGGAACACTGAGCAGATTGTATATTAGGTTACCATGGAAAGGAATCTACGGAGAAATACAAGAGGGTTATTTAATCTGTTTTGCAAAACATTGGATGAACATTTCCTCTACTTCGCTTCAGGTTCTGTACAGAAGAGACGGCTCAGAAAACAATACACTCCTGCAAACCATCGGCCACAATATAAACATACCCATTCTCGACGAGGGGGATTACATTGTGGAAGTAAGAGCCTACGGCGAAGGAGGAGATGGAGCCGTGAATTCAATCAAGATTTCCAAAAGTAAGGTGCTGGATCGTCTTTTATCAAGAAATTGATTGTGTGGTGACCTGATATGGTTATAGAAGGTCAGAGAGTGCTGGACAAGCGATATGATCTTCCATTGCCCTCTTCCCCAACATGAGGAAGGCGGTAATATGATATTAGTTGAGGGTGTGGCTAGTGGTGGATGGAAAATGAAATCTATGGCTCCATTCTTAAAAATGGCTTTGTTGGTCACATTGTTCATATTCCTGGATGTTAATTGGAAGTGTTGATTGGTATAAAAATGATTTCTTCCTTGTCTCTACCATATGTAGATGTTTCATTTGCTTTGACCAATTTTGCCTCATCCTACTGACATGATACAGCCTGCATTTACCATTTCTCTGCTGTTTAGAATCTCATTAACATCCTTGCAAGTCACCACTGTGCGAGGGGAAAAGTGTGGATTATCTCCAGATTTTCCATATTGCTCATATTTCAGGCAAGTGAGGACAATCTATTGAAACTGGATGTCCTGGTACATGCTTCAGTAATCATGTTGAACCTCAAAGACATGTCAGAAGCATTATTTTGGCATATGCAACCATAAGGAATTGAATCAGCTGTTGATCCATTTGGTTCACAATTCTGTTCTGCCACATAATATATTTCCAAAACTATCACTATATGGATAAATGTCAAATCATGGAAGCAACTCTGTCCACACTCATTTACTAATTGTACGAAGATTTTAGAATATTGGAATGAAATATTCAAAATAATCTCGAAAGTTATTAATATTACTATGATTTATGACCCAAAGTTAATCATACTTGGAATACCGGAAACGGAAACAAATAATTACAAGGAATCATAGAACTTTTATCGACTATTCTTTAATAATTGGGAAAAAAATTAATATTACAATTTTGGAAAGGCCCTGTATCCCCAACAATTAAAATGTGGAATACAGAAATGACGGAGACACTTCACTTGGAGAGATTGAGACTTGTCCTTATGGACAGGTTAGATCTCTTCAAGGAGATATGGTCTCCCTATATTAAATATCTACAGGGTCACAATGGTTCGGCGCAGGGACTTGACTGAGGCCTGAATATCTGAATGGATGAAGAAATACACATAACAAATCATGAATGTATCTCCAAGATTGGATTATTTAGTAATACTTCAATCTCAATCAAACTTTTCACATTTTCTTTTCTATTTTCTATTCTTTTTCTCTATCTCCCTATCTTTAATTAAGGAAAAAATTATAGAAACATATTATATAAATTTTAATACGTACACACTTATTTCTGTTCGTTCATGAAAAAGATTATAGATGTTTTAAACTTGTAATTATATAAAACTATGTATTTTCAATTATACAATAATTATGAAATATAAAATTAACAATAAATACAAACATTATTAATATTTTGATAACATATGAATATCAAAAAAAAACTTTGTTTAAGATTGGGTACTACGTAGTTATATTAGCGGGGATTTTCTATTTGGTAATTAGAAGAATATCTATGATTTGAGAAATCTAAAATGTATTACTTATTTTAGGAATATACTACATATACTCCCAATTATATAAAAATAAATAACAATGAAATGTATTATGGATAATACTACAATTATCATAAATAGTATTAATCAATAATCAATATGTTATTAATTTTATACATTATATAACTCTCAATGTCGTATAAGAGTGTACTTGGTATATATTGTTTCTACAATAAAAAAATATTAAAAAAAAAAAAAAAAAAAATTCTGTTCTGCCACTGAATAAGATGATGGCTGATCTGCAATTCATCCCTTTGTTGCCAGATCCTCTGGTCACCATGTATCCTTCAATCTACCGTAAATGTGCTCAAACACTGAGCATCCTGAGTGTTCCATCCCTTTCTTTTAGACTTAGAGATATAGCATGGAAACAGGCCCTTCGGCCCATCGAGTCTTCATCAACCAGCGATCACTCATACACCTACACAATCCTACGCACTAGGGAAAATTTACAATTTACAGAAGCCAATTAACCTATGAACCTGCATGTATTTGCAGTGTGGGAGGAAACCGCAGCACACGGAGAAAACACACGCGGTCACGGGGAGAAAGTACAAACTTCGTACGGACAGCACCTGTAGTCAGGATCAAACTTGGGTCTTTGGCGCTGTAAGGCAGCAACTCTACTACTGTGTCACTGTGCCATCCCTAGGACAATCCTTCACCTAGGGACTTTGACCATTTACGTTCTGCACTCTCTTGGTCGCCTCACAGTCAATTGCCTGCCTCAGTGAGATCACTTATTCTTTCCTACCCCAGGGAGCGTGGCCAATATTATTCAATCTCTCAAAAGAGCAATCTACACTTATCCCAGGCTGATCAAAGAGAAGCTGACAAGAGAAGGATCCTCCTGAAATGTCTCCCATCCATGTTCTCTGGGGCTGCTGTCTTACCCACTGAGTAACTCCAGCATTTTGTGTCTTTCCCTGTCAGCTTCAGCTACTGGGTCAAATCATTTTATTTCTCTAAGGTGTCTGTTTTGTTATAAATTCTTCATACACTCAAATACAAGGCATTTGATTTGACCTTTCTAACAATTTTGCAACAATGACTGTTTACCTTACGCACTATTCCACGAGTAATATTGCGCTGGTCAAGTCCCTGTCTATCATGATCCACTTAGAACTGAGAACAGTATAACACATGTCTCTGCTGACCATGAAGCCAAATTGAACGAATCTCTTCTGCCAGCACATGTGCAATATCTCTCCAAGCCCTGCATATTCGAGTGCCTATCGGAAAGCCTCTTAAATGCCACCAACATTTCTGCTTCCCCCACTGGCAGTGGGTTACACGCACCCGCCACTCTGTGTAAAACATTTGCCCCGCACACCTTCCTAAAACGTCCATCCTTTCACTTTAAGCCATGCCCTCTAACACTTGACAGTTTTATCCTGGGAAAATGATTCTGACTGAATACCCAAACTATGCCCCTTATTATTTAATACACTCATAATCTTATAAGTTTCATGATTGTGACATTTAAATTTACAACTTAGCCTTTTCCACTCCACCCCACCCTCCTACCCTGCCAACTTCAGATTTATTAATATGGTGAATTCACCAGGGCGCTGAGCCAGGCCAATTTAGTTGGAGCCTATGCCAATTGATCAGCTGTCTTTTCCCTTAGACCTGGTGCCAGTGTCAATAAAGCAAAATATTTTTCCCCCACTCCTTTCTGAGGGGCACATGGTGTGTTCAAACCTATGGCACGAGCTTGTGGCTGAGGCAGTAATCCCAAGATCAGGATGGCACAGTGGCGCAGTGGTAGAGCTGCTGCCTCGCTGTGCCAGAGACCCTGGTTTGATCCTGACCATGGGTGATGTTCGGGTCAAGACCCTTCTTCAGACTGAAAGTCACGAGAGAGGGAAACGTGAGATGATGTAGAGAGATATAGAACTATGAATGAAAGATATGCAAAAAGGTAAAGATGATAAAGGAAACTGGCCATTGTGAGCTGTTTGTTGGGTGAAAACCAGAAGCTGGTGCGACTTGGGTTTGAGAGGGATGGAGAGAGATGGAAAGGTCAGTGTGGGAATGGGAAGGAGAATGAAAGTGTTTAGCAACCGGGCGAACAGGTAGTTCCAGGCGGACTGAGCGAAGGTCCTTAAAAAACAAATAAGCTACTTGAGTGTTGGAGGATGGGGCTCCTGCAGTGAGATGAATCTCAGATTTGGCACTGTGATTGAAAGCTTTTTTTTCTTAGTAATTTACTCTTTTTACCCCCCCCCCCCCCCCCCCCCCCCCCCCCCCCCCCCCAATATATTCTTAATCCATGCATATCCTCGAACTCATCTCTCATCTCAACTCCATGAGTGCAGGCCGAGTGCCGTCAAATGCCCATCATATGTTAACCCAATTCTGATGTCTGTGTTTCCACCATTTATCCTGCAGGAGGGCGGAAATGACCATTGGGTTCAGCAGGACAAACATTACGTCAGTACACTTTTACTCTTTTCCCACCACTTGCACAGTTAAAAGGAAATCCTTTCAGATAAGTGGGTGTTTTCAGGAGAGAAAATCATTCCCATATGTTGGGTAAAAGGAATTGTTGTTATCTTAATTGCAGCAACGTTTGTGTGGGCTGACAGCTATGATACTCTTTCCAACGGCTACTCTTGAAATTGTTTTACTCTGTATTGTTATTTATTTACCTTAAGTGAGGTCTTCTCCTGTCCACAAAATCGCATTGAAGTTTGGGACACTTACTTTGTTCACTGATCCTAGAATGGGCGGTGGAAGAACATTCAAACAGTGAAAGCAAATTGGATACATACTTGAAAAAGAAGGGCTTTCAGAGCTTTGGGGAAGCAAAGTGGGACCATTTGAAATGCTCTTCTGACGGCATGAAGAGTAACATGTCATCCGCAGGTTGTGCATTATTCCACAGTAGTCATAGAGGACAAAGAGAAGAAAGGGGGACCCGACGTGGGGAGAGCCGCCAAGAACAAAGAGGGACTTGAAGGGGGAGGGGAGCAAGAAGGAAGAGGGACCATTGTGATTATATTGAATACTTTATTAATTTTGTTGGTGCCCTACACTTGGTGTCTCTTTGCATACATTGTATTGTATGCATAACAACAAATTTCCCTTATCCAGTCCATCTGACATCAAAGTATCAACCAGTCAATCATGTAAACAGCCCCCATGGCTGAACCTGTCCATGCCAACTGAGTTAGCGTTCTGGGCTGGTCTCATTTGCCTTCTATTGGCCCCTATCCCTCTGAACCTTCCCTATCCAGTACAACGCTCTGTGCATTTATGAGGTAAGCAAAGGTCAGCAAACGTTACCAGACTCAGCTGAGACTCTTTCCAGACAACCAAAGTTGCACAGGGAAGATAGCAGCCAATTCACTTGAAATAACAAGCAGAACCACACTGGGGATTACAGGTCAGAAGCCCATGTCTTCAAAGGCTGATGTCCCTAGTGCATCACATTCCTGGTCCTGTAAGGCAAATCTGTATCCCTGTGGTTTGGCACCGTGCCACACTTACAAAGACCCCCAGCATGTCATCTGATTTGTTTTTCTCTGGCTTCCTCCCTGTTGAATAACCAGTTCAGCATCAGTCAATACTTCAACTGCTGACTAAGCCAGGACTGGCATCATGCCATCTGTCCAAATGCCAGCAGTTTAAATCTGCTCTCCCATTTCCTGCATTTTATCACTTGCCTGTAAGGAGTAAGGATGGCGGTGTGTGTGTGTGTGTGTGTGCCGCTGGGGGGGGGGGGGGGGGGGGGGGTGATCTAGGCAGAATTGGGATGGAATGGCTTATGCTTGAATAGTGAATTGTGATCACACGCTTTACGACAATAGTATTTCAGATCAAAAATAGCTTAAGACTGGCATCCTGGAAAAAAGATTCTCTCTCTCTCTCTCTCTCTCTCTCTCTCTCTATCTCACTCTCTCTCTCCCCCCCTCGCTCTCTCTCCCCCTCTCCCCTCCCCCGCCCCCACCTTGCTCCCTCCTCGCTCCCTCCCCCTCTCTCCCCCCTCTCTCTCCCCCTTTCTTTCCCTTTCCCCCCTCTCCCCTTCCCCCTCTCCCTCTCCCTCTCTCTCCCCCTCCCCTCTCTCTTTCCCCATCACCCTCTCTCCCTTCTCCCCCTCTCCCCCTCCCCCTTTCTCTCTCTCTCTCTCTCCCTGTATCTCTCTCTCCCTCTCTCCCTCCCCTACTTCCGCAGTGAGAGACATGAACTGGGTTGCAATGTAAAAGAGGGCACTCCGTTACCTCCATTCTACATACCACAAAATATTTACTTGCTTAACATAATATTAGTACTTTCGCATAACTCAGTACTTTCCATACTTTGATATGATAAGTGCTTGCACATGTAAACACCAATGAAGGAATTTAATTCCAAGAACACATCTAGGATTTTGGCATTTGCCGCTTTCTCGGGGATTTCAAATAAAACTACGCACTACACATAAACCTGTGAAGAAATTCAGTCACAAATGGCATGTGTTTTGACTGGCTGCAGAGCACCATGTCTCCATGTCCCTCTCTACCTCTGCAGCTTTCAGCACATTTGACAACATATTTCTCCACTCTCTGCCTTCTATCATGCAGCTGAGAAGGACTCAACCTTTAACTTTGACCTCTTCAGTCTCTTGCAATGGCATCCCTTCCTGCCTTCATAATGTTACTTATGAAAATCCTCAAGGACATCCTTTCCCCCCTTCTGTTTCTCATCCACATGCTGTACCTTGGAGGAATCACTTGATAATTCATCATGGAAAACAGAATAAGAACAGGCCATTCGGTCCACAATGTGTACCCAGACATGATGCCAAGACCAACTCTTATTTGTCTGCATCAGATCCATATCCCTCTCTTCACTGCATATCTATCGAAAGACGTCTTAATTGCCATGATCGTATCTCCTCCATCACCATCACGTTCGTTCCCTGCACCCACCACTCTCTGTGTATAAACTTCTCCTGCACATCTCCTTTAAACTTGGCCCCTCATATTAAAACATCGGTTTCTATGTATGTGAACGCCAGCCTGCATTACCTTCACCAGATCTCGTGACCCCTTCAATGCCTCTGTGTTGTCGGATTGTGTGCCTAGTGTTGGATTCTTCTGCGCAAGGAAGTCCACCATTGGAAGCTGTTCAGTAAACCTTGTTTCCGCTCCAGTGGCAGAATCCTCCCAATCTTCACTCTCCGATGGCATTTGCACATATTCTGACTCCCCAGCCCATTGTCAACTCATTCAATGAAGCCTAAAAGAGGAGAAAACAAAGGGCTACGGACATCACTCTCTGGGATACAACACCGTCCTCCGTGCCAACAACCTGCAAATTGTGGGCCACTTCTCTTGGTTTCGTTTTTTTTTCCGTTTTAGAGAAACAGCGCTGAATCTGAGCCTTCGGGCCACAGAGTCCGCACCGACCAGCGCTCCTCGCTCAGTAACACTATCCTACACACACAAAGGACAATTTACATTTATACCATGCCACAAACCTGTACGTCTTTGGAGTGTGGGAGGAAACCGAACATCTCGGAGAAAACCCCACGCGGGTCACGGGGAGAACATACAAACTCTGTACAGACAAGCACCCGTAGTCAGGATCAAACCCGGGTCTAAGGCAGTAGCTCTATCACCGTGTCTCGGGCCCTACCTCATGACAATGGAAGATCTATGTGATGAGATTCACCATCTCCCCTCAGTACACCAGCACAGTTTTTGTTCATCAAAGATCGACTCAAACCCAGCAGTGGCTCCTAACCTCCTATATGCTTTTGAAACTTGGCGCATCTACAGCAAGCACCTCACAGCTTGGAAAAGATATGATCAGTGCTGGCCCTGCAACATTCTCCAAATGCACTGGGATGTAAAGTGAACCAATACCAGTGTTCTCTTCCAGGCCAGCATTCCCAGCACCGAGGCATCAATTATATTCAGTCATCTACATCAGGCAGGCTGTGTTGTTTGCCTGTCAGATCTGCCAAAGGCATTTGTCCCACCTGCGGCACAGTCATTTCGCACAAGCTGCACCAGTCACCTGTGGATCCAAAGAAATGGAATGGCAGCGAGCCATCCTCAATCACAAGGGACTGTTTAGGAAGATAGACACAAAATGCTGCAGTAACTCAGCGGGTCGGGCAGCATCTCTGGACAGAAGGAATGAGACCCTTGTTCAGACTGAGAGCCAGATAGAAGACACTGAGATAAGGAAGTGTAAGGTGTGAAAACGAGACATCAAAAGAGATGTCAATCAAGGACAATGCAGAATAGATCATCGTTAGCTAGGAGAAGGTGATAACAAAGCAAACAGAGATAAAATGTAATCTGGGGACAGTCAGACTGGTCGGAGAACCGGGAAGGGGGAGGGATGGAGGGAGAGGGAAAGCAAGTGTTACTCAGAGTTAGAAAAGTCAATATTCATACCGCTGGGGTGTAAGCTTCCCATGTGGAATATGAGGTGCTGTTCCTCCAATTTGCGCTGGGCCTCACTCTGACAATGGAGGAGGCCCGGGATCGAAAGGTCAGTGTGGAACTGGGAGGGGAAGTTAAAGTGTTTAGTAACCGGGAGATCAGATAGGTATAGGACCTCCAGAGCTTGATTAAAGTCACAGTGTGTCTGAAATATACTGTGAAATATACTAACTAAGTAACCCCGGCATTCCCTCTCTCTCCATTCCTCCCCGACCCAAGTCGCACAAGCCCCTGTTTCACCCAACAAACAGCAAACAATGGCCTGTTCCTTTATCATCGTTACTTTTTTGCATATCTTTTATTCATTTGTTCTGTATCTCTCTACATCATCATCTATATCTCTCGTTTCCCTTTCCCGTGACTTTCAGTCTGAAGAAGGGTCGCAACCCGAAACGTCACCCATTCCTTCTCTCCAGAGACGCTGCCTGTCCCGCTGAGTTACTCCAGCATTTTGTGTCTATCTTTGAAATATACTGTTGGTGGATTTCTCCAACATTTCAGTCAACTGCTGCCATTGAGGCATGAAGTTGTACACTCGCTGTTGTACGATCCCCTTGTGTGCCGTTTCTGAAAAGTTAATGTGAAAGGTGCACTCGGAGGGGAAATGCTGAGAATGAGACATGGATCTAAAAAAAGACAGAGCTTAATCGCAAGAGTTGGCTGGGGATTTACTAGAGCGATACATCAAAGTTTGTGTCATTTTCAAACCGCAATAACAGAGCTGGAATATCAGAGCGGGCTATATTTTATTGAACATGTACATGTGTAGACAATAACCCTCAATACTGATGTCCTCTGGGCGCCAATCAGCTGTCTTATCATTCTGACATTTTCACCTTAACATCCACCTCCCCCCTGCATTCCCATTCCATCCCATTATTTCCTAACTCTCCATCCTGTCCCTTCCCACTGTCCACCCCCACCCAAGATCTTCCTTATTAACCAACCCAATGTCTTCTCAAGGTTCTGCCCACCACAAGAACGTTCGCACTCCCTCATAATCTGCAGACTGATGGTTTCCTCAGTTTGCAACACTGGAGTGGTGCTACTCAATAACCAACTGTTCCACTGCTCTGTGTCTCTTACCTACTTTCGGGCCTCTGGCAAACTGAGCACAGGTCATCCCAAAGTAAGCGAAGGTCGGGGCCCTTCTTTAGTGAAAGTAGGGAGGTGTGAAGAGCTGGAGGTGAGAAATATCCAAGACCTATCAGGATATTGGACCTATCACAAATGACCTCGGGTAAGATGATGCCTGGTAACCCCGTTGTTGGCTGGGGAAGGTATGAGAAAAACAATGTGGAGAACCGTAGAACTGGTAAAACGACCGGGGGAAGGAAATGGGCAAAGGGGGAGCGGAGGGGATTGCAAGTAGAAGTTACTTAAAATTCCAGAATTCCCTGTTGCTACTGCTGGGTTGTAAGCTACCCAAGCGAAATATGCACCTTTTAAGACAAAACATAATTTCTTACACCAAACATCACTCATTTCACCTCATCCTTCAGAAAACGTCTTGTTTGACTTCATGTGCAGCCTGAATGCCTCTTTATTTTGTCCCCACTATGCTGTCGCAAGCATTCAGGATCACAGACTTGCTAATTTGACTTTTGACTACTCTTGAAGAGCTTTAGTAATAGGGCGGCACAGTAGGTACAGCGGCCGAGTTGATGTCTTACAGCGCCAGAAATCGGGTTCAATCCTGACTATGGGTACTGTGTGTACGGGGTTTGTACGTTCTCCCTGTGGCCGCGTGGGTTTTCTCCAGTGCTCTGATTTCCTCGCACAAAGATATGCAGGTTTGTAGGTTAATTGGCCTCAATAAATTTCCCCTGGTGCATAGGATAGAACTAGTGTATGGGTGATTGCTGGTCCGTGCGATCTCAGTGGGCCTGTTTCCACTGTATCTCTAAACTAAACTTTAACAAGTTGCTCATTATTTAAAGTCTTCTGAGATATAACCACAATTATATTATTCACCCTATTGGTGGTGTCGTTAGAGTACAATGATAATTGAAGCAAAACCTTTGATAAGTAACGCCATTTTCCAAATCATTCTGAATGAAAACAACACTAATATAATGGGACAAAGAGTGGAACATTGAGTTTCAATGTTGGAGTCGGCATTAATTGATGGTGGGACATTGCAACACTGTTGTGACCCAGGAGTTGTCCACTGCATCAGTGTGAGCTTTGAAGAAGGGGGTAAAGAAATGCAATATGATTGGGAATGGAGGAAGGCAGGAGTGGAACAATGGTATTAATTTAACAGGCCTAGAGCCCAGTACGTCCGTAAACTGTTGGGAGATGTAAAAAAGCACCAACCTAACCTAAAAGTCTCATATGAAAATAAGACATAGGAGCAGAATTAAGCCACTTGGCCTATTTGAGTCTGCTCTGCCATCGATCATGGCTGATCTATGTTTCCCTCTCGACCCCTTGCCTCATCCCCTTAACTATTGACACCCTTAACAATCAAAAACTTATCAATCTCCGCTTTAAAAATACCCAATGACTTGGC
Organism: Okamejei kenojei; assembly: GCA_035221665.1. Lineage (NCBI taxonomy): Eukaryota > Metazoa > Chordata > Chondrichthyes > Rajiformes > Rajidae > Okamejei > Okamejei kenojei. The sequence continues at coordinate 37,324,218 of CM069149.1, forward strand.
CTCTGTGGCAATGAATTCCATAGATGGCTGTAGGTTTTCAGAAGGGAAGAGAATCTGTAATGAAACATGGAGTGTTGTATGTTGAAGAATTATTGTTGGAGTGGCTCTTAGGCACATGGTGGGCTGATTGCTCCATTGAAACTGAGAGAAAAAAAAACATTTTGATAATAAAGATATATCTATTTTGGTGCAAAAGAGCTGAAATGACTTTACTTTTAATATAAAATTCCCATTTTTCTAGGCAATTTGCCCCTGGACTCCCTAACCAATGAACCATCTATTTTGTGCTACCTGCCATTTCAGGTATCTGCATTTCATTACCTCCATTAACTATAAAGGACTGTCATGTCAGTCTTTCCTCCTTAAGACTTTGGTGCAAAGACCCCCCCCCCCCCCATGAAGAGGAAATTCAAGCAGTCAGCACTTCCACATTCCCCACTCATCCATGCCTATGGTCCACCCCAGCTCAAATACTGCAGAGGAATCTCCTTCCTCAGTTATGCATGTCCAGTCTTAACACTGGGGAGCCAACAGGATGATTCATTTCCACATCCAGACATTTCTTGATTTGTCTACCCAATGGGCAGTAGGATTTGCTATTTCTGCCAACTGTAACTCTTCCCATGTTCAAGATTCCTAATTTAAACCAACTCACGAAACTTGTTTATGACCACAACCAACCACAATGGCTGAGGATGTACTAGTTACAAACATCTTCATTCAATGTACAGATTTAGATTACAAAGACAGATTCTTGATTAGTAAAATGTCAGGGGCTATGGGGAGAAGGCTGGAGAATGGGGGTGAGAGGGAAAGATAGATCATCCATGATTGAATGGCAGAGTAGACGAGGGGCTGAATGGCCTCATTCTATTCCTATAATAACTTATGAACGTACATAATGATTAACATTGACGGTAGTCATAGCTGTATCTTGGAATCTCCATGGGCACCTTTTGGTCACTAGCCTGCTCTCGTTTCCTCCTGCTATGTCCTGATAATTCAGCTCCTCTTTCATCGTTGCTGCTCTTGGACGCCACACTTTTATATACTTTGTGTCTTTGATCTTACCTGGAAGCCAGCAGTTTCTTGAGCGCTCTCATCCCTTTTCACGTTAAACATATTTTTTATTGTATTATTTTTTCCGTTTTCTTCTCTTGCATGTTGAGCTCTTTCATGTCTTCCTTATTTGCCCTTGCACAGTCTGAGCTGTTATTTGAAGTGTAATTACCACATTAATTATCTCTGATTCTCTGACAAACGTCATGCAGTGTACAGGGGGGGCTCGTTAACTCTGCTGTATCTGCACCAACTATCAGGTTTCCATTCACGCTTATCCAACATTAATCCCAGTTTTTATTCCCCCTCAAACCTCCGTCAATTCTCCTCCTCCCATCCCTGATTCTACATCTGCATTAGGGGCAATAACCAGTGCTCAATTAACCAAAATGATCAAACGACAGTGATCCCAGGAATGGCTGGGTTAACATATGATGAGCATTTAACTCCACTGGGTCTGTACTTGCTGGAGTTTGGAAGGGTGAGGGGGGGGGCTCATTGAAACTCAATGAATAGTGAAAGGTCTGGAAAGAGTGGACGTGAAGACCCTGTTTCCACTAGTGGGAGAGTCTCGGACCAGAGGCCTCAGAATAAAAGGTTGTACCTTTAGAAAGGAGATGAGGAGGAATTTCTTTAGTCAGAGGGTAGTGAATCTGTGGAAATCATTGCCACAGAAGGCTGTGGAGGCCAAATCAATGGATATTTTTAAAGCAGAGATTGATAGAATCTTGATTAGTACAGGTGTCAGGGGTTATGGGAGGAAGGCAAGAGAATGGGATTGAGATGGGCTGACTGGCCAAATTCTGCTCCTATAACTTATGAACCTACCACCCAACATGTATCTGGGATGGGGTAGGAAACCATAGCCCATGGAGACCCAGCAAGAGCATGCAAACCACAGACAGCGCTCAAGGTCAGGATCGAAACTGGATTGCTGGAGCTGTGAGGCAGCAGCACCTAATGGCTCTGTCTCATGGTGTGAGTTGACCCACGAGGTACCCCGAGTGAAAGACTCGTGGTTGTGTATGAGACTTCAAGTTTATGTTCAAGTGTTTAACCGAGTTCCCACGGATATGTCATTTCTGCGATGTTCCAAGTTCCTCCTCCGAGTTACCAAGTTCCTCTCCCGTTACTCTTGAGCCAACCGTGAATTAAGGTATGTTTTAATAAAGCAACAATGTTAAAAGACATCTCCATCCTGTGGCTTTGAGTTATTTCAGCGCGGCCGCATCTATTGATACGACCTATAAAGGGAAAATGCGCACCCTCCAGCAACCAATAACGTGGTAAGTACATTACTTGGTGCTTTATGTTTTTAAATACTGTATTTCCCGGGGTGGGGGGAGAGCTCAGTTCATAGTATTTGGGGAGTCTGGCGTTGTGAAGGAGGGGATTGGGGTCAGTAACCCTTTGCCACGCTCCAGTCTGAGTGCAGGTAGATGAGACTAGGTGACAGTAAATGGCACGGAGTAGAAGGGCAGAGATGGCCTGTTTCCGTGCTGTCATAGCTATATGGTTTTCTTGTGGCCGGGGAGTGAATTAGCTTGGGTGGCTGCCGCAGCGCTCCAGGCACGGACAGCAGAACTGGCCGCCACTTCCGAGGAAGGGAGCAGCTCGGGTGACTGACTTTGAGCGGCCGCCGGGACTCGACAGCAGACACACACACACACACACACACACACACACACACACACACACACACACACACACACACACAGATACACACACACACACACACACACACACACACACACACACACACACACACACACACACACACACACACACATATATATATTTGGCGAGAGATTTAGATTTGAAATGCAGGGGGATGATATTTCGCGGAGTTAATCGGGCCTTTATGGAAGAGTGGCAAGAAGAAAGCCATTGTTGAAAGCCATTAGAAGTCAGTTTGCAGTTTGCCACAAGCCATGTGGGGGACACAGCAAACATGTGGAGGAAGGTGCTCTGGTCTGATGAGACTAAAATTGAAGTTTTTGGCCTAAATGCAAAACGCTATGTGTGGCGAAAAACTAACACTGCACATCACCCTGAACACACCATCCCCACTGTGAAACATGGTTGTGGCAGCATCATGCTGTGGGGATGTTTTTCTTCAGCAGGGACAGGGAAGCTGGTCAGAGTTGATGGGAAGATGGATGGAGCCAAATACAGGGCAATCTTGGAAGAAAACCTGTTAGAGTTTGCAAAAGACTTGAGACTGGGGCGGAGGTTCACCATCCAGCAGGACAACGACCCTAAACATACAGCCAGAGCTACAATGGAATGGTTTAGACCAAAGCATATTCACGTGTTAGAATGGCCCAGTCAAAGTCCAGACCTAAATCCAATTGAGAATCTCTGGCAAGACTTGAAAATTGCTGTTCACCGACGCTCTCCATCCAATCTGACTGAGCTTGAGCTATTTTACAAAGAAGAATGGGAAAATCTTTCAGCCTCTAGATGTGCACAGCTGGTGGAGACATACCCCCAAAAGACTTGCAGCTGTAATTGCAGCGAAAGGTGGTTCTACAAAGTATTGACTCAGGGGGGCAGAATACTTTTGCACGCCACACTTTTCAGTTTTTTATTTGTAATAAAATTTGGAAACCATGTATCATTTTCCTTCCATTTCACATTTATGCACCACTTTGTGTTGGTCTATCACATAAAATCTCAATAAAATACATTTACGTTTGTGGTTGTAACGTGACAAAATGTGGAAAAGTTCAAGGGGTATGAACACTTTTGCAAGCCACTGTACACATACACATATACACATACACATATACATATACACAGGTCTGGGGAAGACAGAGAGGGGAACAATGAGGACACGGAAGTTTAGTGGGGAATCTCATTGGTTATTATGTGGGAAGGAAGTCCAGATGCTGGTTTAAAGAAAGACGAAATGCTGGAGTAACTCAGCGGGACAGGCAGCATCTCTGGGTAGTGGTCTAAGGAAGGGTCTCGACCCAATACATCATCATTCCTTCTCTCCGGAGATGCTGCCTGTCCCGCTGAGTTACTCCAGAATTGTGTGAGTTACTCCAGCATTGTTCGTGTGTGTGTGTGTGTGAGTTACTCCAGCATTGTGTGTATGTGTGTGTGTTACCTTAGCATTGTGTGTGTGTGTGTGTGTGTGAGTTACTCCAACATTGTGTGTCTGTGTGTGTGAATCATGAATTGCCAAGGCACAAGGCACTGTAAATACAAATAATGACATACACAAGAAAGGGCAGATGATAGTTGAAAAAAGTGAACACATGGGGCTGGAGAAATTTGGAAATGTCATCCGGTCACCCATTCCTTCTCTCTAGAGATGCTGCCTGCCCGCTGAGTTAAAAGAGTTCCCACGGTAGACTCACAAATCACTTAAGGTAAACGCACGGGCCACCACGTTATAAACGAGTTTAAAATGTTTCAATTTTTAACTTGAACTGTAAATTTGACTCGTGGAAAAAAATCAAACATGTTGGATTTTTTTCACGAGTTACCAAGTTTCACGGGTACCTGCCGTTAGCGCCACGAGTCGCTAAGTTGCTCGCAAGAGTTCTGACGTTCCCGCTACGTTTAGTGTACGTGATTACTGCGAGTGACAACTCTGGGTCACTCGCGGGTCAACTCGCACCGTGAGACAGGGGTTTAAAGCTGCAAACCTCTGAACTAAAGATAGACACAAAAAGTTGGAGTAACTCAGCGTACAGGCAGCATCTATGGAAAGAAGGAACGCCACCCATTCCTTCTCTCCAGAGATGCTGCCTGTCCCACTGAGTTACTCCAGCTTTTTGTGTCTTCGGTTTAAACCAGCATCTGCATTTAACTTCCTACACAACCTCTGAACCAGGATGATCTGTGCTTCAGTGAAGCAGTTCTTTAGATGCTTTAATCTCCCTACATTGCTATTTTCTATCTGATAAACATGGTCCCGTCCCTCGTTTACTGAATGTGGGCAATCATGAAGCAAGTCTCTCTTGACCCCGAGGAACATCCAGAGAGGGGAAGTTACTTGTTTCCGGTCGAGTACTTCATACCGACTTTCTTGGTAGATTGAAAACTCGTATTCCCTCCCAGGTTATCTGTCTGCTTCTGACATAATAGCACAGTCTACACTAGTGCCTTGACCTTCACAGTCTGCAAGTCTTAAACAGAATTCTGCTTCAGCACATTCCTGCCATTTAGCATGCCCAACATGCATTGCTGCTCAACCACACATCATATTAATGGTGAATTATTTCAGCAATCTTGACAGTCCTGCTCCATTGCAGCAAAAACATTAAACCACTAAGATCCATCAGAAATTAGTATTTCTGATGGATCTTAGTGGTTTAATGTTTTTATAATAAGTAGGTTATTATATGCACAATATTTCACAATTTATTTAAGCTACTTCAATTAATACATCTACACCACACTGTCTCGGCAAGGCCACCAGCATAATCAAGGACCATTCTCACCCCCTCTTCTCCCCTCTCCCATCAGCCAAGAGGTACAGAAGTTTGATGACTCACACCTCCAGATTCAGGAATATTTTTTTTCCCAGCTATTATCAGGCAACAGAACAGGCCTCTCATCAGCTAGAGTGCAGTCTTGACTTCTCATCTACCTCATGGGAGAAGTTTGAACTATCTTCAATCGAACATTATTGGTCTTCAATGTTATATGTAATATAACACTAAATGTTGTACCTCCTTTATCCTTTATCAGTGCACTCTGGACAGCTTGTTTATATAGTCTTTTCGTTGACTGGATAATCAGCTGACGAGCATCAACTCAGAAACGTTTGCAAAACTCATCAGTGTTGCATTTATATGACATTTATCTGTATGGGTGGTTTTTTTTTGGCCATTGTATTGACACTTTCTAGTCCTGTATGCTTAATTAGTTTAAAGGTGGTAATTGGAAAATAAAAATACAAGTGTATGAACTGGTAAAAAGAAGTTTAAGACTCATGTCAGGAAGCATTTCCATAACTGTGCGGCACAGTGACGCAGCAGTAAAGTTGCTGCCTTACTGCGCCAGAGACCCGGGTTGATCCTGACTATGGGTGTTGTTTGTATGCAGTTTGTATGTTCTCCCTGTGACTGTGTGGGTTTCCTCCCACACTCCTACGACATACAGGTTTGTATGTTAATTGGCTTCTGTAAATTGTCCCTAGCGTGTAGAATTGTTTAGTGTACAGAGGTGATCGCTGGTCGGCGTGGTCTTATGAAGTATTCACGGTTGGAATCTATCAGTGACTCTGAGGTAAATCTGTATCTAGCCTTGTGCTTTGGAAGATGCATTTACAGGCCAGTATGTAATGGAAGGGTTAATTACCTGTCCATGGCCCTCCATGCAACTAACAACAGTGTGTTCACTTTTACTCTGAATTGAGTGACGATTTTCTGGCCTGCAGCTACACTCGGCTTCCTGCTGCTGCATTACAACTTGTTTCTCTTCTCTTGTTTCCATATCCAGCACCGGAGGATATTTACTGTAGGTGTGGTCTGATACATAGCAAAACAAATTTGGAGCTTTCTTCATGCAAGACTATAAATCACTTTGCACTTACACAACCCTCGGACACACAGTTATTGCATGGAGCTCTCTGGTGCTGTTGGTTTGAGTGCAGAGCACAAGTTAATGGGCTGGAAAGGCAGGCAGACAGACAAATGTCCCATTTACACACCGCAACAGAACCCTTTTGGATTAGCTTGACTGCTAATAAACTAAACAAACCCACAGGTGACAGAGGATCTGTGTTTACACAGTGCTGAAATGAAAAGTCTGTCCATTGTAAGTGGTCAAAATGAATAAATAAAACTACGTCACCATCTGGAATGCTTGCCTTGCATTCTGTTGGTGTCTTTGGTTAAACTCAACCTTTCAGTGCATTTCTGTTGTGCTTTCACTAGGTTCACTCGTCAACAGAGCGAGGCATGCAAAGGATTTGGATCCATTTAAGCATCATTGAGAAAGGTCAACAGAAAACAAAGGGAGGATTAAAATGGAACATTAAATAAACATTAAAAAAGCTCTCCATCTCGGCAGAGTGGTAGAGGTGGTGCCTTACAGTGCCAGAGCCCCGTGTTCGATCCTGACTACGGTGCTGTCTGCATGGAGTATATAGGTTAATTGGCTTCTGCAAGATTGTAACTTGTCCCTAGTATGTAGGATGGTGCTGGTATACAGGGTGATCGCTGGTTGGCGCAGACTCGGTGGGCTGATGGCCTGTTTCCACACTGTATCTCTGAGGTCTAAAGTCTAAGGTAAGGTCTCAGGTCATTTATGTCCAACACAAGACTTCATGCAACATGGCATTCAACTGCAAAGTAGATGAAAGAGACTTGAACAGTATACGTTAACATTACAGTAGAAGGTTCCATCAACATCTTCAGGATCACCATTGAGCCAATGTTTAAACTAGGTCAGTCCCATCATTGGAAGAACAGGAGCATTTACAGTTCAGAGTAAGATATGCGGGTCCGATATGGCCATTTTATTTTCCACAAGGCTAGGTTTTCTTCGGACTTTGGAAGCCAGTGATTATATCATTAGCAAACATTCCCACATTTAATTACAAGGAAGTCTGGGCACTTTATCTTCAATTCATTTGTGACATTTATTCACTTATTGCTCATCTCTGATTGCCTTTTAGAAGTTGGTGTGAGCAGTGTTATTTTCAGCAATTTGAATAACAATGAAAAAATGGTGATGTATTTTCAGGCCACAATGGCATATGACTGGTGGCATCAGGATAGTGTGTGAACTGCCTGCTGTCCTTTGTCCTTAAGGGTTATAGATATGGAGTTATATATATTATGGAGTTATCCTCCATCCAGATCACCAGCGAACCATCGTCCCTCTCTCGCCTGGCCTTCAGCCTTTAGCCTTTGTGCTCCAGGGGGCACATACCGTAACCAACCTTCAGGGTGCAGAAGGAGAGACCCCCAGGTGTTCTGACTGACCCTTTGTCCAGCATTCACCGCCATTGCTGACTCCCTCCACCTTTTGGTCCCCTGTCTTCAGGGGGCGAGGAGGAGATGAGCCGGGATATGGCAGCGGCCTGTCAGGAGTTGGTCTCCGCTCGCCGGGTGTTCTTCAACAGAGTGGACCTACTTTTATAGACTAATGAGATGTGATCACCTATGAAAATACAAAATTGTCACAGTACTTGACAGGAGGAGATGCAGGGATGATGTTTCCTCTGGATGAGATGTCTAAAACCAGAGATTATGGTCTCAAAGTAAGAAATCGGCCATTCATAACTGAAGCTAGAAGTAATTTTTTTACAGAAAGATTTATGAATTTTTCAAGCTCTGCCCAAGAAGATAGTGAAGGCCGTAGTTCAGTATAATCAGGACACCAATCATAGATTGTTTGGTGTTAAGGGCGTCAGGGAACAAGGGGTTACTGCAGGAAAGTGCCTCAGAAATATAAAATCCAACATTTTATTGGATGTTGAAGTAGGCATAAGGGACCAAAGCAACTTCTCCTACTTTTAATTCTTATGTTGTTATGGTGTACTGGTGGTGAAGGAGTGAATGCTTAAAGTGATGAATGGGGGCCACTTACCCGAATGAATACGCCCCTTCCGTGACTGACTTCATCAGTAAGTTCATAAAGGAATGCATGCCAAAGAAGACAATCCAAGTGTTCCCCAACCGGAAACCATGGATGAACCATGAGATCCATTTCCAGGTGATGTTCAAGACCTCTGCGTACGTCAAATGATCCAGAGTGGTACAGGAAATCTCACTACTTACATAAGTTTAGTTATCCTGAATGATGTCTATTTTTATTGAGTGTTCTTGGATCCACATTAAATCAGACAAACATTTTCCATCGCACACCTGTACGACACAATGGCGCAGCGGTAGAGTTGCTGCCTTACAGCACTTGCAGCGCTGGATTCGATCCCGGGTTCGATCCCGACTACGGGTGCTGTCTGTACAGAGCGTGACCTGCGAGGGGTTTTCTCCGAGATCTTCGGTTTCCTCCCACTCTCCAAAGACGTACAGGGTTGTAGGTTAGTTGGCTTAGTAAATGTAAAAATTGTCGCCAGTGTGTGTAGGATTGGAGTTGATATATAGTCAAAAGGATGAGGGGTACCAAAAGGAAAATCAGACACATTCAGGTACACACAGTATTTATGGAGCTAGTCTAGTTCAGGTTTTGGCCCTAAGCATTTTGATGGCATTTGGCCTTAATAACGATATTGAATTGGCAATGTTAGATGATAAGACTATTCATATTGGTGGTCAGGCATTTTAGTGGTATGAATGTGATATTATTGATCAACTAAAACTGAATGTTGCCAAGATTTCTGCACGTGATCCAGAAATCACCGCTCTCTCGGCGTGAGCAGAAACTCATCCACCACCATGAAGCACCCACTCCTCCAGCATCGGCGTGTTGAGGCGGCAGTGTGCAACATCTACAACACGCACCACACCTTCTCACCAAGGTTGACAACCACTCCCAAACCAACATCCTCTCTAGCTCAATGCTAAATGCAGGAGGCATTGATGCACTATCCTGAAGGCACTTCCAAGTCGCATACAATCCTGTCATGGAAACATATTAGCATAGAATCACAGAGTTATACAGCACGGAAACAGGTTTTTTTTCCAATTAATCCATACTAACCATTGCCTGCATTCATGTGCTGGCAGATGAGATTAATTTAACGGCATCATGTTCATCAAAGACATTGTGAGTCGAAGGGCCTGCTCCTGTGCAGTACTTTTCTATGTTCTGCGTTAATATGAAGGGAATAGAGGGATATGGATCAACTGCAGGCAGAGGAGATTTGTTTTATTTGGCATCATTTTCTGTATAGGCATCATGAGCTGAAGGGCCAGTTCCTGTGCCGTATTGTTCTATGTTCATGATAAGTGGGAAGGGTGACATTTTTAATTCTTAAACTATTTGTTTAGTAACAAGAAACTAGCAGGATTCCTGATCGCATCAGGGAGAAATATGTTTTTTCCTTTTTATTTTTAACGCACTTTATTCTCCACTTAGCACCAGACTGAGGAGTTTTCAGCATGTTAGGAGCAGAAGTGGAATGTTTGAGGAATAAGGACGTGACGTGAGGACATTACCCTCTGATCAATAATAGTAAAGATTGCTGCAATATTTCAATTGGTATGAAAATTGCAAGTTGATGGGTAACGATCAGGAAGATTGTTAAAATTAAATCTACAGAAGAGAGCTACTCGTTGTGCACTATTACTCCACTGTTTATTTTTCCTGCCCATTAACATTCTGGTCCGTGTTTTGAAATGGTCACTAAATAGTTATGGAGAAAGAAAAATAAATACAATCCTGCTTGTGTTATTCTGACGTTTCTGAATGAACATGTGGTTCTGCACTTTGACATGGCCGCTGTCAATCATGAGACGTTCTTAATTGCCACGGGGAAAGTTGTAAACTTTTAAAAATTCCTGGTAATTGCGTGATTGCAGTGTTGTACACCAGGCATGTGCAAAGCTGAGGGAGTTAACTGTGGCCTTCACAAGAGGTATAATGAGAGCTAAACAGTACCGCAAACTGTACCTGGGAAGTCCACGAGGAATCTGGAGAAGCCTGTGGTGAAAACAGTCACTTTTATTGTTACAATTAGGATGTAGCAGACGGACAACAGGGTCTTTCTTATTTAAAGGCCGCAGTGAGCCAGAGTATGTGAATTCAGAGGGAATCTAAGTGAATCGATGAGATTTTGGTGGCAATATATTGTGTGTCTTCCTTAATTATTGGTAATGAAGGATTACTGTACTCACAGAAAGGTCAGAAGATTTTTCGAGTTTGACGATACGTCACAGAAACCCACCGAGTCCGCATCGTCTAGCGATAGTCCCGTACACTAACCTACACACCTGGGACAATTTTACAACTTAGTGAATCCAATTAACCTACTAAACTGTACGTCTTTGGAGTGCGGGATGAAACCAGAGCACCCAGAGAAAACCCACGTGATCACGGGGAGAACGTACAAACTCCGTACACACAGCACCCATAGTCTGGATCGAACCCTGGTCTCTGTTGCTGTCAGGCAGCAACTTTACTGCTTCACCACTGTGCCTCCCTCTTAAACCAGAGTGGAATGTGGCACAGCCCAGTTAAACTGATCCATATCATTCTATTCCCTGCACTTCCAAGTGTCTATCTAAAAGCCTGTTAAACACTATTGTATCTATCTCGACCACCAACTCTGGCAATGCATTCCAAGCTCCCATTACTCTCTGTGTAAAAAACTTGCCAGGCACATCTCCATTAAACCTGCTCACTCTCAACTTAAAGCTGTGCCCTCTCGTGATGAACATCGCCATCCTGGGGAAAAGGTTCTGACTGTCTACCGTATCTATGCGTCTCATAATTTTATATACTGCTATCAAATCTCCCCTCAACCTGCGATATTCAACAAAAACAATTCAAGTCTATCCAACCTCTCCCAATAGCTGAAACCCTCTAATCCAGGCAACATTCTTGTAAACCTGTTTTGCACCTTCTCCAAAGCTTCCACGTCGTTCCTGTTATGGGGCGACCAGAACTGCACACAACTCTTTTTGGTGAGAAGGACAGATTTAAGGGCCTGTCCCACTTGGCGATTTTCGGCAACTGCCGGCGTCATTGACTGACGTATCAGGGTCGCCGAAAGATTTTGAACATTTCAAAATCCAGCGGCGACAAAAAAAATGTTGCCACACTTGAGGAGACACTGCGCGTGAATACATCGTCACGCCGGGTATTGTTGGTGACCTGATACGTCAGTTAATGATGCCGACAGTCGCCGAAAAAATCGCCAAGTGGGACAGGCCCTTTGCACTCAAGGACGAGTCACACCCTGGCCACTCCCTCTTCTCTCCTCTCATCAGGCAAGAGGTATAGATGTGTGAAAACGCACACCTCCAGATTCAAGATCAGTTTCTTCCCGGCTGTTATCAGGCAAGTGAACCATCCGACCAACAACCAGAAATCAGGCAGGAAAACTTCTCAGTGACTGGGAAGGACGAGGAGGAAGAGGCGTGGGTCTGGATCACGCAGCCAGACATCTGTTTCTGGGGAGGAAATGCGGCTTAAAAAGTGAGAGAGATTCCAAACTGTCAGAGAGGGAAGGACTGCCAGGAAAGGAGCAACCCCATGAAGAGGGATAATACAAATTGCCATGCCCTTGATGAATGATCTGCAGGCAATTAAATCCAGGTGAATGCTGATAAACTACTCTGCAGATTTATTTACTCCCTCCTGAGCGGTGTACAACTTTTTTGCAAGTGGGATCAGAGGGCTACTCTCCAGAACTTGTTTTACTTTAACCCTAGATAAATAGGTCCTGATATTTCTAAACATGATAAAAAACGAGTCGCTGGATGCTTGCTGTTCCCACACCATCTCCTCACTACGTCCAGCCACTGCCTCCTCACCTCCTCCTGCTCCATACTCCCCTACCTTCCTCACCCCTAAGGAACCCCCCTCACAATGTTTGCACTGCCTCCCAGACGCCCTGCCAGAGTGTTTTAGACCAAATACGAGCAAAATCCATGATCCTCACTTACTGTAAGGTTGCATTTTCATGGGAGCCACATCACAAGGACGTTTTATTCGTCAAGCTAATGGCTTATCATGGATTTCTCAAGGGCAGTTTATGATGGGCAATAAATCTGTCCCAGGCAGCAAAAACTCCCGCATCCCTATAGTGGTTGAAAACAATCAAACACACGGCTTGCAATAAAAGCAGAAAATGTCAAATGTACACACTGTCTTGAACTTAGAAACATATTCACACTGCTGTTATGTCTCGGAAGGAACTGCAGATACTGGTTTACACCAAAGAAAGACACAAAATGCTTCAGACTGATAGGTCTTGACCCGATCCATCACTTATTTTTCACCAGAGATGCTGCCTGCCCTGCTGAGTTACCCCAGTATTTTGTGTCTATCTGCTGTTATGTTGCTCGACAAGAGACTAGCAGCTTCACTGAACACCACTCTCTGTGTACGTTTAGACTTTAGACTTTAAAAATACAGCATGGAAACAGGCCCTTCGACCCACCAGGTCTGCACCGACCAGCCATCACCCCCGTGCACTAGCACTAACCTACACACTAGGGACAATTTACAATATTTATCAAAGCCAATTAACCTATAAACCCATTAGTCTTCGGATTGTGGGAGGAAACTGAAGCATCCGGGGAAAACCCACGTGGTCATGGGGAGAATGTCCAAACTCCATACAGACAGCAATAGACGATAGGTGCAGGAGTAGGCCATTTGGCCCTTCGAGCCAGCACCGCCATTCAATGTGATCTTGCCTTCTCCCCATATCCCCTGACTCCGTTATTTTTAAGAGCCCTACCTAGCTCTCTCTTGAAAGCATCCAGAGAACCTGCCTCCACCGCCCTCTGAGGCAGAGAATTCCACAGACTCACCACTCTCTGTGAGAAAAAGTGTTTCCTCGTCTCCGTTCTAAATGGCCGACGCACCCGGAGTCAGGATCAAACCTGGGTCTCTGGCACTGTGAAGCAGCAACTCTCACCACCGTGCCGCCCTACTGTACCTATAAGCTAGCATCTCCTCAACCTTTTTAGGGGACCCATTATGAATTGTGAATAGGTTGAAAAAGACAGCCATTGATGTTGAAATGTTAAGATGCTACCTGTCCTGAGTTTGAGTTTAGTTTATTGTCACATGTACCGAGGTGCAGTGAAAAGCTTTTGTTGCGTGCTTACCTGTCAGCAGAAAGACAGTACTTGATTACAATCGAGCAATCCACATTGTACGGATACATGATAATGGGAATAACGTGAATAACATTTAGTGCAAGATAAAGACCAATCAAAGATAGTGTGTGAGTCTCCGATGGAGTAGATAGTAGCTCAGGACTGCTCTCTAGGTGTTGGTACGATGGGTAAGTTGCCTGATAACAGCTGGGAAGAAGTTGTCCCTGGATCTAGAGGTGTGCGTTTTCACACTTCTATACATCTTGCGTGATGGGAGAGGGAAGAGGGGAGAGGAGGGAATCCTTGATTTTGCTGGTGGCCTTGCTAAGGCAGCGTGGTGTAAATGGAGTCAATCAACTTGATGAGTGATTGCAGCATTCTGCATTCTTAGTGCAAGTGTTTAGACTCTGCCAAGTAATGAGAAATGAACTTCATGAACTACATAAAACAATGAACTACATAAAAACTAGATCTAGCAATTCTGTTGCATTGTTTTGCTTTTTTAATTGGTAAGCCAATAAGGACACATGGCATTTGTGTAATGAAATATTTCACCAGCACTGTATTGATCTGCTGTTGCAGGCAATGCTTGGCCTTCATTCGCCTAACTTGGAGCAAAGCAGATTAAATGTTATCAGGCACTCCTGAAAGAGACGCTGCATCCCCCTACGTCACCCTGCTTCTTTAAGCTGAATGTCCATGTTGTCATCTCAAAACCAGTGGAAAATTCCTTGCAGGCTAGTTACTGGACATTCCCCCTCAATGAACCACGGAGACAGTCTAAATTAATACTTAGCTTCTCTTTGAGAACAGGAGCCCTGACACCAATTAGCCCTGGTTCATTTCCACCCAGGCACTTGTATTTTGTGAAATTACACGTTCTTAATGAACACTAATGTGGAAACTCAGAGCTTCTATGTATTAAACACATCCCTGCTCTTGCACAAAGTACACAGGATAATACCAGACTGGAAAGGTCTTGGAAAACCAGCTTTAGGGCAAAATCTGAAGAGTGTCCCAACCTGAAGCATCGCATATGTCCTCCAGGGATGCTGCCAGACCCGCAAAGTTACTCCAGCACTGTTTACTTCTTGAGGGCGAAAGGCATACATTTGCCTCTGCAGTAACTCAGAGGATGACTTTATGGGTGAGAATATTTCCAATCACCATTCTTGTTTAAACATTCAGTTGCTAGAATGTGGTAAAATCCGGTAAAATCACATAGCAGACCTCACTAAGGCAGTACACAAATGTCGCCACATTTTAGCACCGACAAAGTTCACTGAACAGTCCTATTTACTACCTGCTGCTGCACGTGGCAGCAACCCCCCCCCCCCCCCCACCCCCGGGCTCTCTTAGTTGTTATTGCCCTTTTCCGCCCCCCACCAGGTCCCCCCTTTGTTCTCAGTGGCCCTCCACACTCTCTGACGATCTTCCTTGCTGTCCGACGGCTCTCCCTCGACTCTCCGACACCCTTCCTCACTCTCGACGGTCCTATCGCTCTGATGTAAATTCTGATGTTAAGAAATCTGAGATTAGACGAAGAGCAAAAATGAACAAAGACTTTTCTCACCATGGAGATGGAAGCTGAGAGGGAAAATAGCGGTTGTTTTTACAAAAATGAGACGCATGAGTAGTGTTTAAGAAATGTAAAGTTGAACAATGATTACAAAACTAGAGAACACAATAAATATCTCCAAGAATCCAGAAATTAGTCAGGTGGTTTAACTTTAATGCTGAATACGTCAATGTTAAATAAATTCAGCAAAAGGGGTTGATGTTCTGTTATACAGTTGTATAAATCTCTGGTGAGTGTATGATTGATCTTGTTTAAGAAGGAACTGCAGATGCCGGAAAATCAAAGGTGGACAAAAATGCTGGAGAAACTCAGCGGGCGAGGCAGCATCCATGGAGCGAAGGAAATAGGCGACGTTTCGGGTCGAGACCCTTCTTCAGACTGAAGAAGGGTCTCCACCCGAAACATCACCTATTTCCTTTGCTCCATAGTTGCTCCCTCGCCTGCTGAGTTTCTCCAGTATGATCGATCTTTGTCTGAGCAAGGATAGATATAGATCAGATGTAATGACCTTGCCCTGACTAGAGGCCTGAACACAGCTGATCAGAGTTGAAGCTGGAGAAATTGCGAAATTAGTAAATTTGGATTATTATCTTAGATTGGTTTGGACCATTGGTTTCTACAGCCATAGAGAAATATTCAGGGAGCTTTCTGGATTAGCACATGGATATTCTGGGAATATTGGGATTTGGATTCCGTTAAGGCAGAGATCAGATTAATGTCACCATGTTCAGCACGGTCATTGTGGTCTGTCCCTGTTCTATGTATTAAATCGTGGGCGGCGCAGTGGCACAGTGGTAGAGTTGGGTCCGGGTTTGATCCTGATGACGGGTGCTGACTGTATGGAGTTTGCATGTTCGCTGTGTGGCTTTCCTTTGGATGCTTCAGTTTCTACCCAAATTCCAAAGACGTACAGGTGTGCAGCTTAATTGACTTCTGTAAGTTGCCGCTGGCGTGTTGGATGCAAAACTGAGATAATATAGAACTAGTGTACGGGGTGATCACTGGTCGGTGCAGACACGGTGGGCCGAAGGGCGTTTCCACTCTATATCTCTAAACTAAACTAAATGACATGCCATAATTAAACCATTGTGTGGGAATATTGCAAAGGAATGGATGATAATGGCATAATTTCCTGCGCTTTGCTGGATCTTTAATACGGTGGTCAGTAGTGAGTGAAAAGTGAAAGACATCTGTATGGCAAGGTCTCCCTAAGCTGAGACATTTCTGACATTTTTCTCCTTGAGCTACTTTTGTTGCTTCACTCACCACGCTGTGTGCTGCCATGTGGAAATGGCTCGGTTTCATTTGTTTCTGCACTGCATTAGATGTGACTATTGAAAGCCGCTCTGCATACCTTCTGTCAATCTCTTAAATGGGATGTGAAGAAAGGTAAGGCCTCGTTTACTTTGGCCGACCAATCAGTCACCTGGTGCATGCATAGCAACCTCATTATTCACTATTTCACAACAACTAGCTACCAACCAGCATCTCACATCATCAATCAATATGGAGTCAAAATAAAGGGACGATTGCAAGCTCAATACCAGAGAAGGAGCCGTTCTTTAATGAAGACATTTCCCCTTAACTGACAGGCTGAGACTGGCAATGTGTCCTCGACAAGTTTAATGGAGATGTTTATGGTTTTCTTTAAAATACTTTCTGCAGGCGATGCCACAAGAAAAAAATCGGAGCAAATTTCACTGGTAGATTATCACAGTTAAAGTAAATTCCTGTTGCAAGGAGCTGACAGCCGTCTGCGAGTGTCTTTAGTTTGTGGCTAAGCAGCCAATCTAAACTATTTGTTCTCAGCTTGTCGGACACTGGTGTGTAGAGTAAAAGCTGTCTCATTGCAGAAGTGCTTCTAACTATGTGGAATGCTGCCAAGTCCAATGTCAGTCATGCTGAAAAGTTGTTGTATCAGATTATGGGACTGTGGCATCTATAAAATTTGTTGAGAATCTTTCCACAAGTTTTGTTTTGCATGAAGCTGCACACATTTTGCTTTGTAATTATGGCAATGCTGTATTCTTGTGGTTTGCCAAAGGATTCCAAATTTCAAATTCATACATTAGGCTTGTCTGTGTCTCTCCTGCACAATGTTGTGACTGGATGCTTAAAACATATCTTTAAGATCCCAAAGTGCTGGAGTAAGTCAACAGGTACCTGTGAAGGGAATGAACTTTGTCGGCACCAGAAACATGGCGCCACTTGTGTACTGTCCAGGTGAGGTTTGCTCCATGATTTTACTGGGTTGTATGCAAAACAAAACATTTCACTATACCAAAGTACATGTGACAATAAAATATCATTGAATGAAGGGTCTGAAGAAGAGTCTCAACCCAAAACGTTTTCTATCTATTCCCTCCACAGATGCTGTCTGACCTGTCAACTTACTCCAGCACTTTGTGTTTTACTCAGAATTCCAATGTCAGTGGTACCTTACATCTCAAAAATCCCTGGTTGGTTTGTCTGCATTGTACGTTTACTTGCCTCAAATCTCAGTAAAGCTCCATTATGACTGCGAGAAAATGTATACCAAATGTGACCAATTTCTTGCTGGAGTTTTACCCACCCGGTCAGAGGTTCCAACGCTCTGCTGGGAGTAGCATTGTGGATTAGTTTGAGGATCAACTTCTGTAACTTCACAGTTTAATAGCAACAGTCAATGATCCATTTCACCGGTCTGTCATAACAATTGAAATACATTATTGTTGCGAGGAACTATAGTTTAATTTGTCTTTGTCAAGGCAACTCGCATTGGCTATGTTTTCATTGAATGTCAACAGTTTCCCATTGTCCTGGTTTATAGCATGTATCTCAAACAAAAACAACATTATAGATCCACATAAAAATATGATTTGTGTCAGCATAGAAATATTAAATAAATCGCAGTAATATGTCAATATGGAATGAAAAAAGGAATAGAAACATAGAAACATAGAAATTAGGTGCAGGAGTAGGCCATTCAGCCCTTCGAGCCTGCACCGCCATTCAATATGATCATGGCTGATCATCCAACTCAGTATCCCGTACCTGCCTTCTCTCCATACCCTCTGATCCCCTTAGCCACATCAACTCACTCTTAAATATAGCCAATATGATCTTGTAATTTAAAGCAGGTGGTCTTTAAATGAAATCAGTGCAAGAGGGCTTGGAAATGGACCCTCTGGTCACGGAAGGATCTCTGAGCAACAATGAAATATAAAGCAATCTCTTGACGTGATTGACGTTAGCAAGAAATTTAGGGTGGGTGGAACTCCCCAAAGCTTTGAAATTTTCCAGTCAGTCTGGTCAAGACATTAGTTTACTATTTCAAGACTCTAGGGCCTATTCTTTAGTTTGCTTTACTTTAGAGAGACAGCGTGGAGACAGAAGCCCAGCTATCCATCGAGACCGTGCCGACCATCAATCACCTGTGCACCAGTTCTCTCCCACACATTAGGGACAATTTATAGAAGCTAAGTAACCTACAAACCTGTACATCTTTGGAATGTAGGAAGAAACCTGCTCACCTGGAGAAAACCCACACGGTCATAGGGAGAACGTTCAAACTCCATTTAAACAACACCCATAGTCAGGATTGAACCCAGGTCTCTGGCACTGTAAGGCAGCAACTCTATCACTGTGCCACTGTGACCAACAAAGAAAATACAGTTTTGCTCTCCATGAGAGGAGATATGCTCTGTTACACAGTTCCCTCTTGCAAACGTGGCTGGATTTCTATCCCAGACTCAAAAAGAGTTCCGTCACTCAGCAATGGCATCCTGCACCAGGTAAAGTTTGAGGCTAGTACAACAAAATAAACTTCCAGTGCAGTCCAGGAGTAAATGTTCAGCATTTTCAGAGAGTTCATCGCCTATTTTATTTCAGGTGGTTGTGATCGTTTGCACTTTAAACGTGTAATAATAAGCAAGAGAGTTCACAATGCTGCCCTTGTTCCTCCAATCTGCCACTTGCCAAAAGAAATACAAGTTAACATTTATGTGCATTTGAGAAACAATGGTGGTATTCATGGGAAATAGCCTTGCTAATAGGATAAACTCAACATCTTATTGAACTTCATATGTGGACCTTCCCTTACAGATCCAGATGAGAGACTACCATGTCCATGCTGCCCGTGACAAGAAGGAGCCCAAGCTAAGAGTTTTAGAAAGAACAGATTCAGTTAATTGTATTCAGGGACAGTTCTTCCCCCCTTTCCCTCACCCCTCCACCTGCCACCCTGTTGCTTTGGGAAGAATAAACTGCAGATGCTGATTTAAACCGAAGATAGACACAAAAAGCTGGAGCACTCAGCTGGACAGGCAACATCTCTGGAGAGAAGGAATGGGTGACGTTTCGGGTTGAAACTTGTTTTGGGTGTCAGGCAAAGGCAGCAGAAGGGGAAAGATAGAGCAGTCATGATTGAACGGCCAAGTGGACTTGAATGGGCTGAATGCCTAATTCTGCTCCAAGAAATTATGAACTTAGGAAACTTAAATTCGATGAAAGACTGTATTTTTTTTAAAAATATGTAATTAAGTTTGTTGCCACCCTGTGAGAACAGAGCCCTAATGAATGAAAACCCTTTCTCCGAAAGCAGAACAGGATGTTCTGCAGAAAGATAAGCCCAGATAAGAGAAGTTAACGTCGCCCACCTTTTCAAACCTACCATAGGCCCCATCACGCAGCCTGTCATTGAACATTTGTCCTTCAGCCTATTCCAGGCATTAATCATTTTGATTATTTTGTGATGAAGTGCCTCTGAGCCGTTTCCTTTAATAATTTGTTTCTGCCTTGCATTATCTACAGTGGTCTGTTGAGTTGGACTTAATGTGCCCCATCAAATTGGTATTTCAAATATTATTCTATGAATTATTATCTAATCCCATGCTCTGAATGTCACCCGTTATTTTTAACCTCTGGACATCAGTCAAGATGAAGTCCGTAACTTAGCTCTTTCTGTGTGATCTCATATGCATGGGAGAAATATGTTCTCCAGTTCTGGGCCACAAGTCCCTAGAAATAGCTAATGATGAGAATATTGGACGCCGTATATCACGGTCACCTCTTGTACCATCTGCATTTGCCGCTAATTGTTAGACAGCAAGAAATATTGCTTACATTTTATTTATATTGCACACTTCATAAAATCCACAGGGGCTATTGAGCACATCTGATTTGATCGCAGACTTGTTTGATGGCATCTGTCAGATAATAAAATTGAAATCCTCTGTCATGAGTTTGGAATATTCCTTTATGTTATATTACAATGCCTCAAGGGTGCAAAGGAAGTCCATGATCTCTGAGTGAAAGAGGTGTCGAAACATTATGGAAACAGGGTGATTGCATCTGTCAGGTAGTCTGATAAGTTAGATACAGATAAACTATCCTCGTGGGGAATTCAGTAAAAGTTGTACGGTTAGAGCTGGGCTATTTAAAGCAAATTCAAGAAGTATTTCTTACACAAAAGAACTTGGACCGGCACAGTGGCGCAGCGATGGAGTTGCTGCCTTACAGCGCCGGAGACCCAGGTTCGGTCCTGACCGCAGGTGCTCTCTGTGCAGAGTTTGCACGTTCTCCCTGTGAGCGCGTGGATTTTCTCCAGTTTCCTCCCACACTCCAAAGACGTACAGCTTTATAGGCTAGTTGCCTTCAGTAAAATTCTAAATTGTCTTCTGCAGTTTCTCTAAAGTGTAAGTTATAAAAAAAAGTTGGGGATGTTAGATCAGAAGAAGCGCCAGGATTTTGAGAAAAGCAAGAGATATAACCAAGCCACAGGAATATGTGGTCTAACTGAATGGCAAAGAGGCTGTCGGAACCAAGAGACTGACTCCAGTGTATGTCATACAGTCACTACCTGACCAGTGGCCCTGTACCTCATGGAACTGGGCACTGCATGCCAACACAACCAGGCATTTTACGTATAAGTTAATCAGACCCTTTTTATGTGCCTATTCAACCCAGGGAAACAGGGCAGGAATAATCCCACAGATTTGCCAACTTGGTCTTCTGTAAAGATTCAAAACTCTTGTCGAGGAGAGTTTGAGGTCCAGGATAAGGTTTTAGTAACTACATTCAATTTATGATGCCTAGTCTGATTTAGACAGGAGTAACATCTTCCATTAGGTAATTCACAGTCCTGGTCTATTTATAATTTCTCGGTTCAGGTATCCTCCGTAATTCTTTCCTGCACTTTCTCTATTACCTCCACATCCTTTTTATGATGTGAAGACAGCATTCAAAGTTACTGTATCCAGGATTGTATTCCACCTTGATGTAATCTTCCGGCCTTTCATTTTCATGACTGTGTTAGTTCATTCGCATGTCAGTTAAGGATCTACAGGCTTAATTTCTCTGCTGCTGGAAAGGTCGAAAATTATTTTTGTGGGGCAGACTGGCCTATGGTGTCTGATGTGTCATGATTGATATAAAGTGTAAAGTATTTAAAACATGGATAGGTGTTCATATCTGATCAATATTATGTTTGAAATGCAAGATGTTTTCCCGTTCACCTAGTTATTTTATTTCTCTTCTTTAACCCTCAGATCCATGAGTCACTGTGAAGATCTCCTACATCTTACTTAGTTTTGGCCTGATCCTTGGTGTCATCAATTGTCAGGAGCTGTGATTGTAGCCAACATTATCTTCCTTGTACATCGGTAAAGAGCTCTCCGTGAGGTGACTGAATCGTCTCAAGCCTGTAAAGATCGTTGCTCGCTGCAGACATCTCTGGTACCATCAAAAGCCAAATATAACATGAATTTGAAAGACTTATTGTATACTTCTCAAGGACAGAAGGCATCAAGGAACTTTATCCCCATCCACCACCCACCTTGCCCACCCACCCCCATTAAATACCAAGTAAACATAACATTGGAAGTGAATCAAAGGAATTCTTTTGACTTGTTCCAATCTGCCTTATATAAACATTTTACACTGATCTATGGCAGTTGCATGATTTGATCTAATGGAGCGGCTACCAGTGACAAAATACCATAGCTTAGAGTTTGAGGAAAATAATAGAATTCACCACATATAGGTGCTTTAACATTTAACAAAAAAATAGTTAAGTGAACTAGACAATGAATGCATTGGATGTTTTAAAAAATGAATGGAAGGTTAACCTTGTCATGTACTGTGTCTGTGTGCAGCACTATTCCTTAGAGTTGAAGGCAGCCAATCTCCCTTGAATGAGAACTTTCTATTCAGAGTAACGGTCATAACACATACAATAGATTGCAGGTTTATGCTTATCAGGCCACATTTTCCTTTAGAGAAGTGCACACTCTGGGTGTTTGAAATCTGCTGCATCTTTTAGTTGCCGTGATGTGCATGCTGGCATTGAGACATCCTACAATCTTGTTCTAAGTAGGATGACAGTTGTTTCATACTCAAAGTCAGACCCTCTAATCAGCAAATAGATTTTTTACATTTATACTCAATTATCAATTTGGTTAAGTTGTATGTAGATTTATACTATAAATAACGGAAAAGCCGCAGGCCCTGATGGCTTAAGTGTTGAATTTTATAAGAAGTTTCATGATCTGATCTCTCCATGTTTACATACAATATATAAATATGCTTATGAACAAGGAAAGTTACCAGAATCATTAAATGAGTCTACAATCACACTTATCCCTAAAGCTGATAAAGATTTGGAAGACCCTGGATCATACAGAGCAATAGCTTTTTTAAACACTGATCATAAAATACTAACTAAAATTTTATCTCGGAGGCTAAGTTTAGTGATTAATAAATTAATACATCATGACCAAACAGGTTTTATTTCAAAACGCTATTCATCCTATAATCTGAGACGTCTATTCAATGTCATGTACTCAAAAAGAGTGAATGATATTGAACTAGCTGTCATATCCTTAGATGCTGAAAAAGCATTTGATCAGGTTGAATGGCCATATTTATTTAAAATAATGCAGAAATTTCAACTCGGGGATAGATTTTCCAAATGGGTAAAAATTATATACTCGAATCCAACTGCAAGAATATTAACAAATCAAATACTATCAGCAAAATTTAATCTCTTTAGGGGTTGTAGACAAGGATGCCCGTTATCACCATTACTATTTGCTCTGGTAATAGAACCATTAGCTGAAATGATTAGATCAGAACCAGAAATATATGGATATAATACCAAAACTACAACGAATAAAATATCTCTATACGCAGATGACATCTTAATTTATATTACAAAACGGAGATTAGTATTCCCAATCTATTTAATGTTATAACTAAGTTTAGTACATTTTCCGGGTATAGAATTAATTGGAATAAAAGTGAATTTATGCCTATAACTGGAATTAAATTAAATATATTAGAACAATTCTCACTAAAAATAGTCACGGACAAACTCAAATATCTAGGAATTAATGTACCTAAATCGTATAACTGTCTATTTAAATATAATTACCCTCAATTATTAAATAAACTAAAAAAAAATATTTTATATTGGAAAACACTACCTATATCAATGATCGGTAGAATAAATGCTATAAAAAAATGATTTTTTTACTACAATTGTTATATTTATTTCAAGCCATCCCTTTATATCTCCCTAAAATGTATTTTTTAAAAATAGATATTTTGGTTAATAGTTTTATTTGGGACTATAAAAACCAACGAATAAGTAAAAAACATCTATGTAAATCTAAAATAAATGGTGGACTAGCACTACCAAATTTCTTATATTATTTCTGGGCAGTTCAGATTAAGAATATGAATTTTTGGTTGGTAAATTTAGATCATGAACCAAGCTGGCTAAAGATGGAAAAGGAAGACTGTTTGCCTTTTGATGTAGGTTCGATTCTTTTTGCACCAAGGGAAGTACAAAAAAAAATGTATGGGGACAACCCTATAATTCATAGCAATAGACGGATTTGGAAACAAATAGTTAAGACCCTACATATGGATAATTTGTCACTTTGTTTGCCAATTATGAATAATCCCTTGTTTAGGCCCTCTGTATTGGACAAGGGGTTTAAACACTGGAATGAATTAGGAATTAAAAGGATAGAACACCTTTACAAGAAAGGAAAATTTCTTTCATTTCAAGAGTTACAGGATATCTATGGATTGCAGTCAAATAACATATTTAGGTATTTACAAATTATAAACTATATTAAGTCAAATACGCAAGACGATAAAAATAGAAAACCAGGATTATTAGATGAATTGTTTTAATAAACACCAAATACAGAAAAAATTAATAGCGTATATATATAATACTATTTTGGATATGGAAATCCCAACTTCGGAAAATATATCGACAAACATGGGAAAATGAAATAGGTTTATCTATAACGAAGGAAACTTGGGAAGAAAGCCTACAATGTATACATCGCTGCTCATTAAACGCTAGACATATATTGATACAATTTAAGGTATTACACAGATTACATTATTCAAAAACGAAATTAAATAGAATTTATTCTAACATTTCTCCTATTTGTGATAAATGTCAGAACTTGGAAGCTAATTTAACGCATAGTTTTGTAACATGTATACAACTTAATTATTATTGGACAGAAATTTTTAGAGTTATCTCTGAAGTTCTTAAAATTAAACTGGACCCAGATCCAAAATTAATAATATTAGGAGTTCCGGATTCAAATCTAATATTAACAGTAAACCAAAAAAATTTCTTGGATTACTGTTTGATAATAGGGAAAAAATTAATATTGAAATTTTGGAAGGGAACATTATCCCCCACAATTAAAATGTGGACAGTGGAAATGTTGGAGACGTTGCATTTGGAAAGAATCAGATTTGTCCTAATGGACAAATACGAACTCTTTGAACAGATATGGTCTCCATATACAGAATATTTGAAGGGGTAGCTGTTCTTGGCATCACAACTCAATGGGTACCCGGCAGGATCAGATGAAAATAACTTTCTGTTTGTCTTTTTGATTTGTATACATGTCTCTATTGATATTGCTATTTGAAATTGTGTTATTCACTATTAAGATGTATACTATAATCTCTCTTTTTTTAATATATATAATACTTTGTTTTAATTAAATACATATAACAAGAATATATACATTTTTTTCTCTTCTCTCACTCTTCTCTTTCTATATCAAAATTATTATTTAATCACTATTCTTATTAATTAAAATCTATTCTTTTCTTTTTCTACTTTCTAAAAAAATAGAAGTTTATAAGAATTACTTGTAACATTCGTATACTTATTGAAATAAGTTGGTTGTGTATTTGAAAAGTTGTTATACCGTTGTTATGATGGATTACTTATAATAAAAATATTATTACAAAAAAAAGATTTATACTGAAAAAGCAACATTCCAATATAAATCTTAAAATGTAAATGTATATTCTTTGTTAATCGCCCTTCTTGGAAAATTAGATGAAATTCAACACTGTTTATAAATTTCTGCAAGGCATCCTTATATTCCTTGGCCAACACTAAGTTAATTGGTTGATTACACTCAGCGGGTCTGGCAGAATCAGTGGAAAGAGAAACCAAAGGTCTCTGTCCTGAAACATTAACTCTTTTTCTCTCTCTGTAGGTGCTCCCTAACGTATTGAGTGTTTCTAGTATTCACTGTTTCACATTTATTTCAAATGTCCAGTATCTGTAGTATATTCTCCTTTATTGCCAACAGTGTGTCCTCTTCCTTTTTCATTAACTTGGCATCCTCCTCATGTAGCTCTGCCCAGTTTCCAAACAGCTCCTGAGGAATTGCTTCCACGCTCCCAAAGAATGGCCTTCTTCACACAGGTTGACATTACCTTCAGTCAAGTGTTGCAAATCTTCTACACGTTCTCCACACACATTCGAGGTCAATAGGCAGGTCTGATAATCTGAGACATCAACAAAAAAGACCTTAAAACCCATCAAGCCTGTGCTAATTCTGAAAGACTACATCCATTGTCTGTTCACTGCTTTCTCCGCTGCCCTCCAAATCCCTTTACAATTACAAATCTTATTCCCTGATGCATTTCCTTACTTCCATCATCACTTCAGGAAGATTATTCTGTAACACAACTCATAGGATTTTAAATCAAAGTCACCTTATAATTTTTTTTAACCAGTTATCTTGTCTGTAGTTGGAGAAGGTCAGTGAGTTAGCAGTTGTTAATAAATCCCATTTATCATGCACCAGTCTAACTTGTAAGGGTAAAGTAAAATAAGGTCCCTACAATGTCAAAATGTTGGTAAGTTTATGCTTTATGCAGGACATTACAAAGCAGTAATTCCTTGATGATTCCAAGGCCCTGGATCTCTCGTGTGGAGATGGTTACTTCACATTTCTAGAGACATAGATCATTTTTCTCTGAAGGAGACTAGTGACTAGGGTGTTCAGCTTGAGAATTAGCATTGAGACGAGGAGAAGAAGGTGAATCTTGGACTTCAGTACCCCGGAGGAACGTGGAAGCTCCATCGCTGTTTTTGTTCAAAGCAGAAATAAGTGGATTTCCCTGCATTGAGGCTATCAAGAGATTATGGAGTAAGAGCTGGATATTGGGGCTGAGGTAACAAAAAATCAACAATGCTCTTAATGAAGGTTGGAGCAAACTTGAAGGGCAGATCACCTACTATTTCTTCAGTTCAGATAAACTTGGCATCAATTGTAAAGAGAAGGTTTTAGTGTTCAATCAATGGACCCTTTGCAAATCCATTTATGATATCACAGCACATGGTAAGTTGTCAAATTCATTTTTTGAATGAAATATAATTTGATCTAAATAAACAGATGCCCATCTTGCAAAAGTAACATTGCACGAGGATGAGGGAGGGATTTGTTTAACTGAAGCAGCAGAGGAGACCACAAATAATTTCAGAATCACCCAGGATCATCCAGTGCAGTGGTTTTGGTTTTGGAATAGGGTGAGTGCACAGAGTATGGGCAATCGAGAACCAGAGGACATAGGTTTAAGGTGAGAAGGGAAAGATTTAATAGGAACCTGAGGAGCAACCTTTTCACACAGATTATATGTGAAATGGTGGTTATATGGAACGAACTGCCAGGAGAGGTAACTCAGGCAAGTACTATACTATCATTTAAAAGACATTTGGACAGGTAGATGCATAGGAATGGTTTAGAGGGAAAGGGGGCCACAGGCAGGTGAGACTAGTGTAGATGAGGCATGGGCTAAGTTGGACCGAAGGGCTTGTTTCCATGCTGTATGACTCTAAAACTATAGGATTTCCATTGAGAAACGGATTATACTACAGGGTTTCAATGCCAGCATGTTCATAACTACATGTTTAAGCACTTCCACGTTTTTGTTGCTATACCAGTAAATACAGCGATGATATCAAACACCTCGAATTGAGCACAAACTCCAATTGGTGTAGAAAGTGCTGCAGCAGCTGCCAAAACGCCTGAAAATAGCTAACGCTTTTGACTGTCTATAAAATTTCCAGTGTTACATGTTGGTGCTGTGTGAGGAATTTAAAGTCCATTTATGATTCACTTGTCAATTAAGATTGAACGTGTGACTGTTGCAAGTAACGCAAATGGTGTTGAATCAGCGGGGTAAAATATTAGTGCAATAACCATATAACCATATAACAATTACAGCACGGAAACAGGCCCTATCGGCCCTTCCAGTCCGTGCCGACCATTTATTTTCCCCTAGTCCCATCTACCTGCACTCAGACCATACCCCTCCATTCCCTTCCCGTCAATATACCTATCCACTTTACTTTTAAATGTTAAAATCAATCCTGCCTCCACAACTTCTGCTGGAAGGTCATTCAACACAGCCACCACTCTCTGAGTAAAGAAGTTCCCCCTCATGTTACCCCTAAACTTCTGTCCCTTAATTCTCATGTCATGCCCTCTTGTTTGAATCTTCCCTACCCTCAATGGGAAAAGCTTATCCATGTCAACTCTGTCTATCCCTTTCATCATTTTAAAGACCTCAATCAAGTCCCCCCCTTAACCTTCTGTGCTCCAAAGAATAAAGATCTAACTTGTTCAACCTTTCTCTGTAACTTAGTTACTGGAACCAGGCAACATTCTAGTAAATCTCCTCTGTACTCTCTCAGAGTACAGAGGAATAGCTTTAAAACAGAGTAATAGCTTTTGAATGAAACTTAGCACAATCTTGCTAGATAGAGGTAGATTCTTCTCATAGATTTCATGCTCTTTCAAGCTTTGTCAGTAATAATGCAGAACTAGGCACTAAGGTATGTCGTATGTAATTTCAGTAGTTTTAGTAACAATGGATTTTTTGCACTATGTCATTTTTAATATGAACTAAATTAGTTATTCTGATTTTAGTTACTCCATAGTTCTGTCATCTAGATTTACTTTCTTTTTTAGTTTTATTTATTTTTTATTTTTTATTTTTTGGATTTTTTAATTTTATTTCAGTGAGAGAAAAAAGAAATAAAGAGTGTTGGAATAGATAGACAAGCGAGTAGAAACAGATAGCAAAATAAATAAAGGACAGAGATGAGAAGCTAAAAAGATTGAAAGAAAAGGAGAAAGTAAAGAAAAGAGAGATTAGGAGAGATCTACCTATTTTGTATTTTTGCCCATCCATCACCCGGTTTTAAACCATTTAATTTCTAAGGTTATGTTATGTTGCACCATATGCTTGTAAAAAGTTGATAAAAGGAGACCAAGTCTTTAAGAATAGGTCTACTTCGCCTAGTAGGAGAAATCTCATTTCTTCAAGATGTAACATTTCAGACATGTTTGAAATCCACATTTTGAATGTTGGCGTGGTTGCGTTTTTCCAAAATTTGAGTATAAGTTTTTTTGCTGTTATTAGACCGTAATTAAGTAAAGCTTCTTGGAATATGGTTAGTTTACTTCCCTCTTCCATTGATCCAAAGATAATCAGTTCTGTATTGGGGTTCAATTTTGTGTTAAATAGTTTTGTAAAAATTCCAAAAATTTCATTCCAAAATTTATACAGATTTGTACAAGAGACAAAGGAATGTGCTATAGTGGCATTTTGAGTTAGACATTTGTCGCAGATGGGGGAAACATTTGACAATATTTTATTCAGTCTAGTTTTCGAATAATATAATCTATGTAAAATTTTAAATTGAATTAGGTTATGTCTTACATTAATTGAACATTTGTTTACATATAATTAAAAAAAATTCCCATCTATCGTTCGGAATTTTTATCAATAACTCTTGTTCCCAGTGCCTTCTAATTGCTCTCTGTCGTTGTGTTGGTGTTTCTATATTTAGAATTATATTATATAAGTAAGATATTAAATTGCTTGATTCTGCCTTTCTATTCATTCCTTCCTCCAATAAGTCTGGGGTTAAAGTTTGATATTCTTGTATATATTTTTTCAAATAATCTTGAATTTGAAGATATTTGAAATATTGATTACTTTTCAAATTATATTTTTGTTGTAATTGTTGGTGGATTGATAAAAGTTTTCCCATTTCATACATATCTCCCATCGTTTTAATTCCTATTCTTTCCCAATGGATAAACGTTTATCAATTAATGGATTGGTTTGAATGAGGGATTATTAGCTATTGGAGAAAGAAGCAATAATTTTCTTAATTTTAAAGTTAGTTTTATTTGTTTCCAAATTCGTATTATACTGTGAATAATTGGATTCTTCTTATATATTATACTGTTCAGTTTCATCAGGGAAAGAAGGATCGCTCCTATATTATAAGGGGAACAATCCTCTTTCTCCATTCTTATCCAATCTACCTGTTGGGCAGAACTGTCCAACCAATAGATTATATTTTTAATATTCACTGCCCAATAGTAATACAATAAGTTAGGGAGTGTCAGTCCCCCTGATTCTTTAGATTTACACAAGTGTTTTTTTAATTCTGTGTGATTTATAATCCCATATGAAGTTTATAATATCAGAATCTAGTTTTTTAAAGAATTTTTTAGGTAAGTATGTTGGTATTGATTGAAATAGGTACAATATTTGTTACTATGGTAAGAAGATCATTTTATCGCGTTTATTCTGCCTATTAACGACATCGGCAGTGTTTTCCAAAATATAATCAACCCATTTAATTTAGTTAATAAAGGCATATAGTTTGCATTGAGTAATGATTTATATTTCCTAGTGATTTGGATGCCCAAATACTTAAATTTTTCTGTTGCAATTCTAAAGGGGAATTTCAACAAATGTGTCGGCTCTTGAGATTTTATCGTCATAATTTCGCTTTTGTTCCAATTTATTCTATGTCCCGAAAAAGAACCAAATTCCTCTATTAAATTTAGTATATTTGGTATGCTAATTTGCAAATTTGTAATATATAGTAATATGTTGTCTGCATATAATGAAATTTTATTATTTCATTGTTTGGTATTATATCCATGAATATTCGGATGACTTCTTATACTTTCTGCTAAAGGCTCTATCACCAGTGCAAATAGCAGGGGCGAAGGGTATCCTAAAAAAAAATATGTTTTTCCCTGTTGATTTGCTGGTTGTGTTTGATAATCATTTGTGAAGAAATTGTGCCTCGTTTTTAGGTATATAAATGATTTGCTTGATTTCCAACAATCCCATTCCGTGCACTTTTGTTATTATTAAGTCTGTTGACACAATGTAAAATGCACCTCAGTTTTGTGGTGGGGTATTAACACGATGCATTTGTTTAAAATACCTCGGTCCACTAATTTAAAGGACTTTCTTCAAATGATGAGACTCTGAAGTGTTTGTCCACTGCTTTCCCAATAACAGCTCAGTACTACTCTGAACAACTTCATAATGGAATTAATTACATGTCAATTTGCAAAGTGACTGTACTTTGTTAACACTTTGATACATTACCAGATAAGTAAATTGTTTCAAGCATAGGGGCAGTGTTACCCCATGCTAATTTCAAAGCTGTAAGTTACATGTTTATGTTCAGTTGTGACTTCCTGGCAAAATTATTTCATTATCCTCAAATTAACCTGAAGGTACTCTCAAAATGTACAGATTCCACAGATGCTGCCTAACCATCCAAATGTTTCCAGTGTTTTCTGTTTTTATTTCAGGTTCCTAGTATCTGCAATGTTTTGATTTTAAAATGGCTTTAACTGTTGAAATAAACTATATTTGGACCTGAAGTGGTATGTGACATTGTGCATGGGATTACAGTGAAATGCAAAAAAAAGGTTATTTTTACACCCTCTTTTATTAAACTGAGAGTGCTCTGATTCATAAAACTAGGAGCACAGACTGCCATTTTTTTACCAACTAATATATGGTTTTATGGGATCATTAATTCATACGGGTATTGTAGATGAAATAAACATTAGCTCTCTGCTGATTTATCATACCTGCTCTGGTATCAACTAATCACTTGTACTGATGAGTAACCACTATTCTCAATTAAAGTTTATATAGACTGTAAATACCAGCTATTGTTTTTGTGAGTTATGTGGCTCAACTGGCCTTGTTTTCTGGTTTAATGTTCTTATGGTTTTTACTTCGAAGTCTCCCTGGTGGAATCATGACAGTTTTATTGATTTAATGTGTTGTTGTGATGACACAAAACATACTCTCAGTGGCAACTCTATATATCCTGTATCCAACGGCGCTTACATTTTCCAACAATTTTAATCTCTCGGATGTATTTTAAAGCAGAAACATCCATACTTTGCAAAAATCCATCTGAGCACATGTCTGCTGAACCACAATACAAAGACTGTTGTGGAACATGTACAGATGGAACAGAAGCTTCCAGCCCTACATCTACTGAATGGGAGTCATCAACAGTCTTTGCTGAACGTGTTATTTTTAGTTGCTCTCACTTCACCATTCAGGACATAGTCTCTCCATCCATGCTGTCCCTGAAGGAAGTTTGTTAGCAGTGTAAAGCAAGCTAGACAACCGTGAATCTTTAGACTTTAGAGATACAGCGTGGAAACAGGCCCTTTTGGTCCACTGAATCCATGCCGACCAGCAATAAACCCATACACTAACATTGGGGACAATTATACCGAAACGAATTAACCTACAAAACTATGTCTTTGGAACATGCGAAGAAACCGGAGCACCCGGTGAAAACTGACGTGGTCACAGGAGAACGTACAAACTCCGTTCAGACAGCACCCGTAGTCAGAATCGATCCCGGGTCTCTGGTGCTGTCAGGCAACAACTCTACTGCTGCGCCACTGTGTTGCCCTAATTAAATGGCTACATTCAGGTCCACGTATTATGTCTTCTACAAATACCTGCAATTACCTATACCAGTATCTCAGATAACAGCCTTGGGACTTTGATGTTGCTGCACCTGTGAATTTTCCAGATTATTGAATATTACATCTATTAATATCAAAATGGGCATTCATTTCAAATGTTTTTAATGTGTTACACAGTAATATAATGCATCCTCCAGTGAACCCAGTGTGTTCTAAGGATACGAGAAACACACAAGCACTCTGGATGCTAGCTCGAGCCACTAAACCTACCTGTTACCTGAGCCTGAACCTAACCCTGGGTCCAGCCACACATCCTGCCCAGAGTCCAGATCCCATCCCTGGCCACAATCCAGAATCTTTGATCAGACTTTACTGGACTTTATCCTGCAATAAACGTTGTTCCCTGTATCATGTATCTGTACGCTGTGGATGGCATGATTGCACTCGTGTATTGTCTTTCCACTGACTGGTTAACACGCAACAAATGTTTTTCACTGTACCTCGGTACATGTGACAAAAACTAAAATGAACACACAACCTGCTTGAGGATTTCAGACATTCCAAACTAAAGCATAAGCCAACTGCTAAATCATCTGGATTTCTGAACAATTGAATGCCAAATTATCCAAGATTTTCCTTTATTACACATCACGTAAGCTCGTCTATTTTCAATGACAGCTACCATGTTCAAATGTCCCACAGAGACTCGGTCAGGGCCAAGTGAACTCTCTCCAATTGACTGACTAGATTGACGGCTTCCCTGACTGCCGGTCCACGTGCTGATGACCACAGCAGAGCTGACGTTGGTCTTTGTCCTCATTATCCACTGGCTGACACCTGATCGGCTGCATGATTAGTTGCCGCCCAGACCCGGCCTTGACAGATTGGCCATGGCCATGCTGCTTCACAGTGTCATTCTCAGGTTGTTTTTGTCGTCATTGGTGTTGTCTTCTTGCACTTTTATTGTTGGTTTTATGTGTATGTTTGTGTGTGTGTGTGTATATATATATATATATATATATATATATATATATATATAATTTGTGTATGTGTGAGTATGTGTATATATGTGTCTATGCATATATATGTGTCTGCATATATATATATCAGGCACGTGCCGTGAGTAATTACTCAGGGTAGGCAGTCAGCCAGCTTTCAAAAAAAAATCGTAAACCGCGCATGCGCAGATGGTTCTCTTCGTAAAAAATAAAAAATAAGTAACAATTCAATTTTACCAAGGCTTCTCAATTTTTTAATCACTGAGTGGGTGGGGGACGGAGGATGAAGGCAGGTGGAGAGATGGTGGGAAAAACGGGAACACACCGGGACGTTGAATCAGTTGTCATCTTGTTGAATGACAATACTAATTCAAGGGTCCAATTGGAGGGAGAGTTCCTTTCACAGCGTGTGGAGAGTCTGTGCCAGGGGTTAAAGATGCGAGAAGGCAGAAGTGTTGAAAAGGAGGAGGGTCAGAGATCATGTCAGACTCACTCACTGCTGCCGCGGCGCTCCGGGCACGGACAGCTGAACTGGCCGCCACTTCCGGGGATAGAAGCAGCTCGGGTGCGAGCGGCCGCCGGGACCCAACAACAGAACCGGCTGCCACTTCAGCGCATTCTGCCGGCCTGCTCGACCCGAAACGTCGCCTATCTCTTTCGCTCCTTAGATGCTGCTGCACCCGCTGAGTTTCTCCAGCCTTTTGTGTACCCTAGCAATTACAGCACGGAAACAGGCCATCTCGGCCCTTTTACTCCGTGCCGAACACTTACTCTCACCTAGTCCCATCTACCTGCACTCAGACGGGAGCGTGGCAAGTGGGTTACTGACCCCAATCCCCTCCTTCACAACGCCAGACTCCCCAAACACTGTGAACGGAGCTCTCCCCCCACCCCGGGAAATACAGCATTTAAAAACATAAAGCACCAAGAAATGTACTTACCACGTTATTGGTACATTAAGTCCATTCTTCACTCTGTGTTTCCTGAGATACTATTAAAATAATGGCAATCCATATTTGAAAATCCCGCCAAGAAACTCGCGCTGCGCATGCGCATCAGGCTGCTGCGCATGCGCAGTGCTGCAAAGGCAGAATTTCTGCTGCCTTCAGCTCCCCTTGAAACTGACGGCTCAGGCAGCGCTGACGGCATGTGGGCTTCACAGGCCTTCGCATGTTACAAGTGCTGCGGATGAAAGGCACGGAGAATTATGCCTACCTAAGAGATCGATCTCTTACATAGGCATAATTCTCCCGTGCCTTTACTATTTATATTTAAGAATTGCCATTTCATAATTTTAGTCAGGGTAGGCAGTGCCTACCTTGCCTACCCTGAAGGCACGTGCCTGATATATATATAATATATATGCGTGTGTGTGAAGAGATATATGTGTGTATGTATATGTGCATATATACATGGCATAAATGTGTGTGTATATATATCTGTATGTATATATATATATATATATATATATATATATATATATGAATCTTAACCCGAAATGTCACCCATTCCTTCTCTCCAGAGATGCTGCTGAGTTAATCCAGCTTTTTGTGTCTATCTTCGGTTTAAACCAGTATCTGCAGTTCCTTCCTGCACACAGACATGCACAAACATATATATATATATATATATATGTGTGTGTGTGTGTGTGTGTGTGTGTGTATAACACACACACACACATGTAAATGCTAATTTACCAGTGTATAACACACAGGTAAATTAACATTTACACCCCTCAAAGAGGTAACATTGCTGGTCTGTGGTTGGGAAATGTTACTGTTCTACAGTGGTAATGTTTTCTCTCCCTTTGTCTTTACGTCTCTCTCTCAATATCTCTCTCTTTGTCCCCCTGTTTCATAAATAGAGAATATTACTGTTCAAAAATAGCTAATGTACATGGTTTGCCGATGATCAATGATTGGGTTAAATTAGACAGTGTCATTGCTTCACATTTGGATAACGAACAAATCCTCAGTTTATTATGTACAGGAAAACTTCAATAACCCAGCAAGCTCAATATTTGGTGGTGGTGCCAGATTGTCAGATTCTCCCAACAATTGAAAGTTTTTCCTGTTTATATCCCAAAACTACTTTTAATTACTTTTTTTTCAAATGTTACACACTAGTATAATACTTTTTCAGGAAATCAGGTAAGTTTGAAGAGAGCGCGGGGATGAAGGCCTTGTGAGTTGTAACAGAGGGCAGGAATATTGGGCCCTGGTGAGTTGGAAGGGATTACAGGAACCCGGCCTCTGGTGAGGAGGAGGAGGTAATCACCATTGTGATTCAAATGCCAAACCATTTAGATTCCAAATCATTGGATCATGGTTTACTGGAGTGTTATTCTATTTGATTTTAGTTTAGTTTAGAGATACAGCGTGGAAATAGGCCCTTACTTCGTGTCTGGAGTAAAGATCCATTTGGAAGTTGAATGGCATCAGACAAAACCCTGCACAGAATATTTATTTATATGTCTTTACTTTTGGATAGTGTGCCATGGCTCACAGATTCCCCACGATATTTGGAGGAGATAAGGTTGATATGCATGGAGTTATCCATATGTAGTAATCCTTTCATTAACTCAAGTAAGAATTACATTGTCCTATTGTTGTTACATATGACAATTAAACACAATTTGTTCTTGATCAACTGTTGGGTTCTACCTTCATGACCAGATCTCTGGCCTGTTTGGGCTTTCTACACAATTGGTGTACAACCTGGCAGCGCAGCGGTAGAGTTGTTGCCTCCCAGCTCCAGAGACCCGGGATCAATCCTGGCAATTGGTGCTGTCTGTGTGGAGTTAGTACGTTCTCCCTGTGAATGCATGGGTTTTTTTTCCAGGTGCTCTGGTTTCCTCCCACACTCCAAAGGCATACAGGTTTGTAGGTTAATTGGTTTCGGCAAATTGTTATTTATCCTTAGTGTGTAGGATAGTATTGGTGTAGTCGGCGTGGGCCGAAGGGCCTGTATCTCTAAAGTCTAAACCTCTAGGCAATTGGTCATAAATGTCAGAATAGGACAAAGGATAATAATCTGAAAAGCATCGATGCATCTGCTCCAAGAAAATGAATGTTTAACACTTGATCATCTTACAGTGAAGCGCCCTGAACAGAGTTGTGGTAAGTGGCCTATACTTGGGAGCATCCTGTGTTCCTTTTATTAGAAATGTTGAGCAAATTGACTCAACAGCTGTCTAAAAGCATAGACATTCTTGTGTTTTAATCTCACAGCTGCTGTGAGTTGCGTTTTTGGATTGTGCCCAGCAATTTAAGCAAGACAGTCATTTGCTTCATCGCAAATAAGAGGTTGTAACTGCACCCAAGGGGATTGTCAGCAATGTCACAGACAGCTCCACCACCAGTGTTTTAGAAAGTTCTGATCATGATTCTGATCACTATCATTACACTTGAGGGGGATGAGAATCCAGAGAATTTGCTTGTTGGCAACACTCTATGTTGGCCAGAACAACTATGTTTAGTGTCAGTCTGGTCTAGTATCTCGAAGGCACAAAACTGTTGGTGCAGGTTCAAGCCACGTGGTAACCTCATCGCGACTAATATTTAAACTTAATACTGCAAAGAGGAGTGTATTTTTTCGGATGAGGTTTCAAGCAGTGTTTTTTCTACCTATTTTGATGGTGAAAGATGTTTATTCTAAGATTGAGGAGTACTTCAAAGTCCAATTTTCACCCCTCCACCACAGCACTAAAAGCAGGTTCTGGACCTTATCTGTGCACGGAAACAGGCCCTTCGGTCCAACTGATCCATGTCCACCAACATGCCCTACCTAACCCATTTGCCCGTGTTTGGCCCATATTCCTTTAAACTCCATGTGCCTGTTAAATATTGTTTTAGTACCTTCCTCAACTGCCCTCATATACCCACTGCAAACTGTGAAAAAGTTGCCCCACGGGTTCCTTTTAAATATTTTCTCTCTCACCTTAAACCAATGGTTTCTGGTTCTTGATCACCTACCCTGGGAAAAAGACTCCAGGCGTATCTATTTCTTATCAACATGGCTTTCTGCACGATAGTTGTTTCTTACTAATTTGATCAAGTTTTTTGAGGAGATGACAAAGGTAAGAGTATCTTGCCCAGTGTAGATAAATCAAAGACCAGAGGACATAGGTTTAACATGAAGGGGAAAAGATTTAATAGGAATCTGAGGTGTAACCTTTTCACACGAAGATGGTGGGTGCATGGAACAAGCTGCCAGAGGAAGTAGTTCAGACAGGGACTATCCCAACATTTAAGAAATAGTTTGACAGGTTCATGGATAGGACAGGTTTGGATGGATATGGACCAAATAGGCACAGGTGAGATCAGTGTAGACTAATGTAGCTGGGACATATGTGGGCAAGTTGGGACAAAGGGCCTGTTTCCACACTGTATCACTCGATGACTCAAGGTAATATATGAGGGTAAGGTGGTGGATGTTGTCTACATGAATTTTAGTAAGGCATATGATAAAGTCCTCCATGGTAGACTGGTCCAGAAATTAAGATGCACAAGATTAATAGTGACTTAGATGTTTGGATTCGGAACTGGCTTACAGATAGAAGACAGAGGGTTGTGGTGGAAGGACAATATTCAGGCTGGAGGTCTGTGACCAGTGGAGTTCCACGGGGATACACAAAAGGCTGGAGAAACTCAGCGGGTGCAGCAGCATCTAAGGAGCAAAGGAGAGCTAGGCGACGATTCGGGTCGAGACCCTTCTTCAGACTGGTCAGGGATCAGGGAAACGAGAGATATAGACGGTGATGTGGAGAGATAAAGAACAATGAATGAATCTGTGCTAGGTCTGCTTTTTTTAAATATACATACGAGTGACTTGAACGTAAACGTAGATGTGTTAGTTAGTAAATTTGCAGATGATACTAATATTGCTGGAGTCGCGGACTGTGAAGAAGACTATCAAAATATACAAGGGTTATACATCAGCTGCAGATATGGGCAGAGAAATGGAAGATAGCATTTAATCTAAGTAAGTGTGAAGTGTTGCTCTTTGGGAGATCATACTTAAGGGGAAATTATGCAATTAGTGGCATGATCCTCAACAGCATTGATTTACAGCAGAATCTTAGGGTCCAAGTCCATAACACCCTGAAAGTGGCAACAAAAAGTACATAGAGTGATAAAGAAAGGCACCTGGTATTCTAGTTTTCATAGATTGGGGCCATTGAGCACAAGTCAGGATGTCATGATGTAGCCTTTATGGGAACTTGGTTAGATCGTATTTGAGTATTGTGTGCTGTTCTGTCGTCCCCATTACAGGAGGGATGTGGAAGCTCTGAAAAGAGTAAGAGGAATTTTGCGAGAATGGTGCCTGGATTAGGGGTATTACCAATCTGGAGAGGTTAGACAGACTTTGGATTGTTATCTCTTGAAAACTAGAGGTTGCAGGGAAATAGAAGCATATGAGAGGCATAGATAGAAGCATATGAAAGCATAGACTTCTCCGTGGATTGTCACCACCTTGTCGTGGTGGAGAAGCTTGTGTGGTCCTGAGATGTGAGAGCGATGCCATCTAGAGCTATGCTCCTGGTAGGGCCATCCATTGCGGCAAGGTTGAGGGGGAGATCCCTGACAAAGAGCAATCCAACCAAGACCTCTAACGGTGGAACAGGCAGAGGATGATGGCTGATTTTAGTGGAGCGGCACAACGGATGGGAAGGCGGATGAAGGCTGCAGCAGAAAAGGGTACCCAGTCGTCTTGGACTTCATGCCACTGGATCCTGACCCAGATCTGTACAAGAACCATGTGGGTAGTTGTCTGTGCATCAGTCTCCCCCACGTTAAACAGTCCATACTCGTTTCGAGTGCCGCAGATGAGAGAGGGTAGACACAAAATCTTTTCCCACAATGGCAAAATCAAATACTGGAGTTAATGTTCATGTCGTGGTTTGTAGATTATCTAGGTGCAATATAAGGAGCTGCTCTTCTAGTTTGGGTTTGGCCTCACCCTGGCAGTGGAGAAGCTGAGGACGGATTGTTGAATGTGGGAATGGGAAGGGAATTATTATGACTGGCTGCTGGGAGATGTAGATGACCATATTAGACAGAATGCAAGTGCTCAGCAAGGAGGAGGGCACTTGGTCTCACTAACGTAGTGAAGGCCATATCAAGACCAACAATTGGAATAGCCAGGGTTGGATGAGATGCGGGTGAATCTCTGTCATATGCGGAAGGGCTTCTCATGTCCCTAGGTGGAAGTGAAGGAGGGGGCATTGGGACAAGTGTTGCACTTCCAATTGTTACATTGGAAAGTACCTGGGGTGGGATGGGTAAGGAGGGTAGAGTGGACTATGGAGTCCCAGAGCGTGTCACATTGCATCCCTTTATGCACCTCCTAATCCTCACCCTCCTATTCCTTGTGACTACCACCACCTCATATAGGTCCACGCCTCACCTTCCCATCAGATTCTACAAACTTTTGTCCTCCACATCACCCCCCTCCCTCTGCCACCTTCTCCTCCCTCCCTTTTTCTCCCTGCCTCCATTTTTCTCCCCTCCCCCTATTATCTCCCTCCCCCTTTTTCTCCCTCCCTCCCGTTAATTCCCCTTTTTCTCCCTCCCTCCCTTTTCCCCTCCCTCCCTCCCCTCCCTCCCCCCCTCCCCCCGTCCCTCCCCCCCTCCCTTCCTTTTCCCCCTCCCTCCCTTTTTCCCTTTTCCCCTCCCAACCCTAATAGAAAGGCCCTCCCTCCCCTTTTTCTCCCCCTCCCTCCTCCCCTCCCTCCCCTCCCTTTTTTTCCCTCCTCCCTCCCTCCCTCCATTTTTCCCCTCCCTCCCTCCCCCCTCCCCTCCCTTTTTATTTTCCCCCCTCCCACCCTCCCTCCCTTTCCCCCCCCTTCCCCTCCCTCCTTTTTCCCCCCCCCTCCCTTCCCTCCCTCCCTCCCCCCCCTTCCCCCCTCCCTCCATTTCCTCATTTTCCGTCCCTCCCCCCCTCCCTCCCTCCCCTTTTTCCCCTATCCCCTCCCTTACCCCCCCCCCCTTCCCTCCCTCCCTACCCTTTCCCCCCCTTTCTTCTGACCCTCCCTCCCTTTCCCCCCCCTCCCCCTCCCCCTCCCTTTCCCCCCTCCCTCCCTCGTTTCCCCCCTCCGTCCCCCTTTTTCTCCGCATCCCTCCCCCTCCTCCCTGCCCTCCTTCCTCCCCGCCCTCCCTCCCTTTTTCTCCCCCCCTTCCCCCTCCCTTTTTCCCCTCCTCCCTCCCTTTTTCCCCCCCCTCCCTCTTTTTCTCCCACCTTTTTTTCTCCTCTTTCCCTTTTTCCCTCCCTCCCCCTTTTTCCTCCCCCCTCCCTTTTTCCTCCCTATTCCCTTCCCTCCGCTTTCTCCCCTTTCCCCCCTCCCTTTTTCCCCCTCCCCCCTCCCTTTTCACTCCCTCCCTCCCGCCCGTTTTTCTCCCCTCCCTCCCTCCCTTTTTCTCCCCTCCCTCCCTCCCTTTTTCTCCCCTCCCTTTTTCCCTCCCTCCCTTTTTCTCCTCCCCTCCCTTTTCTACCCTCCCTCCCTTTTTCCCCCCCCTCCCTCCCTTTTTCTCCCCTACCCGTTTTCTCCCCTCCCTCCTCCCCACTCCCTTTTTGCTCCCCCTCCCCTCCCTCCCTTTTTTTTTTCCTCCCCTCCCTCCCTCCACCCCTTTTTTGCTCCCCCCTCCCTCCCTTTTTCCTCCCTCTCCCCCCTTTTTCCCCTCCCCCCTTTTTTCGACCCTCCCTCCCTTTTTC
The DNA here is from genome assembly GCA_035221665.1 of Okamejei kenojei. Lineage (NCBI taxonomy): Eukaryota > Metazoa > Chordata > Chondrichthyes > Rajiformes > Rajidae > Okamejei > Okamejei kenojei. Next base: position 37,365,376 of record CM069149.1, read on the forward strand.
CCCTAAACCCTCCCTTTTTCTCCCCTCCCGCTCCCTCCCTTTTTTCTCCCCCCCTCCCCTTCCTCCCTTTTTCTCCCCTTTCCCTTTTTCTCCCCTCCCTTCGCCCCCCCCTCCCTTTTTCTACCCCCCCTTCCCTCCCTTTTTCTCCCTTTTTCTCTCCCCTCCCACTTTTTCTCCCCCCCTCTCCCTTTTTCTCCCTCCCTTTTTCTCCCCACCCTCACTTTTTCTCCCCCCCTCCCTTTTTTTCTCCCCCCCTCCCTTTTTCTCGCCCCCCCTCTCCCCTCCTCCCTTTTTCCCCCCCCCTCCCCGTCCCCCTCCTTTTTCTCCCCCCCATCCTTTTTCTCCCCCCCGTCCCTGTTTTCCCTTTTTCTCCCCCATCCCCCCTCCCTTCTTTCTCCCCCCCCTACCTTTTTTTTCTCCCCCCCCCTCCCTTTTGCTCCCCCCCCTCCCTTTTTCTCCCCTCCCTCCTTTTTCTCTCCCCCCCCTCCCTTCCCTTTCTCCCCTCACCTGTTTTTCCTTTTTCCCTCCCTTTTTCTTTTTTCTCCCTCCCCCCTCCTTTTTCTCCTTCTTCCCGCCCTTTTAGTCTCCCTTTCTCTCCCTCCCTTCCCTCCATTTTTCCCATCCATCCCCCCTCCCTTTCCCCCAGCCATCCCCCCTCCCTTTTCCCCCATCCCCCTACCTCCCTTTCCCCCTCTCTTTTCTCCCTCCCTCCCGCCCCTCCCTTCCTTTTCCCCCTCCCTTCCCTTTCCTCTCCTCCCTCCCCTTCCCTCCCGCTTCCTTTTCCTCCCTTCCCCTCTCCTCCCTTTCCTCCCTCCCTCTCCCTCTTACCCCTCCCTTTCCCCCCTCCCCGCACCATCCCTTTTCCCCCTCCCTACCCCCTTTATTCCCCCCCCCCGCCCTCCTTCTCCCTCCCTCTTTCTCTCTCCCACCCCCTCCCTCAGCTCTATCCTCCCTCTCATCCCCTCCATCTCCCCTCCCTTCATCCCCTCCATTCCCTCCCTCCCTCCATTTTTTCTGCTCCCACCATTTAAACCCCTCCCTCCTCTTTTTAATCCCTCTTATCCCCTTCCCTCCTTCCTTTTTCCCCCTTTTTCCCCTTTCCCCCTATTTCCCTTTCCTTCCCCTCCCCCGACAGTTATCTGCTGATCAGCCCCTCCCTCAGCTGCATCCACTAATTGCTTGCCAGTTCTTGGCCCACCCAGCTGCCTCCTCTTTATTCTGACTGCCTCCCCTCCCTCGCCCTCAGCCCAGTGGAAGGGTCCCGGACAGAAGTGTCAACTGTCCATTTCCCTCCACAGATGCTGCCTGACCTGCTGAGTTTCTTCTGCAGCTCTTCACTTCCATAAACGACAGGCAAGTTGTTTTTCTTTGATGACCTTATATCATCTGAAAAATGTAGGTGTCTGATTTATATTTTGGATTGATTCGACTTTGCTTTCTACATAAGAAAACATAAAATGATTACAATTCTGAGAGGAAGCAGCAACATTTTCACTGCGCAGTGGCACAGCTGGTGAGCACCAGAGAACCGGGTTCAATCCTGACCCCGGGTGCTGTCTGTGTAGGGTTTTCACGTTCTCCCTGTGACCGTGTGGGTTTGCTCCAGGTGCTCCGGTATCCTCCCACATTCCTTTGTAGGTTAATTGGCCTCTGTAAAATTACACCTGGTGTGCAGGAATGATTGAGAAAGTGGGATAACATCAAACTAATGTGAATGGGATGATCAATAGTTGACACGGACTCGATAGCTCAAATGGCCTGTTTCCATGCTGTTTTTCTTAACTAAACTAAATAGGTGAGTGCAGATGGCTCCCATCACCATCGGGAGTAAATTGATATTTGGCACCTTGGATTTTAACATCTAGTCCTGTGTATTTGCAAACATTTACCCTGGAATTATCCAGTGACTGCCGTGAATAGAATGGCTGACAACAAGGGAAAGACCTCATGACTGCTGGAAAGACAGATGACAGGAGGAAATAGACCCCACTTGGGGCAGGCATGGGCTGGCTACCCATGTCAGCAGGATCCAATACTATTCAGTATTTTGGAGACACCCGCATATGGCTACGAAAAGAAAATTAAAGAAAGAATAACCGCTAGAGTCTGCGAGAGCGGGGGGAAAGATGACCCCTCATTGATGAATAACACGGCTATAGACCTAGGAACGAAATGACCATGAGCATTACATGCACTCAACCATGCGCACAATCAGCATCATCCGAGAAGTGGGCTTCAGGTCTGCTCCTGTGGGCGCTGGATGAAAATAACATCTTCAAAGGGCCTGAAAATACATCAAGGAAAGAAAGGGTGCTTGAGAGAGGAAAACAGGGACCTCGCATTGATAAGTACTTTCCTGAGGTCAATCAAATAAGTCGAATGAAGTCCAGCGACTGGAGACTCGTCAAAGTTCGCCTAGGGCATCAGCCCACCCGATGAAGGAAACTCAAGCACAATTACCCAGCAGAAGAAGATTCGGAAGCCCATCCAGCCAAGAAAACCAGCAATGGAGAAAAAGATCACAAAGAAAACCTTCGCGTCAAATGGCCTGGAGCCTCGTAGAAGAAAGAATGGGAGTCCATAAATGTAAGACCTGACCCATATCTTACAGGGTCTAAGGGGTACAGTTGAAAGAAAGCTTGATAAGATGGGGACAATCATCTATGGCTATGGAGCATAACGATATGAATAAGGGAGAAAAAGGAAAAGGCACCAGCTTTGGAATAAAAAATAAGTGTTCCAGACGGGGCAAAGAGAGGGGAATGCCTAATCCGGGAAAGAAGGCAAGCTAAAGAAGCAGTGGAGGAAGGCATCTGATAGTGAGAAGAGGGCACAACATTCTCCAGGGAAACATAAAAAATCGTTTAGCAACCCTGAGACAAGCAGAGTACCAGCGGAAATCAAGAAAAATGAAAGAACGAACGAGATCACCTTCTTCAAGGACCCCTATCAGTTCGTAAAATCACTTTTCAACAAGGAAAAGGAGAAACCTGAAAAACATCAAGGCAGAGCTGACGAGCATTTGGAACGAATGCATGCAGATGACAAGAGACACCATAAGACAGCCATTCCATCGGACAGTCACCAATTGAACAACCAGTGCACAAGATGGACATTAGTCCTCCAAGTGGAGGAGGTGGAACAGACAGGAAAGCGGGGCAAGAGCATCTTCAGCCCCAGGGCCAAATGGGGTTCCGTATTGACTCTACAAGGGTGCTCCTGATGTTCTTACGCTTCCTGTGGAGCTAAATGAGAGTGGCTTGGGAGAAGAAAGTCATACCCAAAGCATGCGCAGGCAGGAGGAATCCTGATTCCGAAAGAGAAGGAAATCCACAGATATCAGCCATTCCGCCCTATCACCTCCTCAATGTAGAGGGTAAGATTTTCTTCAGCATCATAGCTCAGAGATGACCAGCTATTTAGAGATAAACAACCTTGTGGATACAACAGTCCAAAAAAGCAGGCATCCAGGATGTCTCAAACATACCAGCATGATTTGGCACCAAATCCAACTGCAAAAAAAAGAAGAGAATCTGCATGTCGTTTTTTCTTGACCTTGCCACGCGGTTTGGGAACTGTCCCTCACAGTTTCCCACTCGGGCATCCTTGACTTCTTCGCAGGATACCAGAAACTATTGCAAGCATTGTCAAGGCTTTTTTTTCAAGATCTGGCAGTTCTGTATCACACACCCTGACTTTCACGACCACATGGCACTGCATGGAGATTGGCATTATGGCGGGGTGTACCATCTCCCCCATTGATTTTTACAATGGCTATATGGAAGTCATCATCAGGGCCTCCAAGTGGTGCAAGCGGCTGAAGTCTGGGGAGTCCGTCTACCACCCATCAGGCCTACATGGATGACATGACAGTCATAACAACAACAGCACCTTGCACCAGGCGCCTTTTAGGGGAAGCGTTCAAGAGAACATCACGGGGTTAGAATGAAATTTCAAGCCATCCAAAGCAAGAAGCATTTCCATAATCAAAGCAAACTGACAGATCCAAGGTTCTTCATTGATCAAGAACCTATTCCAACTGGTTCCAGAGAAGCCAATCAAAAGTCTGGGAAAATGGTAAAACCCTCCAAACTGAAAGACACTGACCAGGCTAACGATTTAGGCAAGTGGTCATCAAAGTCTGGCGAACATTGACCGATCCAGCTGGCTCCTGGAAAGCTGAAAATCAGTGCCTGCAGTTTGGGGTACTAACCACCTCGCCTTATGAGGCCACTAACCATGTATTACATCACCCTCACAAGAGTAGAGAAGATTAGAATGAACAATCAGCTCTTTTCGTGAGAAAGTGGTTAGGTGGTTCCTCGTGCCTGAGCAGCGTACGCCTGTACGGTCATGGGGTACTCCCCAGCTGCCTTCTCTAATTTCACAGAGGAGTACAAGTGCACTAAAGTCAGACTAGAGATGACCCTGGCAGAATCAAGGACACTGTCATCCGAGCTGCTGCTCCATCCCTGGCAACAGGAAAGAAGTGGACGGCTAAGAATGCAACACAGCAGGCAAAATTCTGCCCTCCAGCAAGGCGACATAGTAGGCAAATCCAACATGGAACAAGTGCTTGGGCTTGGGGAAAGCGACCTTGCTGGAACAAGGCATCATCACTGGAGCGCCGAAGTTGGTCGCGGGCCGAAGTGGCCGCCGACAGGAGGAGTTGAGTAGGTGTGCCAAGGCTGTGTCGCAAGCTAAACAGGGCCAGTGATGAGATGTAGATTGTGGAAAAGATCAGCTGGAACGACTTGTGGGAGATGGAGGCGAGCAGGATATGTTTCCTCCTCATTCAGGCAACCTATGATGTCCTTCCTAAGCCCAAAAAATCTCAACTATGGCTGGGCGAAGATCCTGTGTTCAACACCAGCCACACTTAGGCACATTCTCACTGGGTGTAAAGTAAGCCTCTCCCAAGACGGTAAGCACCTAGAGACATAATCAAGTGCTCAAATGCCTGCAGCATCTCTGGAAATCGCAGAGAACCGCCAACAATGCCTTGCCGCCCAGAACAACCAACCCAGTTTAAGACAATAGTGCCTTTGTTCTGGGGGGGGGGGGGAGAGAAACAAGGGCAATGGAAAAAATTCCACCAAGGGCCAGGCTTGGACACTGGAGGCAGCCCGTGATTGGCAGATTGCTGGTGGATGTGGACCAACGGCTTACAGTTCCATCAGAGATAGCCATCACCAACTTGAGGCCTGATCTTGTGCTCTGGTCGAACTGTCATTGCGCATGGTGTACTTTGTGGAGCTCACATCCCCCTTGGGGAGGTGCTGTGCAGGAAGCCTTCGAAAGATAGAAACGCTGCGATATACAGAGCTGCAGCGGGAGGCAGAACAGCGGGGCTTGGAGAGCTAAGATCTGCCCGGTAGAAGTTGATGTCGAGGATTTGTGGCAACATCTGCTTTAAATAACTGACGAAGTACCTGGGGATCAAGAGGACAAGCCCTACTCCAGGCCATCAAAGAAACATCAACGGGTAGCAGAGCGGAGTAGCCAGTGGCTCTTCGGCTAAAGAGGAAAGACCCCATTTGGTCTCCCAAATAACCGACTAGACAGATGCAGAGGGGGGTGGTTCTGGGACGCCAGAATGCACCGCTGAGCCTACTGGAGACATCGTGGGTTCAATCAGCGAAACGTTGATGAAAGTAGGTGCCCACTTGATAACCCCAATGACGTGTCTGCCTAGCCTTTCTCAACATCGGAGGAGCATAGGTGAGTGCAGAAGGCTCCCATCACCATCGGGAGTAAATTGATATTTGGCCCCTTGGATTTTAACATCTAGTCCTGTGTATTTGCAAACAGAGACGCTCTTTTGAAGAATGCTGAAGAAACGTTACATGGAAAGGCGGTGATGTTTTTTCTACATATAAGTAATCTATATTTCCCTCTATTCACAACTCAAAGATTTGTTTTCCCCAGATGATTTTGAACACATTGAACTTTTTTTTAAATTATTTTTTAATGGATTAATTTTAACAAGTCAATTTCCTTATGCTTGCCATTTGTCTATGTTCTGCTGCATTGTTTATGAGTCATTCAAGGCTTGTTCATCAGAATTCTTCTCCAATGCAGTTTTGACCTCGAGTGCCATTTTATCTATGTTGGTAAGTTCTTGTCATTTGAAAGGATGAGGGAATAACAGCCATCTTGGACATGGGGCTGCAGTGGGCCTGAGATTCTGGAGTGCAATCGTATTCGTAAATGCAATCAGTGCATTTTTGAACTGATAATCAAATTAATTGTATGTATAGGTATTTGTGAAAATATAGGGGGGGTGGCATCATAGTGTAGCTGGTAGAGCTCCTAGTTCACTGCACCAGTGGCCAGGGTTTTATACTGACCTCGGGTGCTGTCTCTGTGGGCCTTGCACGTTCTCCCTGTGGCCACGTGGGTTTCCTCCCACATCGCACATACATGCAGGTTTTTAGGTTGATTAGCCTCTGTAAAGCACTCCTAGTATGTCAAGAGTGGATGTGAAAGTGGGATAACATAGAATTAGTGTGAATGGGTGATCGCCAGTCAGTGTGGACACTGTGGACGAAGGAACTATGCGGTAACTTACAATTCAATTCCCTCTCGTAGCATTTTAACATTTTAAGCATCTAATCAGATCATCTTAAAATAGGTCTTTTCAACCTGTTCCTTTAATTTAACCCTCTGAAATCATGGCGTTGATCGCACTCCTTGATCTGAGTGCAGTTCATTACACAATGAGACTGTCTGTAGCCGAACAGTTGTACAAAGTGAATATTTCCTTGAAGATGGGAAACTAAAATGCCAATGTTGATTTTCATTTGTTGCAATCCAAAATCAATCAATTATGCATTACTTTTTGCTATTCCTTTGTCTAAATATCAGCCATTTCCAGTGATGTATTTGACAATTTTCCAGCGAAAATGTTTGAACATAGACACAGTGGACGTTTCAATCAAACCAGTCTGGGTAGTATTTACAACGCTCTATACAAGTGTGAATTTTGGCAGTTTTTGTTCAAAACTGGACCCAACTAATGTCAACATGGCCATCGGTTATCACTTTAATGGGTGTTGGCAGGTTTTCAAATGATGGGTAAAATTAATTTGCCCTCCTTTGTCACGTCCAACTCAAGGAAAATTCCTTGGATATCTTCTTGTAACCTTCGTAAAAATTCCAGCTGACGGCAGATAGACACAAAATGCTGGAGTAACTCAGCGGGTCAGGCAGCATCTCTGAAGAGAAGGAATGGGTGACATTTCGGGTCAAGACCCTTCTTCAGACCCGAAGACAGCAGTTTCTTCAGGTTCAATATCGCGTTATCTCTTTGATCTCTATATGGAATCCTTTTGAAAAGTGCAAAATTCAAGAAACAATTTTTAAAATAATTGTCATATGCTGTTATTTCCAGGAAATCAGGTTTGGTTATTTCAAATGGAAAATGAAATGTGTGATGTTTCCTGCAGTTTGTTGGCTACATGGTCTTGAAGCACCGTGTGAATCTTCACACTGTTGAGGCCGTTTGTTTTTGTTCTTCAGTTTGTGCCATTTGGAAAAATCGCTCCCATTCCCAAACAATGAACAAAAGTAAAAATAAAAAAATGCTAGAGGAACTCATCTGTGGATGGGCAACGTTTCGGATCGGGACCATCTTCCAGACGGAAGAAGGGACCCGAACCAAAACGTCATCTGTCCATTCCCCTCCATGGATGCTGCCTGACCCACTGAGCTCTCCAGCACTTTTTTTTTTGCTCAGGATTCCAGCATCTGCAGTTATGTCTCCAATGAACAAAAAACAAATAGATTGAGATTAAAAATGGTGATTGACCTTAGGTCCCTGTCCAGTAGGGAATGAGTATAAAATTGCAAGGGTATCACTTAGTTTTGAGATACAGTGTTGCAACATACCCCACCAGGACCACTTCCAAACCATACACAGCACTATCCAGCACTAGGGTTATTTTACTAATGTGTAGAAAAAACTGCAGTAATTTGGTTTAAATCGAAGGTAGACACAATGCTGGTTACTCAGCGGCAAAGCACATCTCTGTGAGAAGGAAAGCTGGTGGTGTTTCGAGTCAGTGATTTCTTTAATTTACAAACTTTAACCGAAGCACAATTAACCCTTACTAACAGGTACATCTTTGAATGTGTGGGAGGAAATCGAAGCACCCGAAGGAAATCCCATGCGGGTCACGGGAGAACTACAAACTCTGTAGAGACAGCACCCATAGTCAGGATCCAAACCCGGGTAACCTGGCATTGTAAGGCAGCAACTCTAACCGTTCCACACCCACACCGCGCGCACCGTGACCTTCTTTTGGGGGTTCAAGACCGGAGAAAGTTACAATCCACATAACTCAAGGAACGATCAATTAGGTTTTCTCAGGGTTTAGAGGACCAATTAATCTAACGTAATTATTGATGATGAATTTAGTGGGTGCTAGCGATGAATCAGGTCAGTTATAGTTTGGATCACTGTTCATCACCATCTCTCCTTCCAATACTTCTGCAGGAACTGAGGCCCACAGCTTTCTCGTGTTTGCTTCAAGACAGTCAGTAAGGAGCAGATCACAAATCTTAAGCTCAATTGCACTAAACCTTCCCTTTGATACCTTGACTCAAAAGTAATATCTATCCTCATTTGAAATGATAAACCATTGCACAGAACTGTTGGGCAGTCAAATATCAGATTTTCTGTGGAGAAATCTGTCCATCAGCTTTTCCGAAAGGCATGTCTCGGAAAGGATTTTTGCCTTTTTAGTTCTAATTACCCCTGAATAGAATAATCTTTTTCCTTTAACTCTTATAAAATCACTATTTAAAAAAAAACTGTAATGAAAATTCAAGCAATAACGTACTAAGCTCAGTGGAATACAAGCACAGTTTTTGCAACTCATTATTAAGCATGATAAGCCTTAGTATCATGCTGGTTAAATCACATGACCAGACTATATAAACCAGATTAGAATAGAGCACCACAAATAACCTGAAGACCCTGTATTTAAATTAGTGGCAGCATCTGCCTGCCTTCAATTCCTCAGAATGAATGGAAAGTTTGAGCATATTTGATGCACCCATTTTGTTCCTTCATGATAACAGCTTAGATGGAAGAGAGACTTCACACCATGATTCCCAAAGGTTTATTTTAATACTTAATGCAAATTGAAAGTAGAGTTTTTATTGGTCAATCCGTTTTGCTTTGACTAGTGAGGATGTCAGGGGTTATGGGGCGAAGGCAGGAGAATGGGGTTAGGAGGGAATGATGGATCAGCCCTGATTGAATGGTGGCGTAGACTTGATGGGCCGAATGGCCTAATTCTACTCCTATCGCTTACGAACTTCTAATGTCTGATATAACATATTTAATTTATGCTCTGTGTGTTAATTGTATCAACCTTGGTCCTCAATGTCACATGACCGGCCGAAAGGGGGGCGCTGGTGCGACCGCTCCCCCCCCTTTTTTTCCAGAGGGAAAAAATAAAAAATATATTTGCGACCATCCGCGCCTGCGCAGTGGTGGTGGTGGTGGTGGGGGGGACAGCTGGTGACCAAAGATGCAGAAGCGACGCAAACTGACACTCCGCGCGTGCGCAGTGAGCCGGATCAGATCACCGCCATTTTTCAATGCGTCCCTCGATCTCCCGGGCCTAGTTTGGGTGAGTGGGACCGGAAAATGTTGCGTTGCGGGGAATTCTGTTTTGTTTTAGATCGGGTGTTAACTATACCGCAAAGGTCCAATTCCGACCCGGGGATGGTTTGGGAAAAAAAGGAGTTCCCGTGTCCTCCGGGGGGGGGGGGGGGGGGGGGGGGGGGGGGGGGGGGGGGGTTTGCGGCTTTGCCCTCCCGCCCCCCGGTCCATGCTCCCATCCGCGGCGTCGGAGCCCGGGGCCAGCGGGGTCCCGTCCGCTGCTGCCGGTCGGCGGTCCGGGAGTACCGTTCTCCCGTCGCCGGCCGAGGAAGGAGGGTCCGGAGTGAATTGACGGCCCCGCACAGCAGCGCCAGTGGCGACGGCGGCTTCCACCTCCTCGTGCACCCCCGCCAGCCGCACAGCGGCCGCCGCTTGCCCGCTACGCGCAACTCGACGACAACCGCTTTCCAAAACAACCCCCTTCCCGCAACGCCGAGGTCCTGGGAGGAGGGATGGGAGCGAGGATAAGAAAAAAAGGGGGGGGGGGGGGGGGGCTTCTTGCCGTATGAAGCACCTGCACCACGCTCGGCCCCGCCCCGCACCTTCCTGTTGGTTGGCGGAGGAGGGGAGACGGGGCGACTCGAGTTCCCAACAGCAGCCTCCCCCTTTGGCGGTGGCCGTGGCATGACAGGGACGGCCAAGGCTGCGGGGCGATGATGCCGTCCCTGTACGAAGGAGCGCTGACCTTCCTTCCTCCTCCACTCTCCTCTGCCCATCTTTTTTCCTTCCCCCTCTCTCTCTCTCTCTTTCTCTTGTACGCACCCCCCCTCCACTCCCCCTTATCCTGGGTACCCTCCTCCTCTCCCTCACCCCACACTGACCCTCATGCCCCCCCCTCTATCAGTCCCACTGACATCCCCTGTGCTCTCCCCCCATCTACCCCACCCCCATCTATTCATCCTGATATCTCCCTGCTCCCCTTCCCATCATTCATCCTGATCCCCTATCTCACCTCACATTGATTCTCCTGCCACCTCCACCATCAAATCGCATCCATTCCACACCGATACCATCCCGACGCTAAGTCACCCACCCCCCCCCCCCCCCCACAAAGAAATAAAAGAGTAAGGAATGGGGGTGAGGGGAGAGGGGAGTTCAGTCTACACTCGCTGGATCCACACCCTGTGAAAAGTTAGAAATGGTGATTGGATCTGGAAGTGGACCAATACATCTGTAAATAAAACTGACAGTCATCTTTTCATTTTGCACAATTGATTTTATTGGAGTAAATTTAATATAGTAAATGTTTAAATTCATGCATGAAGAAGAAAATAATTTACAGCCCATCTGTGGTTCTTAACCCAACCCTTAACCCTCACCGTCTGTCCACCCGCAGGGCAGCATACACAGCGTAATGGCAGGGGCGCACACGACATGATGAGACACCATATGTCGCGCCCTGGAATTTTAACATTCCAAAAATCCAGAGGTGACAGGGAGTCACTGCACGTACACTGACAAGTGTCACGCACGCATCGGGCCGCGTCACGACCCGACCACGACTCGACAACCTTTTTTTCAGGCTGTGCTGAAAAAGGGCCAAGTGGGTCAGGCCTTTCACGCTGCAAAACATGAGGCAAGGCGTTCGAAGGCTGCTCGCGACATAGTTCTCACTGCCAGGTTTTCGATACCTCTGGCTCGAGTCAAGCATGCTCGTAGAAACTGCCCTAGCCTGCGCAGGCTCTAGGGAGAAACCTGGCCGCTGTGGTCAGAGTGCGCCATTAAGCTGCTCACGCAACCTGCCGCTTGAGCGGCTCCTTGGGGGGGGCTACCCTGCTGCTGCTTCTCTTGGCGCAGCTGGCGTGGTTGCTGTGCACCCTAAATGCTGCTGGCGTGGCGACTAGTCCTTCCTGGATGCTGCCTGGATGGGTACATGTGGCACCCTTGGGTGCTCGGTGTAGTTACTTGTGCACCCTGGGGTGGTTGCTGCGAGGCTGGACGTTTTCTCCCTGGAGTGCTGCTTTGTGGGTACTTGTGAACCCTAGAGTGGCTGCTGGTGTGGTTACTTGTCACCCTGGGGTGTTGCAGGCCTCTGACCCTCTCTCAATTCTCACCCTCCAACTTTGCCTACTCCGCTGCAGCCCTTTCTGCTTGTTCGCCCTGGCCAGGCTGCCACGGCTCTTGAAACTGCGGCCGCTGCTCCTAGTGCAAACTCGCACTTCTGCTGGTACATGACTAGCGAATTTGGGCCTCGAGCTGCTTCTTGGAGCTGGAGCAACGCACATGTCAGGCGGGAGCCCCCAGCAGCCCGCTCTGCGTGGGGGGTTGCCCGGAGGCCAGTAAGTCTTCATGCTCTGCTGGCCCTGCTGCCCTGCCTCGGGGGCAGAGCTGCCAAACCTTGGCCTCCACTTTACCACCTCCCTCACCGTCCTGGCTCTTCAGTTCTTGGCCTTGTCGGCAGCCATCCTCCACAGCGCTCTGGCCGGCCCCCGCCTGTCCCCCTCTCCCCCTCCAGTTTGACTGCGGATGTAGCCGGGGCCCTATGGACATGAGCCTGATGGCACAAGATGGTCCCCTCAGGCGGCAGTTGCAGTGGCCCACGATCTCCTCGGCACCGTTACCTTTGATCCACCAACGAGGACAAACACGTTTTTTCACATCCGCAAAGAAGGAAAGAAAAAAAAAACAGGACTTCCATGAGCAATGACAGGCTGTCTGCACTCGCCTTAATGCACATTCAGTATGGCTGTGCCCTTGACTTGGACAAAGTGGGGAGTTACCCTTCACCTCCCCCCCTCCCACTCTTTCAGGGACCCAAGCATCCTTCCGAGTCCCGACAGAGGTTCAACCGCACCTCCTCCCCACCCCCCCCCACATCTACTGGCAATCCGCGCTCCCAGATGCCAGATGATCATACGGTGAGACCAGCGGAGGCTTGCGATCGTTTCGCGTGAACAACTCTGCTCGGTCCGCATAACCAAGCCGACCTCCGGTGGCTCAGCACCTTCAACTCCCCCTCAGCCATTCTGTATCCGACACTCGGTCCTGGGGCCTCCTCCACGGCCAGAGTGAGCAACACGTAGCAAGCTGGAGGAACAGCACCTCATAATTCCGCGCTTGGGGGTCTACATCCTCTGGCATGAACCTGGAATTTTTTTCAATTCTGTTTTAAACCCTATGCTTCTCCTCCCCTTCCACCTCTCCTCAGACCCTCGGGCCCTGGTTATTCCCTCTATCTCTATCTCCCTCCCCAACCCTAGTCCTCACTAGCGTCTCATTTTTCACACCACAAACAGCTTACAATGGCTTGTTCCCTTTATCATCGATACTATTTTGCATTTCTTTTCTTCATTGTTCTTTTATCTCTCCACATACCGTCTATAGCTCTCGTTTCCCTGATCCTGACCAGTCTTGAAGAAGGGTCTCGACCCGAAACGTCGCCTATCGAAATCCGGCCTTAGATGCTGCTGTACCCGCTGAGTTTCCTTCCCAGCCTTGGTGTACCCCAGTAGGTTGCACAATTGCATTCCAGAAAAACAGAGCTATTTCCATGTTGAGGTTATGTGATTGAATTTTGTTTAGTTCATAGGATCTATTTAAAGATGCCTGCACACACTAACACCGTCTAACATAACTTTAATCATATCATACACACAAAATATTATCTAAGAAAGGGTTTTCTTTTATACTGCAAAAATTTACAGTATTTTATTTGCAGTTTTTGCATGCTCCTTTATAAACATTTTACATAACTCTTTACAACAGTACAACTTGATTATTACAAACAAGGTCGACAATTCTTAATTTAAATAAAAGGATTCAACATTGATCCCAATCATCCCATTCCACCCACTCATTACTCTTGACTCAACCAAAATTATTTCTGAAATATTGGTCATACATTTGGTGCAGAAAACTCCAAAATAAGGCACAGAATGCACCAGAGAGCATCTAAAGCCCCAGTGCTTTCAGGGCCCTTAAGCGGGCCCTGGAACCCGGACGTGAGGGGCTTCCCGCTTGTGATGTGCGCTGTGTGCACATTATTTCACATAACATTTTTGGAATCCTGTCATGCCAACCCCCCTTTTTGAAAAGCTTCGTACGGGCCTGGTACAATCAACTCAACTTGAGCAAGTAAGTCAAGCCAGGTGGAATTTATTGCCGTAAGTACAAACACAATGTGGTACAGATATAGTGAAAATCTTGGTGGCCTGTCGGGAAGAAGAGAGTGTGAACAAAAAGTGACACAAAGTGCTGGAGTAACTCAGCATGTCGTTTTTGTAAACCAGCATCTGCAGCTCTTTATTTCTCCAAAATGTGACAGCTGATCTTTCCTGTGACGAACAATTAGCCTGATTCCTTATGCCCCTGTCCCACTTAGGAAACCTGAACGGAAACCTCTGGAGACATTGCGCCCCACCTAAGGTTTCCATGCGGTACCCGGAGGTTTTTGTCCTCCAGCAACCACCTTCAACTAGCATCGCAACTGGCTTTGACTAAAAAATTACCGATTTTTAAAACGGAAACCACTTTTGACCATTAGGGAGACTGACAAAAACCTCCAGGAACCGCACGGAAGCCTTGGGTGGGGCGGAAGTCTCCAGAGGTTTCCTAAGTGGAACAAGGGCATTAATGTGCAGAATTTCTGCGGCTCATTATGAGACAGACCTGAAGTCTTCATCTCTTCCTTACTAAGTTCTCCCCCAACGTGTAATGGTAATGTGGGGAGGTCATATCCTTACAGTGCCTTCGTTTAATAGAGTGGGATTTTTTAAAAACATGGGTAAAAAAGGCTATATGCAATATAGACCTTGAAATGCATGATATGTGAATGTTCTGAGCAGGGAAACTTGCTCTGCCACGGTATTGAGGTTGTCGGCTGATGTTTATGCTCAACCCCTTTATTATCCCAATTTCAACCACTCAAGCAAGTACTTAAAAGTAAGAGGTCACTTGGCCTTTCCATCACAAAATGCAAGAAAAATAATCAGTGGAAGTTTCCCTCTGGAAACATATTGTTTTCACTTGGTTATATTTATAGGGATCCTGACTTTACGCAACAGCGATGTATCTGATGGTCTTTGTGTCTCTGACACAGATGGTGAAACTGTTAAGGAGAGACGCTCTGACAAGCGCAACAAAGCTGTTCCTTGAGGGAATGGTGGATTGTGTCTGCATTAAAACAGCCTGACTGGCGTACATTTCACAGAAAAGTGTAAAAGCTGATCAGAGTACTGGAGGACCTCTGAACATTACGTGGAGCTGCAAAATCCTGATTAGGATTTAAAAAAAAGTGACCCCACACCCATTATTATAAATGAACCAAGTCTATAAATGCAATTCACATCCTAACCAGTTTAATTTAGAGATGCAGCATGGAAACAAGCCCTTCAGCCGAGTCCACACCAACCAATGATCACCCATACACTAGTTCTATCCTACACCCTTTTACAGAAGCTAATTAACCTACAATCCTGCACTTCTTTGGGATATGTGGGAGGAAATCAGGAAAAAACCTAAGCAGTCACAGGGAAAGCGTACAAACTCTGCAAGAATTCATACCGCTGATGTATCACTGCCCAGATAGATACAAAATGCTGGAGTTACTCAGCAGGGCAGGCAGCATCTCTGGAGAGAAGAAATTCCTTCTGTCCCGCTGAGTTACTCCAGCATTTTGTGTCTACCTTTGGTGTAAACCAGCATCTGGTGCAACATTTCCACCTGACAAATTGAGCTAAGCAGCCCCCTACTTTAGACTGGCGCAGTACAAATCTCTAGGTTAGCCAACTTCTGCGGGGGGGAGGGGACATGCATACAGTACATTTATATAAGTACTGAGTGAACATGTGTGTGTGCATCAATGGCTTTACCGGGATTTTTTGCTGGGGGTGGGAGGGAATGACAAAGGGGGTTGAGCTAATACTTCTACTTGTTCCACCTTGTCCTGTACCGTCTGTGCGCCAAGGTACAGGTTTCCAAACAACAACTGGATCTTCAGCCTTCCCTGAGTTTGCAGAACTGGAGACTTCGCAACTGGAACTCTTACATCAAAGCATTATTAAATTACAGTTGCTTATTGACTTTGGAATCTCCACCATAGCCAGCGCATGGCTGGTTTAGGGTTTTGGCTAGAAACATTGCTTATTTCCTTTGCACCATAGATGCTGCTGCACCCGCTGAGTTTCTCCAGCACTTTTGTCTACCTTAGGGATTTGATTGTCTGGGCTTGAAGCCTTTCCAATCCATCAACACAGAAATATGTTTTTTCCTGTGCTTGATGCTGGCTTATTCCCCATCTCTTTATTCACTTTTACTGTACCCTGACCCCTTCAACCTCTGGCAAATCAAGAGGCTGCAGTGGGAACTTGGAGTTTGTAACTCTGCCAAATGGACATCATTACTGAGTGCCTGCTGGAAATGAGCTCAGAGCATGATTTGACAATGACAATGATCCTGGGGTGGACATAAACTCTTCGTGGTACTGTGTTTATGCGCTAAGCATTGGTGAACTCCAGCTGTATGGTGCCGTGTATGGCTCCTAATGATCATAAATTATATTACACTTAGCCTTTTGAGCCTACTCCACAGTTTGTTAGCCATGACTTAATCCATTTCCAATTTCCCACTCTAGTATTACACTCCACATTTTGAGGCTCTTTTTGATTGAAAGTTTAGTTTAGCAATACAGCACGGAAACAGGCCCTTCGGCCCAACAAGTCCGTGCCGACCAGCGATCTCTGTACACTAACACTATCCTACACACACTTGGGACATTTTTACAATTTCACCATGCTTACAGACCTATATGTCTTTGGAGTGTGGGAGGAAACCTGAGCTCCTGATGAAAATCCACGCAGATCATGGGGAGAACGTACAAACTCCGTACAGACAGCACCCATAGTCGGGATCGAACCCGGGTTTCTTGCGCTATAAGGCAGCAACTCTTCCGCTGTGCTGATTGTATTTTTCTGATATTTATTTTGAAGCAGATTGCCAAAGTCACTGACTTAACGTTAAAGGCTTCTTTAACTAAATAATTAATTTCTTAACAAGCCTAGTTCTAACCATAGTGCTGGATTCCCTGAGAGAAAGGAAAGCCTGGCTTCCTATCTAAACTTCTTATTACTGGCTCAATGACTGCCAAGTCTGCTTGTTGTTTCTGGAGAATATAGAACATAGAATATAGAACACATATAGAGTTAGAGGATTGTACGGTTTTGCCCTGGATCAGTCCTTTAAAAGGTTCTCATCGCCATGGTGGTCTCAATCCCCTCCAGGGCTATCAGATATTCATCTACATATCTCCTAATCTCATTATTCTACTAACTAAATACACCATTCTATCAACTATTTCTGGATCTACTCCTGCCAGTTGGAATGAATGGGTCATTTAAATCATGGAGTAATCTTTGCATCGCCATCTTAATACTGACATGAAACTTCGGCAGGATCTTAATTATCATTTGTTTGATAGTTGTTTCATGGGCAACCCTTGTCTAAAACAAACTGAATCGTTGACCGACATTGGCCTGCTCTTGTTTGTAATGTAAATATTAATTACAGAGATGCCAACTGGTACGGATTTCCCGTAATTTCTACGGAAAATTGGCCAATTACGGGCGGTACGATTTTCATATCGTAAATCCCGGATTTTGCCGATTTTAAGTTAGCACATACTTGTTGTGTGTGTTTGGAAGTGTGTGAGTGAGTGTGTGTGTGTGAGTGTGTGAGTGCCAGTGATGGAAATGGGGGGGTACGCAGAGGGACGACGTTCTCCTACGTTCCAGTTTCCATCCTGTGCATGAATTCCCAGCTTTATCCTGCGCTACTTAATCCAAGGACGAGCGAACAATCGGACAAACGGGCGATAAGGAAACGATCATAGATGACATTTCGGATTGAGACCCTTCTATCAGACCGTCAGGGGAAAGAGGAACAATAGATATAGATGGCACTAAGAACAAAACGAATGGATGATATGCCTCCCGTTTCCCTTTCCCTTGATGTCAGTCTGAAGAAGGGGTCTCTGCCAAAATTCACCTATTGTGCTCTACGATGGTTGCTTTCGTCCGTCTGTCCATGCATTCACTCACTCTTGGTGCCGGCGCTTCTCCGCTCAGACTCCGACACCAACACTCACACACGCAGATCGGCGCGGCCGGGACCAGGAGCAGGGTGCAGGATGACATCAAATGGGTGGCAGCTATAGAAAATGTACGGAAATTATAAGGGGGGTGGGGGCTGGGGTGGCTCAGTGGGACGGGCGCCGGCTTGGGGAGTTTTGGTTGGGATAACTTTTCTGTCCGAGATCCTTCTGCAGCTAATCAACAATTACTCTCACCGAGAGAGTTCTGTTCAGTCTGAAAAAGAGTCTTCTCTCCAGCGCTGCCTGTCCCGTTGAAGGTTACTCCAGTGTTTGTCTAACTAAATAATTCAAGAGTTAAATTAAAAAACACAGAGTGTATCTGGAGGAACCCTCAGCGGGTCTTTTCGCGGCATCTGTGGAGGGAATGGATTACGAGTGTTGTTTCGGGCCAGGGTTTTCTTGTTCAATAGGAAGGAACTGCAGGATCAAAGATACTAGAGCGGCATTACTAGTATCTTTGCTGCAGATCAGGCATGATATTTCTTAACCGATTTAAATAGCGTAATTTTCTCGATTTTATTGTTTTCCTATTTTTATTTTTTCAGCGCCGATTATTTGGTGGCCAATCAACGACTGTCTCTAAGGGGGTTGCGGTGTCTGTGTCATCACGACCAGCTACCCATAAAATTCCCGTCCAATCAATAATATCGGTCTCCTCCCGCCCAATCAGCCGCCGTCTCCAAGGGCATTGTGTCCAATCACAATAATGCGCTGGTCACTTGGGCAGCCAAATCAGACAGTCTCCTAGGGAAGGGCCTTTTGATCAATCACCGACCTGCTTCCCTGACTAAAGCAGACGATGGGGGGGGGGGGGGGGGGGGGGGGGGTGATGCAGCCAACACACACACACAGACAGAGACAGAGTTCCCCCCCCCCCTCCCCCACCACCCCCCCCCCCCCCCCCCCCCGCCCCCCCCCCCCCACCCACCCCCCCACCCACCCCCCCCCCCCCCGCCCCCCCCCCCGCCCCCCTCCCCCCCCCCCCCCCCCCCCCCCCCCCCCATCCTCCTCCACCTCAGCTTCACGGACCCAGTGTACCCTTAGTTCCTAAACCCTATTTCCTATCTGCTGGAGTGTGTGTGTGTGTGAGTGTGTCTGTTGTGTGTGTGTGCGCGTATATATGTTGTGAGTGTGTGTGTATAAAAAATCAAGACATATTGATAATGAACTCGTTCATCCAGTCTTTCAATAGAGCATTTTCAATGGTGAGTTAATACATGTTTATGTAATACCAACTAATGAACATACAGGTATGTTAATGTTAACATTATGCGCTATCGCTTGCCTGTGGGAGCCGCGCTTGCCATCATGCAGAAAAAAAATTGCTTCGCGCAAAAAATTACTGATTTTGTCTCCAAATTACTGATTTTTAGCCTTATGATTACTGATTTGTGCTCTGGAAGGAAGGTTGGCATTGTAATTATGAAATTGGATAAGACAAAGAAAAGCATCACCATTTCTCGAGGTGACTAGTGACCTAATGACTCAGTTCTTCAAAGATACATTGCGCCCGAGGCCAACTCCCTTTCAATAGATCTTGTATTATTTTCAGGTCACTGCTCACCTGCAATGTTTTCTTGTAAGTTGGTCAGAGCATATTGAATACCTGCTAAAACATGTGAGGACATTCTCTTCCATTTACCCACATTACTTGTCTCGTGTGATAAAGGGACAGCTCGCTTTCACATCAAACAATAAAGTATCAGAGTACATCTCTTCCATTCTGCCACCATGCTGAATTTTAAATGGTAGTGCCGTAGGAATGTGTCCATTGTTTAGGCAGGTGGTGTTGGGCTGAAGTCATGCACTCCTGGATGGTAGGGTAGTTCATAAGTGATAGGAGCAGAATTAGACCATTCAGCCCATCAAGTCTATTCCACCATCCAATCGTGGCTGATCTATCTTTCCCTCTCCATCCCATTCTCCTGCCTTCCCTCCTTAACCCCTCATCGACAGTCTGTCTGTCCCTTCCTTCTCTGTTATGTTATAGTATGTGTTAAATGGATGTTTTTAGTGTTCTTTAGCTTGGGGGGGGGGGGGGGGGGGTGGTGGTTGGGGGAAACGTTTCAAATATCTTGCCTCGACGGAGATGCAATTTTTTTTTTTCCCATGTCGTATCTCCGTCCGCACTGCAGCCTAACATCAAGGGGTTGGTGGCCTTTGCTGGAGACTGAATTCAGGAGCTCCAGACTGCAGTCCTTAACATCGTGGAGTTGGCGATCCCTTTGCCAGGGATCGACGTCTAAGCTCCAACTGCAGGAGCCTGCGGACTTTAACATGGTGGTGCTGGTTAGAGACCGACTTCGGGAGCTCCAAGCCGCAGGAGCTTCGACCGCCCCGACACAAGAGCTTCGATCATCCCGAACGCGGGAGCTTCGACTGCCCTGACGCGGGGACTTCGATCACTGGTGGATGCTTATGTTAACTTTTATGTAATTATGTGTCTCGTTGCTTTTTTTAGTATGGCTGTATGGTAATACGAATATCACTGTACCTTAATTGGTACACGTGACAATAAAAAACCTATGATCAAGAATCTATCAATCTCTGCCTTAAAAATATCCATTGACTTGGCCTCCACAGCCTTCTGTGGCAATGATTTCCACAGATTCACCACCCTCTGTCTAAAGATGTCTGGAAGGTTAGATCACATGGAATCCAAAGCAAGCTGGTGAATTAGATTCAAACAGGCTTTGAGGAAGGAGTCAAAAGATTGTTGTGGATGGTAGTTTTTTCTGATTGGAAGCCTTTAACCTGTAGATTGCTGTAAGAGTCGTTACGAGATCTACTGCAGTTTGTTAACAATTTAGATGACAATGTTGTTGGTGGTAAATTTGTAAACGACACCAAAATGGTGCAACAATAGACGGTGATGAAAATTATCCAAGTCTTCAACAAGATGTACATCAGGTGCAAACGTGGGCCAAGGAATGCAAATGGATTTTACATCTGACCAGAATGAGGTGTTTTGCTTTGTTATGTCAAGCCAGGGCTGGACTTGTACTGTACGCGGTAGAGCCCTGGAGAGTGTTGCAGAACAGTGGGATCTGGGACTACTACAGTGGGATATCAGGGATGAAGGCAAATATACCAATGCCCATACCCAATGCACGGGATCTTTGACTGCCTTCAAAGGAAATCCATTCACCCCACCACTGGAAAATGATGGAAACCAAATGTAATTTGTGAGGAAGGCAAATGTGTCCTTGGCTCGTTTCAATTGTTATTCTGTGCTCATAATGGGCAATCATTTGCGGGAACAAATGCTCACAGATGTTAGTGTTCTGCCTCCACGTTTTGCCTATCATAAATTGAACTAAAGCATAAATGGGGTTTGTCTGGAAATAAAATTGTATAAGAATCATTAACTCACTGAAATGCTAGCTAAATATTTTAACAGATCTAAGTAAAAGGAAATGCTCTCCTTCTTGGTTCTTGTGATGCTGGATCGCAGGTCACTTAGGGTGGGTCACTTGGATCCTGTACAGCGCAGCTGGAGAGGCACAACAAGGAATCCAAAAGGAATTTCCGCTGCCTTTTGTACCATCAGCATTTTCATGCATTGTTAAAATCGGAGAAGGCTGAGAAAGTTTAGTTTAGTTTATAGCCACGTGTGCTGAGGTACAATGAAAAGCTTTGTGCTGCGTGCTATCCAGTCAATGAAAAAAGCATACATTACAATCGAGCCATCTACAGAAAATCAAAACTTGTTTTTATTTGATTTGGGCTATTTTGTTTTATTGAGTCAGTACTGTGATGTTTATATGTTTCTACTTTGTGTGAAATATCAGTGATAAAATCTCTCTTTATTTGCCACCGAGAACTCGCGTTGGGATCCTGATTTCCAAAGTGTTTATTTTAATTTCTAGTCTTTTCCTCTGGTATCACACTGCCCTTTTTCGTTGTGAAGCAGAATTGTCAATTCTCATTTAATTAGACATTAATTTGGCCACACTTGGAATATTGTGAGCCGTTCTGCTCACCACACAATAGGAAGATGTGTAGGTGCTAGATACAGTGCAAAATAATTCACCAGGATGTTGCCTGGAATTAAAGGATTTAGTCTGGGGATGTTCTCGCTGCAGACTGTGAGGTTACCTAATGGAGGTTTATATAATGATTTGAGGCATAAATAGGGTAGATCCCCAGTCTTTTTCCAAAGGAATCTAAAACTAGAGGACATGGGTTTGAGATGGGAGTGGATGTATTTAAAGGGGATCTGAGATGCAAATTCTTTACACCAATTGGTGGGTATTTGGAATGAGCTGCAAAAGGAGGTGGTAAAAGTAAGTACAAACACAATGCTTAAAAAAACGTTGGAACAGGTGCAGGGATCAGAAAGGATAGAGGGATATGAGACAAATGTGAGAAAATCGGATTAGCATAGATAGACATCTCAGTCAGCATCGATGAGTGGGGCCCAAGGGCCTGTTTCCAAGTTGTACAACTCTATGACTTTCATATCCACTACAATCACCGTGACTATCCTGTCCCACCAGTGTAACATGGCGAGTCACTGCCTCTGTATGTGTCTGTAGCCACTTCACTGTCGTTGCATACTGTGCATAATAAAGCAGAATTACCAATAGAACATCTCCTGCACCTTGTTTCTATGTTTCTATGGCAGGCACTGGTTATTGATTGGGGACGATCAGCCATGATCACAATGAATGGCGGTGCTGGCTCAAAGGGCTGAATGGCCTCCTCCTGCACCTATTTTCTATGTTTCTAACATTCTTTTGTTAAATGCAGTGACTCGCAGCCAATTTTCTTTCTGTCCCAGCATATAAAAAGTCAGACCACATGCTGCAATCGGTTCTTGGGTAGTGATAGAGTCTAGGGCCAGAGGCCATAGGCACAGAATAAAATGATGTACTTTTAAAAGAGAGATGAGAAAACAATTATTTAGTCAGAGAGTGGTGAATTTGTGGAATTCATTGCCACTGACGGCTGAGGAAGCCATGTCAATGTATACTTGTAAGGCAAAGATTGATAGATTTTTGATTTGTAAGGGTATCACAGTTATTGGGCAAAGGCAGGAGAATAGGTTTGAAAGGTGAAGATAGATCAGCCATGATTAAATGGTGTAGTAGACTTGATGGGCCAAAAGGCCTAATTCTGCTCCTAGAACTAGGAAGTTGCAAGTACATTGAAATACCTTGAAAAGTAACAAAGCCAGACCATGCATCATCCATTTACCTGAAATTATACAGTTGGTTATTGATATACATGAAATTACATAATTTATTTGACTATTTATCATTTCAATTGGTGCCCTATCCTTCTTGGCTTCACTGTGGGCTGTGTTGCATCTCTGAGGTATCCAATACAAGCACTGATCATTCCAGTGGATCACTTTTCCAGATGGATTTCAACCACATCTGGTCTCACATCCTGTTCTGTAATTGTTACTTCAACGTAATTGTCTTCACAATCATGAATATATTGCATTACACATTCCACGCATCAAATTGTTTGCAAGAAACATGACACAGTGCATGTAAAGGAGAATAGGTTGTGAGGGAGATGGGACTGGTGGGAGTTCTCTTCAAGCTGGCAACTATTCAATGGGCCATAAGGCCTCATTTTGTGCCATAAGGAAAGATGAAAGTACGGGTCTACAGGGTTAATACCATTTACTAATTACTACTAATAATTGCACATTTTGTTTGGTACATCATTCGTCACCATGAACTCTGGTGAAACCATGTCTATTTTGGTTGATTCTTAAGACTCTCTATCTTTATCTCTCTCTTTATCCACACCGTCTTGCATTTTGACTCCTAGCCTGATTGTCAATAACAGAACTCTCTTTTTTGCTATTGCCCCTTTGAAGTGAAAAACCCATATCGGAGTCTTGTATAGTTTAGTTTAGAGATATAGTTTGGAAATGGGCCCTTCGGCCTACCAAGTCTGCGCCAACCAGCGATCCCTGCACATTAACACTATCCTACACACACCAGTGACAATATTTACATTTTACCTACAAACCTTTGCGTCTTTTGAGTGTGGGAGGAAAGCAAAAATCTCGGAGAAAACCCATGTTGGGTCAAGGAGAGAACTATACAAACTGCGTATAGACAGCACCAGTAGTCAGGATTGAACCCATGTCTCGCGCTGTAAGGCAGCAACTTACCGCTGCGCCACCATGCCGTTTTTTGATTCATCTCAACACTGATTAGCATTTGACCCCAAAGTGAAAAAAGCTCAACCTTAATGTTCTCACACTGATTTTCAGACCTTTAATATCTTCGTTGCTCCCTACCACTGTAACCTTTTCCAGGTCAACAGATCTCTGAGATCTTTGCCCTCCACCCTTTTTGGTTTTTGAGTATCTCTGGTTTTCAGGACTTCAATTATTTTGTTCTTAATTGTCAGATGAAAGGATATCGAAAGTGATGACAATGCAATATTTAAATCGGACCAATAATTCAGCAGCCAAGTCCAATCCTTAGTTCACATCCCCCACTGGCAGCTGTGGAATTTAGTTTTGGTTACTAATCTGAAACATGTCATGATTAATAATGACCCCAAAGGATGAGCAGTAAATGCTAGCCTTGAAACAAGGCACAGTGGCGTAGCGGTAAAGTTGCTGCCTTACAGAGCCACAGACCCGGGTACGATCCTGACTACAGGTGCTGTCTGTACAAAGTTTGTTCATTTCCCACTGTACCTGCATGAGTTTTCGCCGGGTGCCTCCGTTTTCTCCTGCACTCCAAAGACAAAGGTTTGTAGGTTAATTGACTTCAGTAAAATTGTAAATGGTCTCAATTGTGTCGGATAGTGCTAGTGTACGGGGTGATCGGTAGTCGGCGCGGACTCGGTGAGCCGAAGTACCTGTTTCTGGGCTGTTTCTCCAAAGTCTCAAAAATCCAAAGTACTTCGTGGTTGACCACCTTTCATCAGATTTGGAAAGAATTGGAGATAAACTAATTGAAGGGCATAAGTTAGGTGGAAAGCAGAAGCGAGTGAATGAGAACAGTGATAATGAAGCAGAACAAAAGGGAATAGCAACAGGCAGTGAAGGAAAAAAAAAAGCGTCCCATGAAAGGTGAATGATGAGAGTAAATCTTCATCAACAGCTGCCAGCTGAGAAAAATGGCAGTGATGGTAATGATGTGAAATTGTGAACTTAATGTTAAGTCCAGAACTGGTAAAGTGTTACTCTGTTAAATACTTATGACAGACTGAGAACTTCCAGAATTAATTGTGCCCAGCTGAGTCCTAAGCTGAAGTCTCAGGAGGTTCCTAAGGCTAGAGATCAAGCCTAAAAACAGAATGCTTTCAGTGAAGCAGGTTTAGTCATTTGCAAAGCTATGGATTAACCATATTTGTAGGGTATCCCATTCCACAGTTACTCATAGACTAAAGGAAATAATAAAATCACCATAATTCAGTTTTGTTGCATGTACGTTTGGCTATTGTTCATCTTCTACAAAGTATGTACTGTGTGGAAATTTCTCTGAAAAATGTTTAGAAAAATGTTAGAGTCTATGGTTTAAAGAATCACATACATTTTAATGTTCTGAGGGTATAGGGGGCAGAAACTCGAGGAAGCTAGACACAAAGTGCTGGCATAACTCAACGGGTCAGGCAGCATCTCTGGAGAAAAAGGATGGGTGACATTTTGGGTCGGGACCCTTCTTCAGACTGAAAGTAGAGGGGGGAAGTAAGAAAAGGCCAGAACCATGCAGGGCCGGCAACAGATGACCAAGGAAGGGTTGAGCCCATAATGGTCCATTGTTGACTGAGGGAGAGGTGATAATGAAGGGATACAAGGATGCGAACTAGTAGGACAACTAGAGTGGGAGGAGAGATGGAATGCAGTGGTTTACTTGATATTAGGGAAATCAATGTTCATACTATTGGGTTGTAAGCTGCCCAAGTGAAACTAGAGGTTATGGGTTTTAGGTGAAAGGAGATTTAAAGGGGATTGATACAGAAGGTGGTGGGTTTGTGGAATAACTTGTTCGGAGAAGTTTTAGAGACTGGTATAATTCATTTGAACAGGTACATGGATAGGAAACGGATATAAAAATTGATACACAAATGGACGCAGTGTTGGAGTAACTCAGCAGGTCGGGCAGCATCTCAGGAAAACATGGATGGGTGACGTTTTGGGTCAAGACAATTCTTCAGACTCTGCAGAGGGGGAACTGAGAGAGAGACCTGTTTCCATGCTGTAAAACTCAATGACCAGTCTATATCATCAGTTGCTTGCAGAACATTGCAATCCTTCACAAGGTAAATGCTGCAGCATGCAGTTGCTATTTTGATGCCCTCTCCAACAACTCCCACTAACTTCTACAGATGCGCTGTAGAGGGCATTTTATCGGGATTCATTGTTTGGGAATAGCTTTATTCAAAACCACAATAAATTACAGAGAATTATGGACGTAGCCCAGGACAATCACAAACCAACCATGCTTTCCATTGACTTCATCTACACTTCACGCTGCCTCGGCAAGGCCAACCGCATAAGCAAGAATGAAGTTCAGCCTGGACTCTCCCATCAGGCAAGAGAAGTGTGAAAATGCATATCAGGCAACTGAACCATCCTATTTCCAACTAGTGAGCAGTCCTGACCTACAATCTATCTCATTGGAAATCCGTAGTCCAAGGGTCTCCAATGAGGTAGATAGTAGCTCAGGACCACTCTATCAACAACTAGAAAGCCAGAGAATCGGATGATGAAATATGTAATATTGATAACAAATGTTGCTGGAATCTGGAACAACAAATAGAACGGTAGAAGCGCTCAACAAGTCAGGCAGCCTCAGTGGAGGCAAAAGGTGTAAGTCAGCACTTTGGGTCGAGTCCCTGCATCATGTGATGCTGCTTGAATGAGGGTTCGGACAGAGATCAAAGGCTGTAGAAGGTGTGAAGGCCGAATAATTGCCTGAAATAAAGCAGGAACTATGGAGTGAACACTGGGAATCTGAAACTTACTGACAATGTCCCAGCTGTCCTGCCAGGAGTGAGCAATGGGCAGACTTGGTTAATTGTTGTCTGTCTCTCATTACTCAAGACTCATGGTTGTTTTATTGTCATATGTCGCAGATACCATGACAGCATCTCTGGAGAAAAGGAATAGGTGACGTTTTGGGTCGAGACCCTTTTTCAGACCCGCAACGTTACCTATTCCTTGTCACCAGAGATGCTGCCTGACCCGCTGAGTTACTCAAGCTTTTTGTGTCTATCTTCGGTTTAAACCACCATCTGCACATCCTACACGTATCTATATCTATATATACACATAAAAAAACAAACAATAAATAATAATGCAATAAGAAAAAAAACAATGGCCCTAAGTCTATGTAATTACTGCATTTCGTTGTACCTACTGCATTTTGATTGTACCTATACTTGTATCTGTGCAATGACATTAAATTTGAATTTGAATTACCATAAGGTCAGATGGACTACAAGTAGAATTGGGCCATTCGGCCTACCATTCAATAATGGCTGAACTATCTCTCCTTCCTAACCCCATTCTCCTGTCTTCTACCCATAACCTCTGACACCCGTATTAATCAAGAATCTATCTATGCTTTAAAAATATCCACTGGCGGCCTCCACAGCCTTCTATGGCAAAGAATTCCACAGATTCACCACCCTCTGACTAAAGACATTTCTCTTTGTCTCCTTCTAAACGAACGTCCTTTAATTCTGAGGCTTTGACCTGTAGTCCCAGACTCTCCCACTAGTGGAAACATCCTCTCTACATCCACTCTATCCAAGCCTTTTACTATTCTGTATATTTCAATGAGATGCCCCCCTCATTCTTCCAAACTCCATCGAGTACAGGCCCAGTGCCAACAATCACTCATCATAGGTTAACCTACTCATTCCTGGAACGTTCAGAGCTTATTGGAGGTTACTCCTAGTTAGCAGCAGCCATGAATAAACGCTCGTCCCATTTCAACCTCAGTCGCAGTGTAAACAGATGTGCCTCCTGACTGGGCAGTTCTCATCAAGCTTCCTGCAAAACACAATGATTCTTTGAGCAGCGATTAAAGGAAGGTTTCCTCTGAAGCAGATTGCCCAGTAGTCAAATTCCCTGTGACTTGTACAGATCCATTCCAGATACTCCAGTATGTCACCAACACGTATTCCCCATTGCACGACACTACAATATTCCCTGTAAGACGATCCGTGCCATAAATGAGTTCAATGTGCCACGCTACATTATAAGCAGACAGTTGCATATCACAGTGTATCAAATGTTTGGCAAAGATTCCAGAGCATCAATTCTTGGACGACTTCCATTCATATCATCTTACCTTTATTCTTTGTTAGAAGCGTTTATTAGTCCAGCATTCATATTGGAGTATTGTGGCATGGAAATACATAACTAATCCATGGCAAATCACAAAATCCAAATGAGATAGATATATGCGTTTTAAGTTCAGTATGAATATTTTAATTTGAACTGCTTCAGTCGTATCCAATTTGATGCTTTCCCTTTTACCTCAGAAGTTTCTGTCACACCATCTGTCTCCAAATTAGACCCTTGCCACTTCTTACGGTTGACTTGACCTACGACAACAATGTATTTTGGCATAAGTCAGGATGAAACTGACGAAGGTTTAAGATTACTTACTCCTCTGAGAACTGCTATTAATTGATAATGGCATAGTGGCACAGCGATAGAGTTGCTGCTATACAGCACCAGAGACCTGGGTTTGATCCTGACTATGGGTGCTGTCAGTATGGAGTTTGTTCGTTCTCCCTGCAACTGCGTGGGTTTTCTCCGGGTGCTCTGGTTTCCTCCCACATTCCAAAGACATGCAGGTTTGTAGTTTCTGTAAATTGTCTCGAGTGCGTAGGATAGTGCTGGTGTATGAGTAATTGCTGGTCTGTATGGATGGTGGGCCGAGGGGTCTGTTTCCACACTGTCCCTAAGTCAAGCTAAACGAAATTGACTTGTCCTAACATCAGAAAGGATCCAAGTTGCTTGATGAAAGGAAAGTCATTTGCAGAAGGTAGGAAACACCATAAAAGAGAGTAACAAGTAAAAGAGAATCAGACTCTCCCATCAGTACTCGGTACTAGTTATAGAGCATGATGTCCTTTGAGGTCTCGTGTCATTGAGCCCAACCTACCCATGCCCACATGATGCTTCATCAACACAAGTCCCTAATGCCCGCATTTGATCTCTATCCCTCTAAACATTTCCTCTCCATGTACCTGTCCAAATGTCTTTTAAAATGTTGTTATGGTATGGTCCCCTGAACTACTTTCCTGCTCTCATGTGTCCACCTGTTAGTCCCGTTGCCCCGTTCCACCTGCAATCTGTTCAGCTGCAGGGTAGTCACCGTTTGAGTTTGTGGCATTGGTCATGATGCCAGATCAGCAATGTCCACACTGTAGTTGGGTGAACTCATGCAATAGGCTTTATATACAAAGACATACAATAGTGACAAGAAGATATCCAGGACAGTACAGGGGTCCAGTGTCACTGAGTAGGCACAATTAAAGACGTTGTCTTCCTCTTCCTCTCCCTTTTTCCCTGTCCTTTCTTCCTGTCCTGCTTCTGCTCACTCTTTCCCCTCTCTCTCCAGTTGGAACTCCTGGGTTAATAGGGCAGCACGGTGGCACAATGGTACAGTTGCCTCCTTACAGCGCCAGAGACCCGGGATTGATCCTGACCGTGGGTGCTGTCTGTATGGAGATTGTACCTTCTCCCCGTGACCTGCGTGAGTTTTCTCTGGGTGTTCCACACTCGGCTTTGGTAAAATTGTAAATTGTCCCTCATGTGTAGGATCATGCTAGTGTGCGGGGATTGCTGGGTCGGCACGGACTCAGTGGGCTGAAGGGGTGCATCTGCGCTGTATCTCTAAACTAAACCAAAATAAGGAGTGGCACTGATCAGGTGCAGGTGAGTTGATCCAATAATCACTCAATGGCTATTTGCTGTGGCCTGTTTGACTCTGGCCTCGGTTCAGTCCAGAGTCCCGGTGTTTTCAGCAACCAGTGGCGGTTACTAGACTTCTTCTGGCCTGTGTGACGGGGATCGGATTGGACCCTAGGAAGGAAGTTCATCACACGCTGCACTGTCCATGGGACACAAAGCTTCACCCGGTGGACTGTGGTGACGTCAGCTATCGCTCAAGTTCCAAGTTCTGGTGCATGTGGTCCTCCAGCTGATGACACTTCCTGGTCGTGCAGTACAGGGAGTTACCAGGTAGCTCAGCACACTGGTAGAATCCAGGGGGCAATCGAAGGGAATGGAGGGAGATTAAATTAGAATTGGGGAGATTAGTGTATGGCTTGTTTAATGCTCAGCAAGCACTCAGCGGGTTAAACGGTCGAGGAAGGAACTGCTGATTTAAACCGAAGATACACAAAAAGCTGGTGTAACTCAGCAGGTCAGGCAGCATCTTTGGAGAAAAGGAATAGGTGACATTTCAGGTCGAGACCCTTCTTTAGTCCGAGAGTCAGTGGAAAGGGAAACAAGTGATATAGACAGTGATATAGAGAGATATAGATCAAATGAATGAAAGATGTAGAAAAAAATCTGCCCCGACTGCGGGAGAATAAGGAGGAAGAAGATTGGACCTTATTGCCTTTCATCACAGTGAGGAATGTGGGGAATCCACTGTGATGGATGTTTATGTTAACTTTTATGTAGTGGTGTGTCTTGTTGCTTTTTTTAGTATGGCTGTATGGTAATACGAATATCGCTGAACCTTAATTGGTACAAGTGACGATAAAAGACTTTTGAAACCTTTGGAGATTAAAGAGAACATCGATAGTGATTCTGATAGACTTAGAACAATTCCAAGGTTATTTTTTAGTTTAGTTTAGATGTACAACACCACAACGGTCTCTTTGGCCCACTGAATTTGTAAAGGTTATGCCCCTTCATTCTTCCTTGAAGATGGCTGAGACCCCAGACAAGTGTAGAATTACAAATGTTATGCACATTAGACAGGCATCCTGAGACCAATTGGCTTTAGTATGTTACTGGATAACTTTTGTAAATAAATCAAAACAAAATTAATTAGCATCTGAAATGTATGGGATAGTTGAGGAAAAAGCAAACTGCCGGAGCAGTTCAGGGAGCATGGGTGGAGGGAAATGGACAGACGATGTTTTGGGTTGGACTGTTCTTCGGACTGAATGCGCTTCTTTGGAGGACCCTTGTTCACAGTGTAAGTCCCATTAATACTGAACTCCATCTGAAGGCTGAAGAAGGATCCCGACACGAAACGTCATCTCTCCATTTCCCTCCACAGACGCTGCCTGACACTTTGAGTTTCTCCAGCACTTTGTTTTTCATTCAGGATTCCAGCAACATTTTTTTGTGTCTCCAGTATTTGTCTTGTAAACGTCTTGAAGTGAAGTTACAAAGATGGGGTTTGTACAACTGACGAGTTTATGCTCTTTAGGGAGGCTTATGGCAAAGTGACACGTTAGCAAAATC
Organism: Okamejei kenojei; assembly: GCA_035221665.1. Taxonomy (NCBI): domain Eukaryota; kingdom Metazoa; phylum Chordata; class Chondrichthyes; order Rajiformes; family Rajidae; genus Okamejei; species Okamejei kenojei. Next base: position 37,396,564 of record CM069149.1, read on the forward strand.
ACCCACCTAATTTAAGGAACGGCAGCATTTAGGGAGTATCATTAGAAGTTGGAGCATAGTTGTTTTTCAGGTGGAAGGGAATGCTAATATTTCTCAAGTGCTGTACCCAATGCTTCCGTAAACTGGCCATGATTTTGTAGTTTGCAGGTAGCACAGAACTTGGTAATGTACGTTTAGTTTAGGGATTTAGCACGTAAACAGGCACTTTGGCCCACCATACAATAGCCCTAACACACACTAGGAACAAATTACATGTATACCAAGCCAATTGGCCCACAAACCTGTATGTCTTTGGAGTGTGGGAGGAAACCAGACCTCCCGAAGAAAACCAGACCTCCCGGAGAAAACCCACGCAAGTCATGGGGAGAACCTACAGACTCCATACTGACAGCATCCGTAGTCAGGATCAAACCGGTTTTCTGGTGCTGTAAGGCAGCAACTCTACCGCAGCGCCACTGTTACTAACCTGTGAGAATATCGTAACAGGTCTTCAGGAGGATGTGCAAAGATGCTGAAGCGTGCAGACACAGGAAAGTGACGCATTTTGTTTGGAAGAATGAGGAAGGGCAATATTACATAGTGCAATTTTAAAGGAATGACGGAACATGGAGATTTGGAAGTTTAGGCACTAACAGAACGCAGGCTGGCTGAGCAGGTTGTTGTTAAAAGGAGTATAGGTGATGCTTGCCTTCATTAATGGACAGAGCACAAATCAAGCGAGTTAAGAGTGCTTTATTGTCTTGTTCCCCGAAACTGAACAATGAAATTCTTACTTGCAGCACAGTGGCATAGCGGTAGAGCTACTGCCTTACAGCGCCAGAGACCCGGGTTCGATCCTGACTACAGGTGCAGTCTGTACAGAGTTTGTAAGTTCGCCCCGTGACCTGCGTGGGTGTTCTCCGAGATCTTCAGTTTCCTCCCACACTCTAAAGATGTACAGGTTTATAGGTTAATTGGCTTGGTGTAAATGTAGCATTGTCCCTAGTGTGTTTACAGTAGTGTTAATGTGCGGGGATCGCTGGTCAGTGCGGACCCGGTGGGCTGAAGGGCCCGTTTCCACGCTGTATCTCTAAACTAAACTAAATATATAAGCAAGAAAACAATGCCAAACTTTTATAAGACGCTGGATAACCTCAGTTGGAGGATCATGCTCATTGTGAACCATTATCCTGGTCGTCTGGAACTGGACCGTATGTTTGTGTGGAGGCTTATTTTAATTCTGGAACTGACTTGTGACATTTCATTTTCAAATGCTTCAAGCCTTTAATTTGTGGTAAAAATATCTAGTGTAAAACTAAACCAAACAGTAGTATTGTGTTTATGGTTTCATGTGGCACACTTTAAGACAAGTGCAGTTTATTAGCTGAATACGATTTTGTAAACCCAATTTCTGTAGATGGTGTTCTCTGAGGCTAGCTCATATTGCAAAGAACAGGATCATTCCACAGCTTTGCAGACGCGGTTAATTGTACTCCCAAGGCCAGACTAACTTGGTTTTCCTGCGTTATGCTCCATGCATAGAAAATGAATCACCAAACGTGAAATGAAAGGTATATCATGTCTTAAACCAGGACTAAAAGCAACTTTGCTTCAAGGCAAACTGCATACGAGGCACCCAGGTGGTTATTGAATCACCGCTGAGGATACTGCCTGGTCAGTTGGGCTAAAATCACAGCGGGATGGAGCCCAACAGGAGGGTGCAATAAACGTTGCCAGCACTTGAAAGAGGTTGGGCGGGCTAGGACTTTATTGTCGGGGAAAAGATAGGGTAGATGCATAGTCAGGGTTTACCCAGAGTAGGGGAATCAAGAACCAGAGGACTTTGGTTTAAAAAGATTTAGTACAAACCTGAGGAACTACTTTTCATGAATATATGAGAAGGATATGAGCCAAAGGTAGGCAGGTGAGACAAGTGTGGATGGGGCATCTTTGTTGGCATGGGCAAGTTGGGCCTAAGGGCCTCTTTCTGTGCTGTATGACTCTATAACAGTGAGGGAGGGCAGCCTCAAGCACAGTTGACAAAGATAGAATACTGCAGGCATTGCAGGTACTGCTGGGATCTTTATTGTTGGTATACCATAGAGATTGGTGCTCGGACTTTTGCTCTTGAGACTTTAATGAGAATTTGGCTAGTCTAATAATTATGTTTACAAGCAACACTAAAATTGATGAAGTCCTAGAGAAGAAGCTTGTCTAAGGACACAGCAGGACATGGATCAGCTGTAAAGTACAGCAGGGTGATGGCAGATAGAATTTAGTCCGGAAGTTTGTGGAATAATTCTCTTTGGGAAGACAAGTTCTGGAAGAACATAGAGAGTAAATGGAAGGGACTTTAGGCGCATTGAGGTGCAGAGAAACTTTGGCGTGCAGTTTCATAGCTCCCTGAAACTGAAGTCACTGGTGTTTAGTTTAGTTTGGAGATCAAGTGTGGAAACAGGCCCTTTGGCCCACCGAGTCCGTGCCAACTAGCGATCCCCATATACTCGCACTATCCTACACACCAGGGACCATTTACAATCTTTACCAAAGCCAATTAACCCAGTTTTGTGGGAGGCCCATTGCCGGGGTATGGCAGGGGTTGTGCAGCCCCCTTAGCTTGTGAAATAAGTGGCCAGAAGAATAAGCGGCCAGCCTGTTATTCAATGTTCTCCCGTGACATTCCACCAGATGTTGTCTCTGCCTCTGACGCAGAGAGTCCATCGTTCTCAGTCTGTGCACTTCCTCACTTCCTGTTCTCTCACTCTCCAACCCGTAAACCGTCTTCCTCCTAAGCCTACAGGCAATGAAAGTGAGCAGGAATTGGTAAGGATCTCAACCGGAGTGAGGGCCCAAGGGATTTTGTATTAGTTGTCGGAAGCAAAACAGATGATTGAAGCACAGATGCCCAGTGTGAGTTTGTTTGTTTTGAAGAGACGTGTAGGATGGTCATGAAAGTGTTCAGAGGACTCAGATGTTATCCATGAATTCTTCCCAAATGAAAACACTGAGCAAATCTAAAGTGCCTCAGGGATCTGTTGTATATGTAGCAACCACTGAAGCATCTGCAATGGAGCATTTCCATTAATTATCTGCAGGGTATCTAGTAGAAATGCGGTCAGATCTTTGCTGCGAGGACGGAAACAATGTGCCAAGTTATCATTTAATAATTTGCAGACTCCATTAATATAAGAACTGTGTTCAGCGTTTTGCTACAGAGCTTATTACCTTGATGGTTGGGTCCAAGCATTCATCTAAAGGTTAATTAACCTAATGAAAATATATTGACCTGCACGGTGGCGCAGCGTTGGAGTTGCTGCCTTGCAACGCCAGAGACCCGGGTTTGATCCTGACTCTGGGTGCTGTCTGTACAGAGTTTATATGTTCTCCCTGTGACCGTGTGGGCTTTTGTCAGGTGCTCCGGGTTCCTCCCACACTCCAAGGATGTGCTGGTTAGTAAGTTATTTGGATTCTGCAAATTGTCCCCAGTGTATAGGATAGAACTAGTGTATCGGTGATTGCTGGTCGGTGCAGACTCAGTGGGCGAAAAGGTGTGTTTCTGCGCTGTATTTCTAAAGTCTTAATGTGAGTTTTCACCGGGAACTCCAATTTCCCCCCACACTCCAAAGACGTACAGGTTTGTAGGTTAATTGGCTTAGTAAAACATTGTAAATTGTCCCTAGTGTGTGTAGGATAGTGCGTGGCGATCGCTGGTCGGCGCGGACTCGGCGGAAGGGCCTGGTACCTAACTATATCTTAACACTAAACTCAATCAGATGGTGTTAGTGTTATAAACCGGCCTGGTAGTCACTGGGAATGATTGGTTTGGTTCTCACTGTTTGGTGCAGTTATCTGTAGGAGAGAATATTTGGATCTGTTAAGGTTCCAAACTCCATTCCCCAACACTGCCTGCAAACAATTTTGCAATAGATTTTGTCTGGTAATAATACAATGTTTACTCACATTGGTTTAAGGGAAATCAAGGGCATTCAAAAAGACCAATGACAATTAAATAAACGAATTACAGAAAAGTGGAAGGATCTTAAGATGGATTAATGCACTGAATTTGGAAGAAAAACGTAGTTCTCAACATTCACCAAATTTCCTGGAACCTTTTGGCTGATTGAAAGAATGAACAAAACTTTGCACATACCTTGTCTTTTATGTTCCCACTTACCCCGCACCCATGTTCCCTTTGGTAATTCCACAGCAATTCTGTATACCATTAAAGGTTTACCGTCTGCCCTCAAAGGGGCACCCCAATAGATCAATGCTTTTACACTGTCATCAGTTCTGTGCAGGCTCTGTATTTATGCCTAAACCCAAAGACACATGTTGTGTGATTAATGGTAAGTTTCTTCTCAGGAAGTTTTCTTGAGATCTCAAACAGGCTTTGTGTGTTGCTAATAATGATGGGTCGATGAATTTAAATTTTAACTGAGCAAGTCTTCAAGACGGATTCTGTGTGTTTCTTTTTTGCCCGGGACCCAATTGTTTTCTGTGGTTTTCACTTGCTTGAATCTGGTTATGATCAGCTCTACACTAATGAGATGGTCTGGAAATTACACTATGGGAACACCGATTCCAATTCCATCATACCTGCCACATTTTCTAAACCTAATCTACAAACAGCACTGTGGTGCAGCGGTGAATTGTTGCCTGACAGCACCAGAGACTCAGATTCTACCCTGACCATTGGGGTGCTGTCTGTACGGAGGTTGTACATTCTACCCGTGACCTGCATGGGTATTCTCCAGGAGTTCTGGTTCCCTCCCACACCCCAAAGACGTACAGGTTTGTAGTTAATTGGCTTGGTAAAAAATTACAAATTGCCCCTAGTATGTGTAGGGTAGTGTTAGTGTGCGGGGAATGAAGGTCGGCACGGACTTGGTGGACCGAAGGGCCTGTTACCATGTTGTATCTCTAAAATAAACAAAACATAGTTGAAGTGCAAGAAACTAACCTGAATGAAAATGGTCGCTGGACAATGCTGCAAGAAAAGGATTTTTAGCACAATAAAACAAAGGGAATATGCATCAAATTCAATGCAGCAGGATTGATGGCATGTGTGTGATGGATGAAAGTCTTGAAGAGACAGATTTACTAGTGCTGCATTTTTTTTTGTCATCTCTCCCCGTCTCCAACTCTGCTTCCAGCATTCGGCTGTGTTCAATCATCTATGTTCACACTCCACTGATTCCCCCACCCCGTAATCCAATCTTTTCCTTCAATCCAGGTCCATCCATCCAAAATCCATGATCTTTCTTCCATCAAAGCACTTGTCATCTCTTCCCTTCCCAATCCAATCTCCAAGCAATCTTATAACAATGGCTATGTGGACTGCAAAGCGTAGCCCTTGGAGATTATGAGCATTGTTCAAGATGTGGTAATACTAATTTCAGGATTAGCAGTCTGGACCACCAGTTGCATTCAGCTTATTGGAGACCCTCGGACTATCTTTGATCGGTCTTCACTGGCTTTATCCTGCACTAGACATTATTCACGGAATCAAATACACAGGACTAGATGTTAAGAAGTCCCTTGTGCTAGTAGGTGGGGAGCATTTCACGACATTCATTGATTGCTGAGAGTGGTCGACGCTCAATATCGAGGGGGGGAGCGGGGGGGGGGGGGGGTACATATACGTATATCTTGGCCTGGGTAACCTTCAGGACAGTTGGGCACAGGACACATCATCAGTAGTGTACCCTTGCATCACTGGGTGTTTCGGCCTTTTAACACTATACACCCTCCACAAGGGCGGCCCGCTGCAGGATGATCAGCCCTCAGCGCGTGCCCCGTGTCAAACTGCCTCAAAGATTCACCATGACGCATTTGGGGCCCAGCATGGGTCTTTTACACTATGGATGGCTCGATTGTAATCATATATTATTGTTCCACTGGTTAGCACACAACAAAAGCGTTTCACTGTACCTCAGTACACATCACAATATACTAAACGCATCTAACCTACAGGCACTCTAGTTGTACACAGCCACTTTTAATTCCCCCGACTTCAAAGATAATGGCTGAGACTAAATTGAGCTGTGTTGCTAGGATCATTTTATACTCTGTGCATAATATTTACAATTTATTAACATGCTGTTTGCATTAAAATAAGGAGTTAAGTGCATGAGTTACAACATATGTCTTCATTGGCAATATGATGCAAATTATCTGGGCAGCTCATTAATTTAATGTAGAAATACTGTTAGATCCATGAACAAGTTTAATCATTTCATTGAGGCCTTGTAGTAATAATGTTGATACAATATGTTGAACACCTCCGCTCAGTCCGCCTAGGCCTTCGTGATTTCCCTGTTGCTAAACACCTTAACTCCCCCTCCCATTTCCCAAGGTGACCTTTCTGCCCTGGCCCTCCTCCACTGTCAGAGCGAGACCCAATGCAAATTGGAGGAACAGCACCTCATATTTTGCTTGGGCAGTGTACAACCCAGCGGTATGAATCTTGACTTCTCTAACTTCAAGTAACCCTTGTCTTCCCTCTCTCTCCATCCCTTCCCCCATCCAAGTTCTCCGACCAGGTTCACTGTCCCACTGATTAAATTTTACTGATTGGATGCCTCATTGTCACCCCCCCCAGCTAACTGATCCATTCTACATTGTCCTTCATTCCCTTTGATCTCTCATTTTCACCCCTTACCCTTCTATATCTCTGTCTCCCTCTCCTCTGACTCTCAGTCTGAAGAAGAGTCTTGAAATGAAATGTCACCCATTCCTTCTCTCCAGAGATGCTGCCTGCCCCTCTGAGTTACTCTAGCATTTTGTGCCTATCTTCGTTGTATTCTGACACCAATTTTCAAAAATACCCAGTGAATTTTTATGACCCCCTTTAAGTTTGAATGTACTTTGCTTCTAAAGATAAAGGGCACAAAAATAATGCAAAACTTGAGGAATGGTGGAGCTAACATTGTGGATAGTTCAGTTGTGATTGAATGGTGGAGTAGACTTGATGGGCTGAATGGCCTAATTCTGCTCCTAGATCGTATGAACTTATGATATTTGCAATCCCTTTTTTCAAAATTTAACTTCCATTTTGGAAAATGTTTGTCAATTAAAAGTTGCTCCATTGGAAATGCAACTTTTGGTTTAGAAACTAACTTTTACATCCCTCACCAATGCGCTCAAAGAAGACACCACATCAATCCGTCAAGAGGATGCTGTTCATCTGATGCTTGGCCAATACAGCCAACCTCCCACATTATGGCTATAAGGATAACGGAAATTAGTCCTTACAGAATTTACAAATCACCACCCAAAAATATGAGATATGGAATGGAAAAAGTAAATACATAAATACATTTTTTTTTTAAACGTGAATTTCTAGGCAAATGCGTAAATAACAGTCTTCTGGGAAAATAATGTTACGGACGCTTCCCTAGAGAGTGAAGCAGCATGGAAACAGGCCCTTTGGCCCAACTTACCCCATTTACACTCGTCCCGCCTGCCTGCACTTGGTCCATTGATCTTTCATAATTGCAAGTTATTTTGCTGCCTTCCAATTTATTACAGTATTAGTGTTATTAAATTATTTTTAAGATCTTTGTGTATTTTTTTTAAATTGTGGTCCATACATTGGTCACTTATTGGAGGCACACAGGGGAGGTCTGGGCAGAAGCACCAGGTCACCATTGATACGAGGCATTCAGTGATGCCACCTGATGTGATGGATCCAGGACACTACAATGTACAAGATTCCCTCGCGGCCTAACAGCTTGGATTGGTGCAGCCTTTCCCGTAGTCGGGCCCAGAGCTTCAGCAGCGGGCGCAGCCTGGACTTTTCCATCGCGGAGTGTGGCGATCCCTTGCCGGGGGTCGCTAGAGAGGAGTGCTCCGATCGCTGGCCTTGTGACTCTGGCATCATGGGGCTGTGGTCTGCGGAGCTTCTAGCCGCGGGTGTGGCATGGAGTTACCATCCGGAGCCTGGGATTCCTTGCCATGGATCGCCGGAGAAGAGCTCCGACCACCGGCCTGCGGCCTGTATCATCCTGAAGCCGTTGTCTCCGGTAAGAAAGTGGCCGATTTGGGCACTTCAAGCCACGGAGCGTGTTCGACCATCCCAACGTCGGAGTTTAGATCATCCCGACAAGAGGGCTTGTACATCCGGCCGTCCTTAGTGGGAACTACGGAGAGTTTATGGCCCCGACCACGGGTGAACAAAGGAGGAGGACTAACTGAACTTTATTGCCTTCCACCACAGTGAAGAATGCTGTGTGGATGTTTATTTTAAATTCTATTGTGTATTGTGCATTCTTTTTTCAATTGCATCGCTGCATGGCAAATTAATTTCACTGCACCTTAGTTGGTGCTTGTGACGAATAAATTTGAACCTTGAACCAAGAAGATTGTATCTCATCCTGCACATTAATCACTGACAATTGTGTTTTGTGTCTTGCTTCGCTGTACATATAATTCCAAGAACATCATGATAGACATAAAAAAAATATGATCTTGTCCATCTGCCCTTATTTTAAAATTGATTGTTGGAATGGTGGGTGAATGTGGACTATGTCAAACGTGAACCAGAATTGAGCTGACATTTGTACTCTGTGTTTTGGTAATAGCCTGGAGATTTGTCTTAAAAATCCAATCAAAGCTTCCGTAGGAGATTAACTGGGTTGGCTGGAGCTATTGCAGATCACGCATCATTACTCAATCCTTACTGTTAAATTCCCAGACAACGTTTAGCTCGTATTTTTTTTAATTGGGGTCCATAGTTGGTAAAGTTGCTATTTTTCCCTTTTGCTATCAGGGGGACTAACATCAGGCAGGCAAGTTCAGTTTGGGTGCTGCTCTATGGATGGCAATACTACACGTCAATGAGATGATAAAAGCAGCAAGGATGAAAAGACACTTGGACAGGTGCATGGGTAGGAAAGGTTTAGAGGGAGTGTGTGGAAAGGAAATGCAGATGTTGGTTTACACTACACCAAAGATAGGCACTAAATGCTGGAGTAACTCAACAGGTCAGGCAGCATCTCTGGAGCAAAGGAATTGGTGAAGATTCAGGTCAGAACCCTTCTTCAGACTGCTGGAACTTCAGAATTCAGTCTGAAGAAGGGTTCCGATCTGAAATGTCACCTATTAGTTTTTTCCAGAGATGCTATTCTCCCTGTGACTGCATGGTCAGCTGCTCCGGTTTCCTCCCATACTCCAAAGACGTACAGGTTTGCAGGTTAATTGACTTCTGTAAATTCCCCCTCGTATGTGGGATGCGAAACTGGGATAACATCGAACTAGTGTACGGGTTGGTCGGCGTGGACTCGATGGGCCGAAGGGCCTGTTTCCCCACTGTATCCCTAAAGTTTAAGGTCTACTTGTAGAATTATCGAGGCCTTCCTTGATTCTGGCCACATTGTTCTTCTACCTATAAAAGAGCTCAAAACAAAGGAGAATGTAAGGTGGCGATCCTAGGGCTGAACGGACGCAGATTGGGAGGCCAAGAGAGGCCTCGGCAAGTTGCTCGAACTTTGGCACGGCTGGAAGTGTTCGTGGGAGGGAGCCTCTTAAACCTGATCCATCAGAGCACGTACAGTAAGTGTGGAGGATTCTGGTGAGAGCTGAGATCAGCTTGCTGCAAAACGCAGTGCGGGTAAGGGCAGAGGCTGTGGCTTGGTGCCTGCTGGCACAGGGAGGATTGGAAAGATCCAGCGCTGAGGTGATTGGAAACATTCCAGCGGGAAACACATAAAAGCACTCTCCACTAGATGCATTAAGGCTTAAATTAATAAAATATTTTTGTGCAATTAAAGCTAAACAAAAACACTCATTCTCCTCCCAACTAAGCTGACTTATAAACAAACCAAATTTACTGACAGAGTGTTGTCTCAATATTCTATCTCAGAGGGACATTACTGAGATCAATGGACAACACCAACTATAGGGGCTGTAGTTTTAACACTCTCCAGAATGTATGTGAAGCTGTGAATTTGCCATCTAACAATGTGTTGGACAGGCTAGATGCAGGAAGATTGTTCCCGATGTTGGGGAAGTCCAGGACAAGGGGGAAATCCTTTAAGACCGAGATGAGAAAGACTTTTTTCACACAGAGAGTGGTGAGTCTCTGGAACTCTCTGCCACAGAGGGTAGTTGAGGCCAGTTCATTGGCTATATTTAAGAGTGAGTTGGATGTGGCCCTTGTGGCTAAGGGGATCAGAGGGTATGGAGAGAAGGCAGGTACGGGATACTGAGTTGGATGATCAGCCATGATCATATTGAATGGCGGTGCAGGCTCGAAGGGCTGAATGGCCTACTCCTGCACCTAATTTCTATGTTTCTATGTGTTAAAAACGTTTGATGGTTTAGTTTAATTTAGAAATACAGTGTGAAAACAGGCTGTCGGCCCACCGAGTCCGCGCTGACCAACAATCACCCGTACACTAGTTCTATCCCACACACTAGAGACAATTTACAGAGGCCAATGAACCTACAAACCGCCTTTAGAATGTGGAAGGAAACCATAGCACCTGGAGGAAACCCATGCAGTCACAGGGAGAACGTACAAACTCAGTACGGACAGCACAAATAGTCAGGATTGAACCTAGGCCTCTGGCACTGTGAGGCAGCAACTCTATCACTACGTCACTGTGCTGCCCAAAAGTATAAACAGATGGGAATAAATAGCAGCAGTGGACCGATGAAATCTTTTTGGGTGAAATTACTTTCTATGGTGGTGCTGAGATGTTGGAAGCCCGAAGGAATGAGCCGAGTTGTTTCTGGAATTAAAAGAAAGACATTGCCCTTGGTTCCAGTAGCCAACTGATGTTCCATCTGTAGAAACAAGGAACTGCAGATTCTGGATAACCCAAAAGGACACAAAGTGCTGGAGTAACCGGGTGGTGCGAGTAATGGCTGCCTCGCCAACAGTTTGTCCTTTCCTTCTCTTGTTTTATAGTATGTGTTAAATGTATGTTTTAGTGTTCGTTAGCTGGTTTTATGTATGGGGGGGTGGGGGGTGGTTGGGGCATTCTTTTTTAATCCTTACCTCGACAGAAATGCTTTTTTTTTTCCCCGTCTTGTACCTTCTTTCGCACTGCGGCCTAACATCATGGAGTTGGCGGCCTCTGCTGGAGAACGACTTTGAGAGCTCCAACCGCGGGAGGTTCGACCACCCCGATGCGGGAGCTTCAATCGCCCCAACAGATTGTTCGAATGCTCCGACCGTGGGAGAAAATTGAGGGAAGATTAGACTATATTGCATTGCATCACAGTGAGGAATGTAGGGAATCCGCTGTGGTGGATGTTTATATTAACTTTTATGTAGTTGTGTGTCTTGTTTTTCTTTTAGTATGGCTGTATGGTAATACGAATATCACTGTACCTTAATTAGTACACGTGACAATAATAGACCTTTGAAACCTTTTGATCAGGCAGCATCTCTGGAGAACATGGACAGGTGACCTTTAAGGTTTGCAACTCCAGTCTGAAAAAGGTCCAAACCCAATACATCATCTTTTCATGTTTTCCAGAGAAACCACCCAACCCTTTGGGTTACTCCAGCGCTTGATGTCCTTCTGATGTTCCATCTCCTCATCAGCAATAAAGAACCATATGCTGGGTTTGGACAGTGAAAGAAAATATATTTGGGTTTGATTATGATGTGCAGTTCTCCTTCAATGACTATTGCATGGCCCATCACTTCATCTGGCTCCGCTTATGCACATAGACCAGCTAGCTGGATACGGGTCCCATTGGCTGTCCATTGAGGCAGCTGCATTGATACTGGTACCAGTGAAAAAAGTGACTCTTCTGGTGGGGCGTAGCGTATTGGAGTAAGCTATCATGTAAAGAGCAGAATTACAGCAGCGTGTACTGTTAGCTTATTGTCATATTGAACACCGGGATTTGCTGCTGCACCTTCCCTTTTAAGCAAAATCCCAACGTAGACGGAGCCCAAAAAATCAGGCTGGGTTTGGTCATAATTCACAGTGAATGCTGAATAAAATTGCAAGTATGTTTATATTATCCTCAGAATAATGTCAGCTTAAATTATTAACGTGCTATAAATGTAACACAACACAGCGTTCGAGCTGGTCAGAGCTTGTTATATAAACAGGACCACAATCTCCCTTAGGGCAATGGACAGTAAATTAGCGTGGTCTGTACTCTCACTATCAGATTTGCAGCCTCATGCATGATTCTGGCTTTCGAGAATGTCACTGTTTTATCCCTCACAACGATCTTTTAATAAAGATTTAAGATTAAGATATTTTGTACTTGTTCCCAGCAAAATAACGGTGGAAAACTAATCCCACCAGTGTTCGGTCTGCATTTTCCCAATGTCTCTCTGACCTCAAAGGTTCACCGTTTCGAAGAAAAGAGGAAAAGTTAATTTGACAAGCACTGGTGCTTCATGAGAACCTCGACTATGTAAGATGCCAGTGATTACTGTAACAAAAAGAAAGATCACAATGGACTACTCAAGGTCACTATAAATACTATTTTTGATAGTTAAATCGCCAGGGTTTGCAGGTATCTGATTCAGTCAAAATTATTCCATTGTGTTCAAAGATATACAGATATAAGCAGTTGATAGCCGCTACATAGCCTAATCATATTGTTATCCAGTACCAGTATTTACTGCAATTGAAAGCTAGGCTGTTGCCTTGTATAATAAATCTGACTCTCATGGTCCCAGCCCCAATTGTCATGTTTTCCAACACATAATGTAGCCAAGAGGTCAGATTCACCAGCCAACAAACCTCCACTCATGCTGATCTTTAAACGGTAAATTGGAGGAGGAAGTTTAACCTTGAAAAGTACAGGACCCATCAAGCCTGTAATAAACCATTAATGGATCCTGCAGCACGGCACTTGCAAGCACCACCCCGACTATTTTACAGTCATTGTCGACTTGTTCCCTGCAACACAAGAGGATGGTCTATACACACAATGATCAATCACTTTTGGACCATCTTGGGAAACGAATGTTTAGATTAAGATCTTCGACCCAACACAAAGTCATGGCCGACTGAGCAGCCATGATCCCTGCCTCCTTCAATGCTTCTCATCTTGGGACTACATCGACACAAGTTGTTGGTTTCTGCAAAACCCATCAAGTAGGCAGGCGGGAGGAGGGAATCACTGGGTCTTCCCCCAGGGCCGACTCCTCAACATTGAGAGCCTAAATACACATGGTTGGCATCGATGGACAAGCTACGATACCCGCATGCCTGAACCAAAGACTTGCTTCTAACCTTTGTCACAGGAAGTGATTACAAGGTGAACAGTGGAAAAGATTCAGAGATGTTTTCAGAAACTGCAGAGCGGTGCAGTGGTAGAGTTGCTGCCTTAAAATCCTGACAACGGGTGCTGTCTGTGCTGAGTTTGTACGTTCTCCTTGTGACCATGTGAGTTTTTCTCCGGATGCCCCGGTTTCCTCCCGCATTCCAAAGGCGTGCAGGTTTGTGGGTTAATTGGCTTCTGTAAATTGTTCCTCGTGTGCAGGATGGAACAAGTGTGTGGGTGATTGCTGGTCGGCACGGACTCAGTGGGCCAAAGGGCCTGTTTCCACGCTGTATCTCTAAACTAATCTAAAGAAGTGGCAACATGTCCACCAAGCACGAGGATCTGTGGCCCATGAACATTCAAAGCGGGGAGAGTATTCGGGCTGGGAGGTTTGAGTCTCCACACCAGGAGCGCACAAAAAGCCCAGTGAAAATGCAGAAGGAGGTCTGCACATCATGAATCACCCATCCTCCAGCCCATCCAACACCACCTTCCCCAAACGCGGCCAATTCTCTGGGTTTCCAGATCGCCTTATCGGTTATCCCAGAGTGCATGGAACTGGAGTCATTTCAGATCCTGAGAGAACGCCTGAGAGATGTGGAAAAATATCCGGTCAATTCCCCTGACTCTCAGTCTGAAGAAGGGTCTTGACCCAAAAAGTCACCTATTCCTTTCCTCCAGAGATGCTGCCTGACCTGCTGAGTTACTACAGCTTTTTGTGTTTGGCTTTAGGACGCCACTGGTCCTGATTGACATGATACCGATCCTCCCTCCTCTGGCAGCAGTAGTGACTGGACAATGTTGACTTCAGAATGGCATGCACAGCAAAAGCCAACAATTTGTTCCACAGGCCCTCTTATTCTCTGCGTAGCAAAATAATTCCTCACAGCTAACTTAGTGCTGACCTTACATAACTTGAGAGTGCGACCTCCCTGATCTCTCCTGAAGCTTTCATTTGAAACACTTTGTTATGCAAACACAAACTAATCCCTTCATCATCCTGCTCAAATCACTTTGTAAACCTACATCTCTGGACTATTGAGAGCCAGTTCCTTGAGCCTGCCCAAGTAACTACATTGCTTTAGACTGGGCATTATTCATGCGGTTTTCCATTGCATCCACATCAACTTAACACTCCTCTTGCAAGGCGATCAAAACTGGATGTGGTATTCTATTGTGCCCTAAAGAAGGTATCCACGAGGATGAAATAGTGGGTTTAAATATGTTATCTAATGTTTTGAAAAGTTAAAGCGCAATCCTATTCCCTCTAGTTACTTATTGGAGCAGAATTAGGCCATTTGTCCCACAAGCCTACTCTGCCATTCAATCATGGCCGATCAATTTTTCCCCTCAACCACATTCTCCTGCCTTGTCCCCATAACCTCTGATACCCGTACTTATCAAGAATCTATCAATCTTTACCTTATAAATATCAATTGACGGCCTCCACAGCCTTCTGTGGCAATGAATTCCGCAATGATTGTTTATATTGTTGATCTAGTTGATGCTTTTTATTTCTCCCTATTATTGAATAAAGTGCTTAATCTACACCAATTCTACACCCAGGTACAACAGTTGGCTTCAAGCTGGGAATGTTTCTACCCCAGCTGCTTACCGGAACTGGGGACAGATTGCTCCATCTGCCTCTGTAAATTGCTTCTAACATGTAGGTAAGAGGTGGGATCTGTAGAAGGTTGAGAGGGATATGGAAGGAATAATACATGATTAGTGTAGACAAGTGCTTTGTGGTCAGCATAAGGTCGAAAGGAATAGGTGTAGAATTTGGCCAGTTAGCCCATCAAGTCTACTCTGCCATTTTATCTATCTCTCCCTCCTAACCCCATTCTCCTGCCTTCTCCCCATAACCTCTGACACCTGAGCACGGACTCATTGGGCCAAAGTGCCTGTTTCTTTTCTGATGGATTGATTGATCAACAATGGAAGGGTAGTGAACAAGCACATGGGTAAATAGACAGCTATCATATAGCTGATGAGAGACCTTGTGGGACTTGTTGGAAGATGACATGAGGAATAAGCACAAAAAATAAGATGGATTCACACTTCACCATGGGTTTACAAAGAAAGCAGCCAGCTTTAAACCTCTAAATAATGTAATCACCTTTTGAAGGATCATGAGGATATGGCAAATCTCTGATGAATGGGATAGCACAACAATGCTCCTGAGAAGATCCAGATACCTGGTGTCCACCAAGAGAGGGCATTACAGTGGCACAGCAGTAGAGTTGCTGCCTCAATCTGCAAGACACCCGTGTTTGATCCTGACTACGGGTGCTGTCGGTACAGAGTTTGTACATTCTCCCTGTGACCTCTCTGTGCTCCGGTTTCTTCCCGCACACCAAAGACGTACAGGTTTGTAGGTTAATTGGCTTCGGTAAAATTGTAATTTGTCCCTAGTGTGTAGGATAGTGTTAGTGCACAAAATGATCGTTGGTCAGTGCGGACTTGGAGGGCCAAAGGGCCTGTTTCCACACTGTATCTCTCGTAAACTCTCAGGAGAGAGGATTTAGTACTTGTCAATGGATTCAGGATTGAGGGATTCGGGGATGGGTCGGGAGCTGAGGAAAGGAAACTCACTGGGCTTATGATGGCATTCACAGTGACATAAGTTTGGATTATTGATGAATGAGTTCCAACGCAGTTCATTGAATTGGATAGTGGTTAGAGAGTCATTGATTCATAAAAACAATGTGGTTGTAGGTCCTCTGGCCTACAACTCTGACTGTATCCAACATCAAGGGTCCCTTTTACACTAATCCAACACTATTTTCACTCTATCCCTGCACACAGATTCTTGATTATAAGGGTGTCAGGGGTTATGGGGATGAGAATTTATGAACTTATGAATTACATTGAAAGAGCTGCCAGAGGTGGTAGTTAAAGCAGGTACGATCACTACATTTAAAAGACATTTGAATAGGTATGTGGATAGGAAAGGATTAGAAGAATATGGGCCAAATGCAGGCTGGTGGGACTAGTGTAGATGGGACATCTTGGTCGGTGTGGGCAAGTTGGGCTGAAGGGCCTGTTTCCACGCTGTATGACTCAATAATTCTATTACTCTAAATGTTTTCTGCTGCACCACACACTGGTCAGAGTCTGCAACTGCATTATCCATGCAAAAGTTAGCAATCACAAAGTTTGTGATTGTGATCAACCTTGACAACAAAGTATCCCAAAAATTGTTGACTACATAATGTTAGACAGGACTGTTGATGACCTGCAGACGTTTGCATTCTGTGAAGCTGTTTCTGCATTGATAGAACCATTAGACCAGACTTTATGCTTTCATGAAACTATGAATGGGAGAAACCTGTTTTCATTTATTGTTGCATTCAAAGTGGCTGTGAAGCACCAGTTGCATGGAGTTGTCGGAAAGAGCTCTTGGCCATCGTTCAAGATACATTTCCCACTACAGTGGTAATTATGGGACACCGCTAATGAGAAGAGGCCCTCTGGATGAGTTGGTACCTAACACCATATAATACCTACCCTCACGGGCCTACAGCTTTGTAACATAACCATTTTCCCAATGATACTCTACAGCCTTCAGATTAAAACATTGTGATCAGCATCATCTGTGTTCAGAATCCAGGGATGATGTAATACACATCCCCAGGAAAGAAAGATATGCCTGTACTCTTGGCTGCTCCCACCCTCAGATTAAAATGTAGCCCTTTGTGACTTTTAATCATCCTTTATTTCCCTTAATTGATTGAAATATTATGCTTAAATTGGTAGAACATTGCCTTGAGACTCCGGGCTCACGGGTTTAAATGACATATCCCTCTCGTTGTTCTTGTGTGCTGGTTTGCAGATGGTTGTTCCAACTTCAGTGGGAGCACGGTGGCGCAGCGGTAGAGTTGCTGCCTTAGAGCACTAGAGACCCTGGTTCGATCCTCGCCACCGGTGCTGTCTGTATGGCGTTTGCACGTTCTCCCTGTGACCCTGTGGGTTTTCTCCGGGCACTCTGGTTTCCACCCACATTCCAAAGTCATACCAGTTTGTCGGTTAATTGGCTTCTGTAACTTGCAAATTGCCCCTAGTGTGTAGGATAGTGCTAGTGTACGGGGTGATCACTGGTCGACTTGGTGGGCTGAAGGGCTTGTTTCCACTCTATATCTCTGAAGTCTGAGTCTCAGGAGAACACCACCAACTTCACCCCAGTCTGGGGAGTTGCTGCCCATTGCATATAACTTGGGGCTTCGTGTCATTCAGCATAGAAATAAACTCCTCGGCCCAACGACCTCATCCATTGTATTCCTCTCACATTTCCTTCAACACCCTCCCCCCCACTCCGATTCTACCACTCACCTACATTTGAGGCAATTTATATTCGGCATTAACCTACAAACCTTCACATCTTTGGGATGTGGAGGAAAACGGAGCACCTGAAGGAAGCCCACGCAGTCACAGGATTGAACTCAGGTCACTGGCGATGTGAGACAGCAGCTCTCCCGTTGCTGATGATGATGATGTTGGTGATACTCTGTCACGTGGACCTGTGGACCTAGGCAGAGTGAAAATCTCTCTTTGCCACACAATTCAGTAAAATCATACTGTAGATACGCACAATCATAAATAAGTACAATAGTGCAACGATTGTAATGTATTAGTAGACTTCGCCGAGATAGTACACAAAGAGTCGCCACGTTTCTGACAACAACAAAGTTTTTAAGTTTGTAGGAGTGGAGTCTTATCTTGACTTTAAAGGCTCATTGTCCTGGTGGCATCAATCCTCTCCTCCCTCCATCGCCATTTTGAAAATGGCCCTTGAAACAACGGTGAATCTGTGGAATTCATTGCCACAGACGGCTGTGGAGGCCAAGCCATTGGGCGCAGATTGACAGATTCTATGTTAGAAAGGGTGTCAGGGGTTATAGGGAGAAGGCAGGAGAATGAGGTTGAGAGGGACATATAGATCAGCCATGATTGAATGGAGTAGTCTTGATGGCCCGAATGGCCTAATTCTGCTCCAGGAACTTATTAACCTTGTCCAGAGTCCGCTGCCATTGCAGTCCTCCGAGCCAATTCCTGGTCCTCCGTTGTCGTGCATGAGGGGAGCCTCGGACAACTCCAGGTGGGTTCTTGGTTCTGCGGTGGGCAAGCAGGACTGCTGCCGATGTCTGACCACAGCACGCCGGGAGATACTGCCGCCTCTCGCAGCTGGCCGGGACGGAGTTGTGCCACCTGAGCCCGCTCACCACTGCCGCTCCCTACTCTCACTGCAATAGAAATTACTTTTCTTTCTGTGCAAGTAATCATATATAAGTTCTTAATCCATTGCTGCATCCTGTTTTGCAGCAAGCTAAAATTTCACACCTGGTGAGATAGCTGCATCCAGTCCCTGTTCCTGGTTTCTACATTAATTAATGGAATTGGCGTTAACAACATGACTTGGTAGTAGACTGCTCGTGTTAGGTGCTAAGTGGGTCCCACGCCAGTATGGTTTGCTTCACAAACTCGCTTCTCTGTGTTTCTGAGTACTTGTAACATTGTGGCTTATTGTTACGACTGTGCATTCCAGGGGCCAGACTTTGCTGCCTTATTGGTCTATCATTTGTTCCTGCTTTCCATCAATAACCAACGACTGGATAGGAAGAAAAAATGACTTACTGTCCAAGAAAGTACCTATATAATGAAGCTGCTGGTGTACGATAGGAAATACATAAGCCAGTTTATGGATAGAAAACTCCTACAAACAGCATTGGGATACATGCCAATGAGTTGGGGAGAGGCGTCAGGCAGATATAACATCAAAGATTTACACTAAGTGCTGGAGTAACTCAATGGGTCAGGCAGCATCTCTGGAGAAAGAGGATGGGTGACATATTGGATTGGGACCCTTATTCACTTGGTGGACCGACGAACCTGTTTCCTCACAGTATCTTTAAAGTCTAAATCACTTATCCAGCTTTCTCCCTCCATTTCGTCACCCATCCTTTTTCTCCACAGATGCTGCCTGACCCACTGAGTTACCCCAGTACTTTGGTATAGACCAGCGTCTGCAG
This sequence comes from Okamejei kenojei, assembly GCA_035221665.1. Classification (NCBI taxonomy): domain Eukaryota; kingdom Metazoa; phylum Chordata; class Chondrichthyes; order Rajiformes; family Rajidae; genus Okamejei; species Okamejei kenojei. The sequence goes on from CM069149.1 coordinate 37,415,817, forward strand.
TTATTTGTTTCTAGATACATCATCAGCCAGCCTTAACAATACTGCTCCTGACAAGTATAACAATACTGCATAACTATAAGAAGAGAAGGGAAAAGTTGAATGGAGATATTTGGGGCAAGTTATTAACACAGAGAGTGGTGGGAGGCATGGAACATATTGCTAGGGGTGGTAATGGAAGCAGATACAATAGTGATGTTTAAGAGGCTGTTAGATACTGTGGGCACAGGGAGGTGTATGGAATAGAGGGATGTGGATCATGTAGATCAGTTTAAGTAGGCATCATGGTCGGCACCAACACTGTGGGCTGAAGGGCCCATTCCTGTGCTGTACTGTTCTATGTTCTAGGTTCTGCGATAGCACCCTAGAAGCGTTGATCAGGCTCAGTGTTGAACTTTTCTTTAAAAGGCAATGGGTTTAAAACTCATTCACACAACTTGAGGGAAATGGTGCTGAGCTGTTAAAAAATGGGCTTAACCTGAATAAGACAATTTTGTGCACATTTCCGCATGCCTGATCGTCCATTAGGAAAATTTGACTCCTCATTTTCAGTCAGATTTTCTTTCTTCCTAGCACATTGTTTTGGTGAAAAACTCTCGTAAATCACATAAGCAGCAGTGTGAGATGCAAAATTCATCTGCAATGAAAATGTTAACCTCACTGATTTGAAAAGCAGCAGTTCTCATTTACTCAAGGAACAACCTGGTTTTACTAACACTAATACTAAACCACACGATTGAGAGTGTCTTATTAACATATGTCCTGAAACGGAACGATGAAACTTTTACATGCAGCAGCACAACAGGTATGTATGTAAACATAGCAATCTGTAAAACCCATAACAAACAACAATGGAAAAGGTCAGTATATATAGAAAAAACAGACAATAATAGTGCAAAAATAATGTCCCCAAGTATATACAGTTTGGAGCCTATTTGGAAATTGTAGTTTTGTTTAGTATAGTTTAGTTTAGAGATTCAGCATGGAAACAGTCCCTTCGGCCCACTGAGACTGCGCCGACCAGCGAATCCCACATGCGAATGCTACCATCTCCCACATTCCAAAGATGTATAAGTTTGTAGGTCAAATGTGCAGGAAGGAACTGCAGATGCTGGCTTAAACTGAAGATTGACACAAAATCCTGGAGTAACTCAGTGAGATAGGCAGCATCTCTGGAGAAAAGGAATTTGTGACGTTTCGGGTTGAGACCCCTTTTCAATCTGGAGAAGGGTCTCGACCCAAAACGTCACCCATTCCTTCTCTCCAGAGATGCTCCCTGTCCAGCTGAGTCACTCCAGCATTTTGTGTCTATCTTAGGTTTGTAGGTTAATAGTAAGATTAAACGAGAACTTACCAGTTCGAAGTTTGATCGTTATTTTATGAGGAGTAACGATGAGGGATTACGTGAAGAAGCCCCGCCTGACGCTAGAACGGCATACTTCAAAGCAGCGCCATGAAAAACACAGAACACAATAGCCGGAGTAAGATAGTAAGGCTCATCATAGATTTAGAACTACCAGATGATCATTTATTTTATGAGGGTGGGGAGTGGAGGGCACGTAATCCCTCATCGTTACTCCTCATAAAATAACGATCAAACTTCGAACTGGTAAGTTCTCGTTTAATCTTACTATTTTACTTTGGAGTCACGTGAGTGACTACGTGAAGGTTTTGAAGCTTCTGTGTTTTTCATGTCGTAGAATCATTCCATACGACAGTCCGGCTAGGTCAACACATACATGAGTAAATAACCTTTTACCAGATCAGTTTTCGTTCTTTTCATAAATCTTTTAATGATAAAAGAACATATAATAACCCCCTTTTTTACATCTGGGGTAATCATTACAAAGTGATAAAAAATATAAGTGATAACATAATCGATAATGTAAATCGATAGTGAAACATAGCAGGTGATTATAGTGAACCCAACACCTTGTGTCCAAAGATTGTCATTGTGCGAACAGGTTTATTGTAGAACTTTGAAAAAGTTTCTTCCTTACACCACCCTCCGGTTTCTAAAATGTGTTCGAGTGGTACGTCCTGTAACTTCGCCGCGGACGTAGCTGCTGCCCTGGTGGAGTGAGATTTGAACACATCAGTGTCTACTCCTGCTAAAAGTAACACCTGTTTTAACCACCTTGAAATTGTTTGTACTGAAGCTTTTGTGTGTGGTTTCTTATGCGTAATCATTAACGCTTTTTCATCACCTCGAAGAGTTTTGGTAACTTTTATATATTGATTCAAATATTTAACTACACACAATGTTGGGTCAATAGGTTAAGCTTGAAACATTACCTTCGCTCCAGTTCTCCCTGGTCTGCTTTGCTTGATCAGATCGTAAACGTAAAATACTATGTTATCTGAAGCCACATGCATACAATCTAAACGTAGCATTTGTAATGTTTGCACCCTTTGTGCTGAAACTAATGCCATTAACATTACTAATTTAAATGTTAACTTTTCCAATGATATAACTTCGATTGGAGTCCATTGCCTAAGTAAAGTAAGTACAATGCTGACATCCCAAATTTCTGTATATCTTGGTTTGGGTGGATTTTTGTTAAAGATTCCTTTCATAAATCTGGATATTAATGGGTGTGATCCAATTGATTTCTGGTCAGAAATTTGTCCTAAATAAGATGATAAAGCACTACGTGCACTATTAATGGCACTATAACTTAAGTGCTGCTCAAAATGCAACTCGGCAAGGAACTCCAATATATTTGCAATGTTCACAGTATGATAAGATATATTTGATTGTCTACAAAAAACTTCCCATTTCTTTATATGTGTCATATATTGTCTCTGAGTGCTATCTCGCCATGATGCGACTATAACATTCATAGTTCTATCCGACAATCCAAGCTCTTGTAGTGGTCTGGTCAAAACCTGCAGATTAACAAATTCATATAAGCATGTAATGGATGAATTTCTTTGGTTACTGGTTTTATTAACAAATCGCTGCTGCTAGGAATTGACATATATGGTTCTTTAATCATGTTTAACATCAACGGGAACCATGGTTGTGTCGGCCAATTTGGAATCACCAATAATCCTGTGGCAGAATCTTGTTCTATTTTCTTCATACATTGCTGAACCAGAGCAAATGGAGGGAAAGCATAAAATAACATATTCCCCCAATGTAGTGAAAAAGCATCTACTGCTACTGCATCTGGATCTGGTTCCCAAGACACATACTTAGGCAATTGATGATTTAATCTTGATGCAAACAGATCAATGTCTGGTAACCCATATTGAATCACAATTTTACTGAAAACTACTGGGTTCAACATCCATTCTGTGTTGTCTTTAAACACCCTTGATCTATTGTCTGCCACCACATTGTCTTTACCTGGGATATAATTTGCCGAAATCCAAATTTGGTGCTTAATACACCACTGCCATATCTGATTGACCAGACAATTACTTGATACCGATCTGACTCCACCCATGTGATTAATATATGCAACTGCTGTTTTATTGTCTAATTGTATCAGTACATGCAGATTCTTTTTTGTAGAACAATAGGCTTTTAATCCATAAAACGCCCCCAATAACTCTAAATAGTTAATACCATATGTTTGGAGACAGTCCATCAGCCCCCACAACTAGTAAATGTACCTGTCGCCACCCCCCCCCCCCCCCCCCCATCCGAGAGCACTTGCATCTGTTTGTAAAAATACTTCAGGCTGTTGTATTAAAATGTTTTTAGCAGCTTGTGGGACATTTTCAATCCACCATTGCAATTCCAATAAAGCTTCTTTTGTTAATTGCATAGACCTATCAAAATGGCCTGTTCGCTTTTTTAGAGCTCTTATTTTGTCCCTTTGAAGGTTTTGGTAATGTAATGGACCAAATTCTACTGCAGGAAATGCTGCTATTAGTTTACCAATAACCTTCGCTACTTCTCGGATGGAGGGATAAGGTTTGTGAATGAGACCCCTACATACCGTTAAAATATCATCAACCTTATCTGTTGGCAAAGTTACTAACATAGTAACCGAGTTAATCACAAACCCTAAATAGTTAATTGACTGTGCTAGCTGCAGCTGGGACTTGGTAATTGGATGAATCAAGAAACCTAACTTCTCAAATAAAGTTTTAGTTGCTGAAACTGATTTTCCAGCTGATTCCTGATTATTACTGATAATTAAAATGTCATCCAGATAAGCCATAATGATGTGCTTTTGTGCTCTTAATTGTGCTAAAGCTGGTTTCAACAGCTTTGTGAAGAGCCTGGGAGCTGAACTTAACCCATTTGGTAAAGCTTTAAATTGCCACAGCTGTCCCAGCCAATTAAATTTTAAATACCTTCGAAAAAATCGATGTATTGGTACTGAATAGTACGCATCCTTTAAATCAATTGTAGCCATATAACAACTGCTGATATCAAATGTCTTGTAGTGTTGAACGTTTCCATCTTAAAATGTTTATACTCGACAAATGTATTAAAGTTTGTAAGGTCCAGAATAATTCTGCAACCACCATCTTTTTTACTTCTTGGAAAGATATTTGACACAAATTGATGTTTATGTTCAACAGTTTTTTCAATAACACCTTTTTTAAACAATTTGTCAATTTCCACATTAATTTCTGCTTCTTCAATAGCAGAAAACATGAAACCATAAGCAGGTTTATTTTGTACCGGAGAATTAACACCTTCTTTAAATGTTATTATAGCTCCTGAAACTGTTTGTAAAATAAACCAATCAGATGTGATGGCAAGCCATTCATCATAAAACATTTGTAATCTCCCTCCAACTGGAGATTTGTCCACAGTTTCTTTAAGAATAGAATAAAGTTTTTGTACCTCTCCATATGAACGTGGTGGTCTCCTTCTCCCCGTATACGGGTGAACATTAGGCTGTGTCAGATGGTAATATTTTCTTATCATATTCCTGCCTCTGTTTCCAAAATCAAATCCCCTCCTTGACGAAAAATGCCTTTTTTGTCCAAAAACGAAAGGTCTCATGTGGCTAATAGATTTAGACTCTTCATCCATTTCTCTTATTTGTTTAGGCAGGTTTTCTCCAAATAGATAACCAGGAGCTTGAACACCACTTGATCGACACAGACCTGCAAACCTTGGATGAAATATGGGCCGAATCGCAATTTTCCTCATACAATTAATTTCATAAAAGGAATTGCACAATAAGCCCAAAGTATCTTTTTGGATTTTAACCATTTCCGACCCTTCCATTTGCCTTCCAAATGCAGTAATGGCAGCTGAAATCAGTTTGAGGATTCTTTGAAATCTTATTTCTTGTCCTCTCATGCCTGGAGTCATAGGTGTCCATATAGACAGATTAACCGTAGCTACCTTCAATGAGGTGCAATTTTCCGGTGTTTTATATAATTCTGCTGTTTCAACCATCACAGAATCTTGAAGTTCAGGTATAGCAAAATCTTTTGCCATATCAGGCACATATGGCCTCTTCTTCTTTATTTGTGGTGTGCACTCATAATCCACATCACCACTTGCAGGGTCTGACTTTTGCAGCCCTGATACACCTGGAATTTCATCCAATGAGACTTCCTCCACCCTTGTTCCTGGGTCTGGAGTTTCAAATTCCCAATTTGGCACATAGCCATATTCTGGATATTCAAACCCCTCAGGGTCCTTTTGGGAAATTTCTGGGTACTTTGACCCTTGTCTCCTAATATTTTGGAGCACTCTCTCCATATGTTCCATTTTAAGCCATATAGCTTTATTATCCGGAGGACTTTCATTATCAGAGTCATCATCAGAAACCACGGGCCTCACGGATTTCTTTTTACTTTTTCTAGGAACATTTTCCTCCGTGGTTTGTATTTCTGGAGAAATTATAGTCTCACTAACGGGTGAATCAGCGGCCACCGGTATCGGAACCGGATCCGCACTAATCTCTTGTCCCGACTCTTTAGCTTCTCCCCAGGACGATCTTTTTACCCGCAAAATTTTTCTTCGAGACTTCTCCATTTTTCTTTTTTCTTTTTTTTTTTTTATCTGGCTAAATCAGTACGCCTGCGTGACTCAAATTTTTTGAATTTTTACTTTCACTTTTGCTGGTTCTACCAGCGTAACGTCTTTTTTAGAATGTCCTCTATTTTTCCTTGCACTTACCTGCGGGTCCTTTCCGGCCGCTGCGAGGAGCTGCGCTCTGCAGCTCTTGCTTCTGCCGTCAGCGTCGATGTAATGCCGTTCTAGCGCCAGGCGGGGCTTCTTCACGTAGTCACTCACGTGACTCCGAAGTAAAATTGAATTTGGTAAAAATTATAAATTGTCCCTCGTGTGTAGGAAGTGCTAGTGTACGGGGATCGCTGGTCGGCAATGACTCGGTGGACCAAAGAACTGTATCTCGAAACTAAACTAGACCAAGAAGTTACACAGACCAGAAGTTTAATGAGCCTTCATCCTTTCACAGCCATACCCTTGTCCAACGCAACCCTAGTCCATCCTCTATCCAACAGATAATATTGTTTATTAAAACTTTGTCCATTGTTACCTCTCGAATACAGAATTCATCTTGAATAAGTATTCTGGTGATACTTATCACCAGATAAGTGTGATACTTATCACCAGATAAGTGTGATGTCAGTTTGGAAACACAAGTTTAACGTAATAAAGGTTATGTAATTTGTAGTATTAAATGTCATTTTGCTTCATGGTTTGATGCTGTCGTGAATGGCTGATTTTAATGGACCCAACAATCTGGTTGCATAAGAACCACTTTCATTACAGATCGTGGCAGATTGCTACGTATCATCATGTGTGCTTGGAAGAAAAACTGTGTGCTTAAAATGTGGTGAACAATTCCCTGTAAACCATCCTTAGATTGCTCGGGAGCATGACCGGTGTGCATGATATGAACAAGAACAGATAAATAAAAAAGGAACTGCAAATGCTAGTTTAAATCGAAGGTAGAGAAAAAATGCTGGAGTAACTCAGCGGGTCAGGCAGCATCTCTGGAGAAAAGGAATAGGTGACGTTTCGGGTCAAGACTTCTTCAGACTTTGCTCCATGAACCTTTACCGACTTATTAGTACAATTCCCAAATCTTTATTTATTTACCTTTTTAATTAATGATTTTCCCTGAAAGGGGTTTTGCTCACTTACCTTCCCCTAATTCAGAATGCAGCCATGTGTAAGCCATCATTGCTGGTCATTCAACCAAGCTGAACACACAGCAGCAGATGTACGTTATCAATAGCCCTTGAGCTCACGTTTCCCGGTATCAACTGCGAAACATGTGGATCGTTGCCCAGCATTTTCATCTGGTTTGTTAATAATGCTGCTAAAGTGCAATTGACTCGATGCATGTTGGTGTGCAGTATCCCAAATGGAATCAAAATCTATTCACCAGACCCCACAACAACGGGCCGCGTAGTGTATTGTTCCAGGGATATTCTCCATCCTTCTCCTGCCAAATAGACACAAAATGCTGGAGTAATTCAGCGGGACCGGCAGCATGAAGACCTTTCTTCAGACTGAGATTCAGGGGAGAGGGAGACACAGATATATGGAAGGGTAATCTGTGAAAACAAGGCACCAAAGGGGGCGAAGCTCAAGGAGAATGTAGAATTGATTATTGTTAGTTTGGGAAAGATGACAACGAAGCATACAAAGATAAAACTTAATCAAGAGGAGAGCCGGATTAGTCCGAGAACTAGGATGGGGAGGTCGGAGAGAGAGGGAATGCAATGGTTTTCTGACCAGTTTGACTGTCCTCCTTGTTAAATTTTACCTTTGTATGCTTCGTTGTCAGTTTCCCCTAACTAATAATGATTTATTCTACATTTTCCTTGAACTTCGTCCCATTTAATGTCTCGATTTCACACCTTACCCTTCCATATATCTGTGTCTCCCTTCCCCTGACTCTCAGTCTGAAGAAGGGTCTTGACCCAAAATGTCTCCCATCCTCCTATCCAGAGATGCTGCCTGTCCCGCTGAGTTACTCCATCATTTGGTGTCTATCTTAAGGGGTTGGACAGGCTAGATGCAGGAAGATTGTTCCCGATGTTGGGGAAGTCCAGGACAAGGGGTCACAGTTTAAGGATAAGGGGGAAGTCTTTTAGAACCGAGATGAGAAAATCGTTTTTCACACAGAGAGTGGTGAATCTGTGGAATTCTCTGCCACAGAAGGTAGTTGAGGCCAGTTCGTTGGCCATATTTAAGAGGGAGTTGGATGTGGCCCTTGTCGCTGAAGGGGATCAGAGGGTATGGAGAGAAGGCAGGTACAGGATATTGAGTTGGATGGTCAGCCATGATCATATTGAATGGCGGTGCAGGCTCGAAGGGCCGAATGGCCTGCTCCTGCACCTAATTTCTATGTCTATGTTTCTATGTTTGGTGTAAACCAGCGTCCGCAGTTCCTTCCGACACTCTTTTTCCTGTCTGTGTCTCGTTAAACTGCCCTCAAGTCCATGTCCTTGGTGATGTTGGTTAGATTTGCTGAGGTTAACCTCAGAGCCCCTGTGAATCCTCGGCGGCCCATTTCTTCACTGACTCCATATGCCTCAATCCCCTTAATATCCAGACATCTATCGGAGAGTGATCCAGATGTTAAACTTGTTGTGATCTTGAAGCACGTTTCACATGTTTAATGTAGTTGAAAAGTGTTGTCATAGCTGCTCTGCGATAATGCGATGAATGATTGACAGACCCACATTGTGGTTAAGGCATATCTTCTAATAACCCTTCTGGAGTTGTGGTGTTGATCCCTTGGAATGTTGCTTGAATCGTTTTTTGTTAACTCTTTGTTGCTTCAAGTTCTGCACTGCAACTCTAAGACGCTGTGATTGAAATAAGGAGATTGCCATCAAGAGGTCTGGGTGCAAGCTCTCCCTTTTTACCAGAATGATCCCAGGAATGATTGGGTTAAGGTATCATGAGCGTTTGAAGGCACTGGGCCTGTACTCGCTGGAGTTTACAAGGATGAGTGGGGGAACCTCATTGAAATGGACCGAATAGTCAAAGGCCTTGATGGGATGAATGTGGAGAGGATGATTCCACTAGTGGGAGAGTCTAGGACCAGAGACCTTAGCCTCAGAATAAAAGGACTGCCTACGGGATGTTGTCTGCACAGAGTTTGTACCTTTAGAAAGGTATTTGCCGTACCAAGCCATGATACACCCAGTTAACCAGAACATTGGCAAGGGTAGAGGTACTGCCTTACAGCACCAGAGACCTGGGTTCATTCCTGACTACGGGTGCTTGTCTGTACAGAGTTTGTACGTTCTCCCCGTGACCTGCGTGGGTTTTCTCCGAGATCTTCGGTTTCCTCCCACACTCCAAAGACGTACAGGTTTGTAGGTTAATTAGCTTGGTATAAATGTAAAATTGTCCCTAGTGTGAATAGGGTAGAGTTAGTGTGCGGGGTTCACTGGCAGGCGCCGACCCGGTGGGCCAAAAGATCTGTTTCCGCGCTATATCTCTAAACTAAACTAAACTAAAGGGTACTTTCTCTGGTACATCTGTCGAAGTTTGTAGAGTATTCAGTACCATGCAAAATCACTTCAAACTTCTAAAAAAGTAGTGCCCAGATAAAACCAAAGGCCTTCCTGCTTCAGGATGTCTTAAATAAACATATTTCCTTTGTTTTATGCTCTCGGATAGTTCTGCTTGTTATTTCAGGTGGGTTTCATACATTTTTATTCAGCTGGCCTAAGATGGCTTCTCTTGGGAGGAGGGAGATTTTTCATGGATCGGTCACATTGACCAGAAGAAAGAGATCTGCCACCGTCTGATTCACGGCATCGTTCACAGCACATGCACAACTTCCATTCACCCTGTGAACAGTCGACCACAGGAAGATTGTGCAGTTCAGCGGCGCAAAAATTCAAATGTTCAAAAATTTGGTCATAGACTCTCCCACTAGCGGAAAAGGTGAGAGGAGTAAAATTTAATAGGAACCTGAGCAGCAACCTTTTCCACACAGATGGTGATGGGTAAATCGAACGACCTGCCAGAGGAAATAGATGAGGAAGGTACTATATACAGCATTTAAAATATATTTTGACTGGTTTAAAGGGACATGGGCCAAACACAGACATGCTGGACCATCGTAGATAGAGCATCTTGGTCGGCATGGACGTGTTGGGCCGAAGGGCCTGTTTCTGCGCTGTATGACTGTGACTCTAAAGATATGTTGCTTCTTTACACGGCCATAAACCTGAGCTGTTAGAATGGATTACTCTGAAACACCGTGTTCTTTAAATGAAATTAGTACTTTTATCTCAAAACATACACATGTGCAAAACCTTTTCCAGATGCTGGTAAACCCGATGGATGTTTTGATCAGTTTGTAATATTAACGATGTAATGTGCAATAGCTGTGCTCAAAATTTAATCCTCCACTTCTCCAGTTACCCTACAGAAACTGCAACATACTTTGATAAGTGTGGTACCTTATTTTCAAAATGCATCTGATATTATAATGTGATTGAAATTTATAAGTGGGCTCGACGGTAGAATGCAAGTTCTTGGAAGGAATGCAACAAAAGTTCACAGAAAGAAGGCTGCTCTCTTCTAGCAATAATTTAATAAAGAAATTCCACTGAAAAAAGTAAGAAGTCGTTTGTATCTTAACTGAAAATAAATTTGTTCCAGCAATTTAATGTCGGCTGACCAGCCAATAGTAATTTGCAAATTATGCCTGGTACATAGTTAGCATTTATTGATGATTTATTTAAAATGCTGGAATGACTAACTTGGAACATAGAACTGTACAGCGCAGGCACAGGCCCTTCAGCCCACAATGTCTGTGTCGACATGACACCAAGACCAACCCTTATACACTTGCACGTACAGTAATCCTCATCCCTCCATTCCCTGCATATCCATGTGCCTATCCTAAAGTCTCCTAAATGCTACTATCATATCTGCCTCCACCACCAACCCCGGAAGCAAGTTCCCGGCACTCACCACGCCCTGGCCCGCACATCTCCTTTAAACTTTGCCACTTTCACCTTAGAGCTATGTATGTCCTCTAGTATTTGACATTTCCATCCTGGGACATTAAGTTCGAAGGGATGATGTTGCAAAGGACATGCTAGGCATGTATTTAGTGTACCTTCCAAAAGGAGAAATTATTTTTACCTTCTAAAGGGAAATGTGACAGCACTGAAATGGCAGCACAGTGGCGCAGTGGGAGAGTTGCTGCCTTACAGCGCCAGAGACCCATGTTCAACCCTGACTATGGGTATTGTCTGTACAGAGTCTGTGTGTTCTCCCCGTGATCACATGGACTTTCTCCTGGTGCTTTGGTTTTCTCCCACACTCCAAAGATGTAGGTTAATTGGCTTTGGTAAACTGTAAATTGTCCATTGTGTCTAGGATAGTGCTAGTGTCAGGGTGAGACTGGTCGGCGTGGACTCGGTGGGCCGAAGAGCCTGTATCCATGCTGTATCTCTGAAGCCTAAAGTCTAAATAAACTGGGGCCAGGTTTGATGGATACCATCCTGTCCATATACAATACCAGTGATTAGTAACTGGGGGAAAGTAAAAGACTCAATGATAAGTTGATGACGAAATGTATGGTTTTGCAGATCCTACTTATAATGATGTGCACCTGTACATAGCATAGGCACAGTTTCTGCTTGTACATGTTTAGCTGAGGTTTTTAGTGCATTTGTGAGATTGAAAAAATGTCAATTTTGCATTTATTTCATTTATTTTACTCAGTTGAGTCTTTTCTTATTTGAGGTCATCCTCTTTGGGCCCAATAAGGTATATCCAAAGCTAGACAGAAATGCTGGAGAAACTCAGCGGGTGAGGCAGCATCTATGGAGTGAAGGAAATAGGCAATGTTTCGGGCCAAAACCCTTCTTAAGACTGATGTGAGGGTGGGGGGGGGGAGAAGAAAGGAAGAGATGGAGCCAGTGGGCTGAGGGAGAGCTGAGAAGGGGTGGAGAAAGTAAGGACTAACTGAAATTAGAGGTCAATGTTCATACTGCTGGGGTGTAAACTACCCAAGTGAAATATGAGGTGCTGCTCCTCCAATTTACGGTGGGCCCCACTCTGGCCATGGAGCAGGCCGAGGACAGAAAGGTCGGATTGGGAATGGGAGGGGAAGTTGAAGTGCTGAGCCACCGGGAGATCAGGTTGGTTATTGCGAACTGAGTGGAGGTGTTCGGCGAAACAATCGCCAAGGTATATCCAAATATTTTTTATGTAAAATGTTCAGAAATCAGAGACTGCAGAAAGTTAAAGAGATTTGGGATCCAGGTATACAAATCACTGAAGGTCCTCTGAGAGCCACAAACAACCTAATGGAATCCTGACCTTTCCCTGCAAGAATCTGCAGAGAGAAGGTCATTAGCTTTAGTCAGGCACCATCTGCAGAATTGTGGTTAGTTCTGAGCTTGCAGATGCCAAAGCAGTGAATCAAACTAGAGAATGTTGTGCAGAATTACCTTTAAACCAATTAATTCCAAGTGAGACATTGGACCTGTGCATAATTCATGATGCTTGAGATATGATGAGGTTAAGTAACTAGTGGGACCCTCATCTGGGGTTATGGGGAGAAGGCAGGAGAATGGGGCTGAGAGGAAAAGATAGATCAGCCATGATAGAATGGCAGTGTAGACTTGATGAGCCCAATGGCTTAATTCTGTTCCTAGAACTTATGAACTCATGGAGTGGTTAGATGCAGTTTAAATATAAGAGGAACGTTAAACTTTGTGATACAAGCTTTATTACAAAGAACACATGTAATTCCTTTATTATAAAATAATTTCATCCCTGGTGTGTATGGCAGTCAATGAATCTGAATCTGATTGCACTCACTTTGATCACATTGTCTCACAGTAGTATTATTGTATTCCCATGGTACAATTCAGCAATCATTTGAAGCTTTCTGTGAAACATAGATGTTGGCACCTCAAATATACACAATTTACACCAGCTAGAATCAAAATTATTGCTGTTTTGATTTAGGCTGTACCTTCTTCCAATTTTAATTTGCCGTTGAATAATGCCTCACATCTTAAACTATGCTCTCCAGATTTTGAGGGCAACAGCTTCTGGCAATCTACCTTATTAATGCCTCTCAAATTGTTATATACATCTAGCATGTCATCTCTCAGCCTCCTCTGTTCTCGGGAAACAGATCCAGCCTATCCAATCTCTCTTGATAATTCAGACCTCCAATTCAGGAAAACCTGTGAATCTTCCCTGCACTCTCTCTTACTTAATCACATCCTTCCTTTAGTACAGTGACCAGCACTGTATGTAATACTCCAAGTAGCTCAGCCACCCAGTCTTAGCTTCAATCGCGGCGCTGGCTGTCTCGGGCTTCTGCTCGATAACTCAGCCTTTACCACAGTGGTCTCAGGTCTGTCCCAGTTAGTTTTCCTCAAACCTGTCATTGACAGGGAAACACAGCTAGCAGAGAGGCTCCCCACTTTCTCTCCCTTCCTCTTTCCCTTCGTTCTTCCGTCATCCTCCCTTTCTTCTTTCTTCCTCACTCTCTCTCTCTCTCTCTCTCCTTTACTCTCTCCCTTTTCCTCTTCCTCTCCCTCTCCTTCTCCCTGTCCATCTTCCTCTTCCTCACTCCCTATTTGTCCTTCTCCACTCGAGCTAGAAGGTCAGGACTTTCAGCTGCAAGGTTCAGGTGGCCAAACCAATATCAGGTAATTGGACCCAGCTGTTACCAATGATGCTGGGGCTCGACCTCTGTGGGCCAGTCAGCCAGAGAGGGGGATCAGAGCGACATCCAAGGAAGGGGGCACTGTCACGGCTTGTACATATGAGTTCAGACATGCAGGTTAATTAACGTTAATTGTGAGGGTGGAAGATTGCAACCTTCACGTGGTCCGCCCTGTTTCGACGAATGCAATCAACCTGGCGTGCACAATCAAATAAGATCAAATAGAACAAGTTGTCCTACAACTTTAGGCTGTGCACGCCATACGGAAGAAGAAGAAGAAGAAGTATGTTAATTGTAAATTCCGAGTGGTGGAACAGTTGATAGAAACGTGGGATGCATAACATGGGAATTTTGTAGGATTGTCGAGACAGGATGCTTGACGAACAGCACAGACTTGGGCTGAAGGGCCAGTTTCCAATCTGTGCAATGTGATGACCCTTTCCTCATTATCTGCAGCTGGATATATACATTTCTGGTATAAAGGCATCTCAATATTTTTAAAGTTCAAATGGAGCAACGTTGCCTATAATCAGCTCCGCACTTTGTGAATTAGGGATGTAAAAGTTTAGAAATAATTTTTCATTATGAAGGAAAGGGCTCAGAAATACTTTCTTTGACTCTTTACAAATTCCAACCAGCTGTCCTAAGTGAACAGATGTGGGGGTAATAATGCACAAATATAGAGGTTAAGAAAAAAACTATAATAAAGATACGCAATCCGACAAAAATTACTTCCGAGCAAACATTCACTAAATTAGTACCGAATATTGTAAATCTATTTTCTGCAAGCCATTCGGTCCATTATTCCATGCAGGCACCCAGCAGAAAGAAATCCCATCTTTCCTAGCTGCCATCCCAGTCACAGGGGTACAATACACACACAGACAATTCTGGAATCAGGATGAACCTAGGTCTCTGGAGCTGCCAGGCCACTTACTGCTGCACCCTCATAGAAACATAGATACAGCACAGGAACAGGCCCTTCAGCCCGCAATGTCTGTGCTGAACATAACGGCAAGATAAACTAACCTCATGAGCTTACACTGAAGATAGGTGCAAAACACCGGAGTAATTCAGCAGGTCAGGCAGCATCTCTGGAGAAAAGGAATAGGTGACGTTTTGGGTTGAGACCCTTCCTTCCTACTCATGAGTTTACACATCCCTTCAACCACCACTATCTGCTTCCACCACCACCCCTGGCATCACATTCCCAGCACTCACCACCCTCTATTAAAAAACATGCCCCATACTTCCACTTTAAACTTGCCCCTTCCACTTTAAAGCCATGCCCTTTAGTGCTTCAGCATTTCCATCCTGGGAAAAGGGTTCTGAACATGGTGCCTGCGGTGTCCTTTGCATGACAAGCCATATTTTAGATGAGAACTTCCACTTCCTAAAAAATATATACCTGAAAAGCTGAGGTGGATTAAATTTGATGGACTTTTGTGACCCTTGTAAGTCTCGATAGGTTCTAAAACGTGATTTCTTTCTTTCCACCTTTCTCTTTACTTTCCTAATAACAAGCATGAATTTAGTTTAGTTTAGTTTAAAGATACAGATTGCCGTGCAAACTGACCGTCTCATTCAGTTTAGTCAAGTTTAGAGATACAGCGCGGAAACAGGCCCTTCGGCCCGCTGAGCCCATGACGACCAGCGATCACACATACGCTAGCACTATCCTACACATTAAGGACAATTTACAGTCTTTACCAAAGCCAATTAACCTACAAACCTGTACATCTTTGGCATGTGGGAGGAAACCGGAACTCCTGGAATAAACCCGTGTGGCCACAGGGATAACGTACAAACTCCGTGGAGACAGCACCCATAGTCAGGATCGAACCCGGGTCCCTGGCGCTTTAAGGCAACAACTCTACCACTGCGTCACCATGCCGCCCCTTGACTTGGAAGAAGTGTCATGCTTTCAATATGTGATACATTAATACATGTAAAGACAGAGAATTTCCATGGTTCCTTCCAATTATGTCATCACTTTGGCAAACCTGCAACCTTAGAGCAACTCCACAAAGGATTGTTTATGCTGTTCCTCCATGGAATCAGATTCCCAGCCACAGCCCGAACAAGTAGATTATTGAAGCTGCATGCTGCAGTTTCAGATCGTCCTGGAAGTTTGATGAAAGCAGGTGTTTAAATAATAACGTGGCATGGAGTGGGATTGGAGCCAGTCACCTCCTTTTCCAAGTGAAGATAGACACAAAAAGCTGGAGTAACTCAGCAGGTCAGACAGCATCTCTGGAGAAAAGGAACGTGTGACGTTTCGAGTCGCAACCCTCCTTCAAACGTCTGGAATTCTTCTTCTTCAGTCTGTAGAAGGGTCTCGATCCGAAATGTCACCCATTCTTTTTCTCTAGAGATGCTGTCTGACCCGCTGAGATACTCCAGCTTTTTGTGCCAATCTTTGGTTTAAATCAGCATCTGCAGTTCCTTCTTACACATCCTTTCCTCAGTGCGTGGGCGTCATGTGCTCTCTCCCCTCCAGGACCTGGGTTTGGAGCCAACCCCATGGAAATAAAATGAAAAGATTCGTGCCTCGGACGTTTATGTCAGACCGGTAGCAAAGAATGTCGGAAAAATTGGCGTTGGCCTGTTATGCTCTGTCTCCATACTCATCCAACTGAAGCCAAGCGACTGACCTTGGCAATTGACACCTTGGCACCAGAAGTCTCTGCCACAGACTGCAAGACGAGAGCCTCGCTTCGGCAGAGTGGGTGAGGAGCATAGAGCTTCAGTGTTGACTGATCCAAAACTCCACTTGTACATCAATGAACCAGGTGGGGTTTTACATCAATCAACACTTTAATGGTCTATATTACTAATGTCAGCTTAGTTTCCATATATGTTAATCAGAATTCTTACTTTTAGCAAGTTAAAGGCAGCTCCACAAGCAGCCCGTAATGTTAAACCTCAACCAAATGTTGGCAAGCTGCACTGATCAGCCTGTGCTGGTTTTTATTTTGGATTCTTTGACAGTAGTAGGACCTGGTAGCTTTACTTACAAAGTTTGTAGTGAGGAGCATATTGGTTTTATTAAAACCTCAACCACTTCTGTTAATAAATTGAAGGCAATTACGCAGCCTACTCACCGTTGATTTTTCTTCATCCTGCTTTCACTAAAGCAGGGAAGGTGTGGCCACCAACACAGGCACATTCTGTGTTGTGTGTTTTGGCAGCTGCAAACTGCACTAAAATTACCGTTAGAAACTGCTGACAGAGCAACTGCGACTGCGATTTCAGTCAAAGTATGAAAGAGTGCTGTCTACCAAACCTACAGACTCGCTGTACATTTATGGGCCATTAGGTTCAGCCCATTAGAGGGATATGGGCCAAACACAGGCAAGTGGGACTAGTGCAGATGGGACATGTTGGTCGGTGTGGACAAGTTGGGCCGAAGGACCTGTTTCTATGCAGTGTGACTATGACTATGGCGCACTGGCTGGATGGATTAGGAACATATGATGATCGTTTGACGGCACTGGGCCTCCACTCGCTGGAGTTTAGATGGATGAGGGTTACACCTCATTGAAATTTAATGAATAGCGAAAGGCCTGGATAGAGTGAATGTGGAGAGGATATTTCCACTAATGGGAGAGTCTAGGACCAGAGGGTATAACCTCCGGATAAAAGGAGGCACCATTAGAAAGGAGATGAGGAGGAATCTCTTTAGTCAAAGGGTGGTAAATCTGTGGAATTAATTGACACATACAACTGTGGAGGCCAAGTCATTGGGTATTTTTTGGTAGAGATTGACAGATTATTGATTAGTAAGGGTGTCAAACGTTATGGGGAGAAGGCAGGAGAATGGTGTTGAGAGGGAAAGATCTTTAAGCTATAATTGAATGGCAGAGTAGACCTGATGGGCCCAATGTTCTAATTCTGCTCCTATGACATGAACTTATGAACCGAACGGCTCCGATCCTGTCCAGGCTCACCATTATATTCCAACATTGGCCCAGAATCCGCTCTCTAGTTGTTGGTAGGATGATTCAGTTGCCTGATAACAGCTGGGAAGAAACTGTCCCTGAAACTGGAGGTGTGCATTTTCACACTTCTGTACCTCTTGCCTAATGGGAGAGGGGAGAACAGAGGGTGACTGGGAACAGACTTGTCCTTGATTATGCTGGTGGCCTTGCTGAGGCAGCATGAAGTGTAGATGGAGTCAATGGAAGGGAGGTTGGTTTGTGTGATGATCCAGGCTGCATTCACAATTCTCTGCAATTTCTTGGATGGAGCCATTTCCAAACCAAACTGTGATGCATCCCAATCTTCTTCTTGCGTGTGACGTGCACAGCCTAAAGTTGTCGGACAACTTGTTCTATGTGATCTTATTTGATTGTGCACGCCGGGTTGATTGCATTTTTCGAAACAGGGCGGACCACGTGAAGGTTGCAATCTCCCACCCCATGCATCCCAATAAAATGCTTTCTATGGCAAATCTGCAGAAGTTGGTGAGAGTTGTTGGGGACATGCTGAACTTCCTAAGCCTTCTGAGGAAGTAGAGATGATTAAATGTTCTGTGATTCTCCAATACGGAGTGTGAGGTTCCACTGCAAACTCTGCGATAGTTTGAGATGATGATCCAGCATCACTTGTCAAGGACAATTACATTTTAGTAATTAATGGTAGTCTTGTCACCAATGCCCATAAACTGCAATGTATTGACTTAAAACTCTCCAAAATCAAAGGTCACACATCCACCGATTTAATTCCTCTTATTTCCTGAGGTAGTTACAGCAGAAAAACAAGGAAAATGTTCCCCATCAGTTAGACTCCGATCATTTCTGTCATGGTTTTTTTTGTTGATAAATCACTCTGCAAGTAGGTAGGGCACACGCCAACATCTATAGTCCTTCCTTGGCTGCTCTGAGCAAAGATATTAGAGGAGCTTTGGCTCTGAGAGGGTGTGAGGTTGCCAAAATCTAGTGCCTGCTGGGCCCAGCTAAAATAAAGCTGTTTAATTTAGTTTAGTTATAGTTTAGATATGCAGCGTGAAAACAGGCCCTTTAGCCCACGAGTCCATGCCGACCAGCAAACCCCCCGTACTAACATTATCCTACACACGCTAGGAACAATTTACAATTTTACCAAGCCAATTAACCTCCTAACCTGCACGTCTTTGGAGTGTGGGAGGAAACAGGAGCTCTCGGACAAGGCCCATGGAGGTCACGGGGAGAACGTATAAACATGGAGGTCACGGGGAGAACCCGTGTGTCCGGCGCGGTAAGGCAGCAGCTTTACCGCTGCTCCACCAAGCCAACTTCATATTCTGTACTATACGTTTGATAGTGTAGTTTGTAGAAAGGATTCCGAGGCCTGAACAGAGTGCACTAAACATGCAACCTCTCAGTATGACCTGCATGGGAAAAGGCCTCGATTCCCCTACTCTGGGCAAGAGACTCTGTGCATCTACCCGATCTATTCCTCTCATTGTACACCTCTATAAGATCACCCATCATCCTCCTGCGCTCCATGGAATAGAGACCCAGCCTACTCAACCTCTCTCTATAGCTCACACCCTCTAGTCCTGGCAACAACCTCATAAATATTTTCTGAACCCTTTCAAACTTGACAATATCTTTCCTACAACATGGTGCCCAGAACTGAACACAATATTCTGAATGCGGTATCACCAACGTCTTATACAACTGCAACATGACCTCCCAACTTCTATACTCAATACTCTGATTGATGAAGCCCAAAGTGCCACCTTATCCACCTGCGACTCGACCTTCAAGAAACCATGCACCTGTACTCCTAGATCCCTCTGCTCTACAACACTACCCAGAGACCCACCATTTCCTGTGTAGGTCCTGCACTTGTTTGATATCCCAAAATGCAACACCTCACCCTTCTCTGTGTTAAATTCCATCAACAATTCCTCCTCCGCCCACCTGGCCAATCGATCCAGATCCGGCTGCAATCTTTCACAACCATCTTCACTATCTGCAAAACCATTCACTTTTGTATCATCAGTAAATTTTCTAATCTTGCCCTGTATGTTCTCATCCAAATCATTGATGTTGGTGACAAACAGTAACGGGCCCAGCACCGAATCCTGAGGCAACTTATTCACATTATTCCCCTTAGCGTGTATCTGTACACTGAGGATGGCCGACTGTAATCATGCATTGTCTTTCCAGTGACAGGTTAGCACGCAACAATAGCTTTTCACTGCACATCCGTAGACGTGACAATAAACTAAACTCCACTGCTTGGAAATGTACCTTCCCGAAATTTTAGATAGCATAAAATATGAATAGTTGTTCCTTGCTGTTATTGAAATTAAGTTTATTTAAACTCACATTCCTGCCTTGCAAGATTTTCTTGTGCTGTGTTTGCCAGGTATGGGTTATTCCAATATTTACATGCAGTGGCACAATCTCTTACCAGCCAAGCGTGAAAAGATGCTGGTGCTAATCAGATAAGGGAATTATCAACTGGTGTTCATCCAACCCAATCATCCTCCAATTTATTTGGTGCTCTGTTTTAAAAACATGGTTATCTTCATTGGATACGATTTGCAGAGGAGCTCGCAAAGGCTTGCTCTTATTCAAGAAACTATTTGAACTACTGAGAAAAAGTTGAGGAGAATAGATTGGCTTTGCAACAACAGAAGGATAAGGGTCTTGTTTTTCTGGATGCATTAACTATATTTAGTTTTGGTTTTGGAGATACAGCACGGAAACAGGTCCTTTGGCCCACCGTGTCCATGCCGACCAGCGATCCCTGCACACTAACACTATCCTACACACACTAGGGGCAATTTGCAAATATACCAAGCTAAATAACCTGCATACCTGGATGTCTTTGGAGTGTGGGAGGAAACCGGAGAGCCCAAAGAATACCTATGCAGGTCATAGGAAGAATGTACAAGCTCCGTACAGACAGCACCCGTAATTCGGATTGAACCCGGACTCTGGCGCTGTAAGGAAGCAACTCGACCGCTGTGCCACCGTGCCGCCCTAGAGAGTGCAACAGTTAGAAATACATGAGTCTCTCATTCCGCTCACCAGTAGTAATCTGAACAAACCCTGGCAGGGTCAATAATTGTATGGATAAGGGAGCAAAATTGCCTAAGGTAAATACAAGGGTCTGGTCTTCTGATTATTCTCACAATGGCTCTCCTTGTTAAAGCATGAATTTACAATGAACACTGGGTGAATAATGAAACAAGATTCAATGGTCCAAGTGATTGCTGCTTGTAGTTTGGCTACCCCCCTGGCACTTCTCCACACTTTTTCTTTCCCTTAAAATCCAGTGAATCTGAGTTTAATTTATTGTCACGTGTACCCAGTGAAAACTACAATGAAGATGTGTAAACCAGTAAGCGGAAAGACAATACATGATTACAATCAAGCTGCCCACAGTGTACAGATACATGATCAAGTGAATAATGTTTAGTGCTAGATAAAGTCCAGTAAAGTCCAATCAAAGATAGTCCAAGGGTCTCTAATGAGGTAGATAGTAGCTCAGGGCTGCTCGCCTGTTGTTGGTAGGATGGTTCAGTTGCCTGATAATAGCTGTGAAGAAATATGTGTTCAAATCCCATTTCTGGGGTTTTGACATTTTTAATTGTGTAAAAAATTCTCAGAATAAGGAAGGATGGTGTATGTATAAATGCTTGTGAAACTATGAGGTTAAAATGATTGGGTGTGTGATTTGTTGTCGTGGCAGTTTATTTAGGTTTGGTCTTCATAATCAAGATGCTGTGCTCACATCCCAAAGATTGACCAGTGTCTGACACGTCCTAAGATTGTACTCCCTGCAAGGTAAACGATTTCTGATTTGCAGCAGGGAGGAATAATATCAAACATCAAATATCTTGATATTGCTACTGAATACAAATAATGATGGAGACTCAGATAAAAGCTTAATGACCTGACACTGGTAACTAAAGTAACTGAAATATTTACTATATCAAGATTAATGGCCTGAAAGTATTGTACTATTTTTATGAAATTATAAACAACTACATTTGTGGGCAAACAAGTTTCACTATTAGGTAGACAAAAATGCTGGAGAAACTCAGCGGGTGAGGCAGCATCTATGGAGCAAAGGAAATTGGAAACTTTTCAGGTCGAAACCCTTCTTCAGACTGTCTCACTCTAACCTCCCCCCGAACGTACAGCCGTCCACTCACTCTGCAACAAACCAGACTGGGTGATCAAACCTGCCGACAAGGGAGGTGCCGTGGTAGTCTGGCGCGCTGACCTCTACAAGGCTGAGGCCACACGCCAACTCTCAGACACCTCCTCCTACTATCCTTGGACCATGACCCCACAGACGAGCACCAGGCCACTATCTCTACAACCATCACTGATTTCATCAACTCCGGCTCCCTGCCCTCCCAAGCCTCCAACCTCTTCGTTCCCCAGCCCCGCACGGCCCGATTTTACCTTCTCCCGAAAATCCACAAACCTGACTGTCCTGGCAGACCCATTGTTTCTGCCTGTTCGTGTCCTACCGAACTTATTTCCACATACCTCGACTCCATCCTAACCCTCTGGTTAAATCCCTCCCTACCTATGTTCAAGTCACCTCACACTCTCTTTATCTACTCCAGGACTTCCATTTTCTAGGCCCCCATTCCCTCATCTTCACCATGTTGTCCAATTAAAACGAAACGTTGCCTATAGATGCTGCCTCACCCGCTGAGTTTCTCCAGTATTTTTGTCACCCTTCGATTTTCCAGCATCTGCAGTTCCTTCTTAAACAAGTTTCACTATTAACTCACAAATTAATTATAACATCCGGATGTTTGCTCCGTTATTTCTTGTGATCACAGATTTTCACTACAGTTCAGTTATTGGTATTTTCTCTTAATTATTGAAATTAAATGGATGAAATATCTTAAGCTGCCGAGCCAATTACTGTATAGGTTGTGGTTCTGACTCAGACTCTAACCTGGAACCTTCACTGGACACATCTGAAGAAGGGTCTCAAACCAAAACATCAAATATCCGTGTACTGTAGAGATGCTGCCTGACCTGCTGAGTTACTCCAGCACATTGTGTCCTTTTGTGTATTAACTAACATCTGCAGTTGCATGTATCTACACATAGACATCCTTCCAACAACTCGAGAGCTGTACTGAACTCCTATCTACCTTGTTGGAGACCCTCGGACTATTATGGACTTTGCCTTGTTATTCTTATTCACGTTATTCCCTTTATCATGTATCTGTATACTGTGGATGGCTTGATTGTAATCATGTATTGTCTTTCTGCTGACTGTTAACAACAAAACGCAACAAAAGCTTTCCAATGTATCTCGGTACACGTGACAATAATCAAAACTCAGCATTGCTGTTCCTTCAATTTGCACTGTATATAATTTATCTCTCAAATTACTGGTTTCCCTGAAATATACCTTCAACAGGGGCTCTTTCTGTAGGCTTGCTTTTTCTTTTATCAGAAAGTTGATCCTCCTTCTTCACTGTCTGTATATTTTCTCTCAGACTTATTCTCCCATTTGTTAGCAATTCTACCGAATTTGACTATTCTCCAGTTTCATCGCATCTTCCCTTTGAAAACTGATTGCTCCTACAATCACCGGCCTTGTACATTTCTCCCCACAGCCTGGCTGTTTAAGGTGCCAGATTTGCAGCCACCAAATTAGCCTTTAACTGGCAGCTGTTAGTATTAACAGCTAATTTACAGGCGACATTCCTAACATGCTGGTAACACGTTGTTAATCATAGACGTGAGGCAACTTGGCACTGATTGACTTTCCTCTCCGCTGCTTACAACTAACATACTGGTGCGTTTCATTAGATTGGATGTGATTACAGTCAAAGGCAGGAATGTGTGTAAGCCCTGGTAGCGTGCGCAGCAAGAGGGGTAGTGGTCAGTCCTTACGCCGCGCAGAATTGCCGACCGTCACAAATAGCTCACGCTAAGCGTGCATGTGGAAACCAACATCAGCAACAAGGAGAACTCTGACATCCCTCTCCCCTGCATTGGTGCAACAGAAGGAAATCCAGAATTGCTTGCAGATTCTTCACTGATGGATTTAAGGGGGATTTGGTTATGTCCATTTGCAAGATTTTCATTGCAGTGAGGGAAGAGGTAATGCTAGAGCTGCTCTCGTGCAGCTCAATAAATCTGGGTTCAATCCCCACTATTGTTGCTGTCAATCATTGTCTATCAAATTATCACTGAATCATTGAAAGAATCATTAAATCATTGAATCATCAAATCATCATTGAACTGAATAATTGAATCATCATTGAATCATTGAATTATCAAATCATTGAATATTGAATCATTAGACCATTGAATCATTAAATCATCATTGAATTGAATCACTGACTGTCTAGAACTTACATAATCTCCCTGTGACTGCATGAGCTTCCTTGGTGTGCTTCTCAAAAATGCCCCAGTTAGTTAGATACATAGACAATAGGTGCAGGAGTAGGCCATGCGGCCCTTGGAGCCAGAACCGCCATTCAATGTGATCATGGCTGATCATTCACAATCAGTACCCCATTCCAGCCTTCTCCCCATATCCCTTAATTCCACTAACCCTAAAAGCTCTATCTTACTCTCTTTTGAATGCGTCCAGTGAATCGGCCTCCACGGCCTTCTGAGGCAGAGAATTCCACAAATTCACAACTCTCTGGGTGCTTTATTTGGCCACTGTAAATTGCCACCAGTATGTAAGCAAATAGTGAAATCTGGGGGAGTAACTGGGAATGTGGCGAGAACAATGTAGACAATAGACAATAGGTGCAGGCCTTCGAGCCAGCACCGCCATTCAATGTGATCATGGCTCATCATCCCCAATCAGTACCCCATTCCTGCCTTCTCCCCATATCCCCTGACTCCGCTTTTTTTAAGAGCCCTATCTTGCTCTCTCTTAAAAGCATCCAGAGAACCTACATCCACTGCCCTCTGAGGCAGAGAAATCCACAGACTCACCACTCTCTGTGAAAAAAAGTCTTTCCTCGACTCCGTTCTAAATGGTTTACTCCTTATTCATAAAATATGGATTAGAGGAAATGCTTGATCTCCAGGGTGTGCTCAGTGGGCTGAAGGACCTGCTTCCATGCTATGGGATCCTGAGAGCAGTGGTTCGAGATGCATTGAGATAGGGAGGAACTGCAGATTCTGATTCAAACCGAAGATAGACACAAAATGTTGGAGTAACTCAGTGGGTCAGGCCCAGAGTAGGGGAATCGAGAACCAGAGGATATAGGTTTAAGGTGAAAGGAAAAAGATTTAATTGGAACCTGAGTGGTAACTTTTTCACACAATGCGTGGCAGGTATTTGGAACAAGGTGCTGGAGGAAGTAATTGAGGCAAATACTATTGCAACGTTTAAGACAGGTACACGGATAAGACAGGCTTAGTGGGATATGTGTCAAATGCAGGCAGATGGGACTAGTGGAGATGTGACATGTTAGTCGGTGTGGACAAGTTGGGCAATAGTATCAGTTTCAACCCTGTGACACAAACTGATGGATTAACTCAGCAGGTCAGGCAGCATCTGTGTCGAGATGGGGCTCCTAAAGGATCGTGTTAGGAACCTGGAGCAGCAGCTCGACGACCTCCGTCTGGTCAGGGAGAGTGAGGAGGTCATAGAGAGGAGCTACAGGGAGGTAGTCACTCCCAAACCACAGGAGGCAGACACGTGGGTCACGGTTAGGAAGGGCAAGGGGCAGAGGCAGGGGCTAGAGAGTACCCCTGTGACCGTACAACTGGAAAATAGGTACTCGGGTTTGAGTACGATTGGAGGGGACAGCCTAGCTGGGGGCAACAACAGCGGCCGGGCCTCCGGCACAGAGACCGGCCCTGATGCTCAGAAGGGTAGCAAAAAGAGGAGGGCAATTGTAATAGGGGACTCTATAGTTATGGGGTCGGATAGGCGATTCTGTGGACGCATTAGACCCGGATGGTAGTTTGCCTCCCTGGTGCCAGGGTCTCGCATGTGTCAGAACGTGTCCAAAAGATTCTGATAAGGGAGGGAGAGGAGCGTGATGTTGTGGTACACATAGGTTACCAATGACATAAGCAGAAAAAAGTGACGAGGTCCTGAAGGGAGAATTTAGGGAGTTGGGGGGAAAGTTAAAGAGAAGGACCAAAAGGGTAATGATTTCAGGATTACTGCCTGTGCCGCGTGACAGTGAGAGTAGGAATGAAATGAGGTGGAGGCTAAATGCGTGGCTGAGGGACTGGTGCAGTGGGCAGCGATTCAAGTTTCTTGATCACTGGGACCTCTTTTGGGGAAGGCATGATCTGTACGCAGAGGAACGGGTTGCACTTGAACCCGAAGGGGACCAATATCCTGGCAGGGAGATTTGCAAAGGCTACTGGGGAGACTTTAAACTAGAAAGGCTGGGGGGAGGGACTTGGGTAGAGGGGGCTAGGGGTCAGGGTGTGGGGCAAGAGACAGAGAAGGGAAGCACTCGGACCCAAAATGTAGGCGAGAAAGATGAAAAAAGATAATAGACAGAGAATAAAGGATGGTGGGTTTGTAAAATGTGCATATTTTAATGCTAGGAGCATTGTAAGTAAGGTGGATGAACTTAGAGCCTGGATTGACACCTGGAAATATGATGTTGTGGCAATCAGTGAAACATGGTTGCAGGAGGGCTGTGATTGGAAACTAAATATTCCAGGATTTCGTTGCTTCCGGGGTGATAGAATTGGAGGGACCAGAGGGGGAGGTGTTGCATTGCTTGTCAGAGAGGATATTACAGCAGTGCTTTGGCAGGATAGATTAGAGGGTTCGTCTAGGGAGGCTATTTGGGTGGAACTGAGAAGTGGGAACGGTGTAGCAACACTTTTAGGGGTGTACTATAGACCGCCAAATGGGGAGCGAGAATTGGAAGAGCAAATATGTAAGGAGATAGCAGATATTAGTAGTAAGCACAAGGTAGTGATTGTGGGAGATTTCAATTTCCCAAAAATAGACTGGGAAACACATTCTGTAAATGGGCTGGATGGTTTGGAGTTTGTAAAATGTGTGCAGGATAGTTTTTTGCAGCAGTACATAGAGGTACCGACCAGAGAAGGGGCAGTGCTGGACCTCCTGTTAGGAAATGAGGCAGGACAGGTGATGGAGGTATGCGTTTGGTGAGCACTTTCGGGACCAGTGATCACAATACCATTAGTTTCAATATAATTATGGAGCGAGTCAGAACAGGACCTAGAGTGAAGATTTTTGATTGGAGAAAGGCTAACTTTGAGGGAATGCGTGAGGATTTTAAAGGAGTGAATTGGGACACTTTGTTTCATGGGAAGGATGTAGAAGAGAAATGGAGGACATTTAAATGGGAAATTGTAAGAGTACAGAATCTTTATGTCCCTGTTAGGTTGAAAGGAAATAGTAAAAATTGGAAAGAGCCATGGTTTTCAAGGGGAAATTAGACACTTGTTTCGAAAAAAGAGAGATATCTACAAGAATTATAGGAGGCATGGAGTAAATGAGGTGCTAGAGGAGTATAAAAGAATGTAAAAAGAATCTTAAGAAATAAATTAGGAAGGCTAAAAGAAGATATGAGGTTGCTTTGGCAAGAAAGGTGAAAGTAAATCCAAAGGGTTTTCTACAGCTATATTAATAGCAAAAGGATAACGAGGGATAAAATTAGACCATTAGAGAACCAGAATGGACAGCTATCTGCAGAGCCAAAAGAGATGGGGGAGATATTGAACAATTTCTTTCTTCGGTATTCACCAAGGAGAAGGATATTGAACTCTGTGATGTAAGGGAAAAAAGTAGAGTAGCTATGGAAACTATGAGATTCAAAGAGGAGGAAGTACTGACACTTTTGAAAAATATAAAGGTGGATAAGTCTCCAGGTCCTGACAGGATATTCCCTAGGACATTGAGGGAAGTTAGTGTAGAAATAGCAGGAGCTATGACAGAAATATTTCAAATGTCATTAGAAACGGGAATAGTGCCGGAGGATTGGCGTACTGCGCATGTTGTTCCATTGTTTAAAAAGGGTTCAAAGAAAAAAACCTAGCAATTATAGACCTATTAGTTTGACGTCAGTGGTGGGCAAATTAATGGAAAGGATACTTAGAGATAATATATATAAGCATCTGGATAAACAGGGTCTGATCAGGAACAGTCAACATGGATTTGTGCCGGGAAGGTCATGTTTGACAAACCTTCTTGAATTTTTTGAAGCGGTAACTAGGGAAATTGATGAGGGTAAAGCAGTGGGATGTTGTCTATATGGATTTCAGTAAGGCCTGTGACAAGGTTCCCCATGGAAGGTTGTTCAGAAGGTTCAATCTTTGGGTGTTAATGGTGGAGTAGCAAGATGGATTCAACAGTGGCTGAATGGGAGATGTCAGAGAGTAATGGTGGATGGCTGTTTGTCAGGTTGGAAGCCGGTGACCAGTGGGGTGCCTCAGGGATCTGTGTTGGGTCCACTGTTGTTTGTCATGTACATCAATGATCTGGATGATGGGGTGGAAAATTGGATAAGTAAGTATGCAGATGATACTAAGATAGGTGGTATTGTGGATAATGAAGTAGATTCTCAAAGTCTACAGAGAGATTTGGGCCATTTGGAAAAGTGGGCTGAAAGATGGCAGATGGAGTTTAATGCTGATAAGTGTGAAGTGCTACATCTTGGCAGGACAAATCAAAATAGGACGTACATGGTAAATGGTAGGGAATTGAGGAATGCTGTGGAACAGAGGGATCTAGGAATAACTGTGCATAGTTCCCTGAAGGTGGAATCGCATGTAGATAGGGTGGGTAAAGAAAGCCTTTGGTGTGCTGGCCTTTATAAATCAGAGCATTGAATATAGGAGTAGGGAAGTAATGTTAAAATTGTACAAGGCATTGGTAAGACCAATTCTGGAGTATGGTGTACAATTTTGGTCGCCTAGTTATAGGAAGGATGTCAACAAAATAGAGAGAGTACAGAGGAGATTTACTAGAATGTTGCCAGGGTTCCAGCAACTATGTTACAGAGAAAGGTTGAACAAGTTAGGTCTTTATTCTTTGGAGCGCAGAAGGTTAAGGGGGGACTTGATTGAGGTCTTTAAAATGATGAAAGGGATAGACAGAGTTGACGTGGATAAGCTTTTCCCATTGAGGGTAGGGAAGATTCAAACAAGAGGGCATGACATGAGAATTAAGGGACAGAAATTTAGGGGTAACGTGAGGGGAACTTCTTTACTCAGAGGGTGGTGGCTGTGTGGAATGAGCTTCCAGCAGAGGTGGTGGAGGCAGGATCGATTTTAACATTTAAAAGTAAAGTGGATAGGTATATGGACGTGAAGGGAATGGAGGGGTATGGTCTGAGTGCAGGTAGATGGACTAGGGGAAAACAAATGGTCGGCACGGACTGGAAGGGCAGAGAGGGCCTGTCTCCGTGCTGTAATTGTTATATGGTTATCTCTGGAGAAAATGGATATGCAACGTTTCAGATTGGAACATCTCTGAAGAAGGGTCCCGACCCAAAACGTTGCCTATCCATGTTCTCTACAGGTGCTCCCCAACCTGCTGAGTTACTCCAAAACTTTGCATCTTTCTTTGGTATAAGCAGGCATCAGCAGTTCCCTATTAATATATCTTCACATTCCTTTGTAATATGATGCATTTTGATGCTTTTTACAAATCGCATGTTATGGAAAGAAATAAACAATCTTCAAGGTTGTACTTTACGGGTTAGGTATGAGCATTGTAATTATTAACTCTTAAATTTATTACCTATGGCATAGGCAGGAGATCAAATTTGCCTCAGTCTGTTCATTTCAGAATTGTATGTCTATCACTGTGGGCATCCAACCTTATATCGGATCCAACCTACAATAATAAAGGGATGCTGCTGTCCTTTAGACTTTAGAAATACAGTGCGGAAACAGGCCCTTCGGCCCACCGAGGCCATGCCGACCAGCGATCACCCCGTACACTAGCACTATCCTCACATTGGGAACCATTTACAATTACAGAAGCCAATTAACCTATAAACTGTATGTCTTTGGCATGTGCGAGGAAACCAGAGAAACCCCCGCGGTCACAGGGAGAGCGTAAAAACTCCGTACAGACGGCACCCATAGTCAGGATCTCTGCCACCGTAAGGCAGCCCCCAACCACTGTGCCACTGTGCTGTCCTCTTGGCTACTTTGAGAAGAGGCAGGAGAGGCATTTAAAGAGTTTGTTGTGAATGCAAAGGTGAGAGGATTTCAGATGTCTTAAAAAGCACTGTCCCTTTAATCGTTACATTTAATACATCTCTTGCATATGACATTCATTAAAATTCCAGTGACGCATAACAACGTGATGTCATGTTTTAATTCTTCAATTGGAATGGAATATTTATTGTTAGTTTGAGGGGAAAAAATGTACCAAGGTAACGATCACACTGAAACCAAATCAGCCCTCTGGGTTACCATAAATGCTAACGTTTGTTTTTATATTCCATGAGCTCCAAAATATATTTATAGGTGATGTGGGAACATGATTGTATTTTCATGAAAGCCCTACCTTTCATTGTATCTTTTGCTTCTGCCCTGACATGTTGTGTTTTTTGAATTTGAACATAGACTGTGGGGTGGATGGATTCGTTTTGGTCATTTCACCAGTTTTGAATGGAAAATAGTTCAATTGATCGATCAAATCTCCAAAGGCAAATGCTAGTTTAGTGTACAAAGATATTCTCACCCTTCATCTAAACCCCTGGCATCTTACTTATCACTATTACCTAGTGGGGGTGAAGTATAGAACTTGAGCAAAATGTTTGAGGAATGGGAAGGAATATTTATTTGATGTTGCAAGTCCTTTAGACAAACAAAGTTTCAGGTAGATACAAAGTGATGGAGTAACTCAGCGGGGAGCATCTCTGGAAAGAAGGAATGGGTGATGTTTCGGGTCTGAGGAAGGGTCTCAACCCAAAACGCCGCCCATTCCTTCTCCCCAGAGATGCTGCCTGACCCGTTGAGTTACTCCAGCATTTAGTGTCTATTAGCACTGATATCTTGTTTTTTAACTTTATCAAAATAGATTTCTAGTTTGTAACAGATACAACATTGCATCTGGCCAGTCATGAGAAGTTGTGGTGTCTCTTCCAAGCCATGGATCTGTAAATCTGTGATGCAACCAACCACCCCAATTGATTTAGCCTGCCTTTGAAGGGAAGGTACTCTGCTGTTTGTTGTGAAGTGCAGTCTCCCACACTCTCTCATCCCCAATCATTTCAACAACACTTGCACATATTTAGCAGTTGTCGTTTGTTCAGTCAAGTTCCTTGGCTTTGGATTGTGTTAATGGGGAGACTGACTTTGTCAATATCGGCACATATCAAGCTATCAGAGAAATTGGCGTCAAATCTAGGACATTCCAGACAAAAGGACCCTCCCCTACCCAATATCCTCAATGCCAATTCTATCCTTTTATGTAGTCCACTCTCGTTTGCCAGAGTGCCTCAGTACCACAGTCTGAAACCCCTCCCCAAATCCTTACCTCATTTTGAACTGGATCATTGTTTTATACTGTGGTTTACAGGTCCTGTGTCAGCGCACCAACTGGTTAGTATCAGAGGGACTGATTAGTTTAGTTTAGTTTAGTTTAGAGATACAGTTAGGAAACAGGCGCTTCAACCCACCGAGTCCGCACCAATCAGTGATTTCCGCATACTATCCTACACACACTAGGGACGATTTACAATTTTACCGAGCCAATTAGCCTAGGAACTTGCATGTGTTTGGGAAGAATCCGGAACTCCCGGGGAAAACCCACGCTGGTCACGCGAAGAACGTACAATCTAAGTACAGACAGCACCCGTGGTCAGGATCGAAGCCGGGCCTCTGGCCCTGTAAGGCAGCAACTCTTCCGCTGTGCCAGTGTGCCAGGACCAAAACCTCTCCTGAAAGCCACTCCTCATTTTGAACTGGATCATTCTTTTTTACTGTAGTTGACAGTTCCTGTGTCAGTGCGCCGACTGGTTAGTATCATTGCCTTGAAAGTCTTGTGACTTGACGCAAACAAGGGCTAAGGCTACACTGCGGAACAGATGCGGGCTTGGTGCAATGACTGTTCTTGTGTGTGAATGTAGTTGTGCACATATGCAGGACGATTTGTGGACTTTTTGCACAGTTGCACATGTTAACCAGTGGTGTGTGAACTGAAAATTAATCTGCACTGTATCCCAACATGACTGGAGCTTCTCTAACAGCTGTTCCTAATGGGACCCACTGCTGAAATAACTTCCAAAATTCAGAGTGTCAGATTTCAACTTTAAGCTCCATGTGTTCATTTAATTTCTTAGACTTCAGTCCCGTTCTGAGGAAGTGCTGCACTGCTGACATTCTGCCCAGTATGCTGACGAAGATCATTGTTCCAGTGGTTTAAGTAAATATGAAATACGGTGGCATTATTTAAATGCCACCAGCGTGTTCCTCCCGGTATCCTGGACAACATTCTTCTCCCTCTTGTAAAAGTAAATGACCTGATTGTTCGAACCTCACTCTGCCTAAAATGGATGCTCCTTGTACTTCTGAATCAACTGTGGTTGCAGTTCCAGGGAACTTTGTCAATAGAATTACATTTAATTCATCTCCTCTCTTTTTTTTCGCCTTCCATCACAGTGAGGAATGTGGAGGAGTCACTGTGGTGGATGTTTATGTTATAACGTATTTTGTGTGTTCTGTTGCTTTTTATTTGTGTGACTGACTTGGCAAATGAAATTCCTCGTATGTTGCAAAAAATACTTGGCTAATAAAGTATTATTACTGTATTGTATTGATTTTAAAGCACAATGGATATAAAGAATGAATGTACTGAATATATTGCATTTAATGCATTTCCTTTACATACAATTTATATGCTATATATTTTATATATTAGTCTGAAAACTGCAATGTTCAGGAACTGTTTCTTCCCAACAACCATCAGACTATTGAACACCACGAACTCCAACTAAACTCTGAACTACGAACCGCCTGGATTCTATTTGGGACTTTGGCTTTTGTTTTTTTTTGTATGATATATATTGTTTTCATTTATTGAACTTCTTCTTTTGTTTGTTCATTACATTATCTATTGAGTATTGTGTATACAAATCTTCTGTGCTGCTCCAAGTAAGAATTTCATTGTTCCATTTCGGGATATATGAGAATATATATGGTGACACAGCTGTAACGTTGCTGCCTTACAGCGCCAAAGACCTGGTCTCCATCCTGACTACGGGTGTTGTCTGTACAGAGTTTGCACATTCTCCCTGTGACCGCGTAGGTTTTCCCAGCGTGCTGCAGTTTCCTACCACACACCAAAGACGTTCAGGTTTGTGGTTTAATGGGCTTTGGTAAAAATTGTAAATTGTCCCTAGAGTGTGGGATAGTGTTAGTGTATGGGGATCGCAGGTCGACTCAGCTCAATGGGCCAAAGGGCCTGGTTCTGCTCTGTATCTCTAAACTAAACTAAACTAAACATAAAACATTCTTAACTCTTGACTCTTCTTGATATATTTTTTATGAGTAAACTATATATTTGAAATTTAACAAAGTAAAATGAAATGAGAGCTATATAACAGTCCGCAGAGCTATATAACTACAACGTATCTGTTGGTGAATAAGTTATGTTGCCTTGGATGCACCGTGAACAACAATTTATCAGTTGGCGAGGAGTTAAATGCACACATTGGAAAGTTTTCTCCAAGTCTCAGTGATCTCGCCAAATCTGCAATCAAATCTAAGCTGCTTAAGTATAACCTGGCGGCACAGGCAAAACATTTGCCAGAATGATTCCGAAACGATTGTTAACAACTTTCAGAGAGAAATCAGTATGGATTCAGACCAGGAGATTAAAAGGAGATGTGTTGTTCTCTTCAGGCTAAGTGCCGAACACCTTTACGAAAGAACTGCAGATGCTGGAACAATCGGTAGACAAAAATGCTGGAGAAACTCAGCGGGTGAGGCAGCATCTATGGAGAGAAGGAATAGGCGACGTTTCGGGTTGAGACCCTAAGTGCAGAACACTGCAGCTTTTGTGGACCTGATGAAAGTCTTTGACAAACTTCTATGTTGGATGTCCTTGCAAAATTCTCGACGGTCCACAAAATTACCAGCGTGACGTGGACCTTTCATGGAAACATGCACGTCACGCTCATCTGCAGCATCAAATGGTGAAACATCCGTTGTTAAAGGAAGATTAGGATGAGGATCAAACCATGAGAAAGGAAATAGAAATATGTAGGAAGGAACTGCAGATACTGGTTTAAACCAAAGACAGACACAAAAAGCTGGAATAATTCAACGGGTCAGACAGCATCTCAGGAGAAAAGGATGCTGTCTGACCCGCTGAGTTACTCCAGCTTCTTGTGTCTACCTAAGGATATAGAAAGGTGAATACCACAGAGAGTGGTGAATACCTGTAATGCACTGCAGGAAACAAACTCCACACAAGCAGAGAACAAACTCATTATCAAGCACCATTATGGTAGCAAATGGATGGGCAACGTTTTCATTTGAGATGCAGTGTCAGGATTGATGCATCGTGAGAAGCAGGTGGATTATCTAAATATTGAAGGCTAAGGGCCTGTCCTACTTGGCCATCATTTGCGTGCCATTTGCGCGGCCTGGTGGCGTGTGGGTAGCGCGGGATGGGCTCATGGAGTGGCGTGGAGGAGTATCGCGCAGCACGCCAGGATTTCATGCTGTACGAAATCTTCGCGCACCACCGGCCTGTCACGTAAATGACGGACAATTGGGACACCCTGGCGCGGCTCACCTCCAACAGCAGCAGAAGCTGGCAAATGATCGCCGAGCTCGGCCTGGGGCTCACGGCCGTTGTGGATCCGGATCCGCCCCCACTCCTACTCCCAGAGTGGGGCCAAGACAATTGGAGATAGACACAAAATGCTGGAGTAACTCAGCGGGACCGGCAGCATCTCTGGAGAGAAGCAATGGGTGACGTTTCGGGTCGAGACCCTTCTTTCAGACTGAAGAAGAGTCTCGACCCGAAACATCATCCATTCCTTCTCTCCAGAGATGTTGCCGGTCCCGCAGAGGTACTCCTGCATTTTGTGTCTATCTTCAAATGACGTCACGCGCTCCAGACGGCTGTGAGGATGGATGATGACGCGTGTGACCGTCGCTCGTCAGTCACTACCAGCCTGTCGCATAAACGACTGCCAAGTGCGACAGGCCCTTAAGGGCCAATTGCTGGAAGATGGGACTAATACAGATGGGTGCTCATTGATCAGATGGACATGGTGGACCAAACGGCCTGTTTCATAGCCATAGAACTCCATGGCTCAAACAGTGAGGCAGTCCATTCTTAGTTCAAATAGATACAAATGTATTCAGGTTAAATAGAAGCAGATTTGTTCAACTGATCTCAGTTTAGTTTATCGTCACGTTTACCGAGGTACAGTGAAAGGTTTCACCTTGAGGATGGAGAAAGTGGCTCATCTTTTTCATCATGTGCTTCATAAACATTCTTTGCAATGGTCCAAAGCATGGCCACTTTAATGCATATTAAAAGATAAAATAAAACATTTCCACCAGTACATGGTGGGGTACATGCTGGTGCATCGGTAGAGTCGCTGCCTTACAGCGCCAAAAACCTGGGTTCGATCCTGACTATCGGTGCTGTCCTTAGGGAGTTTGTACAGTCTCTCCATGACAACGTGGGTTTTCTATGGCTTCTCCTTTGGTTTCCTCCCAATCTCCAACGCCATACAGGTTTGTAGGTTAATTAGCTTCGGAAAGTTTTTAAATTGGCCCTAGTTTGTGCGGGTTAGCGCACGGGGTGATCGCTGGACGGCACGGACTTTGTGGGCCGAAGGGCCTGGTTCCATGCTAGGGACCCCCCACCCTGCAATGAAACTGCCGTGCTTCTTTAATTCTGATGTTATTAGTTGGCTGCCGTGATAAAGATTGAAATCAGGAGCAGTCTGTGTGCAGGATCCAAGCGCGGCCCTGATTCCATCAGTCTGTGGTGTGGCGTTCTTCAGAACGACCCTCAAGCAAGGCATTGAGTTGAAGCATGGCCTTCATTAACAGAAAACTGAGTAACTTACATTGAGTCAGAATAATAGCAAAGGAATTGGTTCAAAACTGCATTCTGACGCAGTGTATTTTATCGCCGTCCTGGTGACATTTATTGTGTCGAGTGAAGAGTGATAAAGGGTGAAGAGGAGATGAAGGAGAGTTTAACAATGGATTGTGAGCATGGGATATCCAGGGAGTCCACCCCCTCCTTGTCTGACCTCTCTGCGTAGAGTCCAATTTATTTTTCATATACTTTGAAGTACATGTAGCTGTTGATGAAATGAGCTGAATCACAAATCCACACACCATGACCACTCTTAAATACATCAACTATTTAATTTGAATTTCGTTTTGGAATGCTCCCCAGAAGGTTTTAAGGCTCATTGCTTTTCAAGGCCAGATTTAGAAGCTCGCCAGCTCCTCCCAGTCGCCCGTGCTCCCCTCCATCAGTGCAAGGATCAAGGGCCAGGGTTTATTCAACCAGTCCCTTCATCCTGATCAATGCCTGCCCTCTCTCTGTGCCTGTATGTACCTGGTATGGGAGCCGAGGGTCAGTCTTGTTGGCCACCAACATCCCAACCTCCAACTGTGTGGTCCAGATGGTAGCTTGCACCTCCCGACACAGAGCCAGAAGCCCTATTTAGTTTAGTTTCGAAATACAGCGGGGAAACAGGCCCTTCGGCCCACCGAGTCCAGGCCTACCAGTGATCCCCGTACACTCGCACTAACCTACACACTAGGGACAATTTGCAATTTTTACCAAAGCCAATTAACCTACTAACCTGTACATCGTTGGAGTGTGGGAGGAAACCGGAGCTCGCAGAGAAAATCCACGTGGTCACGGCGAGAACGTACAAACTCTGTACAGACAGCACCCATTGTCAGGATTGAACCCGGGTCTTTGGCGCTCTACTGCTGTGCCACCGTGCCACGTGTCTTGAAATGCCAGCGATTTCTCCGACATCCACCAAAGCCTCGCCCCCAGCTTTGCTGTCAAAAAATGATGTGAATTTCAATACATATCTGTCATTTTAAGACATTGTACAACTATTGACAATTAAAAGTGAAATAGACAATTAAAAATGAATTAAAATTATAACAGGATGCTTAGGTGAACAGCTTTGCAGTGTTCAGTCAATCCATATTGTCAATGTCGACCTTCACTTGGCTAAAAGGACCTCCTTGTGACTGATTAATAAATAAAAACAGAAAATGCTTGAAACACACAGCAAGGTGGCACGGTAGAGCTTACAGCGCCAGAGATCCATGTTCGATCCTGACTATGGGTGCTGTCTGTACGGAGTTTGTACGTACTCCCCTTGGTCTAAGTGGGTTTTCTTTGAGATTTTCAGTTTCCTCCCATACTCCAAAGATGTACAAGTTTGTAGGTTAATTGGCTTGATATAAATGAAAAAGTGTCCCTAGGGCATGTAGGGTAGTGTAAATGTGCGGGGGGTGCTAGTCGGTACGGGCACGGTGGCCCGAAGGGCCTGGTTCCGCACTGTTTCTCTAAACTAAACTAAAACTAAGGTTAGACACCATCCGTGGAAAGAGAAACAGAGTTAACATGTTTATTTCCGAGTTCCAGCATCTGCAGTCATTTGATTTTTCTCCTCAAGATCCATTTTCCTAATTCCAAACTTGTACCCTAGTTCCCTTAACTTTGCTGGCAAGTGGAATATGCATTCTAGGTTATAAGACAACAGATAATACCAGGACATTGGGAAGAATTGGATTGATTATCTGAGACCTTGCCCTTCCTTGTGGCGTTGACAGGTGACACTCTGCTCGTGTGAATGGGCAGTGTAAGGAAACTAAAATTATGAATGACTTGTAATCTATAGTAAAGTAAGTCTTGTCCTTAAACAGGGTAGAAATGTAACCGGTCACAGACACTTGGAAAAGAGTTGCAAAGTGTAGGGCCAAGTTGAGGTCAAGCACTTCACCCTTGGCAGAAATAACACAAGCAATAAACCAATTGTTCAATTAACTTGTAATTTAACAGCGCGCGAGTAGGGAGAATTCTGTTCCTAAAAGCATTCCTCTCCCTTGTTTGCCCGCAGAGCAGGAGCCCAAACTCACTTAGAGCAACAGCTTTACCTGTGACCATGGGGGAGCATGAAAACGGCCTCATGTTCATGTTCTGTGATCAACACTTGGTCTTACCTGATAAAACCTATTAATTTGCCATGGGCATGATTGAAAAGGCTGTGTGGAGTTTGCATGTTCTCCCTGTGGCTGCATGGGATTCCTCCGGGTGCTCCGGTTTCTTCCCACATCCCAATGACGTGCAGGTTTCTTAGTCCACTGCCCACTGTGAATTATCCCTAGTGTGTGGGGGAGGGGATGAAAAGGTGGGATCATGTAGAATTTGTGTGAACTGGAGGTTGATGGTCAGTGTTGGCAGCATCACTCCATACTCCAGTAGCAATTCGCACATGTCACAATAAAAGCACCATTGAATCAGTGAACCATTGGAATGGTACAATACACATGGGCAGGCCAGTAATCACTGCACAACCAAGATTTAATTAACTCTGTTTTCCCATTTAAGAATTCTGAATCATAATGGCTTTGAAAAGTCAAATTCTGCAAAAATATATACTTGTTTCATGAGATCTTGAAAAATGTCCTGTCCCATATCCCAAATACTCTTGTCTGCATAATATTTCCACTGGAACTTTTCTGCTGATAATTCACTTATTTAATAATTAAAACCTTTCGAACGACGAGTCTGCCAGACTTCCACAGGCACAAATCCAGGGATATGGAAGGAATATTGCAGTCAGATCTGTGCCAAGTTTCAAAAGTAAATCATTGGAGTTGTATCAGTGAAGCTGAAGCGTGGACGGCGGGCTCCATTATTCTTCTGAAAGGACAGACCTGGGGTATTTTCAATCCCCTGCCGGTAATTAGTTGTGCTTTACAGGTTCTGCTGTTAACAATGCAGCAGAGTTTTTCCGTAATCCCCTAATTACTACAGACACAAATCCCAGGGTGGGCATATAGGCAGATCAGAACTCAAGCAACATACTATCTCATCTCCTATCCCAGAGCATAGATATCACATCACTTCACATGCATACACCAAATGCACGAACACACACGCACATGTGCGCGCACACACACACACACACACACGCACGCACACACACACACACACACTCGTGCACACACACACAGAGTTGCTGCACTTAGCTGCCAATTTGTCCCACATTTAGCTGTCTTTTTCTCTATGTACTTAGTGCAAATGATGTGCCGAGTGAGTTTTGATTAATAGTTTTCCTGAAATGTTTAAAATACACACAGAGAGTGCCTGCGTCCATATTTTACACTCTGTGGTCTCTGTGTAATCGAACTTAATGAAGAATGAAACTCAGTGGGGCTGCTGCCTCATTTACCCGCGTTATTGACATTCCAACATCTTCTGTTTTGCAGAAAAGGTGCTTCATTTAGAATCACCATGGTGACCATGTTGGACTGGAGCTCCCCTTTTCTCCCTGTGAACCAGTTACAACATAGCACAGATATTTTATCTCCTTTATTTTAATATGTCTATCTCCATATGTGTACTGTGTTTACAAAGTCCAGATTATTTTCAGGCAGTGTTTTTACAGCTGATTTTAAAGTCTTGTGGTCTGGAAGTCCATGAAACGCTGTACACCCATCCAAGGTCTTTGCCATTCAAAGGCCAGCCTAACTGTGACCCTGCTTGGTCGCCACTGTTAAACTGTTATGTCAGAATGGGGATGGTTGTTTGCATTAGAACGTTTAAAAAATGAAAACAGTACTTGAGGACAAGACTTGCTTTGCTACGGATTGCAGATATGTGAGATGATCTTCGCAGGAAAACCAAGACTACTGCGTAAACAGACTTAAAACCATGTCAAGCTTCTAATGACTGTGACTCACCCAGGATTAAGACGTGCAATATAAGCATACATCTGTCGGAAGAGTGAATGTTTTTTTCTGTCCAGTGCTCTCTTTCCATTTTGTCACTGGCCTTGGCACAAAGTGCACATTCCTCCCTCTGAGTCAGAAAGTTGTGGGTTCAAGCCTGCTCCTGAGACCAACAGATAGTTGGACTCAGCGCAGTGCTTTTTTAACTGAGGAGGGAACCGCACCGATGAAAACCTCATTTGTAGGCTGAGTCACTTCACTGAAGCTTATACACTGGTCAGCAGAACCGGTCTGAGGAAGGGTCCTGTCACAGGGAGAACATACAAACTCCACACAGACCGAACCGGTCAATATGTAATCTTCAACTAACTTTATTAAAATCAATTGTTTTGTGGATCAACAGGTAGTGAAGCTGCCTCATAGGTCCAACAACCCCTAGTTTGATCCTGACCTCTGGTTCCTGTCTGTGTGGAGTTTGTAAATTCTCCCCGTAACTGCTTGGATTTTCCACTGTCTCCCACACATTTATGCCATCAGCCTCTGTAAATCACCCCTCGTGTTTAGGTGAGTTATAGGAGAACTGAAAGGGAGTTGATGGGGACGTGAGAGAGAATAGATGATAGGGAAATAAGTGGGGGGATGAGAGTGCTCTGAGAGTTGGCATAGATTCAGTGGGCTGAATGGCCTTCCTATATTTGCGAGGGAATATTGATCTCATTTTTGTGGGGGTTTGTTATGTGGCAACTTGCTATTTATTATTGTGCCACTGCGTGTTACAATACTTTATTACCTCTGCACCAATTTTGGAGGTTCTTTGGCCCAGGGATGTGCTAGATTTCTTCCTGGTTTTGAGACGGAAGGAATTTTCAACTATAAGAGTCATACAGTATGGAAACAGGCCCTTCGGCCCAACTTTCCCATGATGACCAAGATGCCCATCAACACGAGACCCCCTGCCTGCATTTGACCCATATCCGTCTAAAGCTGTCCTATCCATGTACCTGTTCAAATGTCTTTTAAATGTTGTTACAGTAACTGCCTCAAATGCCTCCTCTGGCAGCTTGTTCCATATACACACCATCATGCAATATTACAGGAGACTTCAGTTTGACAGGCTGCATCCCTGGAGTGAAGGAATGGGTGATGTTTCGGGTCGAGCCCCTTCTCTCCATCACCCATTCCTTCTCTTCAGAGATGCTGCCTGTCCTGCTGAGTTACTCCAGCATTTTGTGTCCATCTTCGATTTAACCCAGCATCTGCAGTTCTTTCCGACAGACCAGTTTGAGTTTAGCTTATTTGTCACGTGTACCAAGGTGCAGTGAAAAGGTTTTATCCAGTCAGCTGAAAGACAAACATGGTTACAATTAAGCCACCCACAGTGTACAAATACATGATAAAGGGAATAAGAGCATAGTTAAAGTAAGAAATGGTGCTGTTGGAGTAGAGAGTTGAAAGAGTGGGGCGATT
Organism: Okamejei kenojei; assembly: GCA_035221665.1. Lineage (NCBI taxonomy): Eukaryota > Metazoa > Chordata > Chondrichthyes > Rajiformes > Rajidae > Okamejei > Okamejei kenojei. Next base: position 37,456,783 of record CM069149.1, read on the forward strand.
GTAATGCCTGACTACTGATCCACTTCTATGACGAGCACACAAAGAGTCTCCTGGCTTGGGCACCATCCTGGCCCAATTTTAAGACACTTGTGAGGGAAGGAATAAAAATATAATCAATGACAAAACAAGACCCTCCACCAACCGATCTTTGTTTAGCTCCATAAGGATTGGTTTTATTCACAGCCACCAGAAATCCTGCTCTGGTAGCCCAGGTGGCGAAGGGTAACATAGCTTAGCAACATTACTGATCTCAAGAGGGTCCCAACCAGAAACGTCCTCTATCCATTTCCTCCACAGATGCTGCCTGACCCGCTGAACCCCTCCAACACGTTGTGCTTTGCTTTACGACAGGTATATCGGGTGGCACAGTGGCGCAGCTGGTAGAGCTGCTGCCCCACAGCACCAGAAACCCAGGTATGATCCTAACCTCGGGTGCTGTCTGTGTGGAGTTTGCATGTTCCCCTGTGACTGAGTGGGTTTTCTGTCACACTCCAAAGAGTTAATTGGCTTTGGTAAAATTGGAAATTGTCCCTAGCGCGTAGGATAGTGCTGTGTATGGGGTGATCCTTGGGGTAGGTGCGGACCCGATGGGCCGAAGGGCCTGTTTCCACACTCTAAAAGTCAGGAGCAGAAACACCAGCTGTTTTTCCGTTCCCTTACTCAGGGACCTAGATATGATGGGCAATGATCGATCCATTAGCACAGTGGCGCAGTGGAAGAGTTGTTGCCTTACAGCACCAGAGACCCAGGTTCAATCCTAACCTTGGGTGCTGTCCGTACGGAGTTGGTACATTCTCCCTGTGACAGCAGGGGTTTTCTGCGGGTGCTCTGGTTTCCTCCCAAACTCCAAAGAGGTACAGATTTGTAGGTAAATTGGCTTTGGTAAAGATTGTAAGTTGTCCCCATTGAGTGGGATAGTGCTCATGTATGGGGATTGCTGGCCGACGTGAACCTGTGGGACCAAAGGGCCTGTTTCCGTGCTGTATCCCTAAAACTAAAACACCACAGGGACCAGGGATCGACATGTAATAACAATGAACTGCAGATGGTTTATGGCAAAGAAAGTCACAAAATGTTGGAGTAAGTCAGTGAGTCCGGCAGAATCCCTAGAGATAGGTGACCTTTCGGGTCAGAATAAAACCTGGGCATTGGTTACTTCTTCAAATGTGTGCAGCAATGAATGGTCCTTTATTCACCCACTGTCTTTGGGTTTTGCTAGTTTTCAAGTAAAAGCACAGATTGTTTGATATTCCGCCTTTATTGAGTGGTTGCGAGGAAGCAGATGAAACCCCTTTCCAAGAGCTGGTCCATGTTCTGTTTGCGGGGTCGCTCTTAAATTGGGAGGTGCAGATTAATATAAAGAGTTGGGAAACAAGAATGACGGACAAGTGTGATTTGTGGACATAAATGATGGGCTGGATATGAGCCTAGGGTCTCCGTCATCTCCTTCCTTCACCCGACCCTTTTCTGCTCTCTCCTTGCTGTGCCATGGAGTCGTTTTTAAATGTCGACTTTACGGAATATTTCTAGATGAAACACAAGTCAAGTAGCAAACTTTTTTTGTTTCTCGCGAAGCTGCCTGGAAGAACTTAGCGGGTCGAGCAGCGGGGGGGTTGCTGAAGTTGACACCCTGCATTAGGACCGACGTGTCTTCGTCTTATGGGGTTTTTTTTTCTCCGGGAAGGTAGTTCCAGAAGTGGAGCTAGCATTTTTTTTTTCGAGAGGTTGTTTTAGATGGAATACGGCGCTGTTCGGGATTGCAGCCACGACTGATGCTGGCAAGAGAGAGAGAGAGAGAGAGGCTCAGCCAAAAGTGTGAGACTCCAGTTGCAACTTAACTCTCAGTCACTCACTTACTCCCTTCCAGCAGCCCACAGTCTGCCAATGACTCTGACCGTAGTTAGGCGGCACCGGACAACTTTCTGAACTTGATCTACAGGACGGAGTGAGAACGAGGGAGAGAGGGCAAGGGGACGAGATGGGGTACGAGCTGGATCGCTTCAACGGGGAGGTGGACCCCGAGTTGAAATGCAACCTGTGCAACAAGGTGCTGGAGGACCCGCTGACCACGCCGTGCGGACACGTCTTCTGCGCCGGCTGCGTGTTGCCCTGGGTGGTGCAACAGGGCATGTGCCCGGTGAAGTGCCAGAGGATGTCCAGCAAGGAGCTGAACCACGTCCTGGCGCTCAGGAACCTCATCTCCAAGCTGGACATCAAGTGCGACTACCGGGCGCGGGGCTGCGGCAAGGTGGTTCCGCTGCAGAGCCTGGCCGAGCATGTGGAGATGTGCGACTACAGCCCGGCTCGCTGCAGGAACAAGGGCTGCAAGGAGGTGCTCAACCTGAAGGACATGGACATGCACATGCGGGAGAGCTGCGAGTGCCGGCCGGTGGGCATGTGCGAGCAGGGCTGCGGGCTGGTGCTGCTGCACCGGGACCTGGCACCGGCCGGCGGCCGCCACTGCTGCGTGCAGGCGCTGCGGGGACAGAGCGGCTCCCTGCAGCTGCAAGCCGCCGGCCTGGAGCACGAGCTGCGGCAGCAGGCGGCCCGGGCCGGCAAGCGGGAGCAGGCGCTGCTCGCCCGGGTCTCGGCGCTGCAGAGCGAGGTGCAGCTCACCGCCCTGCGCTACCAGAGGAAGGTCCGCCACTACATGGGGCACGGCCAGGGGGCGGCTGCCCGCTGCGGGGTGAGCACGGTCGGCACAGGGCGCTCCGGGCTCAGGGAGGGGAGAGGGTCGGAGACGTGGAGAGAAGGCGTGAGGAGCGGGAAGTGGTGGCAGGGTGAGGTGGAGTGAAGGGGGGAGGCAGGGTGGTGGTTTAGGGAGAGGTTGGGTGAGCAGATTGGGTGAAGGCGGCGTGGGGAAGGGTGGGCAAGGAAGGGGAGGGAGAGGGAGAGGGTATCTGGGCAAGACAGGGGATGGGGAGACCCCGTGTAGAAGGAGACGAGAAGGGAAGGTGGACTATGTGTGGGAGCAGTGTACCGGGGTAATACGGGAGAAGAGGATATTGACGGACCCGGGGCAACTTTGGGCGGCAGGAGACTGGGGCAACTTGGGAATGTTAGCGACAAGAGAGGGGGTTGTGTGGGTGAGGAGTTGGGGAATGGAGGAGCCTGGGGTTTTGAGCCGACGCTGGGACAGGAGAGTCGGGGCTGGGGCAGGGTGTGGGGTTCGCATTGGCAGGGTGTGGGGTTGGATTTCTGGGCTTCGGTTTGAAGGAGGTCGGGAGTGACACGAATTGGGAAGAGGGTGACGGAGGGCGGGACAAACGGCAGGAGAAGGGGAGAGGGGATGGGGTTAGGACAGTCGGGCAAAGGAGGGGAATCCCTGCCTCTCTCCCAGGTGCGTTGTGTGAATACCCTGACCATTCAGTAGAAACAAAGAACTGCAGATGGTGGTTTATACCAAAGAGAGAGACACAAAGTGCTGGAGTAACTCAGCGAGTCCGTCTGAAGAAGGGTCCCGACCCGAAACGTCACCCATTCCTTGTTTTCCAGCGATGCAGGCTGACCCACTGAGTTCCTCCAGCACTTTGCGTCTATCCCTGAACTTCAATCCCGTCCGCTGGCCGGTCCCGGCTGCGACGCTTGACGCCAGCGCAACCAGTGATCGACTTTATACAGGACGGGGGCGAACTAAGCGCAGGAATTCTAACGGTGGCGATGCAGACTCCACTGGTCGGCGACACATTGTCCATTCCCGTGTGATTTTTGCATTTGGCTCCCGTTTGTTGTTAGAATACAAGGACAGTTTCCAATATAGAAATGTGTGGAATATTTAACATCACCTCGAATCCAAAACGCAAACGGGGGGGGGGGGTATCGGCAATTATTAGAGTTCTAAAAAAAAATAGATTAACCTTTCAAGTGTCAAAGCCATCTGTTTCCACTTTTGCACTTAACTTTGGTGCTAATTGAAAGACGAAGTTGACTGGAACTCAACGGGAGAGGTTTGGCTCTAAGCAGAAGATTAAATGGAGTAGACACAAAGTGCTGAGTAACTCAGCGAACCAGGCAGCATCTCTGGAGAAAGGGGATAGGTGGCGCTTCGGGTTCAGACATTCTCCAGAGACGCTGCTTAGAAACAAACCTCTCCCAGTGAGTTCCAATCAGCTTCGTCTTTCAATTAGTGTTAGTATAAATGTTACTCGAGCATTTAGTGTCCATATTCGGTGTGGCCGGCATCTGCAGTTCCTTCCTACAGGCTAAATCAATTGACTGGTCCGTCGGCTGCTCGGTTGGGTTTGGCTGCCAATTCCAGCTCTCTCAGGCAGGACTCCCCAAGTCTTTTAATGCCTCAGAAACCGGGTCTCCTTGAGTGTTGCTGGTATTCTAAATACAGCTGTTCACGGGGACCCCTGCTGTGACTGAAATGAGGGATTACAAGCAAACCCTTCAGCAGCCTATTGTGTGGTTGCTGGGTCTCGCATTCACTGCCCAGGGCTACTGCGATGATGCTATTGTTTGTATATGTGCTTATACATTTATAAAAAGTGGTTGTGAGGTTTTCCAATTCGTTTGGAGGCCAAATGACAGGCATGCAACTCTTGCCAGTGAAAAAGATGGGGAATGAATGAGTTCTGCAGTAAGATTGAGATGGAACACATAATTTGAGGGGCAGAACGTGATGGTCTTTATTTTTGATGGGTGTGTCGGAATAAGTGGGTACAATGTGAGAAACAGCATATTTTGAGAGGAGGAGAAAGGGAGTTTTTTCAGCATATAGTGATTTAAATCTGTAAAAGCATGAAAGCGGGTACCACCAGATTCAAGAACGGCCTCTTCCCCGCTGTTATTACACCCTGACAGCCTTTCATGAATTCCTGATCTACCAATCTACCTATTTTCAGCCCTTGCACATTAAAAAAAAACAGCACTTTGTTTCCTTTTGCACTATCTGACATGTTCATGTGTGATGCAATGAGCCTGGATCGCATGTAAATTTCACTGTACTGTGGCACATCTGACAGTAATATACCAATCCCACCTTGCTGCTTAAGGAGGGATTGGAGGAAGGTACAACATTTTAGAAGTATCCAGGTGATCACATGATAGGCAAAACATTGAAGGCTGTGGTTTGAACACTGGTAAATGTCACCTCTGCAGATAAGTCCGTCACTCAAAATGAACATGGTTGGCTGAAGGACCTGTTTCTGCATTGCACAAGTCTACGTGCAGAGCATTTATTGCTGGCTCATGACTCGGATTGAAGGTGATTAAATGAGAAGGTGATAGTGGCTGCTGAGGGAATAAATGATGAATGTGACAATGTTGATGGGAGCTTATGCTCCTACCATGCCCGAAACACTTGTTTTAACCTGCAGTTTTCAACACAACCATAGTCTGAAGATAGGCTCCGACCCAAACTCTCATCCATTTCTTTTCTCCCGAGATGCTGCCTGACCCATTGAGTTGGTCCAGCACTTTGTGCCTTTCGTCTGTGTCAACCAGAATCTGCAGTTTATTCATGCATGGTTTAGTAGGGCTGGGTGGGATAGATGGAATCATTGGAGTCATTATGTCATGGAGCTATAAACACACAGACAGTCCCTTCGGCCCAAAACCTCCTTGACAACCAAGTTCGTAAACAAGCTCGTCCAACTTGCCTGCGCTTGGACCAAATCCCTCTCTACCTTTTCTATTCACGGTACCTGTCAACATTTCTTATCAATCTCATAATTTAACCCACCTCACCCACTTCATCCACCAGCTCCATGTTTACACTGCCCTCTTTGTAGGAAAAGTTTGCCCCTCACAATTTTAAACTGTGCCCGCTATTAAATCTGCTTACCTGGGGGGATTGACTGTGGCTGTTCAGCTTATCTCTGCCCCTCATGACTTTGCATACCTCTCTCGGGTCACCTCTCAGGCTTCGGGGCAAAAATACTTAATTCATTGTCTTTTATTCCCCTGAGCACTCCATCACAAACAAAATGTTTTTGACTTTTGACTTTAGAGATACAGCGCAGGAACAGGCCCTTCGGCCCACCGAGTCCACACCGGCCAGCGATGTCCCCGTACACCAGCACTACCCTACACACTAGGGGCAATTTCCATTTTACTAAAGCCAATTATCTAACTAATCTGTATGTCTTTGGAATGTGGAAGGAAACCGGCCCACCCGGAAACCTATACGGTCTCAGGGAGAACGTACTAACTCTGTACAGAAAACAGCCATGATCAGGATCGAACCTGGGTCTCTGGCGCTAAAAGGCAGCAACTCCTCTGCTGTGCAACTGTGCCGCCATAGCCTGTGTGATTTTGCTCTAGCCTGGATGCTTGGAAGTTGTTTATGAATGTATGGCAGTGGTCTTTACTGGCTGTGCTCTTCTAATTTCTTGCACTGTCAATAAGAATATGACCCAACTGATGTTTTCCAAAAGGTCATACTATTTGGAAGGGCAGTTGGCAATTAGTTTCATGTCTGTTCTTAATTTCAGGCCTTGGCTTCGAAATGGAGTAAAAACAGTAAAACTCAACCTAAATTCGCATCATTTAAGAAAAAGCGATTTTGATTCAGATTAGTTTGTCATATACACCAGGGTGCAATGAAAGTCTTTGTCCGATGGAACCCCTAGAGTAAACAGCACACGTGCCAAAAAAGAAAACAACAAATGCAAAATGGCAGAATGATGCAAAGATAGTAGTGAAATCTAAAGTAGTCATTCTCTTTTAATGCATGATGTAAATAGAACCAAACAGAAAGTGTGGGCCAAAGGACCTGTTCCTGTGCTGTACTGTTCGATGTTCTATGTTTAAATTCGATGTGACTGATGATACGTCCCTCTCCATTTTGGGTTCCTAAACTGACCCAAATGAAAAGATCTATGTAATGGCGTTATGGGTGATCCAATGCATTGAAGGGTTCATCTTGCTCGCTTGAGCTGAAAGAATGGATCTGTATAGATTTTTGTCATCTGACTCTTTAGACATATTGTGTAAGCAGCTGCTGCCCTGTTAGTCATCAATGGAAGGCATGGTTTGGATTTGGGGACATTGCTTTCCCACAGAGAGTGCAAGTTCAGCCTCTTGGTTTCTGGAAACCTTGGGAGTATTTCACCAATGGAGAGAGATGTGGAGCAAATAAGATAGTGCACAGAGCATCGAAGCAAAGACATGGACAGCAATCAATGATACCGATGGAATGCAATCTTTTCCGAAAGGATCCAGAAAACAAAATGTGTCGGAAGGAACTGCAAATGCTGGTTTATACTGAGAATAGACACAAAATACTGATGTAACTCAGCGGGTCAAGCATCATCTCTGAAGAAAAGGAATAGTTGACATTTCTGGTTGAATCCTTCAAACTGAAAGATAGAGGGGAGGGGGGGGGGGGGAGGAGAAAACTAGAGGCATGATTGAATGCCGAAGTAGACCTGATGGGCCGAATGGCCTAATTCTGCTCCTATAACGTCTGAACTTATGGAGTTATGAACTTGCTGAAACCTAAAAAAGAAACATAATTTAAAAAAAACTAAACACCATATCACTCAAATAAATTCATACAATTAATATATATCTTCAGATCAGTATTGGACAACTCCATTGCCTTCATTGAATAGACTCCAAAGTAACACTTTGCTTTGCTTACTGGACTCTTAAGGAATGCAAATATTGGGGTGTAGCTGTAGAATTTTAGGTAAACAGGAAGTCAAGTTCACATTAACACATGCAAAATCCAAACCAAGGAATCTTTTCTGCAATCCAAGGGTAAAGATCAGTTGTTGATTTAATATTTCATCTAATAGATGTTATCTCTGCATCTTTGAGAGTGGAGGATATTTAGGATTGTACTGGAATGTCCGTCTGACAATGTAAGCTCACAGGTCGTGGGATAAGCTTTAGAAATGAGTAATGGTTTATGGCCCTTTTTTTGGACATGAGGACAGAACTCAATCGCCTTTTCATTGGTATTACTACGGATAGAATAGTTAGTCGGGTAGAATACGACCCTCAGTTGTATTTAGAGATGCTGAATATATTTAATTTCTCTGGTTATTGAATGCTAACTGATTTCATTCTTTTTATGGTAACAGGGTGGAGAAACCAAACCATTAACTGTAGTTTTGCACAGAGAAAAAGACACTCTTGGATTTAACATTATTGGCGGAAGGCCAAGTCCGGTGAGTGCAGAGGTTTCAATGATTTTGTATGGAACTTTATTTATGTTGCAATTGCTGGCATTTGTAAGTTTCTTTATCACCAGACTGCTCTGAGAAGCTCCACAAAAAATGCTGGAGAAACTCAGCGGGTGCAGCAGCATCTATGGAGCGAAGGAAATGGGCAACATTTCGGCCCGAAACGTTGCCTATTTCCTTCGCTCCATAGATGTTGCTGCACCCGCTGAGTTTCTCCAGCATTTTTTGTGTACCTTTGATTTTCCAGCATCTGCAGTTCCTTCTTAGATGCTCGGAGAAGCTCCCTGGCAACGTGTATGTTGAAAATGGTTCCTGTTAGTGCTGGTGTTTTGTCCAGCAGCTGTTAACAGAGATGTTGCACATTTGGCTCAACAAATGTTCCCTGACCAGGCCTCCAAGAAATGTTAACATGCCTGGAATCTGATATTTCAACTGAAACCTGGTATGACTATCTCCATCGCACAGACCATTCTCCCTACAGAAGCTTCATTACAGAGGTCTGTAGGGCAGAATGGATAATTTAGCCCGGATAGGCAACGATACTGGTTATTCCCCACTGGCATCTCCTCTGACTCACTCCACCAGAGCCTATCAACACATCTTCCTGTTTCATCTTCCCTCCTGCACAAATGCAGCTTCCCCTTAAAGACATTCATATCATTAACCCACCATTCCGTGCAGTAACAGATTATCTGGGTTGTGTTTCTAAGGTGGCGGAGTGGTAGAGTTGCTGGTTTACAGCACCTGAGGACCAGATTCGGTCCTGACGACAGGTGCTGTCTGTCTTGTACGTTTTCCCTCTGCCCGTTTTCTCCGGGTACTCCAGTTTCGTCCCACATTCCAAAGACCTGTAGGTTAATTGGCTTTGGTGAAATTGTAAATTCTCCCTAGTACGTAGAATAGTGTACTGGGGGATCAGTGGTCTGTGCAACTTCGGTGGGCAAAAAGCCTGTTTCTGCAACGTATCTCTAAAGTCTGAAGAATTCTGTGAATGATTATGTACACCATTCCTAGTTTTTGACTCTCCCATAACATTTCTCTGCATCTCGTCTCGTACCAAATGCTGTAATGTTTAAAGGCCTCTCTGAGATTATTACCTTTGGTTTCTCTTCTAAAGAGCCTCAGCCCATTCAGTCATCTTGATTCTATTCTCTGCGTTCTTTTGCAAAGGGACATATTTGGCACCACCAACGCATTAATACTAGACAGATGCAGCAGAGCAGCACGGAAATGCTACTTGTTAAAATTACCGTGGTAATTATTTTCAGTTAAACCTGTTGTAGCTAGCTACCAAAAAGTGCAACAGCAACCTCCAACATTGCCTGTAATCACTTCATTACACAAACTGATTCAAAGTCAGAAAGATTACATGGTAGCTATCCTGCCCGTTCAGGAGAACTATCTTACTATCCATGTACCATTGATGGCTTTGTACCTGTATGTGTGCCAATAATTTAAGGCTTTTCACAAAAGCATTTGTATATGTGTGATTCCCAAACTTCCTGTTCTCCGGCGATCCTATCTTAATGCTCCAATATTAAGATTTGGGATGGATTGTGGTTACATTGGCTAGACCACTTGAGTCAGCCGTGCAAGGCCCAGTGTAGAGAGAGATTTCAAAGCAGCACAAGTGGTATCTTTCAGATGAAATATGAAAGTATCAACACTCGAGTGATATTAGAGATCACAGCACAGTTCTCATCTGCATCGTGAATGAGACGTGCAAGTCTCTCTCTAAATCTTGTTTGTACCTTTTCTGGTGCAATGGCCAAGGTGGTGGAACTACTGCCTTGTAGCTCCATCCTGACCAACAGTGCTGGACGTGTGGAGTTTGCACTCTCTGCCTGTGACAGTGTGGGTGCTCTGGTTTCTGCGCACATCTGCGGGTTGGTAGCTTCATTGCCTCGTGTAAATTACTCCTTGTATGTAGTTGACAAGTAGAATGTGGGGGGATTAAAATGGATGGTGTGGAAACGCTGGAAAATGCAGCACAGCACAGACCCCTTGGGTCGAAGGACCTGTTAGCATGCAATATGATTATTTAACTTCAAATTTAGATCTTTGCTATTATATAAGTCAGAAAAAGTACACCGTACTCCCGAAGAAGGGTCTCGACCCGAAACGTCACCCACTCCTTTTACCAGTCCCACTGAATTACTCCAGGATTTTGTGTTAATCTTCGGTGTAAACCAATATTTGCAGTTCATTCCTACACAAGTACACCGTATACTCGACACATGCTAATAAAGATCTAACATAAGTTGAACATAACTTCAGGTTTCTAATTCTTTTGTTTCAGAGATGAACTCCATTGCCTGGTCTGTTTTTTTTTTATGGAGCTGTTAGCTTCTAGCACTATTTTTAATTAATCTACATTCTTTGATCCCTTTACTGCCCCACCCCATTAAAACCTCTACTTCCCAAATAGCCCGTGGCCTCCTTTTTTCTTCACACTAAAGACTCGTGTTTATCCATATTGAAATTTACTTGCCAAGTCGATTATGCGTGTTCATTAACACCTTGTATTTTGACACAATTTGGTGCTTCCCAATTTGTGCTTCTGATTCTTGCTCCATACATTAACATAAAACTATGGTGGTCTCGGCGCTAGTCCTTGTGGAACACAAATCCCACACCTATCAGTGTGAGCAAATATGTTTAATCGCATTGCATCTACTTAAACATCTTCTGCTGCTTGTCACCAGACACTGCATGCACCAAACCTTGTTCAATCAGGGCACAAACCAATTGCCTGTACCACAGGCTTTAAGGCAAAGTGCCACTTGAACTGCATTAAGTCCACGGGCTATTTTGGGCAGTTCAAGCTGCTGCTTGCTTGCACTTTGTTAAAGTACGATTACTTGTCACCCTTCCCACTCCCATGTCCTCTAGAATTCCAGCCATAATCGCCAGTCCGGCTAGCTGGCTTGCTAAGCTCCACGCTGCTATTCAGTTAGAAAATTAACGTGATAATTAAGGCGAGAGTTTGGTCTCGACCCGTTTAATTCGCCTGCCTACAGACACCTTCTTCCCATCTGTTCTCCAGCCACATTGCCTGGTAAAGCCATTCGAAGTTTATTCTTCACTCTGGTTGCAGAGCGAGAGAGCTATCGCAAAACAAATTGTTTTCCTTTGTAAGTTTAGGTTAGTTTAGAGCAACAGTGCGGAAACAGGCCCTTTGGCCCCCCGAATCTGCACGGGCAACCCACACGTGTTCAGTTCCCCAGTTCTCAAAGTCAAAGTCAAAAGTGTTTATTGTCATGTGTCCCTGACAGGACAATGAAAGTCTTTCTTTGCATAGCACAACAGAACATAGTTGGCATTAACTGCAGTTATATACTTAAATACACATTAATTAATTAATTAATTAATTAATAACGTGCAAATAACAGATGGAGGGGTATTAATGTTCAGAGTTTTGTCCGAGCCAGGTTTAATAGCCTGATGGCTGTGGGGAAGTAGCTATTCCTGAACCGGGTCGTTGCAGTTCTCAGGCTCCTGTACCTTCTACCCGAAGGTAGCAGGGAGATGAGTGTGTGGCCAGGGTGGTGTGGGTCCTTGATGATGCTGCCAGCCTTTTTGAGGCAGCGACTGTGGTAGATCCCCTCGATGGATGGAAGGTCAGAGCCGATGATGGACTGGGCAGTGTTTACTACTTTTTGTAGGCTGAAGAGACACTGTTTCCACAGAAAGGATGCCTTTACCAGAGCCCCAGTCTGCCCACTGAGCTGTGCGCAGTGTAATTATTATGTGGCCTCCAGCAGAAATGGTTTCATTTCATTTCAACTCGCAGAAACCAAAAATAATCTGAGAAGGGGACAGTCAGCAGTCATAACGTATGGAAGTGTCTGTCTGTGAGCTGATTATCTACAGACAAGAAACGTGCAGTGATTCTCCTGTCGAGTTAGCACTGGAAAGGAAGGCAGCTGCTAAAATGCATGAATGCACCCTAGTAATTCCTGAAATGCTTTGTTTATTTCAGCTGTTTGATCCAACATATTCTGAGATTTGCTCTGCGTCCTCTGTCAGGAATAGGAAGGGTGCGCAGTGGTAGAGTTGCCGCCTTCCCGTGCCAGAGACCCTGGTTCGATCCTGACCTCAGGTGCTGCGCTGCACGTAGCAGATTAAACTGTTCAATGAACTTGTTGTAACTTTGTTGGGTGCCAGAAACGTGGTGATCCTTGTATACTGCCTTGGTGAGGTCTGCTGTATGATTATTCCGGGTTGTATGCAAAACAAAGCATTTCGCTGTACCTAGGTACATGTGACAATAATTGAACGATTGCCTGTACGGAATTTGTACACTCTCCCTGCGACTGCGTGGGGTTTTCTCCGGGTGCTCCGGTAACACCCACATTACAAACTTAAAGCATACATTAGGGGTTCAGGTTTGGCTGGCAAACAGGAAGCAAAGAGTAGGAGTAAACGGGTCCTTTTCACAATGGCAGGCAGTGTGGGGTATTGTCCCCAGCTATTCCCAGCGGATGTAAGCTGGGGGGCAGTGTTCGCCCTGCAAGGTGAATAGGCTGGGTGAGTGGGCAAATGTTTGGCAGGCAGTTATCCACTTTGAGGAAAGCAGACTATTATTTAAATGGTGAGCGAGACCTGGGTGTCATGGTACACCAGTCATTGAAAGTAGGCATGCAGGTGCAGCAGGCAGTGAAAAAAGCGAATGGTATGTTAGCTTTCATAGCAAAAGGATTTGAGTACAGGAGCAGGAGGTGTCAGGGTCTTGGTGAGACCACACCTGGAGTATTGCATACAGTTTTGGTCTCCAAATCTGTTATTGCCATAGCAGGAGAAGGTTCAACAGACTGATTCCTGGGATGTCAGGACTGTCTTATGGAAGAAAGACTCTCGGTTTTATACTCTCTGGAAAAATAGAAACTTACAAAATTCTTAAGGGGTTGGATAGATGCAGGAAGAATGATGTTGGGGATCAGGACAAGGGGTAACCTTGGAAGCTTTTTTCATGGTGAGTCTCTGGAACTCTATAGTACCAACTATATTTTTAGTTGGATGTGGGCCCTTGTGGCTAGCTATGGGAATGTATGATCAGCCATGATCAGAATGGCGGTGCAGAAGGGCTGAATGGCCTACTCTGCAGTTTCTATGTTTCTATTCCAAAGAAGGTTGAGCCCCCCGTGTGTCGGATGAGAATCATAACACGGTGTGGGCCAAAAGTTAGTTTGAATTAACCTTGTGCTGGTAGGATAGAACAATCCTGAAGTAACTCAATGGGAGTCAGGCAGCATCTCTGGAGAGAGGGAATGGGTGACGTTTCAGGTCGAGACCCTCCTTCAGCCAAAGCTGAATTTCTCCATTCCATGTTGTTAAAGAAGGAACTGCAGATGCGGGAGAATCGAGGGTACACAAAAGGCTGGAGATACTCAGCGGGTGCAGCAGCATCTAAGGAGCGAAGGAGATGGGCGATGTTTCGGGTCGAGACCCTTCTTCTTCAGAAGAAGTTTTCTTCAGTCTGTAGGTCTCGACCCGAAGCGTCGCCTATCTCCTTCGCTCCTTAGATGCTGCTGCACCCGCTGAGTTTCTCCATTCCATAATATTTTTTGCTACTTCCTACTTTTGTTGGAAATGGAGCACAGTAAGACATTGGTGATTTTTTTTCTAAGTTTGATACCACTGATCTACCCTTTTCCACTCTTTCCTGGACTTTAATATTGTCCTTCTTTGGCTATTTTTCTAACTCTCTTTAACTCATACGATTAGTGCAGTAACAATAGCTTGTTCCATGTCCCTTTAATTTTATCTGTGCAGCTATAGACCTCAGAGATACAGTGAGGAAACAGGCCCTTTGGCCCACCGCATCCGTGCAGGCCAGCGATCACCTCGTACACCAGCACTATCCTACATACTAGGGACGATTTACAATTTTACCAAAGCCAATTAACCTACCAACCTGTACGTCTTTGGAGTGTGGGAGGAAACCGGAGCACCCGGAGAAAACCCACAAATAAGGCAAGAGAATGGGGTTAGGAAGGAGAGATAGATCCGCCATGATTGAATGGCAGAGTAGACTTGATGGGCCGAATGGCCTAATTCTACTACTATCACTTATGATCTTATGATCACGGGGAGAATGTACAGACAGCATCCATAGTCAGGATCGAACCCGGGTTTCTGGCGCTGTAAGGCAGCAACTCTAGCGCTGCGCCACCGTGCTGCTCTCAAGTTCTTGCCTGTTCAAACACTCTTAGACACTGGCATCCTTGTTATTGTTAGACAATAGGTGCAGGAGTAGGCCATTCGGCCCTTCGAGCCAGCTCCGCCATTCACAGTGATCATGGCTGATCATCCACAATCAGTACCCCGTTCCTGCCTTCTCCCCATATCCCTTGACTCCGCTATCTTTAAGAGCTTGTTGTTTTGCTCTGGATCAGTGTCTTCTTGAAAGTTAGAGTCAGGCTGACTGCACTTGAATTTTTCTGACAACAATAAGTGAAATAAAGTTTCCTTTCCTCTGGGTTATATCTGAAACTGAGGTGAAAGGCACTGAAGTCTCCGGAATTCACGACAACTTCTGAAGTGAGCGGAATTCCCATTGGAGTTCCGATAATGAGCGTTCGCATTAATCATAAAGTAGTATTGGTAGTATTTATAATCCACGCGTGCCTACAGCAGCTGATTTCTCCTGGGAACGTTTCGGAATTGCAGTGTTTAAATTATTTTTAATTTCAAATATCAACTTTATTCAGTGTTAAAAAAGTATATAAAACAAAAACATTCTTCAAAAACACTTCATACATTATCTGTACATTCAAAAGTGTTATACTCAGTAGTCTTCACATCTATCCTATCCACCTAAAAGATGGAGCAGAGGTAGAGAGCCTTACAGTGCCAGAGACCCAGGTGCGATCCTGACTATGGGTGCTTGTCTGTACAGAGTTTGTACGTTCTCCCTGTGACCTGTATGGGTTTTCTCCGGGAGCTCCTGCTTCCTCCCACACTCCAAAGATGTACAGGTTTGTAGGTTAATTGGCTTGGTATAAATTAAATTGTTCCCAGTGTGCGTGCGATAGTGTTACTGTGCGGCGATCGCTGGTCGGTGCGGACTCGATGGGCCGAAGGTCCTGTTTCCACACTGTATCTCTAAATTAAACTAAACTATCTTTTCGTGACTCCCTGGGGTGATATTCCTACCCTTGTTTGAGGGGTGTCCCCACCGGACTCTGCCCCTCAATGTCCAGCAGTGGAAGAACCCTAGATGGTGGGTCCTTCGCATTGGCTCGACTAAGCTTCAGTGCGCCCCTCAGCACACACTCCTGAAGTCTGGAATAGGCAGCGTTTGAGATACTGCGGGCAAAACATATTTCATTAAATTGGGTTGAAAATCCTGAGCAGCTTTCTGCTTAGAAGGGCAATGGGTATTCCCACCTGAGATGTGAATGTGCTTTTACCCAGTCTGGGATGTGAGCCACTGTAGACAAGCATTGTTGCTCAGAGCCATCCCCCTCACCTGTCACTTGTGATGAAAAGTAACTGCAGACAAAACGTGTAGGAAGGAACTGCAGATGCTGATTAAAATCAAAGATAGACACAAAATGCTGGAGTAACTCAGCGGGGACAGGCAGCATCTCTGGAGAGAAGGAATGGGTGACGTTTCGGGTCGAGACCCTACTTCAGACTCGTAGTCGAAACGTCGCCCATTCCTTTTATCCAAAGGAATTGCAGGTGCTGGTTTATACCAAAGGTAGGCACAAAATGTTGGAGTAACTCAGCGGGTCAGGCAGCATCTCTGGAGAATATGGATAAGTGACGTATGCAGTAGGGTCCCCACCCAAAATGTCACACTCCGCTGAGTTGCTCCAGCACTTTGTGTCCAATTCTCAGTTGCCAGACTTCGTTATGCCCCACCTCTTTTCTAGCTTCTCCCCCCAACCCTCCTCTCCTCTACTGCAATCAGTCAGAAGAAGGGTCCGGAACAGAAACGTCACCTATCCATGCCCTCTGGAGATGCGACCTGAGTTACTCCAGCACTTTGTGTTCCTAGCATTGGTGCTTGGTATGTGTTACATTTAAAAGTGAAGGTTGTGTTAATTCATGTTTCTTCCTCCTGCTTTGTCAGCTACTGAATGTTTGCTGTTTAAGCAGGATTTGAGCAGAATTCCAGTGATGGTAAGAGTACTACTTAAGCATTCTTTACTGGTTTAACATTCATGTCCTGGAGCCAAAGTCCGATCAAATCTAGGTCAACACTTTCATCCAAAAACAACATGACCTCTGTATTGAAGATGGATTAAAAATGCGGAGTAACTCAGCGGGTCCGCCAGCATCCCTGGAATAAAGGAACAGGTGACGTTTCGGGTAGGAAACCATCATCAGACTGTCTGAAACATCACCTGTTCCTTTTCTCCCGAGAC
Organism: Okamejei kenojei; assembly: GCA_035221665.1. Lineage (NCBI taxonomy): Eukaryota > Metazoa > Chordata > Chondrichthyes > Rajiformes > Rajidae > Okamejei > Okamejei kenojei. The sequence goes on from CM069149.1 coordinate 37,473,296, forward strand.
GCTGCCTGACTTGTTGAGTTACTCCAGCATTTCATGTCTACCTTCGGTATAAACGAGCATCTGCAGTTCCTTCCTGCATTTGACCTCGGTAATAGATGGGATCATAAACTGAGATCCAGTTATCCCATTGGGCAGATGCGAAAATCCAGGATGAAAAGCCATTCGGCCCCTTGAGTCTGTCTCGATTTTCAGTGCGTTCATGGGCAAATGTTGTCCCCATATTCTGACCATTTTCCCTGTATTATGTTGTATCTTTGATTAAATATAATCTTTCAAGATTAGATTTAAAATTAACAATTGATGGAGCATCGACGGGCATTTGAAGTGAAGCAAATTTCACGTTTCTGCTGGTGTGTAGTGGTACTTCCTAATCTCACTCCCAGCATGTTCATTGGATGTTTACAGGAGAAACGAGAGATAGATTTAGCTCTTAGGGCTAAAGGAATCAAGGTATATGGGGGAAAAGGTAGGAACGGGGTACTGATTTTAGATGATCAGCCATTAATATATTGAATGGCGGTGCTAGGCTCGAAGGGCTGAATGGCCTTCTCCTGCACCTATTTTTCTATATTTATTTTTCAGTGTTTCTATGTCTCCCACATTGAATTCAACTGTAATCATCAATGCCAGTGGCGTGTTGATAATTTGCTGCTCCGTTCCACGGTATTTCAATTATCTGTGTAAATAGACCACTTATGCATATGAAGCTCTACTACAAGACTATTATATTAGCATGTAAAAAGCACTAGTAATGTGGAAAGTGCATGACAACACGTTTTGCTTTGTGGGGAAAAGAATTGGCCAATTCTGACCATTCGTTCAATGAACTGGAGACCCGAGTTCGATCCTGACCTCGGTGCTGTTTGCGCGGAATTTGCAGTTTCTCTCGGTGACGGCGTGGGTTTCTTCTGGGTGCTCCGGTTTCCTCCCACATCCCAAAGATGTGCGGGTTTGTAGGTTAGTCGGCCTCTGTAAATTGCCCCTAGTGCGTCGGGCGTGGATGCTACAGCGGGATAACATAGGACTAGTGAGAGCAGGATAGATGGCAGGCGTGGAGTTGGTGGCCCAAAGGGCCTGTTTCCATGTTGTATCTCTGAATTAAACCAAACTACGGTATGAATGCGATTTCATACAGCCATCCTCCTTGCTTATGATGCAGACTATTTTTCAGGCTTTAGTCTCCTTGCTTCACTTGTTTATATCTGTGGTGAACACTTGCAGCTCCAATACATATCATTGCTGATTTCCATTATTCGTACCCTACATACAGATCTGAGTACTTGCCGAGAGTCTGTATCCTGATACTGAGCTAATTTCCCAGACAAGTAAGGAACTACGGGTACGCAAAAGGTTGGAGAAACGTTGCCTATCTCCTTCGCTCCTTAGATGCTGCTGCCCCCCCCCCCCCTGAGTTTCTCCAGCCTTTTGTGTTCCCTCGATTTTCCAGCATCTGCAGTTCCTTCTCTAACAAGTAAGAAACTGCCTTTGGTTCCAAAGGTTCAACTTCAGTTTCTTGAGTCATAGTAATACAGTCTGGAAACGGGTCCAACTTGCGCAAACCAACATACCCCATCAACACTAATCCCACCTGCCTGCGTTTGGCCCATATCCCACTAAACCTTTCCTATCCATGTATCTGTTTAAATGTTTCTTAAAAGTTGTGATAGTACCTGCCTCAACCACCTCCTCTAGCAGCTCATTCCATACACTCACCCTGTGTGTACCCATCAAGTTCCTATCAAGTCTGAAGAAGGGTTTCGGCCTGAAACGTTGCTATTTCCTTCACTCCATAGATGAGTTTCTCCAGCATTTTTGTCTAAGTTCCTATTAAATATTTTCCTTGTCACCTTAAACTTATGTCCTCTGGTTCTCGATTCCCCAAACTTGGGCAAAAGTGGTGTTTACCCGATCTATTCTTCTCTTGATCTTGTACACCTCTATAAGGTCACCCCTCATCCTCTTGTGCTCAAAGGAATAAAGTCCCAGCCTGCTCAACGTCTCCCGATGGGTCAGGAACCCGAGTCCTGGCAACATCCACGTAAATCTTCTCTGCACCCTTTCCAGCTTGACACCATCTTTGCTACAACATGGTGACCAGAGCGGAACACTGTACTCTAAACGTGGCCTCATCAACGTCTTGTGCTAACTGCAACATGACCTCCCAACATCTATACTCAATACTGACGGATTCTCTGACGTACAGGTAATTGCCCTAAATGGGAACATGCAGTGCTTATTCCCTGGGGCAAGCCTGTATTTTTGCCTTTCATGTGTTGTTGGAGGCTGTTGAGAATGCTATGGCTGGACTGCTGCGTAATGATGGCTTCAGGGTCCCCGCTGACGAAAGCGTGGAGGCAGAGCTTTTATTCCGCGGCAGTTTAGCACGTTGGCAACTGCAGAGGCTTGCATTAGACATTAGAGATACAGCAAGCTAACATGCCCTTTGACCTACCTAAGTCTGTGCCGAGAAAAGATACTGGCAATATCCTAAACACCAGGAACAATTTACAGTTTTCACCAAAGCCAATTAGCCTTCAAATCTGCACGTCTCTGGATTGTGGGAGGAAGCCGGAGCACCTGGAGAAAACGCACGCAGTCACAGGGAGAACGTACCAACTCCGTATACACAGCACCCGTAGTCAGGATCGAACCCAGGTCTCTGGCGCTGTATGACAGCAACTCTACCGCTGCGCTTTGTAGAACAGCTGCAACAAATTTGCTCCTGAATTGCTGAGCACCTCGAAGCATTTTACCACCATTAAAGTGCTCTTGGGCTGAGGTCTGTGCTGCACTCTAGGGAGCTGTGCATGGTAGGATCTCACCAGCGAGTGCACGGATAATGATGGACAGTCAGATATTCAAGTCACCTGTCCATGCCAAACACCAAAGACACTAACCCCACTTTAATCTCCGCACATTTACCCCACCCCTCCACATTCTGCCACTCACCCAGAGTGCGTGCCTGCCACTTGGTACAACTTACAGCGGCCAATTAACTTGCCAATTGCACAGCCTTGGACAGAGGAAGGAAGCTGGAGCACCCAAAGAAAACCCTGTCGCCATTGGGATAATGTGCCTGTTTCCTTGCTGTGTCTCTAATGTCTAATGCAGACAGGGCTGTGATTCAGGATTGAAGCAGGGTCACTGGAAATGTGAGGCAGCGGTTCTACCAGTGACACCATTGTGCCACTCACGACTATAGGTCAAAGGTACTTCATTAGCTGTTAAGTTTATAAGTTCGAGGAGTAGAATTAGGCCATTTGGCCCATCAAATCTATTCCACCATTCGATCATGGCTGATCTATCTTTCCCTCTCAACCCCACTCTCCTGCCTTCTCCCCATAACCCCTGACACCCATACTAATCAAGAATCTGTCAATCTCCGCCTTAAAAATATCCATTGCTTTGGCCTGCACACCTGTCTGTGGCAACGAATTCCACAGATTCACCACCTCTGAGCAAAGAAATTCAGCCTCATCTCTTTTCTAAAGATACGTCCTTTTATTCTGAGGCTGTGCCCTCTTGTCCTATACTCTCCCACTATTGGAAACATCTGCGCCGGATGCACTCTAGCCAGGCTTGAGAACACTGAAGTTGCAAAAGGTGCCCTACAAATGCCCCCACTGTGCTGATTTCAGTGAGAGTCGCCGGACGCTCATCTGGATACTGGGGCAGGAGAGTTTCAGTTTAATGTCCCGGCTGAAAGATAAAGCAGCAGCAGTGTATCTGTAGTGACTCTATATGTATCTACAGTGTGTCTGTAGTTTGGCTGGAAAGGCATTGAATTCATTTCAGAAGCTTGCCTATTAACCGCAGCTTGAAGTGGATTAGTCCTTGTCCTGTTGATGCCTGCGATTTGAGAATTTGTGCATGAGTTGCCGTTAAATAATATTGTTGGAAATCTGTTTAATTACTGGAGGGGGGGGGGGGGGAGGGAACGAAAGAAAGAGCAATGTTGGCCAGAAGTAATGATTAATTTGATCAAATCACTTCATGTTGTGCCTCATTCTTCTGACAAGGATTAAGACCGTAGTTTAAGATCTCACATAATGTACTGATACTAACTGATATCAGTCAGCTGTGACTAAGTGGCAGTGCACTAGCACCAGAATGGGGTTACAGGTTTACACCCTTTATGTAGGCGGCACAGTGGTCTTGCTAGCAGAGCTTCACCTTCACAGCTCCAGCTTAACAGTAACCTGCGTCGCTCTCTGTGTGGAGTTTGCATGTTCTCTCTCTGACTGCATAGATTTCCTCCGTGTGCTTCACTTTCCAATCATTGCATAAAAAAGGCCCGTGTTTCGGCCAACTATATGCGTGGCAGTTGCAGTTAACTGGCCACTGTAAAGTGCCCCTTGTGTGTATATGAGTGGTAGAATCTTGGGGAGTTAAGTATTGGGGAGTATAAAAAACCAGGATTTATGTACCATGAGCGTACACAGTGGCTGATGATTGGTGTGGACTTGGCCTGGGCGCAGGGCAGGTTGCCCGGCTGAAGAAAGTTTGTTCAAACCATGGTCTTTCATATTGTCCACGCAACGTGGCTGGCCTCGTACTGACAAAGAACCGTTGGCCTTGTACTGACAAAGAAAGCAATTACAGAGCCACCCCTTCCTTTCTCACTCCAGTGAGAAGGTTATCATAGAATGCAGCAGCATATAGATCAGCTACAGAAATGGGTGGAGAAATGGCAGTTGCTGTTTAATCCGATCAAGTGCGAGGTGGTGCACTTTGGGAGATCAAATGTAAGGGCAAAATACACAATTATTGGCATGACCCTTAACTCTTGATGAAATCTTGTTTATCCTGTGGGGGGAGGAGGGATTAGATGTAAGAAGTGGGATGTAAGAATCTTGTATATCCGTGGGGGTGGTGGGGGGGGGGGGGGGAGGAGGGGGGGGGAAGGGGGGGATTAGATGTAAGAAATGGGATGTTTTTGTAAACGTTACATCAATTTGGAAACATACAAATTGTCTCAAATAATGACCTCATCCCAAAAGTATTTTTCTGTGTTTTCATCATCTGGATTGAACTGAGTATTGGCTTTGGAGGCAATAGAATCTGGGTTTACTTTACTTGAAAGCAAAATAGAAGGATGGGGACTCGTAGCAAGAGCCACACAAGTCAATGTTTTGTACAGTTTTTGTTTTGGATCTATTTTTTATTCTGAAGGAAGTTTATTTTTGAACTTAAAAAAAGGATCGACCGGGTTTGATCTTGACTACGGGTGCTGTCTGTACGGAATTTGTACGTTCTCCCCGGGACCTGCGTGGGGTTTCTCCGAGATCTTCGGTTTCCTCCCACACTCCAACGACGTATAGTTTGTAGGTTAATTGACTTGGTTTAAATTGTAAAACATGTCCCTAGTGTGTGTAGGGTAGTGTTAATGTGCGGAGACCGCTGGTCAGTGCGGACTCGGTGGGCCAAAGGGCCTGTTTCCATGCTGTCTCTAAACTAAACTCTGGGGAGAAAACGGTCTTCAGTCCTTCTGTTGCTGCTGGGCATTTAGGGGCAGGGTCCGGTGGGGACACCCCTCAAATAAGGGAAGGGATATCACCCATGGGGGCCACATGGGGGGAAAAGGAGTTTTATGTGACATCAGGTGCTAACACTTTAGAGTGTAAAGACATTAAAATGTAAGGTGTTTTTGTCTGGGTTTTTTTAGTTTATCATTTTTATTCTGAATAAAATTTATTTCTGAAATTAAAAAACGTCACTGACATTAATTTATAGTGCCAATGAGTGATTTGTCAAGGTTTTAATTTTTAACATGGTTTTTCAGTTTGGTGGAACTCAATTGACTGGCTGAATGATTGACTGGAAGAGGAGGTCCTGGCTCAATACTTCTACTGAGACAACAGGGAGTGTTAGAGATGCAGCACATGGCCTCTTAGACTAATGGATGCTCTTTTCTGTCTGCCACCCTATTTTTAGTTGCCATCAGTGAGCTATTTTAAACAACTATTTTGACATTCTGATCTGTCACGGAGTGTGCAGGTGTGTTTCTGGAGAAACATTCCAGTTTGGGAGCAGCCAGCAGAGGCATTGAGGAACTGCGAGTTAAAAATAATTACTTGCATGGTTTTCCTTCTTTGCCTCAAATACACATCGCAATTAATGCCACGAGGGTGAATCAACATAACGTTTGATAGATTTTCCCAAATCGCAACAAATTCTGGAAAAAAAAAATAACTGGAGTACTTTTAACGCTGTTTTATTGAAGTTAATAACTTGTGTGCATTCCTGGGTTTTGTTATCACCTTTGTTTATTCACCAGCAACAGGGTGGCACAGCGGTAGAGTTGCTGCCTTACAGCGTCAGAGACCCGGGTTCGATCCTGACTACGGGTGCTGTCTGTGTGGAATTTGCACATTCTCCCCGTGACCGTGTGGGTTTTCTCCGGTTGCTCCGGGTTCGTTCCATATTCCAAAGACATGCCGGTTTGTAGGTTAATTGGCTTCAGTAAATTGTCCCTAGAGTGAAGAGTAGAACTGGGTGTACGGGGTGATTATTGGTCGGCGCAGACTCGGTGGGTCAAAGGGCTTGTTTCCACGCTGTATCTCTAAACTAAACTAAGTATGGTGGCCCCAAATGTCCCAACACTATATACACCAGTGAAGTTCTGATGAGATGTAAGAATCTCAGCAGTCAATTTACATACGTTAAAATCTCACAAAGAATAATGTGACCTGATTTATTGAACATGCTGGTTAAAGAATAACCAGGGAGTTTAGAGGAGCTTCTTGCTTTACCTCCAACATTGACTTGGGCCTCTGTCAGCCCTCTAAGTTTAAAGGATAGACTTGGGTCCCAATAGAGTTAACTTTTCATATCCTTGGAGTAGGATTTGAACCCACAGCCTTCTGGCACTGAGGCAGCAGAGCACCCTTACTGACCGTGGTTCTGTTGAAAGTAACTACATCAATATATTTTGGATTTTAGAGACCCAGATTAATCTTGTGGTGCATTTATTAATATTGCTGGTTACATTTTATAAACACTAAATTTTTAGCCTCCTCCCTCTTGTCCCAATTCTGACCCCACATCCCAGCCCTGTGTGTGACCAACTCCACCAGAGATGTTTAGAGCTACAACGTGGAAGCAGGCCCTTCGGACCACCAGGACCATGCGGTACACTAGTTCTATCCTGCAGGTAGAAATACAGATGTCCAGTCCCTGAAGCCTGGAGTCTAAGCAAGGAGTTTAAGCAACCTTAAATTTCACCCATCCATGTCCTCCAGAAATGCTGCCTTACCCGCTGAGTTACTCCAGCTCCAGTTACTTTATTTTTCTAAACTTGCATCTAAGTTCCCTGTGTCTCCATGTTCTGTTCCCTTGGTATTTTTCCCCTTCTGACTCGCCCCTTGCTTTGCTTTGTAGAGCAGCGAGGACGATTCTTCGAGCGAAGTCATTTATGTTTCCAAAGTCACGGAGAATGGACCCGCGAACAGGCCGGATGGACTCCACGTTCACGACAGGATCATCGAGGTAAGGGAGATGTGGCTAATTGTACTGATGTCGGCAATTCGACCAACTTGTCTGAACCCATTCCACACTTCCTTGTAAGGAAGCCGTGCTCACTTTGAGCTTAATGCAAAAAACATTTCATCTTCTACTTATGTGAAGCGTTGGCAATTTTCGGGAAAGAAAATCCCTTCAATGCTTTGTAGACCTCCCAGAAAAAATAAACAGGCAGTGATTTGGCTGCAGGGCTTATGTCGTCTCGAGCTTGCCTGCAGGATTTGATCGGTGGAGGGTGCACAAAATGTTTATCCACGTGACAAAGAGATCAGCGGCACAATTAAGGATTCTTCCCATCCAAACTTGAAGTTGTGGCGGCGTAAGGAGATTTCACATCGCACAAAGTGACTGCTGTTGATGTTCCCTGCTGGGACTAATTTGAGGCGATTGGTTAAGGGGAGCGCACAGGAAATATATCATAAGGTAGTTAGGTCCGTTGTTTTTTTTTTCCATGGTGTTCAGTAAACAATTGCAGTGTCAGCGCACATGATATTTCAACACTTCTTAGACTGAACAAGCAATCATGATAAACCCAAGCCTTTTGTTGCACCAGATGGTTCTGTATGAAACTGAAGCTGGGAGTTTGATTGTCTGGGGAAATTTTGATGCCTAATGTGCTTGTTGGACAACAGCTTACTTTTACGATGCAATCATAGATCTTTGCTGAGGGAGACAGCGTTATCTGGATTAACCATTTCTCCTTTAGTTCCTTCAGCCAAATGTATGAAATGCCGGTCTCCTCATTTCCCCAGTACCTTGAATTCCTCAGGATGGATGATTATATCGCGTTATATACGCGGTATATTCATGGCCAATGCAAGGAGTGCACGCCGTCGTAATTTTCTATGTAATATATATTGTGTAGAAGAAGTGTCAAGAATTCCGTGACAATTCTCTTGGCGAGAATTCAAGCCAAGAGGTAAAGAGGGTCATACTAACATACGCCGTGTCTCTGACTTTGGAACAGCCAAGGGCCTGTCCCATTGTACGAGGTAATTCAAGAGTTCTCCCAAGTTTCCCCTGATTCAAACTCGGAGAATTACGGTAATAGCAGCTCGTCGGTCCTCTGGGCTCTCGTGGACATTTTTCAACAAGCTTACCACGTTTCCCGAGTACCTGCCGTTAGCGTTACGAGCCGCTAAGAGACATCCCGAGCTCCGACGTACCCGCTACGTACATTCTACGTACTTACCATGAGTTTGATTTTTTTTTTAACTTGGGAGAGCTCTTGGGTAAACTCGTATAGTGGGACAGGCCTTTTAGAGCAGAGATCAGCAAATATTGGGAAGTATTTCTAGAAGGGCAAATGTGCTCTGAACGTTTGGCGACACCAACATATTTCACTTCAGCGGAATCGTTTGCATTTTATACACTGAGCCAGCCTTTGGAAAAACCAGGCGATATGATTGAAGATTTACCCGATTAACGTTTTATTTTACTCCAGCATGTATGTAGAGTAAAGTATGTAGAGATATGGCTCTGTATCTGTTGTGTGTTATTTGTCCGCCTTTCTGAATTTGCAATGACTCGCATTTCTCAAGATTAACATATGATGAGCTTTTGACCGCACTGGGCCTGTACTCACTGGAGTTTAGAAGAATGAGGGGGGAACCTCATCGAAACTTATCGAATATTGAAAGGCCTGGGTAGAGTGGATGCGGAGAGGATATTTCCATTAGTGGGAAGAGTCTAGGACCAGAGGCCTTAGCCTCAGAATAAGAGGACATACTTTAAGAAAGATGAAGAGGGATTTCTTTAGTCAGAGGGTGGTGAATCTGTGGAATTCATTGCCACAGATGGCCGTGAAGGTAACGTCGTTGGATATTTTTAAGGCGGAAATTGACAGATTCTTGATTAGTGCAGGGGTTATATTTGGGGTGAAAGCAGGAGAATGGGGTTGGGAGGAAAAGGCAGAGCAACCGTGATTGAATGGTGGCATCAACTTGATGGGCCGAATGGCCTAATTCTGCGATAACTTATGAACTTAATGTTTGCAATGGGACCCTTGGTTATTCAGTGCTGCTAATTGAAAGATGTCCTCATAAAGCGGCTGTCCTGGGTTGCTCAGTTACTGACATGACGCATTTGTTGGGACTTTGGTTCTGAACTAGCAAATTTGTCAGACTATTGGGTATTAATACTCTTATTTATATCCAAACGCTATTATTCCATTGTTTAAAGTGTTACACAGTAGTGTGATAAGATTTCCAATGAACCCAGTGAGTTTAAAGGGAACAGAAAATTGTTCCAGACTTTGGCTCCAGCTGCAAACTTGCCTGCATCTCTGTACAAAATCATGAGAGGAGCAGATTGGGTAAACGCATGGATTCTCTTGCCCGGAGTAGGGGAATCGAGTACCAGAGGACATAGGTTTAAGGTGAGGGGGGATAGATTTAATAGGAACCTGGGGGGTAACTTTCTCACACATAAGGTGGCGGGTATATGGAACAAGCTGCCGGAAGAGGTAGTTGAGGCAGGGACTATGGCAATGTTTAGGAAACATTTAGACCGGTACATGGATAGGACAGGTTTAGAGGGATATGGACCAAACACAGGAAGGTGGGACTAGTGTAGTTGGGACGTTGGTCAGTGTGGGCAAGTTGGGCCGAAGGGCCTGTTTCCATGCTCTTGCACCTGGTATTCTGGACCCCAAACCTGTCTAAAGCTGTAGCCGTGCGCTCTGGCCATGCACTCCGTGTACTTGCACTCCGTGTACTTGCCAGCTTACATTGAGTGTCGGACATGAGAACCTGAGGATTTCTGAATTGCCGGATTATTGGAGTTGCGCTATAAACGGGTGTTGCCATGTTCTTCTACGGCTATAGCTCTTTAATTTAGTTTAGTTGGTTGTCACGTTTACCGAGGTCCAACAAAACGTTTTTTTGTTGCATGCTAATTAGTCAGCAGAAAGACTACACATGATTACAAATGAGCCGCCACAGTGTACAAAGTTATGATAAAGAGAATAACATTGAGCGCAAGATAAAGTTCAGTAAAGTCCGGTTAAAGATAGTCCGAGCGTCTTCAATGTGGTAGTAGAGGTAGCTAGGTAGCAATGAGGTAGTCAAAATAGTAGCTCAGGCCCACTCTCTAGTTGGTGAGAGAATGGTTCAGTTGCCGATAACAGCTGGGAGAAACCTGTCCCAGTGTGAAGAAGGGTCTCGATCCCAAACGTCACCTATTCCTTTTCTGCTGAGTTGCTCCAACATTTAGTGTCGATACTAAATCTGGAGGTGTGCGTTTTCACACTTCTGTACCTCTTGTCTGATGGTAGCGGGGAGAAGAGAGAGTGACCGGGGGTGAGACTCGTCCTTGATTATGCTGCTGGCCTTGCTGAGGCAGTGTGGTGCAGGTATTATATACAAGTTTCAAGTTAGTTTGAATTGAGGATGGCCTTAAAGAGAGATGACAAATGCACCCTTCCTCTCCAATTTCAGTGAGTTTGCCACATTCTTGACGCTAAAGTTAACAGGGTGCCTGTTTAGATTAGAAAGGCTGCCGCGGCCTGCCGATTGAAGTTTCTGCTGAATTCCCTTCAGTATAGGTTTCCAGCTGTTCACAGCAACTCGTTTGAAGCTTGTTGATGCTAAGCTGCAAAAGTCTGCTTGGATCTTGAGGCACGAGAGAGAGAGAGAGAGAGAGAGAGCGAGAGAAAGAACGCTAATTGGAAAAGGCTCTCTGAAATCACGGTGCACAGAAACCCCAGGCCCGAATCTCCCCGCTGCCGCGTACCAGCGAGCCTCCAAGCTGAGCGGAAACAGGACCCCGCAGTATTCCCAGGTGGACCGTCATTTGCTGCAAGTGGAAGGCTCTTGCGTTCTCCGTTCTCCCTGTGGAATTTCTCTGTTTACAGCTGTTGGCCAGCTGTGACCTACAGTGACTGCTCTGAAGGGCTTGGCTGCTGTTAGTTTAATGCACCTTTTTGGCCTTGCTCGCTCTCTGTTTACCTCGGCAGCTTACACTGTATGTCAAGTTGGCTTAGAGTTTGCAAAATATTGCGGGAATTACTCTCTTTGTTCTGCATGCTTCTTCAGGGCCGGGAAGTGCCAAGCAAGCGGCATCCTTTAGATCTATTAAAACATGCTCTCTAATTAATCCCGAGGATATAGATACCACAAGCAAAGTAACACCGAGCAATGTGTCATGCACACACACAAAGTCCATGAAATCAAAAAATTGCAGCTTCTGAAAATCTAAAACAAAAAAACAGAGAATGCTGGATATAGCAGGTCATGCTAAATCTGTAGAAAGATTTAACAGATGCTGCCTGACTAGCTGAGTTTAGGTCAGTTTGGAGTTAAAGCATGGAAACTGGCCCTTCAGCCCGCCAAGTTCAACTATCGATCACCCATTCACACTAGTTCTCTCACTAGCGGCAATTTACAGAGATTAATTGCCAATTAAGCAACAAACCTGCATGTCCGTAGAATGTGGGAGGAAACCAGAGCACCCAGAAGAAAACCAAGCAGACAAAGGGAGAACGTGCAAACTCCACACAGGCAGCACCTGAGGCCAGGTGGACCTCTGGCGTTGTGAGGCAGTGACTCTACTGCTGCATGCCTGTGCCGCCCTAGAACTTCAGGCATTCACTATTTTTATTTCCAATTTCCAGCATTCTGCAGGTTTTTTCTTTTCCTCTTTCCTATAATTCAATCTTTTTTTTTGTGGTGTTCAGTTCAGTACAGGGCATTAGACAGTCAAATTAACACTGAGTGCTCCTCTTTCGCCCATACTCTGGTGACTTTATCCAATGGAGAAAGGGCTTAAAGCCCACCTGTTGCCAAGACTGGTTAAGAACAGGCACTAGGATTGAGCTTGACGCAGGAGGTGAACAAAACAAACCCAATGGTCATGCAGTGACCCTGTTAGTTCTGCCTGTCTGCACAGATGTTTGGTCCAGGGAATTTGTCCATGGTGTTACTGTGGTGGAAAATGTTCCTGAATGAATTGGGATGGGGTTCGGGGATGGATCTCCAGACCATCATTCCACCGATGTGGCCAACTGTATGTTATGAGCAAGTTGAAACAAAAATGTGGATTGGGAGCTTGGAGCTAAATAAATATCAGCTAGAATTGATGCGTTCAACAGAGGACAAGAGTTGATTAACTAAATTCAGTATTCTACTGAGAATAAAATTAATTGGGTGTTGGTTGAGCATTGGAAATCGAATGTCCAGGGATGATGAAGATTGCAAGAAGTAGAAAGGAATATGTGCGTGTATATGTCTCCATATCTAGGAAGGAACTGCAGATGCTAGTTTAAATCGAAGATAGACACAAATAGCTGGAGTAACTCAGCGGGACAGGCAGTGTCTCCGGACAAAAGGAATGGGTGACAGTTCGGGTCAAAACCCTTCTTCAGACTGAAGAAGGGTCTAGACCTGAAACGTCACCTATTCCTTTTCTCCAGAGAAGCTGTCTGACACGCTGAGTTACTCCAGCTTTTTGTGTCTATCTTCATACCTGTTCATGCCAGTAAGAATGTAATTGTTCAGCTTTGAGACGGGTGACAATAAAACACTCTTGACCTTTGACATTCTCTTGCAGAGCAACTAAGTCTTCTGTATCGTTTTCATGATGCTATGGGCCCTTATCTCTGTCTATCTATCTGTCAGTCTTTTGTCCCCCCCCCCCCCCCGTTTCTTGTTCAACATGTCACACTTCCTTTGATGAGCGATCGTCATACTTTTAATGAGTTCAGGTTACACGTTGACAAAGTAGCGACAAATAAATCATTGGGATAAAGGGGGGAAACACCAGGGAAAGAGAGCTCGAGTCTCAGAAGGCTTCCAATGACAGAATGCAACAGACTTGAAAGGCACAAACCCCCAGTGACCAGTCTGAAGAATTAATCAGCGATTCAATGGAAAAAGGAAGCCAAACCGCCGGTTTAAAATGCATATAGAATATGTCATTTTAGATGGCTTTCTTATCTTTGTAGTTTGGTGAGAAATGGCCAAAAGTAAGGCATGTTACTTTTGATTAATCTTCTCTCAAAATGTTCCCCTTTTCGTGTTTGTTTTTCTTTAATATTTTATAACTGAAGGGCTTAGACGCTCCCAGACGTAGGAGTTGAAAGTCGATGTTTTTAGCTGAGTGCTCTCTTTCTCTTAGCCTTGTGGAGATGGCAAGGACTATGGAAAATTCCCTATAATTCATCCGGGTTTCTCACAGCTGGGTGGCTATATCACATCAGGGAATAATGCAAAGAGTTTTGGTTTCTTTCGGAGCTTTAACCTGCTGAATTCAGGCAGCGGAATGAAATTCCGTCAGGTAAAGTCTTGAATATTGTGTGCTGCCTGGTTTTACTCTGAGTGACCGCACTAATCCAACAAACTGCCGAGGAGAGAAATGTTATCAGTCTTAAGACCATGAGACATGGGAGCGGAATTACGCCATTCGGCCCATCATGTTGGCTCTGCCATTCAATCACAACTTCTATTTTTCCTCTCAACCCCATTTGTCTGCCTTGCCGTAGTCTTTGATGCCCTTACTAATCAAGAACCTATAAATCTCCACGTTAGGAATACCCAATTTCGGCCTCCACAGTCATCTATGGCAATGAATTCCACGGATTCACCGTCCTCTGCCTAAAGAAATTCTTCCTCATCTCCATTCTAAAGGTTTGCCCTCTTATGCTGAGGCGGGGGCCTCTGGCACTCGATTCTCCAACTACTGGAAATCTCCACAATCATTTAATCTTTTGAAAAACACTCAAATTGATTGAGTTTTGTTCTCAAAGAAAATGAAGTCTTGGATCAAATTGTCCACAACAAATGGGAAGCCAAATGTATTCATTGCTCTGCTTCAATTTAGTTATGAACAGTAGTATTTTCCTCCTCCCTGCACCTATTGTCTGTCCTTCATGTGGCTTGTGTAGTTCCCCAGTGTAAATCTTACTCCATCTTCCATTCACAGGCAGCTCTAAGTGAGCCATAGCCTTTGAGACCCATCCGTGTTCTTGTAACAGAAACGTGTGGTTTTAACGCTCTGGGTGTAACTGTCAGTATTACCACTCCATTGACCACTGTCCAAAACGCCTATATACTTGCACTTTTCCACATCAGCTTGTGGCTGCTTCAATCTAGCACATTCAATTACTGTCAATCCTATCAACAGGCTACGTTGAGAATGGAACTGAAGGGGGAACCTGTTAACAAGGGATTTTGAGCAGAATGGTCAGGGAGAAGGGGGAGTTTTGGTTAACGAATGCGGAGCTGGTGAGAGGACAGAAGGCAGAGTAAGATGAAAGGCAGGGATGCATCAAATTGTTATGCACCTAGACTACCCCAGTAACTTATTGTCTGAAGAAGAACCGGGGGTCTTACCTTCCAAGCACACAAGATCAGCTGCTCCCGGGCACGACAGCTGAGGGTAACTGGGCGAGGAGAGGGGTGACGGTTCACTGGACAGTCTGGGTGGAGGCTACGGCTGCAACGGGCCTTTGTGCCCAACTGCAGCCTAGACTTGGAAAATGGTGCAAAACCTGGCGACTTACATATGGACTCAGTGGGCTGTTTCTATGCATTACGTACTTAATTGGGGATTGTACTTGCATATGGCAATAATCTTACTAAACTATGTCAAAAAAGAAATTCATTGTACCTTGGTATTCTGTAGGTGATAATAAACAACCATTGAATCATTGAAGATTCACATCCTTGTAAGTATCTCCATTTTCCTGATGTAACGTGTAATGAAATCTTGAGGATAGTCCAGGTCATACTAGGTTCTTATTGTTGACATACATAAAACAGGCTACACATTTATAAGAAGTTTGCATTTCCCAAGAAGCGGATCGTTAAATAACTTTGCAACATCTACTTAACACATTGGTTCGTGCCAATCCTCACAGTCTTCAGCTAGCAGTGAGCAAGGATCCAAATTGACTTCAGTGGCAAAGAATGATGGTTGGGGGGTGGTTTCAGCCTTGCTCCTGCCCTGTTTATACAAAGCCAGATATACCTGTGTTCTTTTGTGTTTACATTCTTTTGGCTGTGAAAAATTAAAGCAGCTGAAATTAAGATGGCTCGATCTAGATCAGTTGGGAAGGTTGGCCAAGGAATGGCTAATGGAATTTATCCTCTAACAAGTGTGGGGTGTTGCGCTTTGGTAGGCCACGCCAGGCAGGGGTTGCATGGTGCATGGTAGAGCCCTGGAGAGTGTTGGGAACTGGAAGTATCGGTGCATCATTCCTTCGAAGGGATGAGTCGGATCACTTCAAGCCCAAAGCCGAGCTGCCAGGATAAACCTGAGATCTCCAGGGTATACCTGAGACCGTCCGAGCCTCCTCGCGAAGCAAAGGTCAACTGCAGGGGGAAGCCTGTGATCGCCATGCTTCCCTCTACGAAACCAGGACTGAGTTGCCGGGACAACCCCGGGATCGCCACCGCACATGCGCCCTGAGGACGAGGGACAGCGCTCCCAACCCGTCCTGGACTTTCTCACCACTGTAAATGAAGTACATCTCATGAGTTCACCACACTGTGAGGCCTGGTCACTGTCGAAGCAAGCTTCATCCCAGACGCCATACTGTCGTGGTGAAAAAGGCGGTTGGCATGCTTGCCTTCATTAGAAAGGGTAATGAGGACAAGTGTTGGGACATCATGTTGCAGTTGTACCACTCGTTGGTGAGACCACTGTTGGAGTATTGTGTGCGGTTCTGGATGCCCAGCTGCAGCAAGGATATTATAAAGTTGAAAAGGACGAAGAAACGACTCACCAGATGTTGCCTGGACTGGTGGGCTTGAGTTATAGGGAGAGGCCAATTTTTCTTTGGAGTATAGGAAGCTGAGGGGTGACCTTATTGAAATCTACAAGATCACGAGGTGTATGGATAAAGTGAACGCTCAGAATCTTTTTCCCAGGCTAGAGGTTTCTAACACTGGAGGATATAGCCCTAAGGAGAAAGGAAGGGGAGATTTAAGAGCGATCTTGGGCAACTTGTTCACTCAGATGGTATTCCGAATCTGGAATGAGCTGCCCGGAGTATGTTATTTAAATGGATGAATTGCCATGTTTAAAAGATATTTGGACAGTGATATAGATTGGAACCAGTTTAGAGGGCAATGTGCCAAATGCAGGCAAATGGGACTAGCCCACTATGTGGACTTGGTCCACTTGGACAAGGTGGGCTGCAGGGCTTGTTTCCATGTTATATCACTCTATGTCTCCAGCAAATCTCACTACATGGGAAACCAAGTTGTGAAATTAGATTATAATCAGTGGAAGCATCAGTGAAATTCCATGAATTATCGTGCTCAGTTTTCACATGCTATCAATTTTCAAATTTGTTCAAATATAAGCATGATTTTTTTTAAACAGATCATCCCAGTATATTTAATTGTTCTTGTTCCTCTGAGTTTCCATACATTTGATAAATGGTAAAGCCTGTCTCTACAGAGGTTCTTGGCTATTTATGGAGTCATTCCTAAAAACCCACTTTGGCTCTCTCTGCTGTTACACACAGTCATGTTACAAGGGCTTCAAATGATACTAAAGATGCATCAGTCCATGAAAGGGTGCGTGAGGGGCGGAACAGTGGCGCAGCTGGTAGAGCTACTGCCTCACAGCGCCAGAGACCCCGGTTCCACCCTGACCTCGGGTGCTGTCTGTGTGGAGTTTGTACGTTCTCCCTGTGGCCGCCTGGTGCTCCGGTTTCCTCCCACATCCCAAAGACTTGCGGGTTTGTATGTTAATTGGCCTCTGCAAATTGCCCCTAGTGTGTGTAGGGAGTGGATGAGAAAATTGGATGACAGAGCTACAGAAGTGTGAATGGGTGATCGATGGTTGGCGTGGATTTTGTGGGCACAACGCCTGTTTCCACGCTATATCTCTCAAAGCTATGTAGCTTAATAGTTTTGCCCGCTGTTTTAATGGAGGTCTTAAATGCTCTTGAACAAAATTAATTTATACTTCCGTTAATGTTGTGAACAAATGCAATGCAAATGTCTTCAGTATTTACACAGTACAAGGCCAATGAGAGTGCCGTTACTTGTCAGCACTGCCACCATTTATTCCACAAAGCACTCATTATTAGCAGCAGCTTGGTGTTAGACCATGGGGCATGTTGTTTGCTTGTACAAAGTGACAGAATGGATGATGAAGCATCGACTTGACTGCTAATTGATACACATTTCTTTAAAAAAAAAGTCAACTCCACCAAATGTCCACACTGTGGTCTGCTCAGTGAATGCAGAACCTGTGGCCAGATTGGTTATTGTACTGTGCATGGTGGCTGCTGCGTGTCGCACTCGCTGGAGGCCGTTTAGCTTTTGTTCTTCTTCCAAATACATGCAAGCAATTACTCCATCGCACATGCCAGAGTTGAAGAGTACAGAGTCTGGAAACTATGCAAGGAGCTGCAGGCTTGGCCAAAACACTGGAGTTTAAAACACTGTCTTTGCTTCGAAGCTGTCTGTGTTTGACAATTGCCCTGAGATTTCAGCAGATAAAAATGCATTTAATATAATCAGTCCCTTTGAGAGTAAAACTCTTTTTTTCTTACGCGAGATCATCTGCACATCTAGGAATCAATTTGTGTGGCTTGATTATAGCTTGGGTCTGAATTCCATTAGTGACTCCTTGCCCTTCTATCCCTTCTCTAGCCTCAGTCAAATATTGTCTTGTTTATACTTCAGATTGCACAAATCCTTATCTTGTATAATGGCTCTAACATCTCATCACGCCAAGAAGGGTCTCGACCTGAGATGTCGCCTATCTACGTCCTCCAGAGATGCTGCCTGACCTGCTGAGTTACTCCAGCACTTTGTGTCCAGTAGCTTCTGTCACTGTTTTCAATGGGCAAGAACTTAAACCTCTGCATCAGATTCCAATGCCCCCTCTTCCTGCACTGATATTGACCTGGCTGTTTTTAATGAGCTTTACATCTCTGCTAAAGTAGATGTTGGAAGGATGTCGTGTGGCTTTGCCAACAATAATTTTTCAGGCAAATGTTTTTAAGTTTGAAGATGAAAGGATAGTTTGATTCATTTGCTGTGGTCAAACGTCGGCTAGAAATGTTTACTGGGAAAATATACGTGGTACCATTGCAAATATATTTACCGCAAAGTTTTGACTTTTCAAAGGAAGCTACTTCAGGAGGACATCATCAATGGCAAGACTGGCTTTTATTGCCAACTTTTGGTTTGCTCGGCGGGTTCAGAGGAGAGTTGAGATGAATGTGGACCAGATAAGCCAAGGACAACAAGTTTCTTTCTCTAAAGGTCAATAGCCAGTTTTGGATCTTATATCATTCTGATGGTGTTGAGGCCACGTTGTCTGGTTGCAGCTTTACTTTCTGTGTTTCTGGATTTGCTTTAAGAGTCTTCAAGTTGTCACAGTGGGGTTTGAGCCAGTAATTTCCGGATGACTAGTGTGGCGATTCCATGCTGCATTACTGCAGACAAAGTGGTGGGATTTCTATACCATTAACGGGAGGAAAGAACTGCAGATGCTGGTTTACGCTGAAGATGGACACAAAATGCTGGAGTAACTCAGCGGGACAGGCAGCATCTCTGGAGAGAAGGAATGGGTGACGTTTCGGGCCGAGACCCTTCTTCAGAGTCTTTCTTCTGTCTACCTTCACCATTACCGTGGAATGAAACTTGGATCATTCTGCATCAGTCTCGGTTGTTCCCCACAGTCTGACCAACAGCTTGAATGAGAAACGCTGATGAGAAGCTTGAGTGAGAAGCGCTGGTTAGTTCAGCTTTGTCTGGAAATTTGAACAGAAAGGGGAAAGGACAATCTCCATGTCAGGTGGACTGTTTTTTTTTTCATCGGGCCTACTGCAAAGGCTGTCAAAGGAAAGTTTGGGTTGAGTGGAACTTTGATTACTTTTTTTATTATTAAAATCATTAGCTTGCATGGGGGAGGTGGAGAGGAGCCTGTGTAATTCCTCTTCACACTTCAAAGTCTCATCCTTTTCCCACAAAGCACATGAAATATGAAGAGACTTTGACGGCACTGGGCCTGTACTCGCTGGAGTTTGGAAAGATGAAGGGATACCTCATTGAAACTTACCAAGTAGTGAAAGGCCTGGGTAATGTGGATGTGGAGAGGATGCTTCCACTAGTGAGGGAGTGTAGAACCAGACGCCACAGCCTCAGAATAAAAGGACGTACCTTTAGAAAGCAGATGATGAGGAATTTCTTCAATCAGATGGTCATGAATCAGTGGAATTCATTGCCACATATGGCTCTGGAGGCCAAGTCAATGGATACTTTTAAGGTAGAGGTTGACACAATCTTGATTAGTACAGATGTCAGGGGTTATTGGGAAAAGGCAGCAGAATGGGGTTGAGAGGGAAAGATAGATCAGCCATGATTGAATGATGGAGTAGACTTGATGGGCTGAATGGTCGATTTCTGCTCCTATTACTTATGAAATCAGTTAGCTTTTCGATACCAGTTGTCCTGTGTTGCTGGAGTAGCTGCTGAGTGCTGGGACTTCAGTGTTGGAGAGGCAGCACACTGACTGAATTAACAATCCAAGCAAAAAAACACAGCACTGGAACCAATGTAAGCTGAGCAAATTGTAAGAAGGTGCTGTGACGTTTGCTCTGATCTGAGCTTGTATTGGCAAGCTTTGCCAATACAGTTTAACTGAATACTAATCTCCAGTAAACAATATTGATTGTCATCCCATAAGTAGACTTTAAATGTCAACATGCTCACAATATCAATGAAACGTGTTGTTCCTAAAATGGGCTTTTGAGAAGGGAAAAGCGTAGCAACTGTTTTAGTTTAGAGATACAGCGTGGAAACGGGCCCTTAGGCCCACCCAGTCCGCGCCGACTGGCGATCACCCCAAACACTAGGGGCAATTTACCATTTTTACCAAAGCCAATTAACCGACAAACCTGTACGTCTTTGGAGTGTGGGAGGAAACCAGAGCACCCGGGGTAAACCCACATGGTCACGGGGAGAACATGCAAACTCCATACAGTCAGCGCCTGTTGTCAGGATCAAACCCGGGTCTCTGGCGCTGTAAGGCAGCAGCTCTACCACTGCACCGCCGTATTGCCCTGCATTAAAGAATTCTCCAGCTCTGATATCTTGTTGGCCGCAACCTTATTGTCATCCTCTGCTCATCTTAATTAAGATATAATTATTTATGCTGTATATCTTGGCTCAGATATGACTGAGATATTAAGATATTAAGATACGACTCAGTATAAGTCATATACTGCCTGTTGGTTGGAGTTTCTCACTGTATAACCTCCATTAAGGATCAACATGGGCATCTATGTGTGGAGCCACTGAAGCTGGGCGAGGCATTAATTGAATATAATCTTTATTTACCGTGGAGAAGGTTATGGAAGCTTCGGCACGGTGGCGCATTCTGTTACAGGAGAGCGGAGACCCGGGTTTCCCGACTACGGGTGCTCTCCCCGTAACCTGCGTGGGTTTTCTCCGCCATCTTCAGTTTCCTCTCGCACACTCCAAAGGCGTAGAGGCATGTAGGTTAATTGGCTTGGTAAATGTTTAAAAAAATTGTCCCTAGTGGGCATAGGATGGTGTTAATATGCGGGGATCGCTGGTCGGCGCGGACCCGATGGGCCGAAAGGGCCCGACTCCGCGCTGTATCTTTAATCTAAACCAAACTAAGGAATCCAGGGAAATAAAAAATGATGTATTGAAACACATCGGCATTGCAGAAAGGGAGATGCACAATCTCTCGATTTCCAAACACTTTAACTCCCCTTCTCATTCCCACACTGACTTTTCTGTCCTGGGCCTCCTCCACTGTCAGAGTCAGGCCACACACAAATTAGAGGAACAACACCTCATATTTTGATTGGGCAGCTTACAACCCAGCGGTATGAACGTTGATTATTTAATTCCAAGTAACCCTTGCATTCCCTCTCTCTCTCTCTCTCTCTCTCTCTCTCTCTCTCGCCCCACACAAGCCGTCCTACTAGTTCAATTGTTCACATCCTTGTATCCCTTTGTTATCACCTCTCTCCCAGCCAACAATGGACCATAATGAACTCAACCCTTCCTTGGTCATCTGTTGCCGGCCCTGCATGGTTCTGGCCTTTTCTTACCTCCCCCCTCTACTTTCAGCCTGAAGAAGGGTCCCGACCCAAAACATCACACATCCTTTTTCCCCAGAGATGCTGCCTGACCCGCTGAGTTGCTCCAGCACTTTGTGTCTCTCATGGGTAAATGCTTGTTGGCTTTGGTTGGTGAGATGGACTGGGTGGACCTTATGGACCACCAAGCTTTTCCTGGTCCAAAAGATCAAGGGGTGTTCTTGGAAAAACAGGCAAGCATTGTCTGAAGCTCAGCCGAACTTTTCTTGTGTGGGATTCTAAGACCAGCCATCTTCTCAAGGCCAACTTGAACTCTAGCCAATTGTTGAAAAGTGGGGATCCAGAGAGTGGCAAGGGTATTGATTTCCATAAAGACTGTTCCGTCAGTTGACATAACTCAGTTCTTTAAACCAGTTTTAAACTGTGAGATGAAAGCAGGTGACCATCTATCCATGAGGGAAAATGATGTCAATGTTTTGATTCTATAAAATGAAACCACCACAGGCTTTTTTGGTTACTCAAAGTCTTTGATATTACAACTAAATCCCAGTCGTCCTGCAGAAAGTTAGATGGAGCACCGTGCAGAGCCAGGGAGTTTATATTTGCAATTTTATCTCAGCTAGTAAACCTAGGTTGCACAATGCTGCAGTCCCACATCTCTTAAATGTCATAGATTCAGTTGCAGAGTCTCCTTCTGCAGTTTAATTAATTCTACTGCTTTATCTAAACTCCTTGCTACCTTGCAATATAGTGCCATCAATAAATCAAGATCGATGCAGGGTCTTGACCCAAACCACCATGATTCCTCTTCCGCCCAAGATGCTGATTGACCAGTCTCTGGGACTGGTGTGCTACAATGCTGAGAGCTGTAATCTGCACCCTGTATCTTTGTAACTCTGTAACACATCACGTGAGCTCCTTCATCCTGATACAGAATGGTCTGTCCTCAACAGAGGCCTTGTCTTTGTACCTACCCCTGCCCCCTACCTCAACGAGTTCCAGGCCCGCCAAGATATACAGCATAAACAATGCAAAGGACAGGTCTTGACTCAAAATGTCACCTATCCATATTCTTCAGAGATGCTGCCTGACCTGCTGAGTTACTCCAGCACTTTGTGTCCTACTCTATCTTCCCCTTTGCTCAACCTATTGCACTTCAGTTTGACCTGATGGCATGTGTAGTGTTATATGATCTGACTGCACTGCATGCAAAACAAAGCTTTTCACTGTACCTCGGGTACACGTGACAATAATAAACCTAAGTTCTTCCGCAGATAGACTCAAAATGCTGGGGTAACTCAGCGGGTCAGACAGCACCTCTGGAGAAAAGGAAAAGATGATATTTGGGTCGAGATCCTTCTTCAGACTGAGAGTCAGGGGAGAAAGAAACTAGAGGTGTGAAAAGGTACAGGACAGATCAGAGCCTTAGAGCCCACAATGGTCCATTGTTGGCTGTGGAGGAGGTGATAACGAGAGGAAGCAAACTGTAAAAATGGGATGACTAGATGGGGGAGGGACAGAGAGAGAGAGGGAATGCATGGATTAGTCCTCTGATTTGTGCGTTGCCTCACTCTGACAGTGGAGGAGGTCCAGGATGGAAAGGTCAGAATGGGAAGGGGAGTTAAAATGTTTGGCAACCTCTGCAGTTGAATTTTTGCCATCGATACATGTTGCATCCTCTGCACACACAGCCAGGGGTGAATGAGAACATTGGAGCCACGGTGCAGCGAGAATCCATGCCAAATTGGGCGGCATGGTGGCGCAGCAGCAGAGTTGCTGCCTCACAGCGCCAGAGACCCTGGTTCAATCCTGACTACGGGTTATAAGATCATAAGTGATAGGAGCAGAATTAGGCCTCTCGGCTGGTCAAGTCTCATCTGCCATTCAATCTTGGCTGATCGATCTTTCCCTCCTACCCAATTCTCCTGCCTTCTCCCCATAACCTCTGACATCCGTGCTGTCTACACATACGTTCTCCCCATGACTGCGTGGGCTTTTCCCGGGAGCTCTGGTTTCCTCCCCCACTCCAAAGGTGTACAGGTTTGTAGGTTAATTGGCCTGGTAAAAACATTGTAAATTGTCTGTAGTGTGTGTAGGATAGTGTGAATGTACGGGGATCACTGGTCAGCACGGGCCGAAGCATGTATCTCTAAACTAAACAATGGGTCTCGGTCAGGAGTCATGGATTGGTGATGTACATGCTTACGGTTTTACCACTGAGGTCCTGTAGCTTCCTGCCACGCCCACATTTCTTTCAATCAGTCGGAAGGTGGGGGGTGGAGTTACCTTTGCATGTGCCGACGTTTTGTTAAATCACCCTGCCACTAACCGATGACTTCCAATTTGTCAGCTTGATGAGAACAGATGGAACAATTGTCTGGTTCACCCAGTTGCCCGTTTTGAATATGGTTTCTCGACCTCGGCTATTTCTACAGCTACAGAGCTGAGATTTGTTCCAAGCTGTTTTGAATTAGGAGGGACCGTGTAAACACGGTAAACTTAGCGGCTGAAATTTTTACAATTTTACAGAGAACACTGCTTCCCGCCTCCACAGTCCTGTGTGAAACTGCCTTGCGAACATCTTGATTACACATTATACTGTTCCACGCAATTGACTCTCATCTCCTCCCCCAGCCAGACTGACATTAATCAATGACTCCAAGAAGCAAGTGGCCACAGCATGTACTGAGCAGGGGGAGAAAATGGACTTGTTGAAAGATCTGAGAGCCCCTCTAGGTTGGGTGTGAGTTTGGATGCATCTCCTTACGTTTCCCCTTCTCTCCTCCCCCTTCCTCCAAACTGAGAACGCAGAACGTTTCGGATTGGCATCCTAGATCTTTAAAACAGAAGAATGTAATGCGTATGTCTGGGATATAGCATTGTATACCAGTGCGGCTGGGACATGTTGGTTGGTGTGGGCAAGTTGGGCCAAAGGGCCTGTTTCCACCCTGTATGACCTTATGACTATATCACAGCCTCACTCCCAAAGAGTTTTGCAGCCAATACAGTCTTGCCCATAACTCTGGGCCAAGGGGTTCCAAGAAGCCGTGCCCAGTTAGTAAACTCCCACAAGCTGCAGATAAATTATCGCCTTGTGGCACAAGGGTGTTTGGCTTCGATGCTCTTCGGAAAATGCAGTTGACATTAAAATGCCTTCAGCCCATTGCCGTCTTTCTCATGTGCCTTGTGGAGGTTGAGGGAATGGGTGGGAACTGCTCTGAGACCAAAGTAAAATTCAGAGCTTGTGAAACATCTGGGCTTGTGCATCCAACACAGCCAAACGACTGGAGCCAAACTGCTTCCAATCTCTTGGGCTGTGTGCACTGGGAGTTTGGAGGCTGGCTCTCTGCTTCATCAGCGCACCTGGAATAATATCACTGGCACTCTAGTATTCCACCAGCATGTCGTTTTTGGACAGGAGCTGTCAATGGCTCCTTCAGTCGGCATTTACCTTGGCCGGGGCTTACGGTTCTAATGAGCTGACTTGGGATGGCTGAGAGTGAGGGATGCAAGCGGCTGCCAGAGAGTGGTGATTGGGCATTCTGCTGCACAGCGGTGGGCACTAGAAGGCAGCCAACACAATGGAGGCTAAAGTCCAAACAAAATGGAAAGTGAACTCTGAATCCAGATGGATATAAAAAAGAGAAAAGTAGGCAAATTATGGTCAGACGTGCATAGCAGTGAGATAAGTAGTTTGCATAGTGAATATGTGCAGATTTTAACGTGAAGAAACTTCTAAAATCATTAAGACAAAGCAGGTTTGACTATAATTCCAACACATACAGTATTTAGCTTAGATTAGAGATACAGTGCAGAAACAGGCTCATTGGCCCACCAAGTCCACACCGACCAGTGATCCCCGCACATTAACACTATCCTACACGCACTAAGGACAATTTACAATTTAACCAACCCAATTTACCTACAAACCTGTACGTCTTTGGAGTGTGTGAGGAAACCGGAGCACCCGGAGAAAACCCACACAGGTCACGAGGAGAATGTACAAATTCTGTACAGACAAGCACCCATAGTCAGGATCAAACCCGGGTCTCTGGCGATGTAAGGCAGCAACTTTACCGTACGCAACTCTGCTGCCCATATATCAGTGTTTAATTTTCTGCTCCTCGCTGAAAAGTACATTAAAATATTTCGATTTCCACAGTAAAAGGCGGCTAGAACAATTGAAGCTAAAGTCCAAACAGAATGGAAAGTCAACCCTGAATCCATATGAGTATAAAATTAGAGGGGTTCACTGCAGGTTTGTAAATAATTGGCCTCTGTAAAAATTGCACCTTGCGTTGGGAGTGCATGCAAAAGTGGGATAACATAGAAGGGATGGTCAGTATGGCCTCGATGGGCCAAAGTGCCCATTCCCATGCCGCATCGCTAAACTATATCTAAAGTAAAAAACCTCCGAGGATCGGGTGCAAATATTGACAAGACCTGGTTGCGTGGGTACTGGTTGTCCATGTCTGCTGCACGACGCTCTCGCTGAGTGCTCTGATCTCCAGCTCGTTTAATCCCAGTGCCCCAACACTCTCTGTGGAATATTCAACAAGCTGTACTCTAAAGCAGGCATTATTTTTTGGGCTCTGCTGTGTTTCAATGAGCTCCCTTGTTAGGGTCTGGCTGCCGTGGTTTCACCAGCAGTCTCCTGTCTGGCTGGAATGAGTGAGCTTGAAGTTTGTGTAAAATCAGGAGCTCAGCTTTAGCACAAGCAACAATAGAGAAGGGACCACGGCAGAGTTAAATCAAGGTTTCAGCAGGAAGCATGGTTATGTTCTGCTGATGTGGCAATTATTTAGAAGATGGTCTTCCCTACCTTTCAAAAGCAAGCAATTCTGTTTTTTTATGGACTGGAAGACAATGTTTGAGGTCAGGGGTTTGCACAGTTCTGCATCTGTAGAAACGACCTTGCTATTTCAATGAATTCACTGCAGTCCTTGGCAGCTCTGTTTGCAGAGGAATGCAATGCTCAGACCTAGCCACAAGGACAATTTGTGTGTTCCGTGTTCAGCATTGCAAAATACCACCTAAGCCAAAGGAAATGAGGAAATTTGAGCATGTTGGAGATATGTGTACCACTACTGTTTAACAACCCCGTGCTCAGATGACATGCTGTTGATTATACTGGCACTGTGTTTTTTTTTACCAAGTTAAGTATAAGGCACTCTTCATTTAAAGCTAACACACAGTGAGGGCTTAGGATTGTCTTTTAAAGTGAGCTGCAGTGTAAACAGTTGCTGGAACATTTGATTACCATCTTTTGGCCTTTTCTGCAGTGACAACACACAATGGAACAGAAAATATTTCCTTTCTGGAATGACTAGTGTATAGGGATGTAACACAGGGTGTGATAAATTTCTGTTTTTCTATGTTTCTGTGGCCAGGCCAAAAATGGGAATTTAGTTAAGTTTCGAGATGCAGCATGGAAGCAGGCCCGTTGGCCCATTGAGCACACCAGCTATTGATCACCCATTCACAGTAGTTCTATTTCATCACATATTCTCATCCACTCCCTACACATTAGGGGCAATTTACAACAGCCAATTAACCTACAAACCCACAGGTCTTTGCGATATGGTAGGAAACCGGAGCACCCGGAGGAAACCCACACAGTCACAAGGAGAACGTGCCCATTACACACAGATAGTACCTGAGGATTAGGATCGAAACCAGGTCTCTGGGGTGTGAGGCAGCAGCTCTACCAGCCATTTTTTCTGGTTCATCAGTTGAAAAAATATTTCCTCTTTAACCCGTCTGTGCATTTACACTTATATTTGCTACTTTATTCTGTCACTTGTACAATTTAATCGTTTTGCCATAATGTGACTTTAAGGTGTGCTAGGACTCCAGGAAATCACCTACAGGAAAATAAGGAGTGAGTATGAAGGAACTGCAGATGCTGGTTTAAATCGAAGATAGACACAAAATGCTGGAGCAACTCAGCTGGGCAGGCAGCATCTCTGGAGAGAAGGAATGGAGAAGGGTCTCGACCCGGAACGTCATCCATTCCTTCTCTCCAGAAATGCTGCCTGCCCCGCTGAGTTGCTCCAGCATTTTGTGTCTATCTTCAAAATAAGGAGTGACCTCTCTACTCTAAGGAGTTAACCCATAGGATTGACAGTGACTTTAGCTGCAATAAAGAGGCCTTCGCCTATGCTGGTGAAGAATGGAATGAGTTGTTTAAGAAGGAACTGCAGATGCTGGAAAATCGAAGGTAGACAAAAATGCTGGACAAAAACTCAGGGGGTGAGGCAGCATCTATGTAGTGAAGGAAATAGGCAACATTTCGGGCCGAAAGAAGAATTTCGGCCAAAACGTTGCCTATTTCCTTCGCTCCAAGAATGGAATGGGAGTGTGTTTTAAAAATATATATATATTTGTTACAATGAAATAATTACTTATTAATATTACCAACCTGCTCAATGGACCAAAGCAGACCTTTCCTTAATCAGTGGGGCCATTCTGGGGAGTGCCTAGTCGGCCTTCTGAATGATTACCTTCATGTTATTAAGCCCTCAGTGACCCACTGTAATGTTTGGCACCTCTCCTCTCTCTCCTCAATCCCCTGAGTGGGATATGCAACCCAGGAAGGAAATTATTGAGCGAGGAAGACCCTTCCGTGTAGTGCTGAGGGAGTGCTGCGCTGTCAGGGCAGTCCTCTTCAGGATGGGATGTTGAACTGAGAGCCGATGTCTATATTCGGAGACTTTAAATGTTCGGATGACTTTGGACGAAGAGCAGCAAGTCCTTCAAGCATCCTGGTGTACGGTATTTATCCTCTAGCCAATAACAGCAAAGTTAATTTTCTTATCAGTTATCTGGAGTGCGACTTGTGGGATTTCATTTCCATTTTCTCACAGGAAGGAGAGTAAATTCAAAGTCACTTGTGCGTTTTGGGATATCCTTTGGGTATGTGAATTGCTGTCTAATTTATTTTTTTTCTCTTGAAATGTAGTTCATTAAAAAATCGGAACCAACTTTTCTCTGCTTCAATTGGAATGAGGCTGAATCCAGATTACCATCGACGAAACATACACATAAATATGACCCTGCCTTATGAGGTTGAATTTGCCCAATGGTATTAGAATACATGGACTTAAGGTCTGCTCAACTTTCCAGTCCAGTTCCATTTTCTAACCAAGGATCAAACTTAATTAATTCTGAGTCTGAAGAAAGATCAGGACCCAAAATGTCACCTATCCTTGTTCTCCAGGGATGTAGAGATATAGAGCAGAAACTGGCCCTGTGCCAACCAGCGATCACCCCATACACGAGCATTATCCTACACACCAGGGACATTTTAGTATATTTTTCAAAGCCAATTAACGTACAAACCTCCATGTCTTTGGAGTATGGGAGGAAAACGGGGCACCCGGAGAAAACCAATGGGGAGAACGTACAAACTCCGTGCAGAAAGCATCCATAGCTGGTCTCCGGAGCTGTAGGGCAGCAACTTTACAACTGCGCCACTGTGCGGTTGAATGGCATGCCACACGTGGATAGAACTGGAGCGGCACTGAGATCAGGAAGGGTTTAGGTTTGGAGGAGGTTGTCGGGACGGGATATTCAAGTCTGGAACCCTTCATTGGAATGAGGTGAATGCATGAACGTGTTACAGAGTAATTGAGAGAAAATCAGGTTAGGACTACTGGATTCCAAAAGAAGGGATTTGTATAGTGCCTACAAGATGGCTTCTTAGAACAGTTTGTGGATGACCTAACTAGAGAAAGGGTAATTCTGGATCTGGAACTAGATTTGATCAGGGAGCTTACGGTAAAGGAACCCCTAGCAGGTAGTGATCATATAATGTTACAATTCCACCTTTGATAGGGAGAAGATAAAATTAGGTGTTGATGGCACTGTGTTGAGGTGACCACCAGCAACGTGGCTGTGCTGTGCAGACCTCAGCCCTGGTTCAGTACATGCTCTGCATTGACGATGCAGCGATGGCTGGAATAGAATTATTTAATGTCATTGGTTTTGTTTTATTATTGTCACACGTACCGAGGTACAGTGAAGAGCCTGCTACCCTTTGGAAAGAGGTTGAGGATGTCGCCTGTAACAACTGCCGCCGTGTGAAGTTCTAGCCTGCGATGTCTCCAAAAGTGGGAACAAATATGTTTGTGGCTTTCAGTGATGGCGGGGATCTTGTTCCAGGCAACGCAGCAGGAACTTAGATCCCCACAAGAAAGCTAAGTAAAAAATAACGAGAAATGGGCAAAGTGGCGACAAAAGTCTCAGACGTTGGAGTCTGTGGTGACGCATGAACGTGCGGCCAAATACTAACTTGAAATTATTTCTCAGGAGGCTTTGTGATGTGTTGCTTCATGGTGCGCTGGATGTGAAGCTTTTGGTGTAAGACTGGGGTGAATCTTCAAGCCTTCCCCACACGCATCAAAGACAATGATGTGTAGTTACTTCAGATGTGGCAAGTTCCCTCGGAGAGCAATGTGAAAATGATCAGTGATGTTGAGCGACTGGTGCTCAAGAGACTGTGCCCACTTTTGAATGGCACTATGGAATCTTTGAAGCCTCTCTCTTTTGCGAGGCCAGAGAGTACTTTGGCTCCTGTCTCATTCATAACCAGGCAGAGTAACTCAATAGTTCATAAATTCAAGGAGCAGAGTAAGGCCATTCGGCCCATCAATTCTACTCCACAATTCAATCATGGCTGATCTATCATTCCCTCTCAAACTCATTCTCCTGCCTTCTCCCCATAACCCCTGACGCCCGTACTAATCGAGAATAATACAGTAGACTCAAATAAAAGCAGAAAAGTCCGGATGAGCTCTACAGCTGATCGAGCCTTTGTGGAGAGAGAAGCCATCCACACCTAATTCGAGAAGTAGAAACAAGGAACTGCAGATGCTGGTTTGCTTAAAGAGACACAAAGTACTGGAGTAACTCATCAGGTCCAGCAGCATCTCTGGAGAACGTGGATAGGCGGTGTTTCAGGTTGTGACCCAAAAAAAAGAGTCTGAAGAAGGGTCCTGACCTGAAACGTCACCTAACCATGTTCTCCAGAGACGCGACCCTGACCAGCTGAGTTACTGCAGTACTTTGTGTCTTTTCATATCTAAACTATCTTAGGATTTTTCTAAGGGCCTGTAAAGACTTGCTTTTTCTACAGACTGCATCCATAAATGTGAAGTTTAAGTGGTGCAAACCTCCAGTTACGAACATGTAAGTAGAAGCTGCAGGTGCTGGTTTACACCGAAGATCGATACAAAATGCTGGAGTAACTCAGCGGGTCAGGCAGCATCTCTGGAGAAAAGAAATAGGTGACGTTTAGGGTTGAGACCCTTCATCAGACCTGATGAAGGGTTCCCCACCCGAAACACCACCCTTTCCTTTTCTCCAGAGACGCTGCCTGACCCGCTGATTTACTCCAGCATTTTGAGTCAATCTCCAGTTACAATAGACAATGGAAATCAACAATAGGTGCAGGAGTAGGCCATTCGGCCCTTCGAGCCAGCACCGCCATTCAATGTGATCATGGCTGATCATCCCCAATCAGTACCCCATTCCTGCCTTCTCAAAAGGGGGGGGGGGGGGAATTAGCTTTTGTGTCATATCCTAAAGCGTGTGCACGAAAGCTGATGAGATTGTCAGTTGATGAAATGCATCGAATGTAGTCTGCAGAACGACACCTCTGATAAGTGCTCAGAGCGGGCAACTCTCTGTCGCGTGGGATCCTGTCCCAGGTGGGAGGAGAACATCAAAAGCCACTTGAAAACTTGGAGCAGAAGATAAAAGGAGATGTCAAACCAGAGGTAGCTAAGTTTGTAATGTGTATAGTGAATAGGCAAATTTAAATCCTCGCAGAGGGTCGTCTGGCCACTGCACTTAGACTAGTCTTTGAAGTGCATGCTGACAGCAACTGGTTTGAATGATTAACAGTGACCCAGCTGCACATGGGTCTTCTGGGGCTAAGCTGAGCGTCAGAGTGAGCACATTGCATCGAGCTGCTCAAAGGGATTTTGAAAGACGTTGCTTCTAAACACATGCTTCTATTTCTGGTGCTTTCATGCACCAAAGGAGTAATGAATAGAGCATTCATGAGCTCTCCTCGGGACCATGTAGTTTACAACAAGGACAACACTTCACAAAGGTTGAAGAGATGGCTGACGTGTGTCTGAACAAGTTCTTTTACTCCCTGAGCTTGCTGTTGCAATGCAAGGAGCATGTGCTCCCTGTTTTGTTCCCTCGGTAGCTTTCCCCCAATTATGTTTGTGCTGCAGAAACAAAAACAAGTGCAGATGTTGCTTAATATTCGAAAAGGACACAAAGTGTTGGAGTAACTCAGCAGGTCAGGCAGCGTCTCTGGGGAACATGGATCAAGGTGACGTTTCGGGTGAAGACCCTTCTTCAGACTGAAAATGGGTCTTGACCCGAAACGTCACCTATCCATGTTCTCCAATGATGCTGTCTGACCTGCTGAGTTGCGCCAGCACTTTGCGTCCTTCTGTTTGTGCTGCGGTCGACTTGAATGGCCACAATCAGACTGAACACAACACTGTACTGGCATTTTTGGAAACATTGCAAAATTACAACATTTGCCATGGAACATGTTCTTAAAAAGCAAATAGAAGTTAACTTTCCTCTTTGCCTTCCCGTAGGTATGGCCTGACCTCACGTATTTCTAGCATTTTGTTTGTAATTCACGGTCCTAGTTTTCTATTGGATTCTAGCAGGTCAAGTGGTAGCAGCGGTAGAGTTGCTGCCTCACAGCGCCAGAGATCCAGGTTCGATCCTGACTATCGGTGCCGTCTGTATGGCGTGTATGCGTTCTCCCCGTGACCTGCGTGGGTTTTCTCCGGGTGCTCCGGTTTCCTCCCACATTCCAAAGACATACAGGTTTGTAGGTTCATTGGCTTTGGTAAAATCGTAAATTGTCCCCTAATGTAGGAAAGTATTAGTGTGTAGGGATCGCTGGTCAGCGTGGCCAAAGGCGTTGTATCTCTAAACTAAACTAAACTAAAGTGGTTCATTGTGATGGTGGTATCTATCCGATACTTTGTGAAACCCGAGCTGAATTCACCTGATCCAGAGCCACATGCTTTCTATCTTACTGCCAAGACTGAAGTGCTATGAAAATGGACTGATCATCAGTGAAAGATGTTTGAAGTCCCACTATGTCCCCCTATGTACAAAGATTGAACAGTGAAGGGTTACAACGGTGAACGGAGCAGAGCATCCTCTTTGTCTTTCAGAGGTGGTCTTGCATTCAATTATTCCACCAACCTTTTTATCGGAAGCTTTTCAAATCCAAGTTAAGAGGCCCGTGATGCATTCCTATGGCTTTACAGAGGAGTTTCACTGGATAGGTGGTATCATTTAGCTTTATTTTTAGACAGCCGATTGAAACAGGCCCTTCAGCTCACCAAGTCCACGCCAATCAGCGACCATCCTTACACACGGGTTCTATCCTACACACTAGGGGCAATTTACGGACCAAATTAACCGACAACCTGCGTGTTTGGAACGTTAGAGGAAACGGAGCACGCAAAGAAAATCCACGCTGTCACAGGGAGAACATACAAACTCTGTACAGACAGCGCCCAAGGTCAGGATCGAACCTGGGTCCGTGGCGCTGGAAGGCAGCAATGCTACCACTGCGCCCCTCAAGGTGATCGGTTTTGCACAAGAGGTTACTCAAGAGTGGTCTTCTAAATCAGTTCCAGTTTGTTCAGTGTTCACTTGGTTGTGGAGCTGCCAACAAAGAGGGGTTTCAAAGTGAGCACTGTCTATTCATTAACATGCAAACCATTTATGTGCCCCCTGCTGTCCCGGGACTTTGGATGTTGGCTTGGTATCATGTGGGTGCTAATCAACGCCCAGCATGATGTGTTAATTGGACACATGGGCACTTGCACATTTGCTGTAGACCGTCAACTGTGCGCAAACAACACAACTACATTTCATTTACAAATAAGCACTTCCAGTGTGATTCATGGATTAGAAAGAATGGCCTCTCTTGTGGGCTTTTCTTTTTGCTTTTTTTTTTAAAAAGCAAAAAAGATAATATAAATCAGATGAAAATTTACCAAATGTGTTTCTCGTTTGAGCTTGTGCTTAAATTGAAACAACATTCTCTACAGACATATTTGAGTTGCATATGAGGAGCACAAGCCAATTCATCTGGCTTTGGGAATGCTCAGAGTCATCACAACAGCAGGAATCATCTGTTTATGAGTGCAGTCGCCCAAATGAACAGCTACACATTTACACCCAAAACCCAAAAGCGACTGTCCATATGGTGCCAGCACAATAACCTGGCCCTCAACACCAGCAAAACCAAGGAACTTATTGTGGACTTTGGAAGGAGAAGGATGGGGACCCACAGTCCTGTTTATATCAATGGTTGAAATGTCAAGGGTCGATGGTTGAAAGGGTCAAGAGCTTCAAATTCCTGGGCGTGCACATCTGTGAAGATCTTTCCTGGTCCGAGAACACAGATGCAATTATTAAGAAAGCTCATCAGCGCCTCTACTTCCTGAGAAGATTACAGAGAGACGGCCTGTCAAGGAGGACTCTTTCTAAATTCTACAGGTGCACAGTAGAGAGCTTGCTGACCGGTTGCATCATGGCTTGGTTCGGCAACTTGAGTGCCCTGGAGAGGAAAAGACTACAAAAAGTAGTAAACACTGCCCAGTCCATCATCAGCTCTGACCTTCCTTCCATCGAGGGGATCTACCATAGTCGCTGCCTCAAAAAGGCTGGCAGCATCATCAAGGACCCACACCACCCTGGCCACACACTCATCTCCCTGCTACCTTCGGGTAGAAGGTACAGGAGCCTGAGAACTGCAACGACCCGGTTCAGGAACAGCTACTTCCCCACAGCCATCAGGCTATTAAACCTGGCTCGGACAAAATTCTGAACATTAGATACCCCCCCATCTGTTATTTGCACTTTATTAATTTATTAATTAATGTGTGTATTTAAGTATATAATTGTAGTCTATGCCTACTATGTTCTGTTGTGCTATGCAAAGAAAAAAATTCATTGTCCTGTCAGGGACACATGACAATAAACTCTTTTGACTTTGACTTTTGACTTTGGTTCCCCAGATTTTCATTGATTTTTCAATGAATAACTTGCATTTTTATCATCTCCTTTCTGACCCTGCAGGTTTTCAAGGGCTTTAGGCGGCTGAGTACCGTTTGAAGTGCATCACCCAAGGCCCCTGTCATGCAGGTCCACCACCAATTTTCTGGCAACTTGTGGTCCGGCACCTCCTTTATCCGGACAAAATTACAAAAGTGTGCTTGGAATTCTCCCCCCCCCCCCTGCAAGTCCCCCCCAGAATTGTGCCTAGGTTTGGTGAGGCGGCCGTTCTTGACCTCATCGGAACTTCTGCATCCGATCGGCGGGTTGAATTTGGTCCCTGTGGCCGGGGCTCTGGAGCTCCGGCAGATCAATTCCCACAGCCAACTTCTGAGGCCGGCTTTGCATGTTGGCATCTCGGCCCCTCACCAGCAGAGGCGGAACATCCTGGTACCTTTCATCCCCTCTTGGAATCCATGACCTCTATTGAGCTCTGGAACCAAGGGTGCCGGGCAAACTTGCTCCCCAATACACTGGTAAACTGCGATACAGGCACAAAATGCTTTATTGTGTCCAATCTTTAAATTATAATGCAAGGGTCAAAATCCTCCATTCAAGACCCAAGACCCGAAACGTCGCCAATTCCTTCTCTCCATGGATGCTGCCTCACCCGCTGAGTTACTCCACCTTCGATTTTACCAGCATCTGCTGTTCTTTCTTAAACTGGGTTACTTATTTCATACACTGGACAATGGTGAGCATTTGTACATTTCATATACTGTTGCTGATCCAAAGTTCTGATTGAAAACAACTAGTCCTTTGTTGACATTTAATCTCTCTCGCCCACCACCACCCGTTTTGCCATCTCCTCTCCCTTGTTTCCCCACATCCTAAAACCTGTGCATTTGTAACTATTCCCGGTCCACATGAAAGGCCTTCATTCCGAAACGTTCATCCCCACCCTCCATCCCGGCAGCATTGAATGGAGGATTTGGACCCTTGCATTATAATTTAAAGATGGGACACGATAAAGTTTGCCGCTTGTGAAGTCATGTAGAACACAAACTATACTTGTTATACATAGGCATCCAACCTTCAGCTACCTTCCTACAAAGCTTGTTGTGGGACTCTGAGGATGCTGGCTGACTTGTTGAGGCAGCGACTCTTCTACATCCCTTCGATAGTGGGGAGGTCGGTCCATGTGATGGACTGGGCAGTGTTCACCACTTTTTGCAGCCTTCTTCGTTCAGCGGCATTCGAGTTGCCGTACTCTGCTGTGATGCAAGTAGGTAATGTGCTCTCTACTGTGCACCTATAGAAGTTCCCGAGAGTATAAGTCGACAGACCAAATCTCCGCAATCTTCTCAAGATGCAGATGCATTGAGATGGGCTTTATTGCTGTTTGTATCAATGTGCTGGGTCCAGGACAGATCTTCAGACATATGTGCGCCGAGAAATTTGACGTTTTTGACTCTCTCCACCACCTTCCCACCAGTGAAGACAGGTTAGACACGAAATGCTGGAGTTTGTTCGCTCGTGTGTCAGGCGACGCAAAGCTCGCTGTTGGCTTCCGTCGTCGTCCAACGTGTTGACAGAATTAGTCGCCCGACACGTCACAGAGTGAATTGTGTCGTCGTTTCCGGGGATCGCCACGAGGAGGCTTCTGTCATGATCCCCAATGCTGGAGTAACTCAGCAGAACAGGCAGCACCTCTGGATAGAAGGAGTGGGTGATTTCAGGTTGAGACCCTTCCTCAGACACATTTGCGGATCCTCGACCTTCCTCTTCCGAAGCCAACAATCCAACAGTGGAATTCCCTCCTTAAACCTCTGCTCAACCTCCTCCACACCATATGTTTCTTCAACCAAACTTTTGGCTACCTTTCCCAATGCTAATATTTTTTTTTTACATAATTATTCTCCAGCAACGTGCCTTTGGCATATTCTGGGTGGTAAATAAACGTAAGCTTATATTTGACTTTAATTGCCACTTTGTGAGATGACTTGGGACACACCAGCGTGTTATTCTTGTAGCGTGAGCACTGACATTTGGCCATCTCCCCATGTCCCACAATGGATGTTTTTAATCTTGCTATTGGTTTGAGTCCACATTCCATTAGGGCTCAGCCTTGAGCCAGCTGGGACATAGGTTGTTGGATGGCCCAATATTTATCAACATCTTGCCAAGTTACTCCTACAACGCACTTGTTTGTTTCTGTGGTGTCTCAGTTTGCAGGGGCTTCTGTGTCACTATGTCCAAACAGGCCCCTTTATCCCTTCTCACCATCAAGGGCTGAGGTTTGCGGTATTCCTGCGTGCAGGGGATTCATCGTGTGAATGGGAGGGGGAATGGGTTTGTGGAAGCTACTCTCCACGACACGAAGAAATCCCTTGCGTGACTCCTCCAATTCAGCTGGTGAAATGCAGGGAGTTGCGTCAAGTGGCTGATGGGAACGACTGTTGACTTAACAAGTGCTCGTGGTCTTGAACGTATTTCCGAAACAGGGTTATGGGTGACTTTAGTCCAAGTTGCCAAGAGGCTTTTGTTTGTATAGTCCATAACCCAACACCCATGCGAACACAAAAAACGCATGTTAAGGCGGATATTTGCTAAAGAACGATTTTACGAGGATTAGTTCAGTGCTGCTTGATACACTGGCTTCATTCATCTCTAGCTAAATGGAACATGGTTTTGCAGTGTTGTCAGACCAATAATAGACTTGTTAACACCGATGCCACATTGTAAACTGTGCGTTCCTCCTGATCAATGGGATGGTGCTCAGTGCTGTCCGAGAGTTCTGCTCATTCTGCTCGTGTGCCAGAAGTGAGGGGTTTAATTAAAACTGTCTGCACTGGGCATTGTTTCAGATTTAAATCTCAACCCAGAATGTGCGTCTGGTTCTGGGTGGTTGTGGAATTTTGTGCTCCATGAACAGACCAGCTTTTCCATCTGGGGTCACCTGCGGAGACACAGGAGACTGCAGACTAGAATCGTGAGCAAAAGAACATGACCTGCGAAATGGTCAAGCAGCATCTGTGGAGGCAAAAGGATGGTCGATGTTTAGGGTCGAGACCCTGCCTAAAAAAAGACACAAAAGCGCGAAAGTGGGCAGACGACGTTTTGGGTCAGGCCTCCTTGGCAAACTGATTGTAGTAGGAGGGAGAGAGGTAGGGGCTGGGCAAAGGGCATGAGCTATTTTGGTCACCACCCTTCCTGAGATCATCTCTTGCCAGCATGTTTTATTCTGGTCTTGTCTCGCCTCCATTCTCCCCCCCCCCCCCCCCCTTCAGTCTGAAGAAGGGCTCCACCCGAAACGTCACCTATTCCCTTTCCCCGGAGACGCTGCCCGACCCGCTGAGTATTACTCCAGTACTTTGTGACTATCTGAGGGCAGGATGAAGCCTGGCAAGTGATAGGTGGATACAGGTGAGGGGGGTTTGATTGGCAGATGGTTGGACAAAGGCCAGAGGCAAAGACTCTTAAGTGAGAGAAGGAGAGAGGAGGTGGGAAGCCAGAGGAAGAGATTATGGGTAGAAGGGGGAAGGGAGCCATGATTGTGGGAGAAATATGTGCCCACCCAGGTGGGGCAAAGGGAAGTGGGATGGGGGAAGGAAAGAGTCGGTTACCTCTGCCTACTTGGAAGAGGGTGAATGTTATGGGCTCTTGGGGTATTGAGGAGTCCATGCCTTGTACCTGTGTTTTGTGTGTGTGTGTCCTGCTTTCTGCTGGGGTCACAGTGGGGATTTCTCTTGCGTCGCAGGATAACAGACACAGCTCTGCTGCCCAATAATCCCTGACTTTGAGGTCAGTGTAGGCAGAGTCAATTCACTGATGTGAGTAGCCAGAGCTGAAGCAATATTTCCATATTGCCGTGTCTTCTTTAGGTTGGGCTTTACAAACCGTGCGGGGATCGGGCTGACATTTACGACGGGGGCTCCTGTCCTGAAGTGGGACCTGACTTTTTAAATAAATGTTTCATTTCAATTGCCTTGACACAACATCAGTTTGAGTACAAAAGGGCTTGTCGCATCCCATCTAATCTCAGTAAGATGAGATGGGACTTTTCAGTAAGACTTTCTTGTGAATCAACTGACATATCAGATAACCTTCACCTTCTAAAGTTGCTGCTCTAGTTTAACAATCAGTAGCAAAGTAAAATGGACATTCCGCTGTTAATTTGAAGAATTATTCTTGTCTCAACTTTGTGACACACACTTTTTAATCCTTCGCAAACTTCATGCTAATTGCCGTTCAATAAAGCAGTTATTTTCTTAATCGGTTAGTCTGGAAGTTCAGTGGTGTGTTTGGTTGGGTGATCCTGAACCCAAGCTAGTGTATTTGTGAACAGAGTCTTTTCCCCAGGGTAGGGAATCAAGAATCAGAGGGTTGAGGTTTAAGGTGAGATGGGAAAGATTTAAAGGAATCGGTGCAGTAACATTTTCAAACAGAGGGTGGTGGGTAAATGAAACGGGTTGCCTGAGGAGGGAGCAACATTTAAAAGACATTTGGACAGGTACATGGACAGGAAAGGTTTAGAGGGATACGGGAAAACGTGGGCAGATGGGACTGGTGTAGATGGGGCATCTTGGTCGGTGTGGGCAAGTCGGGCTGAAGGGCCTGTTTCCATGTTGTATGACTCTGTGACTCTAAAGCACAAAGAGAGTCAGGCAACAATTGTAGTTATCATACAGGTCACATTTCTGGTCAGGACCCTTCATCAGACTGGAGAGGACTGCCAACTCAAAATGTTGCCTGGTAATTCGCTCCAGAGATGCTGCCTGACCCGTTGAGTTCCACCAGCTCTTTGTGTTTTGCTCAAGTTTCTAGCATTTCCAGTTCCTTGAGACTCCATATTTCAAGCCCTCTTTTGTACAAAGAAAGTATTTGTAGCTTATTTTAAACTCTCTTGCCAAACCATGTAAGCAATTCACAGGAGTTAACTTTTCATCCTCTCATTCATTACTTTTCTCGGCCTGGTTTTTCAAGACTGTCTTTGTGACTGTATTCTCTCATTCCACCATTTGCATAACTTCCAATAACAGGTACTCAAAACGGCACCAACTAATGAGTTGGAAAGATCAACATTTTTCTCTTTCCTGCGATTTGTTTTGGGAGACTAAATAGAAAATCAAAGTCTCTGAAAGCCCATGTTTTTTTTTTTTCCTTCTATTTCCTTCTTTCCAGAGTTTAAGCAAATGTCATCAGCCTCGGACAACTTCATGGACAATTCACCCCTCTCTCGGTGAGATCTGATCATTGATCCGCCCATCTTGCTCCCTATTTTGCTTCAGCCCATGCCGGTTGTAATTGGCAGAGATATTGCGCACCGTTCCTTAGAATTCGCCGTCTTGGAGCTCATCATGTGATGGAACATCCTTCATCCATGGTTTGGTCTGCAAACTACTCCATCCAAGCCCCCAAGAAATTGCAGATTTCTTTGTGGATGTATCCCAAACCATCACGCACACCTGCCTCCCTTCCATTGACGCCATCTACACTTCATGCAGCCTCGGCAAGGCCACCAAGATAATCAAAGACCAGTCTCACCCTGGTCACTCCCTCGTTTCCATTCTCCCATCAGGCAAGAGGTACAGAAGTTTGAAAATGCTTACCTCCAGATTCTGGGACAGTTTCTTCCCAGCCTTTATCGGACAACTGAACCATCCTTATAAAATTCTTGAGGGGTTGGACAGGCTAGATGCAGGAAGATTGTTCCCGATGTTGGGGAAGTCCAGAACAAGGGGTCACAGTTCAAGGATAAGGGGGAAATCTTTTTTAGGCCCGGATGAGAAAAACATTTTTCACACAGAGAGTGGTGAATCTGTGGAATTCTCTGCCACAGAAGGTAGTTGAGGCCAGTTCATTGGCTACATTTAAGAGGGAGTTGGATGTGGCCCTTGTGGCTAGAGGGATCAGGGGGTATGGAGAGAAGGCAGGTACGGGATACTGAGTTGGATGATCAGCCATGATCATATTGAATGGCGGTGCAGGCTGGAAGGGCCGAATGGCCTACTCCTGCACCTATTTTCTATGTTTCTATCCTCTCACCAATTAGAGAGCGATTCTGACCTATCTCCTCAGTGATACAAATTATCTCTAATTGGACTTCACTAGACTTTACGTTGCACTAAAGATTATACCATTTATCCTGTATCTGTACACTGCGAACGGCTTGAATGTCATTTTGCGATGTCTATACGCTGACTGGACAGTGTGCAACACAAAGCTTTTCACTTTACCTCAGTATACTAAACTAAACTAAATTTGTGGATTACCATCTACAAAAGTAGATGCTTTTCACAATACTTTAATCCAGGATGGAAGCTAGATGCGATTACCTGAGGGGCTTGGTGATGTAATTCTCCCAGTCTTTTCCCCTTGAAATTGGCTGGTGTTTTTCTGGGCTGTCGTCAGCTCTTGCAGAATATCGTGTCAGCTCTTGCAGAAGATCATGCATCTTTCCGAATGACGGGCAAGTTTGAGTGTTGTGGAGTACAAGGCTTTCCATTAGTGTGGAACGTGCTTGATTGGACTGGAGGTTTTGCTTGAATGTTTGTAGTCACGGCTAAGATCCCTTATCTCTCTTCCCAGAAACTGGATTAATTTCCTGAGGTAGACACAAAATGCTGGAATAACTCAGCGAATCGAGTAGCATCTACGGAGAAAAGGAACAGGTGATGTTTTGGGTCGAGACCCTTCTTCACTCAACCCGAAACGTCACCTTTTCCTTTTCTCCAGAGATGCTGCCTGACCTGCTGAGTTACTCCAGCATTTTGTTCTATCTTCGGTGTAAACCAGCATGTGCAGTTCCTTCATAAGTTCTAGGAGCAGAATAAGACTATTCAGCCCATCAAGTCTACTCCACCATTCAATCATGGCTGATCTATCTGTCCCCCTCAATCACATTCTTCTGCCTTCGCCCTGTAACCCCTGACCCTCTTACTAATCAAAAATCTGTCAATATCCTCCTTAAAAAATATCCATTGACTTGGCCTCCACAGCCGTCTTCCAACACATCATTTCCCGAGGTCTTCCTGTTACAAATTCGGTGATATCATAAGGTCCACACTATCAAGAGCAACGTGGTACTGGAGAGAGCGACAGGGGTTGGTGAGAGGGGTGGGAAGGAGAATATTTGAAGTGAGAAACAGCAGGTGTGCGGAAATTAATGAACAGAAAGTAATCAATCCATAACGTGGTAGATGGGCAGATGACAGAGTCACAGAGCCTTTCATTCAGCATCTGTAATTATATGCATGCTGGCTTCTTTGATAGGTATTCATGTACGACGGTGATAAACCTTTTCACCGGGAGATAACCAGCTGCCTGTGGTTTGCAACATTATTCATGGTCTGTTTAGATGAGGTTCTTTAAATAACGTCCATCTGAAAGATCGAGCTGGGTTTTTTTTAACATTCTGAGTCATGAATCGACAAGTAATGGTGCAAGAATTAAGCAGTTGGTTCAGAGACCCATTAGTTGTGTTTATCCAGCTTCCCTCAGTTGGGCTTTCGTAAAATACGAACACATGCAGTTCTTTTGATCCCTCTCCTGGAAATGTGCTGCACAGTGCCGTGTTATTCCTGGAAGAGAGCGAGTGCGGAAGGGAAGGTCACCTCTTGTCAGCAGAGCCTGGCCATCGGGAGGAGAAATGTTCCTGGGGTGGGAGTGGGGGGGTCCATTAGTTCCAGGTGCAGAATCAGGCCATTCTGCCCATCAAGTCTACTCTGCCATTCAATCATGCCTGATCTACCTTTCCCTCTCAACCCCATTCTCTTGCCTTCTCCCCTGACACCTGTACTGATCAAGAATCTGTCAATCTCTGCCTTAAAAATATCCATCAACTTGGTCTCCATAGCCTTCTGTGGCAATGAATCCCATAGATTCATCACCTTCTTAAAGAAATCCCATAGATTCACCACCCTCCTAAAGAAATTCCTCCTCATCTCTTTTCTGAAGGTATGTCCTTTTATTCTGAAGGTATGTCCTTTTATTCTCTCATGCTGGTGGAAACATTTTCTCCACATCCACTCTATCCAGGCCTTTTACTATTAGGTACGTTTCAATGATGTCCACCATTAACCTTCTGAATTCCAGTGAGTACAGGCCCAGTGCATCAAACATAGGGGGGTGGGGGGGGGGGGGGGCAGAGGCTGCTTGCTTGTGCTTTGCCCTTGCCCCTCGTTCATTGACTGCTACCTTGCAGCGCACCACATGTGAGAGATAGCCTTGGCACATGGTTACGCGCATGTCAACAGGTCAAGACGTCAACCACGGGAGAGCAAACTCAACAGGGTCAAACTGCAGCTGAATTTCACACAACTCAGTTCAAATGGGGATATATATGATTGCTTACCAATATTATCTCTGAAAGGCTGTCAATCCGCAGTGTTTTAATGAATTCAATCTGCAGTTTGAGTTTGAGTTTATTGTCACGTGTACTGAGGTACAGTGACCAGCTTTAGTTGCGTGCTAACCAGTCAGTGGAAAGACAATACACGATTACAATCGATCCATCCACAGTGTTCAGATACATGATCCAGGGGATAACACAAATAACATTTAGTGCAAGATAAAGCTAGTATCTTTATCAAAGTCCGATCAAAGGTAGTCTGAGGGTCTCCAACGAGGTAGATGGTAGCTCAGGACCACTCTCCTGTGGGTTGTCTGCATCACCCCACAGGTCCACCACCAATTTCCCTGTGCCCTTGGTTCCAGAGCCTTGCAGAATTTTCCATTTTGCCAGAACAACAGAGGTCACGTAATAATAATTCAAAGATACACCTCTGACCCACTAATTATGCTCCTCCCGTGACTCTAAAGCACCACGGACTGCCAGTAACTTCAATAAAGAATCAACAATTAACAAATAAGTAAATAATGAACTTTTCAGGATGGAATCGCACGTCCCAAAAGCGCGTGCACCACACGCAATGCTCTCGGAATTGTGTCCGGATTAATGGAGGTGCCGGACCATCAGTTGCTGGAAAATCAGTGGTGTACCTGTAATATTTTTTTTCAACCTTGGTCCCACTTTCATTATTCACCTGTTTCTCTCTGCATCCTTTACAATGTACTAATTCTTCACTGTCTCTGTAATCTCCCTGTATCACCCGGATGTCTCCAGACTTTATCTGTTTCAATGCTGCAGCTTCCATGTAACAAGGAGGTCACTCTCTCTGCCAGTTTGACCTAAATGTTCCTATCTCACTATATACTTGCTCAGCATCCAGTCTGTGAAGTTTTTATCTCTCATTTGCTCCTTATCCTTTCTTTACCTGTTCAGATTCTTGCACTAACACATTTACTCCAGTCTTGCTTCTCTACCGTTTTATTGATTTAACAGTCTGGATAGAGCCAAACAGCATGGAAACAGGCCCTTCAGCCTTACTCGTCCATGACAACCATCTAAATGAGCCCCATTTGGCCCATAGCCCTCTAA
Organism: Okamejei kenojei; assembly: GCA_035221665.1. NCBI lineage: Eukaryota > Metazoa > Chordata > Chondrichthyes > Rajiformes > Rajidae > Okamejei > Okamejei kenojei. Next base: position 37,517,353 of record CM069149.1, read on the forward strand.
ACCTTTCATATCTTAACCCTTCCTCTCCAGTCCAAGTATCGTTTAAAAACTGTTACAGTATCTGTCTCAACTACCTCCTCTGGCAGCTCGTTCCAAATACCCACCAGCCTCAGAGTGGCAAAATTTGATCCTCAGCTTTGTATTTAGCTGCCCTTCCCACCTGAAACATATGTCCTCTTGTTTTTGGATCTCATACCCTGGGTAATAGACTCTGTGCATTCACCCTATCTATGCCCCTCATGATTAGTAGACCTCTATAATATCACCCCTCAGCCTCCTGCGCTTCAAGAAATAAAGTCTGAGCCCATCCAACTTTTCCCTTTCACTTGGCCTTTCAAGTCCTGGCAACATCCTCATTAATGCATTCTTTCCAACTTAATTTACTTAAAACAAAACACCGGTGTTGTTTTTGAATTGATTGTAGGAAATCTATTTTCATGGTTTTGGTTGGAGTTATGCTTATGAGTGTGAGATTGCGGTTTACTGGATCGAACTTAATTTGGTGTCAAAACTAACAAATGCTCTCTAATGAGGATCTTGAACAGAATGGAAACCTCACACATCCGAAGCTGTTTTGGATGAAGCTGCATACATGTTTAGCCAGCCACCATCCCAAATACATGACTGATTTCAAAGAGTGGAAAAAACGTTGTGATATTTTAGCTACTTGTCAAAGAATGCTTCTTAGGTGACTAATTGCACCAAATAAAGCAGACGGGTTTTCATTTTCACACTATTTTGAGTTGAAGGAGAATAGTTTTTTTGTTGTTAGTTTAGAGATACAGCGTGGAAACAGGCCCTTCGGCCCACACTGACCAGTGATCCCCGCATACTGACGCTATCCTACACGCACTAGGGACAATTTTACATTTACACCGAGCCAATTAACCCATAAACCTGTACGTCTTTGGGGTGTGGGAGGAAGCCGAAGATCTTGGAGAAAACCCACGCAGGTCACGGGGAGAACGTATAAACTCCGTACAGACAGCACCTGTAGTCAACAATGGGAGCTAATGGGAGGACTGACATTGGAAGATTTCCTTGGTCATCCCGTTTTACAGTAGCTTGAGCACTATTTCTTTGATCAGATCTTTGATCGTGTCACATTACTTTCTTTCGCCTCGCAGGAAGTTAGACCTGGGAAACCGTGTCGCTGGCGTTCTCCCAAATAAGGAGCATTGGAAGAATGCCAGGTTGTGAAAGGTAATGCTGTGTGCGGTTCTGATTACCTGGAATTGATGTGGATGAGTTGGGCTGTTTCCGTGCGATATAACTCTCTGACCTGATATTAGACCCTGCAATCCTGATCTAAGTCCATTGATCACAAGTCTCGCCCACTTGCACTTTATCTGGATCTGGGAGGTTGGAAAGAGCTGACTGTCTGGTGGCTGGTGCAAGGTTTGAGGGGCACTGTAGTGTGTATGTTTGTGTGTGTGTATGTATGAGGTAGGGGGCATCTATACTGAAGCCTCACCCCCCAATGTATTAACAGTCTTTGACACAAAAGGACACAAAGTGCTGGAGTAATTCAGCAGGTCAGGCTGTATCTCTGGAGACCGTGGATAGGCAACGTATATGGTCGAGAGCCTTGAAGGCAAGGGGTGAACATGCAAACCGCACAGACAGCACCCGAGGTCAGGATCAAATCTGAATCTCTGGCGCAGTGAGGCAGCAGCTTTACCAGCTGCGCCACCATGCTGCCCTGTCACAAATATGGAGCATGTGGTCACTTGTATATTTGCTTTACATCGTACTATACAGCACAGGAACAATCCCTTCAGCCCACAAAGTTTGCATCGATTAAGCCAAATTAAACCAGTCCCTTCTATCTGCACACGATCCAAGTCCCTCTATTCTCTGCAGATTTATGTGCCCATCTAAAAGCTCTTAAACGCTAGCATCATATCTTCTTCCACCACCACCCCTGGCAGCGTGCTGGTATCTACAATTCTCTGTGCAAAGAAAGAATACATCTTTACCTAGAATGTGTGCATCTATACACTGTAAACGGCTCGATTGTAATCATGCATTGTCTTTCTGCTGACTGGATAGCACGCAACAAAAGCTGTTCACTGTACCTCGGTACACCTGACAATAAACTGAACTAACTAACTGTTATTTCTAGCCCTGAATATTCTCAGACTCTCAACTTTAGTTAGACTCGGGCAAAGAGAGGAGAGTCGGGCTGTTTTCTGGCTGATCTTGTTCCCTGAATACTTGGCACTCTGTCACCAGGAAGCTGGCTCTGAGGGCATTCGGTTAGCTGAGTTCTGACATAACGGTAATTTGTGCTGACGACGCTGACTGCACAGAAAACGCCCATGAACCGAAGGCATGCGGCTGCCTAGCCCCCGCCAGTGACGCCACCCTTCCCTTTAGCTCCTTGCCACAAAGACCACAGGCCTGTTCAGCCAGCAGACTCTGTGATCTCCGCACCACCAGCCCGTTTAAACTTATTGCAACCACAGTGACCAAATCCATGCTGGGTGTCTTTGTGGCACAGAGGCCGCGCGACTACCTGGTCCCCAGCCAGTGCCAGCAGGAGCTGTCCTGTCCCACCCTCTCCCAGCCACAGAACCCATCACCTCAACTTTTTACAAAGAAAATCTGACCCAATGTAAAGAAGTACTGTGCATATTTTTTTTATATGGTGACCTATTTAGTAATTGTTGAGCAAGGAACTGCAGATGCTGGTTTACTCCAAAGATAATGCTGGAGTAACCCAGCGGGTCAGGCAGCATCTCTGGAGAAAAGTAATAGATGATGTTTCAGGTCTGAGAAAGGGTCTCGACCCAAAACGTCACCTATTCCGTTTCACCAGAGACAATTGTTTTCTAGATTTTGCGGGGTTGGAATTGAGTCATTTATTTGCTTATGTGATTCATCAAACAAGTCAAAAACTGGAGCAAAAATGGGGTCTGCAGAAGGGTCTCGACCCAAAACTTCGCCCGTTCCTTTTCTCCAGAGATACTGTCTGCCCGCTGAGTTACTCCAGCTTTTTGTGTCTCTCTTCAGTGTACGGCAGCAACTGCAGTTCCTTCCTACACGAAAATTGGAGCAGATGTTTTCATCTATTTTCTCCTTGCGGATGAGCTCAGTTAAATTTAAATAAGCACTTGGGTGTCCACCAAGTCTTCTTCCACTTATGTGCTGCTCCCACTCACTAACTCTGACCATCAGTGACCAGCCTACGTTGTTTTGCATGGGAAGAGGGATGAGAATCAAGTTCTCAATTTCTTTTGAGTAAGTTCTCCTCCTCTCTCGGACGAGAGCTCCGCAACATTCTTTCTCGCTGCCCCCCCCCCCCCCCCCCCCTCTGTGATTGCTCCTGCTCTCCAGCTCTCATTAGTTCCACATCTCTCTACATCACCGTCGATATCTCACGTTGCCCTCTCCCCTGACTCCCAGTCTGAAGAAGGGTCTCGACCTGAAACGTCACCTATTCCTTCTATCCAGAGATGCTGCCTGTCTCTCTGAGTTACTCCAGCTTTTTGTGTCTATTCTCATTTTCTTTTACCAGTTTACAATTCACCAGAAGTAATGAATCAGTGGTAACACATTTTCCTTGCTGGCATCACTGGAGTTTTTTTTATTGTGTTCACAATACCGTTCTGTAGTTAGAATGTAATTACCAAATACCAAAGTGAGTTAATTAATCACTTGTGCTACTGAAAGGGGGTGGGAGAAGACTTGGAGGGATTGCCATGATGCTAATTAAGTTAGTTAAATAAGAACAATCCTGGGCGGTGGGATGGGTAGAAGGTGAAATGATTCTGCTCACTTCACTGATTTTCTTTAGATTGTGAGGGGGAGAGGAGGTTAAATGGGTAATTTTGCTTAAACAGCAGCAAATCAATTAACAGGACAACGCTCAATAGCTCACAGCATCTTTTACGAGGGTCACGACCTGGTAGGTTGTGAACAGACTTCTGAGTGAGGTGCTTTGTTTAATGTCATGGGTTGCGACACCATTCATGTTGGCGACCTGGTGTTTGCTTTCGGCTATCTGGCTAATTGATTGCCTATTCAAATATCGGGGTGCCATTTTGTACCCCTGGAAGATCAAGGCAAATCACAGCCTATCGAGGCCACGAATTTAATGCGTTTCACAATCTGAAAATATTTTTCTTTGTTTCTGACTTAGAGTCCGAAGAAGGGTCTCGCATCACCCATTCTCTCCTCACCCGTTCCTTCTCTCCTGAGATGCTGCCTGTCCCACTGAGTTACTCCAGCTTTTTGTGCCTATCTTTTACGTAGTTCAGTTTAGTTTAGAGATACAGCGCAGAAACAGGCCCTTCGGCCCACCGAGTCCGCACCGACCAGCGATCCCCGCACATTAACACTACCCTACACACACTGGGGATAATTTTACATTTATACCATAGAAACATAGTAGGCAATTCAGCCCTTCGAGGCAGCACCACTATTCAACACGATCATGGCTAATCATCCAAAATCAGTACCCCGTTCCTGCTTTTTCCCTTGATTCCGTTGGCAGTAAGAGCCCCAACACTCTCTTGAAAACATCCAGGGAATTGGAATACCAAGTAAAATAACTTACAAACCTGGACTTTCGTGGAGTGCGGTAGGAAACTGGAGATCTGGGAGAAAACCCACTCGGGTCAAAGGGAGAACATACAAACTCTGTACAGACAAGCACTCATAGTCAGTATTGAACCCGGGCCTTTGGTGCTGTAAGGCAGTAGCTGTATTGCCAAGCCACCGTGCCGCTTATTCACCAACATTTGGAAGGGGAAGGTTCAAATGTTTGTAATTCAAAGAGTCAACAGTATTATGTGACGACAAGTCGTGCAGTTGTATAATGCCTCTAACATCACATGTTCCAATGTGTTTTACAGAAATAACATTGGCTTTTTAAGAAATGAGGGCAGATGACCTAATGTTTAGTTGCATTGTAGACACAAAGTGCTGAAATAGCTCGGAGGCCGGGCAGCATCTCTGCAGAAATGTGCCGGAAGGACCTGCAGATACTGGTTTAAACCGAACATAGACACAAAATGCTGGGGTAACTCAGCGGGATAGGCAGCATCTCTGGAGAGAAGGGATGGGTGACGTTTCGGGTCGAGACATTGTGAGGTGGGGAGAGGAGTGGGGGGGGGGGGGGGGGATGACAAAGATTTTTTATAACTTTGTCAGTGCCTTGGTTGCGACTCTTTTCTCAATTTATTATATTATTTCTGGGCAGTTCAGTAGAGAATTTCACTGTACCTTCATCTTCATCAATCTGTATCAAACACTGAGAAATGTTTTGCAGCTCGGGAATAATATTAAACACATGCTGTGTGCAATGCAACAATTGTTCATTCAATAGTAAAAAATGCACCACACACGCTATTAGTTGAGGGATGTGGTTTAATTTAGTTTAGTTTAGTTTAGTTTAGACATATTGCGTGGAAACAGGCCCTTTGGCTCACTGAGTGCACGCTGACCAACGATCACCTGTGCACTAATTCTATCCTGCACACGAGGAACAATATACAGAAGCCAATTAACCTACAAACCTGCACCTCTTTTTGGAATGTGGGAGGAAACTGGAGCGCCCGGAGAAAACCTACGTTGTCACAGGGAGGATTTGCTAACTCTGTACAGACAGCACACGTAGTCAGGATTGAACCCGGGTCTCTGGCGGTAAGTCAGCCACTGCGCCACTGAGCAATATTGGGTATGAAGGTAACGCGCAGCACCAGTGCGTACCCGTGGGTCCAGACGCACTATCGCTTTTGTTTGTTCTCCACTCCCATTACTTTCCTTCCTTACAGCAAGTGGTTGGAAAGGCAAATGCATTTAGGACTTTATTGCATGAGGGATGGAGTTTAGAAATAGTATTGTTACGATTGTACAGGGCCACATCTGGAATACAATACACAGTTTTTGACCTTTTATCTAACAGGCTCTCCCAGGCTTATGTTGTCTCTGTGTTGGAGTTCTCATGTTGTCTACGCACAATTGATAACATCTGACTTATGCATGGGTCCGTGGGACGGGACCCTTATGTGGGTCGGGGAGCGTTTGTACTGGTATTGAGGCAGTTCTAAAGGGATTAATTGAGTAAATATAATGGAGATGTGTGGCGCAGAGGGTGGAGGGTAAAAAAATATTTTTACACAGAGGGTGGTGGGAGCCTGCAGCGCCTTGCTGGGGATGGTGGTGGAGCCAGATACGATAGTGGCATTTAAGAAATATTTAGCCTGGCACATGGAGTTGCAGGGAATGGAAGGATATGGATTACTTGCAGGCCGATGAAATCAGTTCAGCTAGTTTGGTTCAAACATTGTGACCCTGGGCTGTACCGTTCTATGTACAGTGTATCTGTAGAGGTTTGTTATAGTATTCGGTGATATGCGGAATCTCCTTAAATCTCCAAGAAAGTGGAAGTCTGACCATCGAGCACCCTCCAAACCAATCCCTTGAGGATCCCATTTTTTTTCTCTCCAAATTCCCATCAATTTTCCAGAATTAACCTTTCACCTTCTCACTAGGGGTGGTTTACATACCCAATGAACCCATCAACCCACTCGCCTTTAGGACTTGGGAGGAAGCTTAAGAACCTGAGAGAAGTCATACGATCAGGAGGAGAGGGTCTTTCAGTCGGAAGAAGGCGATATAGCTATGTAGATTTAGCTCTTAGGGCTAATGGAATCAATGGATATGGGGAGAAAGCAGGAATGGGGTACTGATTTTGGATGATGACCATATTGAATGGTGGTGTTCCTACCAATGGCCTACTCCTGCACCTATTTTCTATGTTTCTTTGTTTCTATGATCCGAAACGTCACCTATTCCTTTTCTCCAGAGACACTGCCTGACCCGCTGAGTTACAACAGCATTTTGGGTCTATCAGGGGGAGAATATACAAATTCCACAAGGACAGCAACTGAGCTCAGGATCAATCTAGAGTGGGGTCATGGCGTTGGAAGAAATTAAACTACTAGCTTGCACCGTTGTGCAGCCCATGTGGTTCCTACGTCAGAACAGTAATTGTAGTGCAAGACTGATCAAATATCTCAATTAAGAGACAATTCCACACCCTCACCACCAGCTTAAATGTTGTATATAGGTTACTATTCCAGAATGCTATCCCTATCACAGTACCATACATAACTCCCACTGTGATGCTGCCATCCTAATTACACAGAGAGAAATGTTGCTGGCAACCCAAGCGTTGAGTCGTGCTTCATAAACATAGATAATATCTCATTTTTCCTGCCTCCTGTCAGACGGGCTAATTGTTTGCAGATATTTGAGAAAACATTCATCAACCCGAGGCAGGTACATGAAAGCTATAAATCCAAGTGCCACAAGAGTACAGGGCCCAGAAATCTTCAGACCATGGCAACAGAACTAAGCTTGGAGACGTTTACCAGGTAGTAGGTTGCTACACTGGGTAAAATTACATCTCTTGTGGAGCTACCAAAACCAAAATATTTACCACACTTTTTTTGCTGTGACTGAGGAGCTATAAAAACTGCATGGGAGCAAGGGTAGTGGTTTAATGCATTCCTCTCTGAAGATTTTTAAAGGGCCTGTCCCACTTGGGCGTCATTTGGGCGTCAAGCAGGTGGCGCGTGAAGATTTTGTGAATCCCAAAATCGTGGGGCGCCGCGCGCGTCACTGTCTACGCCACCACGCCTCACCACGTGCCGTGCGCGCATAATGCACGCCATGCACACATCACTTGCGCATCGCGCGTAAATGATGTCGCGTAAATGACACGCAAATGACACCCAAGTGGGACAGGCCCTAAAGGCTCTATATACTTCAAACATTTGACTGGACTACAGGATTAATATTGAGCCTTCAAGGGGAAACTGAAAGTAGAAATAATGCCAGGTTAAACTTCCTCAAGTGTGACTCAAGTGTGTAGGTGAGTGGTAGAATCTGGAGGGTGTGTGGTTGAAGACATCTCCAACCTCTCACTTCTGCTGTCTGTGGTTCCCATCTGCTTCAAAAAGGACATCTATTGTACTGGTAGACAAGAAGAGCATGGTGATCCGCCTCAATGACTACCGTCCGCTAGCATTTACATCCACTGTAATTAAGTAGTTCTGAGGGGGTTGGATCAACTAATGTCTCAGAAATGCATGGATCCGCTTCAATTTGCCTGTTGCCACAATACATCAACAGCAAATTCTACCTCACAGGCTCTCCACTCTGCCCTGGACCATCTGAATAATAGGCCAGGCTGCTGTTCATTAACTACAGGTCAGTTTTGAACATACTCATCACTGTGTTGATTGACATCTTCAAATTCCTGGGCGTTAACACTGAGACATCGTGACCTGACCTCAGCACGTAGACATGATCACAGAGAAGGTGTGCCAACCCCGTCTACTCTCTCAGAGGTTTAAAGAGATCGTGCATGCCACAGAATGCAATGTGTCTGTGATGCTTCTGCAAGCAATATTTTCATTGTACCTCACCGTACTTGTGCACGTGGCAATAAATACGCGACTAGAATATGGGAAGAATAAAGGGATGGGATTGAGACAGGGAAAGACTCAAAATGCTGGAGCAACTCCGTGGGTCAGACAGCATCCCTGGAGAGCGTGGGTAGGCGACATTTCAAGTCGCAACCCTTCTTCAGTCTAAAGTAATCTTGTTAATAATAATAAATATTATTTAATTTACTATTTAACAAAACTATTGTTAAATAGTAAATTAAAATGGTTAATAAAGTTAATCTTGGGATTAATGTAAGATGCTGCCTGACCCGCTGAGTTACTCCTGCATTTTTTTAAATAGGTGGCTGATGGTCAGAATAGACTTGATGGGGCGAAGGAGCTCTTTCTGTGCTGTATCTGTCTACAACTCTGCAACTGACTAGGGCCTAATATTTATCCCTCCTGCAACATCCCCTAAACTGATCATTAGTTTATTATTCCATCGCAGTCGGTGGGTATTGTTGCCCGCAGATCACCTATTGCAGATCCAACATGGCAAGCAGCTTCAGCACAACCATACTCCAGTGACAGCAACGACACGGGACATTTAATGTTCACTGGCTCACTGAAGAACAAAAATGCAATCAATGTTCGTCTTGTTAGAGTGCTCACGCCAGCCACCCTTTTGAAAAATAAAATCAGATAAATGAGATGAAATCTGCATACCATGCTGTTTGGCACCATCTAGTTCACCAAATGCAGACAGACACAAAACGCTGGAGTAACTGAGCGGGTCAGGCAGCATCTCTGGAGAAAAGGAACAGGTGACATTTCGGGTCGAGACCCTTCTTCAGACTCACTGTCCATCGATCAGCTTCAAACTCTCCGTTCTTGTTCAACTAAAGAGTGCATCGCTATCACTGAGGTGAATTTCGAACGGAGGAGAATGTTCAAATGTAAATCAAGTTATTAGCTGTTTGTCTGTTTTGAATCACTCCATTTTAAAAGCCGGTTAGCAGATGCTAAATTATGATAAGTACGTCTGAGATAATCGTTCAGACTCTGTTTTACATCAAACAGATCAGAGAAGAAATCCAGACTGAGGCCCGATTTTGATGCAAGATTGTGGTGATGTTTGTTGTTTCACACATTCTGACATTGAATTTGGCTGCAGCTCCTGCAGTTACTTTCACAAACAATATGTGTGCACTGCCCATAGTCGGAATGTTTTCTGATCTGTGATGGCTGACCCTAACCAGGTTGGCCGAGGGGACATCTCGGGACTGACAGGTGGCACCTGAAGCTTATCCTTGACTCTTGGACACTGGCCAGTGTTAAATGTCCATGCAATTCTGGCAGTGGTGGGGAAATCGCAATGACAGGGGCTATTGCAACTACAGGGGCAAAAAATGGTTTTGATTTCCTGCAGGATTACATAGCTCCAATGGACATCGTGTCCTTATTCATCACATTAATTTTCCCATCACCCTGCGTATGTCAATCTGTCTCATTTTTCAGCTTGCCGTTGTTTCTCGTTCCCTCTCTGGTTTCTTTATCCAAGACACTATCCATCTTATTTATCTTGCTCTTGATCAGTACGGGTGTCAGAGGTTATGGGACGAAGGCAGGAGAGTGGGGTTGAGAGGGAAAGATAGATCAGCCACGATGGACAATGGGCCGAACGGCCTAATTCTGCCCCTATAACATATAACAACTTGTGAACTGAGAATAGGCAGGACTTACCGACCAATATTAGGCACAAAATACCATAAATCGAGTCAACTATTTAAAAAGGACAATTTTGCCAAACTATGCCCAGACAATCCCACCTTTTGGATCAGAAGGATGTTTTCTCCAGGTTCTTTCCGCACCCGAGTTGGGGATCTAATCCAGGGTCTATTTCCTGTGCAGTCCCGCGGCACTCATGTGCAGTACTAATGTTCTCCTGTGCAGTACTAATGCTCTCCCATGCAGTACTAATATTCTCCTGTGCAGAACTAATGCTCTCCTGTGCAGTACTAATGTTCTCCTGTGTAGTACTAATATTCTCCTGTGCAGTACTAATATTCTCCTGTGCAGTACTAATGCTCTCCTGTGCAGTACTAAGAGAGTACTGCATAGGAAAGTACAGAGTACAGAGAGACGATGGGTGACGTTTTGGGTCAGGACCTTTGCTCCGGCACTTAGTGTCTATCTTTGGTAAAAACCAGCACCGGCAGTTCTTTGTTTCTAGAGACTGCAGTATGGTGCAGCGATTGGGTTGAATATCAATTCAGTGTTCAAACCTATTCCTTTCCTATGCTCCCTCACACTTGTCGAATATAAAAGTTTATGGGCCCTGAAGCATCCAGTTTCATTAAGAACAATAGAGTGTGGAATGCAGTTTTGTGCCCTGGAGTAAAGGGAATATTTCCATTGATAATCGATTCCCCTGGGATAAAGGTTCTCAACCCACTTACTGAAAAAAAAAATAGGAGTGTTTAATTCATCATGACATGATACATAACATGGCATAACTCCACAAATAGTAGACAGTTAAAAATAATAGCATTGCTGCCTTTGTTCGGCATGTACTCACCCAGGTCTTTGAAGGTCATAATTCACTCGGTCAAGCTTACTTTGGGAGAATTCATCACATTCCCACATGGTCTCCTCAGTTATTTGAAGTTTATCTCTGTGGATAAGATGCTGAGCAAGTTTTTAGTTTAGATTAGTTTAGCGATACAGTGCATAAACAGGCCCTACGGCCCACCGAGTCCGCGCCGATCAGGGATCACCCGTACACCAGTTCTATCGTGAACACTAGGTGCCAATTGGCAGAAGCCAATTAATCTACAAACCTGCACATCTTTGGAATGTGTGAGGAAACCAGAGCTCCCGGAGAAAGCCCACGGAGTCACAAGGAGAAAGTACATAATCACAGGGAGAATGCACAAACTCCAGACAGACAGCACTCATAGTCAGAATCAAACCCGGGTTTTCTGGTGCTGTAAGGCATCACCAGAAACTGCTTTACAGCGGGTGTCTGGGGCTCTACCACTGCGCCACCGTGCCCGGCCTTAAAAATCTGTTCAGCTTATCTACGGTTAAAAATTGCAGGCAAAATCTGGCGTATTTTAGCTGATGTCTATTGACGGTTGCCGAGAATCTCAAACCTGAGCTGAAAACGGAGAAGCTAACGTTGACATTTATTGTGTAGAACATGCTAACCACATGAAACATATTGCACACTTTCAACTCATCAGTCTGCAACTTGTATGCTTTAGGCAAAGTGAACTCAAATCTTTGTCACAATGCCGGGGGGGGGATGAACTGTGCTGCCCAGTTTGCCCAGAATAGAGCTGAAGTGCCTTCTCGCTCTGGGCCTCCGAGCGGGCCAGTAGTAACTGCGACCAAGGAGGAATAATGTCGTCTTTCTCCTTCAGGGTATCCCAAACACTTCACACCCAATCAATTACTTCTGAAGGGTACGAGTGTTCTGAAGGCAAACATGACAGCTACTCTGTACACAGAGTCAGATCTTGCAAACAGCCACAGGATGAATGGCCACTTATTCTGTTTAATAGGGGCTCTGGCTGAGGCACCAGTTCATCACGACATCAGGGGTAGCTTCTTTACGAAGTGCAACCTTTACAGTGGAGCAGCTTGTAAAGCCGCTGCCTCACAGTTCCAGTGACCCAGGTTCAAGACTAACCCCTGGCACTGTTTAGATTATCAGGCAACTGAACCATCCGAGCGAGCAGTCCTGAGCTACTATCCACCACATTGGAGACCCTCGGACTATCGTCGCTCGGACTCGCTCTGACCTGCACTGAAGTGTTAGGCTGACTCCAGAACACGATGAGATATCATTGCCGTGCTTTGTCCCATCCCCACCTCTTTTCCAGCTTTTCCCCTCTCTGCTACAATCAGTATGAAGAAGGGTCCCGACCCAAAACGTTGCCCACCCATTCTCTCCAGCGATGCTGCCTGATCTGCTGAGTTAACCCAGAAGAGTCATGGAGTCAAACAGCACAGAAACAGCAGGCACTTCATCCCAACCTATCTCTGCCCACCGAGATCTACATTAGTTCCATGTAATTTGCATTTGTCCCGTATCCCTCTAAACCTTTCCTGTCCATGTACCTGCCCGAATGTCTTTTAAATGTTGTTCTAGTACCTGCCTCAACTCCCTCCTCTGCCAGCTCCGTCCATATACCCACCACGAAAAAGGTTGCCTCTCAGTTTCCTATGAAATCTTTCCCCTCTCATCTTAAGCTCATTGAAACATAGAAACGTAGAAAATAGGTGCAGGAGCAGGCCATTCGGCCCTTCGAGCCTGCACCGCCATTCAATATGATCATGGCTGATCATTCAACTCCGTATCCTGTACCTGCCTTCTCTCCATACCCCCTGATCCCTTTAGCCACAAGGGCCACATCTAACTCCCTCTTAAATATAGCCAATGAACTGGCCTCAACTTGCCTCATGTCTGCTGGTTCTTGATTCCCCCTACCGCTGGTAAAAGACTCTGTGCATTCACCCGACCCATTCCTCTCATGATTTTATACATCTGTATAAGATCAACCCTCAGCTTCCAGTTTGTGTTTTGTTTGTGAGCAAGCAGCAGCAATTCTTTGTCTGTCTTGATATTGTTGGATTATATGGGTTATAGGTGACATTTAGCATCCACGGAACTCCAACCCAGCAAATAATCTGTTCAGGGGCATTTGCAGGGGAGAACATGAAGAGAAGCCGGTGAAGGGTGCAGGGATCCCCCCCACCCCCCCAAATAATGAAAAGTCTGTTGGAAGTAATGAATTTACTTCTCAGAGACCCCTTTGTCAGAACTGCGTTACACACTGATGGCAGCTTGCATTAGCTGACAGCTTGTCAATGAATAGCTCAATTAACATCTGGCTCTTTCCAGACTGCTGTTTCTGCTGTAAATCTTTCCGCTCCTCACCTGCACCTTATATAAGCAAAGCTTTTTCTTCGAAGAAAGTACTGAAAGATTTTTTATTTTTTAAATGATGCCGTTTGTGTGCGGGTCAGATCGATGAATGAACTCTGTGGGCCAGAAACAAAATGAAGTGGGTGAAATGTGTTTTTCGATAGAAACTTGGCAGCATTACTGGGTTCGGGTGCGAAGTAAGACTCGTGCGTTTTTATAGCCGGCCTTTTAACTGTTTTTCTCGTGATTCTGGCCTATTCCCTTGCGTGGTATGGTGCGTGACCTTACGTATCAGAAATATCGGGAGATCTTTTTTTCTGCCCCGTTCATTTCAGTCAGAGTGAAGGCTGAACCATGTTCACCGGCTCCTGCTCCTGTGATTGCTGATTTTGAACGTGATCCTGATTAGGGCTGCTGTCTGTACGGAGTTTGTACCTGCTCCCTGTAACCGCGTGGGTTTTCTCCAGTTTCCTCCCACACTCCACAGACGTGCAGGTTTGTTGGTTAAATCAAGTCAAGTTTACTTTGTCACATACACATACAAGATGTGCAGTGAAATGAAAGTGGCAACGCCTGCGGATTGGGCAAAAACTACAGAACAACAGAACAGAATAGAACAGAACCAGTATTTACATTTTAGAAAAATAAAATTTAAAAAAAAAGACACAACACAGTAAATTAGTCCCTGGTGAGATAAGAGCTTTGGCCTCAGTAAAATTATAAATTGTCCCTAGTGCGCAGGATCGTGTTAGTGTGTGTGGTGATCACTGGTCGGTGCGGACACGGTGGGCCAAAAGATCTGTTTCCTCGCTGTCTAAAGTCTAAAAAAGCTGGATGAAAGGTAGTCTGCTTGATTGCCGGAGTCCAGAGAGAAGCCTACAGCTCTGCCCCAAATGTCTGATGCAGCTTCACTGCGTTCAAAACCTTTCAAATGAAAGCCATATGTCTCGAGGGTGGATGCATTGCCCCATGCCATACTCATTCACCAGTCGCTGCGGATTTGGTTGATAATTACTGGTTGGGAGGAGGAGGCCTCTTGGTATGGAAAGGAAAAAACAAGCCAGGCTTGTCCTGAAGAAGGGTCTCGACCCGAAACGTGACCAGTTCCTTTTCTCCAGAGATGCTGCCCGACCCACTGATTTACTCCAGCATTTTGTGCCTATCTTCGGTGTAAGCTGCCATCTGCAGTGCCTGACTGCACACAAGCCACACTCCTCGTTCACGTTAGAGGTACCGAGATACAGCGCGCAAACAGTCCCTTTGGCCCAATGAGTCTGCGCCGACCCGCGATCACCCCGTACACTAGCTCTATCCTACAAACTGGCGACAATTTACAATTTTACCGAAGCCAATTAACCTACAAACCTGCACGTCTTTGAAGTGTGGGAGGAAATTAGTGCGCCTGGAGAAAACCCAGGCAGTCGCAGGGAGAATATACAAAACTCCTTACGGACAGTACTCATAGTCAGGATCGAACCCGGGTCTCTGACTCTACCGCTGCGCCACTGTGCGGCCCTGGCCCTCCAGAACATTATTCAGTGACTCCCACTAGTTAATTGTCGTAAACACTCGGGCGCAGTGAAACTGCTTGTGCACATGAAGCACTCAGGGTAAAGAGCTTTTCACTGTACCTCGGTACACTTGACAATAAACTAAGCTAAACTAGATGTTAATATGAGCTGCCGCTTCTCCTGAACTGCCCCGTACCGGTGACTTGGCAGCAACTACCAGGTATGGGGCGTCGATGTTTACTGGGCCAATGCTGAAAGATGGAGTCATTCAGCCGGGTGTGCACTGGTCAGCAAGGAGTTGGTGGGATGATTGAATAATGCCAAGATTCTACCAAAAGCTTTCCCCTCAAATCTTCTTCAAATCTCAATCACCAGTCGCTGCTTATTTTGTTGATCTTTTGGACAGGTTTGGAGGGATATGGGCCAAATGCAGGCAGGTGGGATAGGTGTTGATGGGACATGTTGGCCAGTGTGGGCAGGTTGGACTGAAGGGCCGAGGTTATGACTCTATAACGTTCTTCCTCTCACCTCGAACCCACCTTTCTCGTGTTTGATATCCTGACCATGGGACAGAGACTACCGATGTCTCTGGTTTATCTATTCCCAGCAAATTCATTGTCCCCTGCACTAGTGGACCACACAGGCTAGGAGATGGAGAGACATTTTTATTTTGTTACAGTTGTTGGTTCATCGTCTTGACAAGACCATCCTGTGGCTAAACAATAAGTAAATCCTTGCATTTGCAATGTGCCTTTCACAATCTTGAAGCATTCCATTGCACTTTGGCATTGAAGCGCATTTACAGTGTAGTCACTGTTGTATAAATAGCAGACAATTTGTACCCGGGGCTCTTGCAAACAGCAATCCGATGCGTCGATGGTCTGAACTGATCCCAGACTATTTCATGGTCTGCCGATTGCCACAAGAGTCTGTCAAACACTCACTTGCGAAGGAAGTATGATGGCTTTAACGTATTGTGAGAGAATGGTTTGGATGAAAGTTGTAATTGTAATTGGATAATTGTAAATTGTCCCGAGTGCGTGTAGGACAGTGTTAGTTTGTGGGGATCGCTGGTCGGCGTGGACTGAAGGGCCTGCTTCCATGCTGTAGCCTAAACTTTAAAAAAACGAAACTAAACTATTTAGTTGTCTTGAAGTGGCAGGAACTTGCAATAATGCAGCTGAACGTGCGCTAACTGTTCTCTGAGCGTGAAGCAGTGGTCTCAGCGAGGCACCAGAGTCCACTTGACATCTCGGAGGGAGGCAATAAAATAAGCACTGTATGGAATTGTACAGGGTAGACATCACGGCTGATTTGAGTGGCGTTGTCACAAGGAGTAATTGGTGTCTAAAATGGAGTGTTTCATGAATACCACAAACACCCTGAGAGTGAATTAATGCTGTGAAAGTGCTGTCAGTTTACTAATTATAGTTTGCAATGAGAATACTTAAATGTTTGTGGATAATAACTGGTTTAGCAGCTCCTGTAATTGCAAGGGAAAGTATAATCAGTGTACTGTCAATCACTCATTTCCATTCTACACGCGTCACATTCTTTTCATTACGACTGATTCTTTTAAACATCAATACCTCCCCAAGTCCAGAGTAATTATCACACAGTTGACCTTTACATTAAATTCCACTAAGCCCGTCAATACAGAAACAAGAGGAAATAATTCCTCTCTGCTCATTACTAGAATGTGGCAGTATGTTTTATGTATGTTCCGATAATTACCTTTTAAAGTGAGTGTGTATTTAGGGCTCAAGGAACTTATCAGTATTGACCCAGCAATAAAAAGGACTGTTTCATATCAATGGTGCTTTCTTGTTTAATCTTGTTAACAACGTGGGCTGTGCCACATGTAATGATCATCCTAGAACACAAACGCTGTTTTATTGCCTTCCATCATTGCCAGCCCCAATCAGCAGTATTTAGCGCCAATAAACGTGACAGAAAAACTATGGCAAATGATTGAATTATTAGGATCTTGCTGTTCATCATCTGATGCATTTGGCCTTGGGTTTATAGACGTCAGATGTTTTGACTGCTCTGATCCAGCGGTCAGTCTGTGGAGGAGGGTAAAGCAGGGAGTGCCTGGTCTGTCTTTGCTTCACCGGCAATAGCCTCTACTTTTAATGCCTCACTACCTATAGATGTAGAGACCTAGGGGCGGCACAGTGGCTCAGCAGTAGAGTTGCCGCCTTACAGCGCTGGAGACCCGGGGTCAATTCTGACTATGTGCGCTGCCTGTACGGAGTTTGTGCGTTCTCCCTGTGACCACGCGGGTTTCCTCCGGGTGCTCCGGTTTCCTCGCACACTCCAAAGAACGTGCACTGATGCACACATATGTACGCTAACCATTCTCTGAGCTGAAAGCAGTGCTCTCAGGTTTGTTGGAGGTTTGTAGGTTAGTTAGCTTCTGTAAAATTGTCTCTACAGTATGTGTGTAGGATAGAACCAGTGCAATAGAACCAGAACCGATCGCTGGTGGGTGTGGAATCGAGGGCCTGTTTCCACGCTGTATTTCTCAACTAAATTAAATGAGACTTCCTATTTGAATCCTGAGGGAGTCAGATCATTCAAGCTTCAGTGAGGAGTTGAGACTGTTTGGGTCGATCGGTAAACCGTCAGCTGTGCATTGTACTACACGGATGAAGTGAGGAATCACTGCACTCCCACTATATCTCGCAGTGTGATATGGATGGGAATAGTTTCACCCAAGCATTCAATAAAAAACTGACAATAATAACGATCAAAGCCACAATAACCGATGTTTTCAAAATCTGATGGTACAAGGTTTGGTGACAGAGACTGCATGGGAAAAGACCCTTCAGCCCATCGAGTCCACACCAACCATCAATCACGCATTTACACTAATCCTCCATCAATCCTGTTCTTTTTTAATTCCCCATCACATTCTCATGAATTCACCCCAGATTCTACCACACATTTGAACAGTAGTGGCAATTTACAGTGTGTCGGAGCAACTGCAGGCGCTGGTTTCGACCAAAGATAGGCACAAAATGCTGGAGTAACTCCGTGGTTCACGCAGCATCTCTGCAGAAATGGAATGGGACATTTTGGGTCGAAGGCAGGAACATGGGATTAGAAGGCAGAGATAGACAATAGACAATAGGTGCAGGAGTAGGCCATTCGGCCCTTCGAGCCAGCGCCGCCATTCAATGTGATCATGGCTGATCATCCACAATCAGTACCCTGTTCCTGCCTTCTCCCCAGATCAGCCATGATTGCATGGCAGAGTGGACTCGATGAGCCGAATGGCCTAATACTACTCTTATAACTTGTGAACTTGTAAACTAAATTAACCTACCAACCGCATGCCTTTGGGATGTTGGAGGAAACCAGAGAAGTCAGGGAGCATGTGCAAACTCCACACAGCACCCGAGGCCAGGATTGAACTCGTCTCTGGTGCAGCAAGGCCGCAGCTCTAGAGGTACGCCACTGTGCTGTTTGTCGACTTCTTCCCCCAGCTATGTGACTCATCACTGAACACTCCGCTGTTAAACGGAGTTGTGCCAGGAATGTTAAGTGCAGTTTGCTATGATAACCTGCACGAGAACAGTGTGCCTGAGGTTGACATAACTGTAGTGTGGAGCATCCTTGGAATAGACAATGGGGCAGACTAGCAAATAGTTACGGAGACATTCAGACTGAGACCCGTGACAGAGCCACAATCCAGTCTGTTTAAAACCAACAAATGACTGGAAAATTACTAGCTAAAGGAAGCAATGTGTTTCCAATAAGTTATCCTGAATTTACCCTGTACAGTTTTAATGGAATCTTGGAAAAGAGCTGTGTACTGGCAAAATAGCCCCTCTAATAGCTGACAGTTTTTACTGAGTAACCTATGTTGCTTCTGCCTGGTTATCTCTTTGTCTCAGTAATATTTTTTAAATATGCCTGAACACAACTTTCCATGTTAAAAATGGCATATATACACCGATCCCTTTTATACCATGCCCTGGGCATTACAATGGTCTGAGAAGTTGAGTGGGTTTGAGAGGAGGAGATCACACTGTGGCACGAGTTGAGTGACGGAGTAAAATAGACAGCATACAGCAACACTAGGAGGGAATAATTTAGCAGTCGTGGCGTAATTAACACTGGCTGTTTCCATTCATAAATGTTCATGAAGAACATGATACAAAATTACCTAAAGTCACATAGAAAGAAAGCACAGGAACAGGCCCCTCGGCCCCTCAGCCCCTGTCCATCACACACCCATTCATACTTATCCTATGCTAGCCCATTTCTATTCTCCCCTCATTCCCATCAACTCCCCCCTTCTTTCTCCGACCCCCAGATTGCAGCTCTCTGCCGCAGACTAGGGGCAAAATGCAGTGACCTGAGGGCATGCTAACTCCACGCATACAGCCCCAGATGAGGGGGGAAGAACAAAGGGGGAACTTGCACGGGGGGGGGGGATTTGTAACTTTGTGAGGACCCTTCATGGGCGACTATTATACACCGTGGCAAGGTTTGCGAGCTAAGAATTTCACTGCGACTAGTTTTCATTCATTCATTCATTCATGCTCATCTTTTCCACAAAATCTCTCAGACCAATTTCTTATCGTTATTTATAAAATAAATTGCCAGTGTAAAATTGAAGCCCAGTAATTACAGCCTTCTCTTCAGAGTTGGTGCTTTACATGGGAAGAAGAGTGCAGTTCATCGTAAAGCTGAATCTATCATACTGCAGAGACCATCACCAGGATAGCTGGGATTATGTTCGTGAGTCATGGAGCTAAAATGTAAATGTAACCTTTCAGCTATTGCTGCAGTTGATCGAGGGGAACAACAATGTGGCTTTTAAAAGTTTTGTTTTTGAACAACTACCCTCTAATAATTAAACGTTATTCCCTTTATCTTATATCAGTGCACTGTGGATGGGTCGATTGTGATTGTGTATTGTCATTTCCGCTGACAGGTTAGCATGCGAAAAAAGTGTTTCACTGTTCCTCGGTGAATGTGAGAATATACTAAACCAACCCAAACCGTTTTGGGGCTGGCTGGGCTTCAGTTGGTGTGGAAGCTGCATGCATTTCAGGTGGACATGTTGATGGGCAAATTGTAGGGTCATGTGATGAAACCCCCAGGGTTATGTCCAAGCAAGGCTAACGTCTCTGGCTGTACATGGACTGAAGGCAGGGCGAGCGTGGGCTGCCTCTGGCTCCATTCTTACAGTGGAATCGCAGCATTCGCATTCAATCACCGCCTTGTTGAGCTCGGCGTGTGCCGCTGAGGCAAGGCCACGATAAATGTATAGCACCAACCTCTCCTCCACAACACCAAAGCTGAGGCAGCAAACGCATTCACAATGACAAGCATGGCAATCGATGCAATTCAATTCTGTTGTGATATTAGAAGGGTTAAGGAAGAGGTTATGCACCAACCTCAGTCGATGCTCATTTTCATGACGTGCTGTCTCTCCTAAATTGTGGCACGTCACAGAATTGTCCAGCACGGAAATGGCCCTTCAGCCCTTCACATCCATGCCAGCCTTTTTGGCCATGTACACTTAAGGGCCTGTCCCACTTTCATGACCTAATTCACCTTTTTTACTCATGGACATTTGTCATCAGGCTAGGAAAAATGCCCCGACCTACGTGATGCCACGAGTACATACGACTCGCATCGCGACCTCCTACGACCTCGTGACGACCATGCTGCGAGTATGAGTCAAGGGCAAACTCGGCAGAGGTCGTGAATTAGGTCGTGAAAGTGGGACCGGCCCTTAATACCATTTGCCCACATAAAGACGACATCCTTCTCTGCAAGGCCACAAAGTGCTGGAGTAATTCAGTGGGGTCAGGCAACATCTCTGGAGAAAAGGAATAGGTGACGTTTCGGATCGAAGAAGGGTCTCAACCGGAAACGTCGCCTATCCATGTTCTCCGGTGATGCTGCCTGACCTGCTGAGTCAATCCCACACTTTGTGTAAATTTGCGGATTAACCAGCATCTGTTCTTCCTTGTTTCTATATCCTTCCATGCCTCGCTTATCCTCAATCTAAATGCGTCTTAAACATAGTAATCCTATTTAATTCTAACACCTCCTCTGGCAGTGCATTCTTGATTTCATCCTCTTTCTGTGTCGAAAACAAAATTGCCTCGGGTCCCCTTTAAATCTCCTTCTTCTCACTTTAAAACTGTGCCCTCCGTTTCTGCCTCTTTGCAAGGAAGGAGAGAACAGCAAACAGCAACTCAGGAATCCCAGGACAAGTTTTGGAAAATAAAAGCGCAGTGTGAGCTGGTTCGGCATGACTGGGGGAGCAGTATGTTGCCTTTTCACACAACAATAAACTGAGCTAGATGGTGCGCATTGCTGTCGGTGCAGGCAGCACTCTGAGCCTGAAGAGTTGTCACCGAGAAATGCTGAAGTCAGGTAAAGCTTCCTGAAGATGAAAGCCTTCGACGAAGGCAGGAGGTGAAAACAAGCCGTTCCTGCCCTGTTGATCTGTGAGCACCCAATGTCACGAAAAGCATGCAGTGTGGGGGAAGCAAATGAGTGTAGGAGTTGCAAGTCAAATCACAGCTCCTGCTTACCTTGCCAGCTCTCTATGCATCGTTGCTTCTTTGCTCAGTAGACAGCTGAAAAACCTTGTCAGTGCAGGTATCTTTGTGATCTCTCCCAAATGATGTGAATAATAACAGCCCGATTCCTATCGTGCGGCTCCATTACTCCAGAGATGACATTACTGGCCTATTTACACTGAGCTCATTAATTTGGATCACATCTGAATTTATGGTTGTCAGATGAAAGGGAGGTGTTTGATAGGCCCGTTTTTTTCTTCCCTTCAGCGCTAATGTGTTATTCTTCCAGCAAGGTTTAAGTCTGTAGGTGCAGATCCAGAAGCTCCAGACCAATGTGTACATGCGCCCTCTTCACTGCTGGTCGACCCTGCTCCTGGTATAGCTCGGGATAGTGCCTGTTTCAGGCATTTTAACAAATACCCTATTATCTCTGTACCTTTTCATATCTCTATTTTCCCTCTCCCCCGAATCTCATTCTGAAGAAGAGTCTCGACCCGAAACATCACCCATTCCTTTTCTACCGAGATGCTGCCTGACCCACTGAATTACTCCAGCACTTTCTGTCTATTTTCAGTGTAAACCAGCTTCTGCAGTTCCTTCCAACACTCTATTAGTATTAATTGATTAAGATTAATGGGTTTCTGTAAATTGTAAATTGTCCCTAATGTGTAGGGTAGTGCTAGTGCATGGGTTGATCGCTGGTCAAAGTAGACTTGGTGGGCCGAAGTGTTTCCATGCTGTATCTCTAAGGTTAGAGTAAAGTGTTGCAAGGTAGAGCTTGTAGTACTCGACCATCATGAGAGTTTTTAAACAGTTGAGGATCTCAATGGACAGGAATGAACAAAAACAAGGACAAGAAACAAATAGTTTCCCTTCCCTTCATCCCTGGAGGTGCTGAAGCCAACAGTTTCAAACCTTAGTGTAGAAACAAGGAACTACAGATCCTGGTTAATACACAAAAGGACACAAAGTGCTGGAGTAACTCAGCAAGTCAGGTAGCATCTCGGGAAAACATGGATAGGTGGGTGACGTTGCAGATTGAGACCATTCTTCAGAAACGTTTTGACCTGAAACATCACCTTATCCGTGTTCTCCACAGATGCTGCCTGACCCACTGAGTTACTCCAGCACTTTGTGTCTTTTTGAGTTTCAAACCTTGTTCCCCTGACAGGGTTTGTTCCTGAGAAGCAGCATCAGAGCCGTCTCAGCCAGACCTACCTTGTAACATGTGCAACATTGGTTTCTGTAAATTACTGCTAGTGTGTAGGATGTGAAACTGGGATACCATAGAACTGGTGTATGGGTGATCCTTGTTGCCGTGGGCCAAAGGGTCTGTTTCCACGCTGTATCTCTAGACTAAACTCGTGGGGCAATTCTGGTGCTTTGGCTAATGGTAGCTAAGTTTGTGGCTTGAACCAGTGATGGAATGGGTTTAGGAACTAGAGGTACGCTAAGGTCTGTGAGGCTGAGGAGGGAATGGCTAGGCGACGTTTAGGGTCAGGTCCCTTCTTCAGGCATTTTTTAAGGAGTTGGGAAAGATCGAAAATTTCACGTATTTAAATATGTTGTTACGAATATAACTAGTAGTGTGGGAGAAAATTCCATGAGCCATAATTGCCACATACATACCCAAAAGTAGAAATGTAGAAAGGTAGAAATGTGTAAAAAAAAATAGATATTACGAGCTTTGTAGTCTCCTTGTAGCAAACAAACGCCAAATTCAAAATTCTATATTTTGAAAATGGACAAAGCAAAAAGCAGTATGTTCTCTAGAAAGGCTTATCCTAAAATAATTGATCGGAAGGGTGTGATTTTCAGTCAGGGCGTCTGTATCATTCAGTCAGTGAGCTCGCAGTCCGGAGCCCTTCTTTATTACCCCGCTGCATAAAATCAAAGTGTCAATGCTTCTTCAAGGTCTACTAATCCACCCCTAGCTTCCGTTGCAGGTACAGCTGAAGTGATTTGGCGCTCGGGCAACGCTATGAATTTTAAAAATCCAATACTTTTAAATCGTTCAAAAGCTACAACCACAACGTGATAAATAACACTAAATAAAACTGAAGCAAATAAAGGCAAACAGAAGAACTAACCTTGAAGGAGAGAGAGAAAACAACATGCATAAACTTATTTTTTTTAAATTCATATAACATCCCTAAATGACGGGTACATATTACTAAATAACGTGGGTGGACAAAAATGCTGGAGAAACTCAACGGGTGAGATGCTGCCTCACCTGCTGAGTTTCTCCAGCATTTTTGTCTACCTTCGATTGCTCCAGCATTTGCAGTTTCTTCTTAAAATAACTCGGGTGAATGACTGTACCTGCACACCAGGAAGAAGCCCATGCTCGCGGTCCGGAGCTCTTAATGGCAGTAAGTTTTAAGTAATTCTGCCATGAATTTTATTCAAAGGAATGCAGCGCCATTAATACTTGGTCAAAACACAATGATATTGACTGAGGAATGCAGATCGATGTATTGGTGACACATTGTTTAACGGTGTGTTAACTACTGGCTGTTAACAAGTGCTAACAGTGGCAGTTAACAAATCGTTTTCGTCTCAGTTGAATCAAGTGATAAACGACTCCAATCTTTCTGCATTACTCATTAAACCCGAGCTGGAAACTGAAAAGTAGGGGAACGCCGTCCCCCTGCGTACCCCACCGTTTTCATCACTGCTGAAATGATTAAATCAGGGGATGCTTAGAGATTGGTATAAAGCTTTGTAAACAGTTTTCCTGGAATTTTGCTGCAACCAAAACTCCTCACAATCCTTTTACGCCCTTTGCAGCTGTGTTGCTTCACAGTAAAATGAGCTATGTTGCATATTTAAAGTTACTGAGCAATATTGCTCAATGCCTTTCTAAAATCAGATGTCTCCATCTGGTTCTTGATTTGACAAACACTGCTGATGATTCAGTTCAGAGATATTTAAGTTGTCTCCTAGATTGTATATGTTTGACAGCAAAAGCTCAATGAAAAACTGACCTTGTGCACTGGCAACTTGAAAGCATGGACGGTGAGATCATCTGTTGAAGTGAATGAACTGAAAGTAATGCCAATTTTGATCAAATTCATCGACAAACATGCAGGATGATGATCTCCAAAAATGGAGGGTTCATCATGTCACTAACCTTTGCTGGATTGGAGAAATGTCTTCAATAGTCGCTGTACGTAAAGGACAATACATTGTGTGAAGTTAGTTTAATTTAGTTTAGAGATACAGCGTGGAAACAGGCCTTTCAGGCCCGCGCCGACCAGTGATCCCCACACACAAACACTATCCTACACTCTCGGGCCAATTTACAATTTTTACCGATGCCAAATTAACCTACAAACCTGTAGATCTTTGGAGTGTGGGAGGAATCTGGAGCACCCGGGGAAAACACATGCGGTCATAGGGAGAGTGTAAAAAAACTTCATCCAGACAGCACCCGTAGTCAGGATCGAACGTGGGTCTCTGGCGCTGCGCCACTGTGCCGCCCAAATTTGATGGGATTTATTTCTAACATTCTCTTAAAGTGCAACCATCCTGTGTGCAGCTTTGCCAAGCATTGGTGCACTGGAGCTGTGTAAAATTGGCTTCAAGAATAAATAAATATTCAGAAGAGCCAACATGTTTGTAAGGTGTAGATTGCAAAGCCAAGCCTGAAGTAACGTCAGCGGTTAGTGAAGTTGGGGACTCAGTCGGAAGTGAGGGAATGTTTTATGGGCACTGAGCCACGGTTTACAGTCGGGATGTAACTTTGGCAAATAGATCCCTGAAAGGGTTCAACACTGCCCCAATATGATGCTAGCTTTGTACCATACGGATACAAATAGAAATAGCAGAGAGGATAGCTGTAATGCAATACTATTGTCATAAACATGCCCTTTTCTACTGTGTACATTATCCCCTCTCTTCTATTTTTACCACAGATCTTACCCACCATATGATGTCCACATTCTGATTCATTTCCTTCCTGTATTTCTCTAGCTATCCATTTGTGTTGATAGAAACTAGTGGACTAGTGCAGACAGGGCGTGTGTAGGAAGGAATTGCAGATGCTAGTTTAAACCAAAGATAGACACAAAAAGCTGGAGTAACACAGCGGGTCTGACAGCATCTCCGAAGAAAAGGAATAGATGACTTTTTGGGTCGAGAACCCTTCTTCAGTCCTACACCTTTTCTCCAGAGATGCTGTCCGACCTACTGAGTCACTCCACTTTTTGTGTCTATCTTCTGTAGACCGGGCATGTTTGTACCTTTTCCCTTTCGCAGATTTGGCAAGTGAACATTTGACAATGCTGGGAGCTGCCGAACGATGCAGCCCTGGAAACTGACTCTGCAACTGACAAACCAAACTGTTGGAAATCTTGTTTATTGTGTCAACAAATGCTGCAAGCAAAAGATCACGCTGGTAAAGTTGGCACTCAACTGCGGAGCAACTCGACACAATATATCCAAGATAACCTGTGCGACAATCTGCAAGCGTTCACTGGTCATCATTGAATTTTGATTAAGAAATTGCTCAAGAACTCAAACTTTGTGTTTCAAGTTTTACTTTCTTATCCATTTATATTAGCTACATGCCACCTCACTCTCTCCCTATAAAATCCATCATTGACCACATGTTTAGTCATACAGTCATACAACATGGTAGCAGACCATCCAGCCCAATTAGTCCTTGCCCATGACCAACATACCCCATCTACACTAGTCCCACCTGCTCGCATTTGGCCCATATCCCACTTAACCTTTCCTATCCATGCACCTATCCAAATATCTTTATTGTCTGTCTCTTTATGTGGCTCAACATCAGAATTGGTTTGATAATAGGTGCAGGAGTAGGCCATTCGGCCCTTCAAGCCAGCACCGCCATGCAATGTGATCACGGCTGATTGAGCACATTGAGGTATTCCACTGCATTGAGGCACAATACAAAAGGAAGTTATTGTTGGAGGGTGGTGCAAGTAACTCTTGGCACCGAAGCAACCCCACTGAAACACACATCCTCTTACTTGATCATGAATCAACATTACTGATGGCAGTTGAGGGACACACCAGTCGGGGCCAGGCCATTTGGCTCTCTCGGTTATAATTAAAAGGTATGGCAGTGGGAGGTCAAGCAGACCATATATACATAATACAAATGTTTTTATTTGAAACTGAATGGAGTCGAAGGGTTCGTGGGAAAGTGAGGACACGCAGCTTGCAAGGTCAGGTGCCTCGGTTGCAGATTGGGAGTTTAGTAAACAGTGGGGCCTTTGTGAGTGGAGACATCAGTGCAGGTGCAAATAGTGGGAATCGGATAGCCTGGAGCAGAGGCAGTGAGGGGGATGGTGAGTGTGGCGAGCGAGTGGGGGGGGGGGGGGGGGGGGAATATTGGCCCCTCTGCAAACGACTTTGCCGATCCATCTTTATTTCAGAGATTTCAGATACAACCCATTGGCCCACGTCCAGGTCTCTGGAAATGTGTCAGTGAATGAGGAGGGTTTTTATGCTGCGGTTTCTCATGTGAAATTCAGATGTAAGAGGCAGATATCTTGTAAAGCCATCAGTGTCACCACTGGGAAGTTCAGATGCACGATGAGCAGCAGGGCTGGATGGTCATGACATCTCAGTGACCTTCACTGTTGTGAAATGTCACCTATGGCTCTTCACGAAGCAAAGTGAAGACCTCAAGTGCCTACAATAGACACTAGGTGCAGGAGTAGGCCATTCGGCCCTTCGAGCCAGCACCACCATTCAATGTGATCATGGCTGATCATCCCCAATCAGTACCCCGTTCCTCCTGCCTTCTCCCCATATCCCCTGACTCCGCTATTTTTAAGAGCCCTATCCAGCTCTCTCTTTAAAGCATCCAGAGAACCTGTCTCCACCACCCTCTGAGGCAGAGAATTCCACACACTCACCACTCTCTGTGAGAAAAAGTGTTTCCTCGTCTCCATTCTAAATGGCTTACTCCTTATTCTTAAACTGTGGCCTCTGGTTCTGGACTCCCCCAACATCGGGAACATGTTTCCTGCCTCTAGTGTGTCCAAACCCTTAACAATCTTATATGTTTCAATGAGATGTCCTCTCATCCTTCTAAACTCCAGAGTGTACAAGCCCAGCCGCTCCATTCTCTCAGCATATGACAGTCCCGCCATCCCGGGAATTAACCTTGTAAACCTACGCTGCACTCCCTCAACAGCAAGAATGTCCTTCCTCAAATTAGGGGACCAAAACTGCAAACAATACTCCAGGTGTGCTCTCACTAGGGCTCTGTGGCTGAAATCATTTTTTCTTCGGCAAGTATATAAAATAACATGCAAGCAGATGCAAAGGACTGAAATGGCATCAAATCCGGGCAACCCTTGCATATAGACTCAGTGGGCTGTTTCCACGAATGATGTCCTTATTGTAAGACAACAATCTTCTTGGACGGGAATAATCTTCTGATCTGGGTGCAAGAAAATAATTTCACTGTTCCTTGGTACACGTGATAATAAAGGAATCATTGAACTGCAAATGTTGGAATCTTGAGCAAAACACAAAGCTGAAGAAAGGTCCTGACCCGAAACGTCACTTGTCCATTCACTACATGGATGCTGCCTGACCCACTGAGGTTCTCCAGCACTTTGTGATTTCATATAAAATTACGTGTTCCACTCTGTACATTACCTGGAACCCAATTAAGGCATTGGGCAAATTGCAAGCTCCACACCAACCATGGCAAGATGCGAAATGGGTTTCAATAGACTTAGCGAAAGGATGGAAACTGCTAGTTGTGAACTGGCTTGCCTAACCTTCACTAAGCATTTGGTCATGATCACCAATATATCATTATGAAGCAGGAAGTTAGTAATTTTGTGAATGTTCCATGCGTCATACCTTGGGCGGTTATCCTGGGGAGGGTACAGGTTATATGGAAATATTGTTAGTTTCTCATCCAAGAGTGGCACTCATCAGTATTGTGAAGGAAGGAACTACAGGTGCTGGTTTGCACCAAAGATAGACATAAAATGCCTGAGTAACTCAGCTGGTCAGGCAGCATCTCTGGAGAAAAGGAATAGTGACATTTTGGATTGAAAGGTCTGGACCCCGAAACATCACCTGTTCCTTTTCTCCAGAGATGCTGCCTGACCCGTTCCTTCAGGCATGTCACTCTCGGAGCCCTGGGGGTATTTGGCCCTGATGTGTCCAATCCACCAGTAAGCTCACAGCTGAACCATGCCGTTCATTGACCAAATACTCTGTCCGATGCCACTTGCCATTGCCTGCGATAATGAAGAAAGGTTGAGATGTTATGTCAAGATTTTTGAACTGTACTTTGATCAGTCGATAAGTGATTAAGCCGGCAGCTGTTTGTGAGCTTTAATTGGGCAGCTTGCAAAGGTTATCTGTGGGAACACTTGCAAACAACTGTGTACAAAGGAACGGCAGATGCCGGTTTAAACTGAAGATGGACACAAAATGCTGGAGTAACTTAGTGTGTCAGACAGCAACTCTGGAGAAAAGCAAGAGGTGAAGTTTCGGGTCGAGACCCTTCTTCAGACATCTGTGCCGTGGAATGATGCCCAGAGATTCCCGCTGGAATACATACAGATCTTAAACGTCAATGAGTGATGACTGATCTACTGTATGCAGCCCTGGCGTACCCACGATTCACATTCACCCATGACCCGCATTCACCTTTACCACCTGCAAGCTGCTCGCTCATATCTTGGTGAGGTGCAAATGCATCGTTTAAGAAGCAGGAAGGAAGTGTGGCGTGAAAGAGTTGCACTCTCCGGATCATAATTTATTGGAGCACAATTAGGCCATCACGTCTACTCTGCCATTCAGACGTGGCTGGTCTATCTTTCCCTCTCAACACCATTCTCCTGCCTTCGCCCCAGAACCCCTGACTCAGACTCCGTCCGAGAAAGCCAGCAAATTGTGCTCCTTTTTAATTCACTTTTGATAAAGGGATCTCTCTGTGACCCAGAAGCAGATATTAGATGTCAAGGTTTAAAATTGCAAAAAAATTGGTGTCATTAATTCCACAGCATTCTCGGTGACAAACTGGCTTTCACCGTCTGGAGAATGGTGACAGATGGACAAGTGGATTATTGCAAAACAAAGTATTTAGGCAAAACTCCTCAATTTATCACTTAAATGCTTTGGCACAGGATAGTAACAGGAGGGGATCAAATTGTGCAGAATTGCCCAAGAGTGTTTTTGTGCTGGAGAGAAAGGAATTAAAACGTGAGTTACATTTGAATTATTACTTAATGGTTTTAAAGAAGCCACCTGCATTATTTGAAGCTTTGAGGAAGGTCCAATCTATGTTCTTTGTCGCTCATTTTCCATTAAGAGGCCAAAATGCTACATTTATAGATAGTTGCGATCATTTATTTGTGTTTTGTCTTGTTGCAGCATCTTGCACTTCATTAGCTCACAACTATTACAGTAACCTGCTCCTTGATTCTCTCAATCTTGATTCCAAGGATGGTTGATGGGTGTGTGAAAGAGAAATAGGTGACAGGAAAAACAGTGTTAATGTTTCAGGTTGAAGTTCTGACAAAGAGTCCTTACCCTGAAACATTTAGAGTCATAGTGGTAGAGCCCAGACACAGGCCCTTTGGTCCACTGTGTCAATACTGACTGTTTTTACTCATCTGCCTTAAACCCTTTAGTCCATGGTACACAAAAGGCTGGAGAAACCCTTCTTCAGACTGATGGGAGGTGGGGGTGGGGGGGGCGGGGAGAAGAAAGGAAAAAGGAGGAGGAACCCGAGGGCTGAGGGAGAGGTGGAAAGGGGAGGAGACAACCAGGGTTAACAGAATTGAGAAAATTCAATGTTCAAGCCCAGAGGATGCAGACTTCCCAAGCGGAATATGAGGTGCTGTTCCTCACTCTGGCCGTGGATGAGGCCCAGGACAGAGAGGTCGGATACGGAGTGGGAGGGGGAGTTGAAGTGCTGAGCCACCGGGAGATCGGGTTGGTTATTGCGGACCGAGCGGAGGTGTTCGGCGAACCGATCGCCAAGCCTCCGCTTGGTCTCCCCGATATAGATCAGCTGGCATCTGGAGCAGCGGGTACAGTAGATGATGTTGGAGGAGGGTACACAAAAGGCTGGAGAAACTCAGCGGGTGCAGCAGCATCTAAGGAGTGAGGGAGATAGGCGACGTTTCGGGTCGAGACCCTTCTTCAGGCGGAGGTGCAGGTGAACCTCTGTCGGACCTGGAAGGACTGCTTGGGTCCCTGAAAGGAGTGGAGGGGGGAGGTAAAGGGACAAGTGTAGCATCCCTTGCGGTTGCAAGGGAAAGTGCCCGGGGAAGGGGTGGAGCGGGAGGGAAGGGAAGAATTGACAAGGGAGTTGCGGAGGGAGCGGTCTTTGCGGAAGGCAGACGGGGGGAGATGGGAAGATGTGGCGAGTGGATGTGGTATCGAGTCTGGGTAAGGATGTGGCCGTTGTATCGAGTCTGGGTAAGGATGTGGCCGTTGTATCGAGTCTGGGTAAGTTATGTCCACAGCCTTCTGTGCCTAACCAACCCAAGTGCAAGTCTGCGCATCTTAGTTCGGTTTAGGGATGCAGCGTGGAAGCAGGCCCTTCGGCCCACTGTGTCCGCAACGACCAGTGATCCCCGCATAATAACACTATCCCACATACACTAGGGACAATGTACCATTTTACCAAGCCAATTAACCTAGAAACCTGTATGTCTTTGAATCTATAACCGAATGCTACAGGAGCCGCTATTGATTGGTGTTGGAGTACAACAGGGACTTGGTGTACATCTCTGACCACCACTTTACAGCCAGGAACTGCAAGCATTAGACAGGGGTTGTTGCAGACTTATGTTGCTAGGACTAGAGGCTATTTTGTCTTTAGGTTGGAGGGGTGATGTAATAGAGGCTTGTAAATCATGCGAGACTGAGATGAGGATGAACAAGGACTGATTTCCCTTGGCCGAAAGATCGATAATAAAGGAAAATAGATCTGTTAATTGGTAGAAGCTTGAGAGGAGAGTTGAGGCTTTTTTTAAATCCATAGTCTAGCTCGGTTCTACAACTCTCTGCCCGTGGTTCTTGATGAACTGCAGCTTTCAGACCAACTGGAAGTGGGAGTAATCTAAACAGATTTATTTTTGGCTCGCGTGGAGACTGTGAGCTGAGTGGGGATCCAAGTTTCATCTTCAACGTGGGCTGCAGTTGGGATGTAATCATTTATCACTTTTCCCTGTGAAAGCTGACGAGAGGCGGCTTTATTTAACCCATAGTCCAATGTTGCCCCTCATCAAATTTCGCAGAGAATTTGCCAAATTGTTACTTCCCACTGCTGCCCCTACTGAAGGAGAGACCATCCATTTTCCTCTCCAGTAACCGTGCTGGAAGATGTGGGTGGATTTTTATGATCGAGGGGGGATCAACACTGCAGAGCAACAAATGGAAAATTGCTCCATCGGTCCGATGCCAGAACACTGGTGGTTGGCCAACATTCAAGAGTGTTTCATTGTCCTATGTACCGACAACTGAACAATGAAATTCTCACCTGCAGCAGCATAATAGGCCTTTAAACACAAGACTCATAGATGATATGTAAAAAATAAAATAAAAAAATCAATAAACTAAAAGCCCCAATCTAAACACAAAAAGCTTGAATAACTCAGCAGATCGGGCAGCATTTCTGGAAAAAAGCAATAGGTGATGTTTTGGGGCGAGACCCTTCTTCAGTCTGAGTAATGGTCTCGACCCGAAATGTCACCAATTATTTTTGTCCAGAGATGCTCACTGACCCACTGTTCCTCCAGAATTTTGTGTCTATGTTCGGTTTAAACCAGCATCTGCAGTTCCTTCCCACACATAATAACTCCAAAAAGGCCCAATGTCCTTCGCGTAACCAAAGACTGTACATAGTTCATAGTTTAGTCAGTGTTTTGTAGATTAGTTTAGAGATACAGCATGAAAACTGGCCCTTTGGCCCACCGAGTCCTCGCTGATCTTCGATCACCTGTACGTTGGTTCTATGTTAACCGATTTTCGCATCCTACACACTAGCAGCAATTTGTAGAAGATAAATCTGCAAAGCTGCACGTTTTTGGAGTGTGCGAGGAAACTGGGGCACCTGGATAAAACCCACGGGATCATAGGGAGAATG
Source organism: Okamejei kenojei (assembly GCA_035221665.1). Classification (NCBI taxonomy): domain Eukaryota; kingdom Metazoa; phylum Chordata; class Chondrichthyes; order Rajiformes; family Rajidae; genus Okamejei; species Okamejei kenojei. The sequence continues at coordinate 37,549,860 of CM069149.1, forward strand.
CACAAACTCCAACCAGACAGCACCCATGGCCAGATTCAAACTCGGGTCTGTGGAGCTGTAAGGTCTACAGTAACACCACGGTGCCGCCCAAAAGTAGCGTTCAAGAGCCTTATGGTTGTTGGGAGAAAGCTAATCTTGAACCTAGTGGCCCCGTTTTACAGACCCCTGCACCTTCTGCCTGGTAGGAGGGAAATGAGAGCATGTCCAGGGTGATGTGGTGTTAATGTCATTGTGTCCAGAAGATGTCTGAATTCATAAAGATAATTTTGGGGAAATACATTGTGCATTTTTAGCAGAGGTCACGGGGACAAAACGCATCTGTTGAGTAAGAACAAATGAAAATTCCAGAAAATTGCATCAACAGCCCTGAGCTCTGAGTAATGTTTCAGGATTTCTCTCTTTTAAAAAAAAATCTCTTTACCAGTAATTGTTTTCCAGTTGAAATCAGACCCTCCGCAGTAACGTTATTTTGGCACAGGTTTATCAGTGTCTGAATAAGACGGCTGTAGGCTTTCTTGTGTGGCGGATGCCTTTACACAACCATGTCTTCTGAGCTTGTGGTTGAGAGGGTTCTAGTGCAAGGGTCAGCTTGTTGGAATCAGTCAGTCTCGAAGGAAGGGTCATCAGCTCCAGCGATTTGTGGACAGTTTTTTCATTTTCCTTTGAATCATTCAAATGTAACTATGGGAGGGAAACACAATGATTCCTTTCCAGTGGATATGGGCAGCACAGTGGCACAGCGGCAGAGGTGCTGCCTCACAGCGCCAGAGTCACGGGTTCAATCCTGACTACGGATGCTTCCTGTGGGGAGTTTGTACGTTCTCCCCCGTGACCTGCGTGGGTTTTCTCCGGGTTCTCTGGTTTCCTCCCACGCTCCAAAGACATACAGGTATGTAGGTTAATTGGCTTTGGTAAAATTGCAAATGGTCCCCAAACTAAACAGTGGAATTTGGACCATATTCTATATTGTGATTATATGAAGGAAATGAGCCATCTCATGGAAGCTACCCAAAGCCAAATTATATTAGGTCCCTCGTGCAGGCTGAGAGAATGTTTATTTTGTACTGAATTAGAGCAAACTGTCTATTCAAACATAATGAGGAGAGGTAAAGGAAGTCTTTTGTTGATGTTGGACTCAGTGAACACGGTGGGGGGACTGTCTCGGATGCAGTTGGACGGAATTGAAAGATTGTTGGCGGCTGAGACAGGAGCCAAGATCTCCTCAAAGCCCCATTGATGTGAAAACCCTCCATCTTCGCTGGCTGGTTCCTCACTGTCACCTCTGGGACAGGCCGCCAATGTACGCAGTGAGAATCTCCCCACGCCGGCTGATCAATGGTCGGCGTGGACTTGGTCGGCTTCCATGATCTGTCTTTAAAAGCTAAAAAAACTAAAAACAATTCATCATAGTTCTTTTTCAGTCTCCAGATATGCAACCTGACCGGTTTTCAGAGATGCAGCTTGCACCAAAACCTCACACTGTATGACTCTATCACCTAACATGGGACTAGCGTAGATGGGTCCAGTCGGTTGACACAGGCTAGTTGGGCTGAAGGGCCTGTTTTCACCCTGTATGACTATGACTTAACATGGGGTGAGTGTAGATGGGGCATGTTGGTTGGTGTAGGCTAGTTGGGCTGAAGGGCCTATTTTCACGCTGTATGACTATGACTCTATAGTCGATGCTGTGTGTGGCTCAGCGTTGAAGCAGCCTGTATGACCCTCTCTACTGGGAAGTAGTTGGTGACCATTCCCTAATGAAAGGAGGTGGGAGGGAGATGAGGGATTATCTGGGCAGCCTGTTTCAAGCACCTACTTAACAGCACAGGTACCTCCTTCAACAATGCTGTGTGCATGCCATGGCAACTGCTTTAATATGCCCAGAATCTCCACTGCAGCTCAGAGTAAGATGGCAAAATAACTCAGGAGTCGAACAAAGTTCGGCATTTATCCATTGGCTGCTTGAAATCCCCCACTCTGCTTTATGATCTTTAATAAAGCCAGGTTCTCGCAAACTTCTCATGGCTTCTTCTAATGTCATAGAGTCAAGCAGTGTATAAACAGGCCCAACTTGCCCACACCGACCAACATGCCCCATCTACACTGGTCCAACCTGCCTGCATTTGGCCCATATCATTCTAAATCGATCCTATCCATGTACCTGTCTAAATGTTTCTTAAACGTTGCGATAGTACCAGCTTAAAACGTTGCAACTAACCTTGTCTCATTGTCTATTTCCTTAATTTGGTGTCACTGCTCTTATCTGTTTTTGTTTCTGGGGTGGTTTGAAGGCGCTGAGGAAGTGAGAATTGTCTTGCTTCATGGCCTCAGCGTCCAGGAGCAGAGGTGTGGTACAGGGCGGCTCCAAGCCTGGCAGTGAGCTGTGGTATCATTGCCACTGGCACAGGTAACCGCTGTATAAACCTGACACCACAGCAGTTGTACAGGGAATTTATGACTGGCAACAAAAGAAAAAGTAAGTGTACACCGGTATCATCGGGGAGCGATGATGAATAACACAATATTCTAATTTCCAAATTTCTCTTCAGCTTTCTTCCCCCCACCCCCCAAGTACAATTAAACGCCTCCTCCCTCCACAGTTGCTGCCTAACCTGTTGAATTCCTCCATCACTTTGTGCTTTACTCAAGATTCAAGTATCGTTTGTCTCCAATCAATCTTCTTCATTTGCAGACTGCTGATTTCAGAAATTCAAACGAGGACTAAAGATACTGTGTGGAAACAGGCCCTTAGTGTGTGGGATAACTAACCCCATACACTAGCACTCTCTTATGCACTAGGGACAATGTACAATATACAGAAGCCAATTAACCAATTTATGTACCGAAAGCCAAATTAAGGGCGGTACGGGGGCGCAGCGGTAGAGTTGCTGCCTTACAGCGCTTGCAGCACCGGAGACCCGGGTTCGATCCTGACTACGGGTACTTCTCTGTACGGAGTTTGTACGATCTCCCCATCACCTACGTGGATTTTCTCCGAGATCTTTGGTTTCCTCCCACACTCCAAAGACGTACAGGTATGTAGGTAAATTGGCTTGCCATAAGTGTAAAATGTTCTTAGTGCGTGTAAGATTGTGTTAATGTGCGGGGACCGCTGGTTGGTGTGGCCTGTTTCCACGCTGTATCTCTAAACTAAACTAAACTAAACTAAACTGACAAACATGCATGTCTTTGGAGTGTGGGAGGGAACCGGAATGCCTGGAGAAATCCCACGTGGTCACAGGGAGAACGTACACACTCCGTACAGACAGTGCCCGTAGTCAAGATCGGACCCAGGTCTCTGGCTCTGTGAGGCATTAAGTCTACTGCTGCGCCACTGTGCCTCCCTACTCGAAATAATTACTGCGGGCACACCAACATGCATATTTTTGGGTTAATAGATGTCTGCTGTCTAGTGCTCACCAGCTTTTGGTTCTTGATCTATGTGATGTATTGAATCTTGAGGCCTGAAGTCACTTTTGATGGTTAATGAGGCAGGAGCACTGAAGACGGACTATGGGGAAATGATGCAAAAGCAGAAACATATTTTTCCTGACACAGCTGGTGAATATGCCGCGCTCTGTTGTTCCAAGAGCAGTCGATGGATGTAATGAAAGTGCTACAAAGCTGGCCGTTTACAAGGTTAACAATTAATAAAAGCCCCTCAGGCCCGTGAGAGAGATGAAATATTGATGGGGTGACCGCTCGTGTGGTTTCGTGTTTCACTTCTCTTACCGCGGGGAACAGCCACTTCAGCTTTGATCAGTGGAGCGAGAGACACCGTCACAGCACCACTGACTGATTCTCAAGCCCTCAGTCAGTCACCTCAGCGGGACTGAAAGAATCATAGAGTGATACAGCGTGGAAACAATCCCTTCAGCCCAACTTGCCCACACCGCCCAACATATCCCATCTACACCAGTCCCACCTGCCTGCATTTGGCCCATATCCCTGTCTAATTGTTTCTTCATTGTTGCAATAGACCCTGCCTCAATTACCTCATCTGGCAGCTCGTTCCCTACACCCACCATCCTTTCTGTGAAAAAGTTATCCCTCAGATTCCCATTAAATCTTTTCCCCCTCACCTTTAACCTATGTCCTCGATTCCCCAACTCTGGGCAAGACACTCCGTGCGTCTACCCGATCTAGTCCTCTCATGATTTTACGCACTCTGTAAGACCACCCCTCATCCTTCTGCACTCCAAGGAATGGAGTCCCAGCCTGCTCAACCCCTCCCGATAGCTCAGACTCTCGAGTCCTGGCAACATCCTCGTTCATCTTCCCTGTACCCTTTCCAGCTTGACAACAAGTTGGATTAAACAGGACGGTGCTGAGGCAGGAGAATGGGCCCGGTGATGTGACGACGCAGCACGATGTGCCCTTTTCTGTAACATTGCGCCGTTGCCGAGAAAGCATTTTTATTTGCGGTCACCTCCGGATGTCCTGAAGCACCTCGTGGCTGATTAACAAGGTGACGTTAACATACAGTGGTGAAGACCCAACAAGCAGCTCCGGAATGAGAGGCCAGTTTGCTTTGGCCATGTTTAACTAAAATGTTGGGCCAAGCCCAGGAAGTTCATCTTCATAAGTTATAGGAGCAAAATTATGCCATTCGACCCTTCAAGTTTACTCCGCCATTCAATGATGGCTGATCTATCTTTCCCTCTCACACCCATTCTCCTGCCTTCTTCCCATAACCACTAACACCCGCACTAATCACTGAAGCTTTGGAGAGTGGCGTGGGTCTCCCAGATCCAACTGGACAGGCAGCCAACACAAAGACTGCCTGGCCATATTTCTGATGCTGGGCATTAGTTTCCTTCATTCCAACTAATGTGATACAGGAGTGTCCCGACACAAAACGTCGCCCATCCGTGTTCTCTAGACTTGCTGCTTCACTTGCTGAGTTACTCTTGCACTTTTGATGTAATTCAGGAAGTGTTTCCAAGAATGCCGCACTGCCAGAGTGAAGCGTAATGCAGTTTGGGTGAAGGGTGTAAAGGTGTCTTATCCTGTCACTTAGTATTGATGTCTGATGTCTGAGCCCTCCATGGTGATCCAGTCAACATGCCGTCACAGCCTGTCTCAATAGAACACATTAACCAGTCTTTGCCCTTTCTGGGACCTTGTGAAATGATAAATTATAGGGCGGCACAGTGGCCAACGTTAGAGTTGCTGCCTCACAGCACCAGAGACCTAATTTTGATCCTGACTACGGGCGCTCTCTGTACGGAGTTTGCACGTTCTCCCTGTGACCGCGTGGTTTTCTCCGGCTGCTTTGGTTTCCTCCCACATTCCGAAGACGTGTGGGTTTGTAGTATAATTGGCTTCTGTAAATTCCTCCTAGTGTGTAGGATGTGCAAAGAGAGGGATTTATGCCGGAATATGCCTTGATGATGTCTTGGAGTTCATCTTTATGAAAGCAAACTTGAAAGATGAATATTACGTCCACAACTGTGGTTGTCAAACGTATGGAGAATGCGAATCGATCTGTGAGAATGGATAGGAAGGAACTGCAGATGCTGGTTTAAACCGGAGACACAAAATGCTGGTAAATCGAGGGTACACAGCCTGTCACAGTCTCAATTACCTCAATTACCTCCTCTGGCAGCTCATTCCCTACACCCACCACCCTTTCTGTGAAAAGGTTACCTCTCAGATTCCCATTAAATCTTTCCCCCCTCAACTTAAACCTATGTCCTCGATTCCCTACTCTGGGCAAGAGACTCCGTGCGTCTACCCGATCTATTCCTCTCACGATCTGAAGAAGGGTTTCGGCCCAAAACGTTGCCTATCTCCTTCGCTTGCATAGTTGCACCCGCTGAGTTTCTCCAGCATTTTGTGTACCCCCTGAGTTATTGCAGTGATTGCCACCTTTCACCTGTGAGCAAGAGTGAGATCATGTGCTGTGGTTTGCTAAAGAGAATGAACCAAACGCCAGCAATGTACAAATGAGGACCTCATCATCCCACGCTCTGAGCATCTCCCAACTCGATGGAATGGGTCTTGGAAAATAAATTCTGCCAATGTGTTAACTAGTTTACTTTAATAATGCAGCAATAAAACTGGCTCTTTGGGTCACCCAGTTCTTGCCGACCATCGATCATCTGTTTGTGCTAATGTTATCTCACAACTTAACCGAGGCCAATTAATCTGCAAGCCTGCACGTATTTGGGATGAGGGGGGAAATCGGAGCACCTGGAGGAAACTTGCATGGTAGAACGTGCAAACTCCATACAGGCAGCACCCGAGGCCAGGATTGACCCCAGTTCTCTGGCACGGTGAGGCTGCACCTATACCAGCTGCATCACTGTGTCACCCGTACTAATGGACTACGAAAAAATAACAGTATTTTCCTCAATGCACAACTGCAGGGAGGGTTGGGCTGTCTTTTATTTCATGTTACTTTCAGTTGACCTCTGAGAGTTTTGCAGTCCACTGCAGCAAATGTTTATCGTAGGTAAACATAGGATCTCAGAGGGACAATAACACGGCACAGTGCTGCTACCTCACAGCGCCGGAGACCTGGGTTTGATCCGGACCCCGGGAGCTGTCTGTACGGAGTTAGCATGTTCCGGTTTCCTCCCTCGTCCCAAAGGACATGCAAATTTGTAGCTTAATTGCCCTCTGTAAATTGTCCTGAATGTGTTAGGAGTAGCTGACTTGGGCACTGTATGGCAGTAGCTCGAGAGTTGCACCACCATATTGTGTAGGGAGTGGATGCAAAGTAGACCAAGGAAGATCTCGCATCCTGCTGAGCCAATGCATGGTAGCTTGGTTAGAGTCCTATCCAAAAGATGGTACTTCTAATGGTGTTCCATTGCCTTGGTATTGCACTAGATTCCAGGCTCAACCCTCTGAATGTGGGACCTGGACCCATAACGTATTGGCTCAGTAGCAAGTGAATTACCGGCTGAATCATGGCTGACAGGCCAAGCAGGTTGTTATCAAGTTACTTCAGTAAGATTTATTGCAGAGCGAAGAATTTCTATGTAACATAATTCTTATTCAGCCTTTCAGAAGCAACCCTTTGTAGCTAAATTAATTTGCAGCATGGTTTTGCCAGGTTAGTATACATACCGTGGGAGACCCCTGAGGGTGCTATGTGTGCACTGGGGAGACTTGGGGGCACAAATACTGGGCAAATATAATTCAGTATATTGTTGATGGATACGTCTCCAAGTTGTGGATATTTAGTTTAGTTAGAGATACAGCGCGGAAACAGACCTTTTGGCCCACCGAATCCACACCGACTAGCGATCCCCACACATTAACACTTAAGGTCCTGTCCCACTGTACTGGGTAATTCAACAATTCTCCAGAGTTCTCCCCTGATTCGAGCTAGTGCAATGTACGTAGGAGCTCGTGGATGTCACGTAGCGGCTCGTATGAGTAACGGTAGATACTCGGGAAATCCAGTAAACTCGTGACGTTTTTTCAACACTGAAAAATGTCCACGAGTAAAAAAATACTCGTGATGAAAGAAATTGTTGCTTTTTACTCGTATGAGGCCGTACGTACCCGCTATGTACATTACACGAGCTCGAATCAGGGGAGAACTCGGGAGAACTCTTGAATTACCTCGTACAGTGGGACAGGCCCTACACATGCACACGCAAGCACACACGCACACACGCACACACACAACATTTACATTTATACCAAGCTAATTAACCTACAGACCTGTATGTCTTTGGTGCGGGAGGAACTGGCGATCTCGGAGAAAACCCACTCGGTCACAGGGAGAACGTACAAACTCCATACAGACAGCACCCGTAGTCGGGGTCTAACCCGGGTCTCTGGCACTATAGGCCAGCAACTATACCGCTGCGCTACTGTGCCACCCGCTGATTAAGGAACGTAGTGATGAAATACTATACATCATGATGAAATACTATGCGAATAGCAACTTAATCCTTAATCCTTTAGCAATGCAAGCCTAGTATCAAGCAGGGGAGTTCAATGTGTGGAAGTGGCATTTGAGGGGAAATGTACAGGCCAGTCTTTCTTTTCTGTTAATTATTGCAAAGTACGGCTTTGACAGCTGTCTTCCAGCTTTGTATCATTTGCTGGGCCAGAAATACTCCTCCAGCACAGTAACAGGTGGGATGTAACCTGCTACCTTGATTGTGGGGAGTAGGGGGGTGGTTAAGCACCAAGATATCTTGAATGAACTTTCCAGGGTTTGAGACAAAACATTCATCCTGGAATAGAAGAGAGCAGCGGCAGAAAGTTCTGCAATTTGTCATAAAAATGATACATTTTCTGGGCGGCACAGTAGAGTTGCGGCCTTACAGCGCCAGAGACCCGGGTTCGATCCCGACCTCAGGTGCCGTCTGTACAGAGTTTGCACATTCTCCCCATGACCGCATGGGTTTTCTCCGGGTGCTCTGGTTTCCTCACACATTCGAAAGGTGTACAGATTTGTTGATTAATTGGCTTAGATAAAATTGTAAATTGTCTCTAGTGTGCAGGACAGTGCTCATGTATGGTCGGTGCGGACAAAGGTCCTGTTTTTGCGCTGTATCTCTAAAGTGTAAATGCTTACCCAAACTCCAGGCCTAGTGGGTTTGAAATCCCACCCCACATAATTCCAGAGGGTACGGTTAAGGCAGCTATCTTTAGTGTCTTATTATCGAAGCGTTTCTAACCAGAGCAATTACCATTAATTTTCCCACAAATTAGCGGTCATAAACCAAACAGCAAGGGTTCCTCACCCAGATCGGACATGAATACCAGCGAGTTGGCATTATTATAGACCCACTCTATTTATAACAGCACTGGGTGGAAAATGTGAGAGCGATGCATTTGAATCAAATCCCATTGCACAGCCTTCCAACTCCGCACTTGGAGCGAACATATTCCTGTAGATAAACGGGCCAGGAAGTGATGCTGAGATTTTGGGTTTACAGATTGATACAAAACACATGTTGAATGAACGTCAGGCAGCTGCAGCTGCCTCCACACGGTTCTTTCAAGTCATTTGAAGCAGAGGTCCACTTCCACCGAGACAAGAACAACCGGATCCCAGTCACACTGAGGATAACGGAGGTGTATAATCCGAGGCACTTAATGATTTTCCACCTGGCTTCCCCAAGGCACTGAATACATCTCGATCTCCAGAATCGCCGAACACCTACGCTTAGTACGCCTTGGCCTATGCGATCTCCCAGTTGCCAAACACTTTAACTCCCCCTCCCATTTCCACACTGACCTTTCTGCCCTGAGCCTCCTCCACTGTCAGAGTGAGGCCACACACAAATTGGAGGAGCAGCAGCTCATTTTCATTATTCTGGCAGCTTACAACCCAGCGGTATGTCGATTGCTCTAATTTCAAGTAACTCTTGTATTCCCACTCTCCCCGTCCCTCCCCCACCCTAGTCATCCTGCTAGTTTCACTGTACGTATCCCTTCGTGATCACCTCTTCCACAGCCAACAATGCACCATTGTGGGCTCCTTGGCCATTGGTGTCAGCTCTGCCTTGTTCTGTGCCTTTTCATACCTCTTGTTTGCCTCTCCCCTGACTCTCACTCTGAAGAAGGGTCGCGTCCCAAAAATGTCATCTATTCCTTTTCTCCAGAGATGCTGCCTGACCCGCTGAGTTCCTCCAACATTTTGTGTCTATCTTCGGTTTAATCCAGCATCTGCGGTTCCTTGCAACACCCTCCATAGAAAAGCATGGAAAATAAGTGCAGGAGGAGGCCATTCGGCCCTTCGAGCCAGAAACTATTATTTTCTTTTACAAAATCTTACTTTTCACTGCCAGAGAAATTAAAGAACCTTGTCTTTCTTAATCGGATCACAGCTTTAAAGATGAAGAGGTTGGCTTCTATCTTTGAACTTTGCCAGATTATGAACCGACCTAAATTTGTAATATGAATAATTTTGAAAGTTGCAAGCCCGGTGATTTATGTATCCCTCTGAAGTTTGATATTTGATATTCACATATTTAAAAAAAGGGAAAAAAAGATATTTGGCATTTCTATGACTCTTTTCTTGACAACAGGATGCTTCACAGCTGAAGTAAGAAAGACAGTGAAACCTAACTGTGAGCAGCAAGCTCGCATCAACTGTGTGATGACAACTAGAATGAATTTTTTAATTTTTACAGATTGGGGGATAAACTTTGGCCAAAGCAATCTTGCTTTCTTTCAGAGTGGGGGTGAGGGGGAAGGAGTCTGAAAAAGGGTCCCGTCCCAAAACGTCACCTATCCATGTTCTCCAGTGATGCTGTCTGACCCGCTGAGTTACTCCAGCACATTTATCTTTTGCTTTCTTCCAGTATAGGGTTAAGGTGAGGGGGGAAAGATTTAGTGGGCACCGGAGAGGTAACCTTTTCACGCAGAGGGTAGCGGATATAGGGAACAAGCTGCTGTTGAGGCAGGGACTATTGCCATGTTTAAGAAACAAGAAACAAGAAGACAGGTACATGGATAAGACAGGTTTAGAAGGATATGGGCCGCTGTAAGGCTCCACTATTCTACGAATCTATATTTCTGGGATATTTTAAATTCTTAGAAACATAGAAAAACATAGAAAAATAGGTGCAGGAGCCAGCACCACCATTCGATATGATCATGGCTGATCATCTAAAATCAGTACCCCGTTCCTGCTTTTGCCCCATATCCCTTGATTCCTTTAGCCCTAAGTGCTAAAGCAACCTCTGGCAGTGCAATGCTCCTCCGGGAATGTTCTGGGTGCCATTGTGGTTTGGTCCCCAAGTGTTTGGAATGGGGAGTTGATAGTTGGGGTACACTCTGCCATTTTGTGGAAGCAGTGGAATAAATTCCTGTTTCTTGGCCATCAGTTCCTCCCGGCACTGGGTTTCACACACTCCTTGCCGCACGATAATGTTAAAACAATATCTTTCTAATTATTTTAGTCGTGATATCCATGAGAAGTGATAGAATCGTACCAAGCCCCACTGGCCAATTTTTATCCTTTGCTCTGGGTTGTTAGAAAAGAAAATTGTAGTTTGAGGGAATAAAATCAAAACCACATTTAAATTTTGGGCCCCGTCCAATTTAAATATATTCCTCGCCCTCCCTCTCCCTGCTAACGGTTTCTGGAGGTTGTTTTGATGTGTTGTGATGAGGCACAGTCAGGAACTGGCAGAGGAGCCAAATATCAGAGGATGTAATTATTTTGCATGTTGACGTTTGGAATGGAAAGCCATTTTGAAATGACTTTTAAACTTAAAGTTTCATACCATGAAGAAAGACAGGAAACATGCAGCTGGCGTTTCGAAACTTCTTGCAGAGTAGTTCGGGCTTTGATTTTTCTTTTTGTTAATCGGTTAATTTATTCACTGTGGTAGTTGTTCCTCACTCTCACGTCATATGTCACAGCGGCACGTTGGCGCTGTGGCAGGGTTGCTGCCTTACAGCGCCAGAGACCTGGGATCGACCTTGACCATGGGTGCTGTCTGTACGTTCTCCCCTTGACTCTGTGGTTTTTCTCCGGGTGCTCCGGTTCCCTCCCACACTCCAAAGGCCATACAGGTTTGTAGGTTAATTGGCTTGGATAAAAGTGTAAATTGTCCCGAGTGTGTAGAGTAGTGATATCGGGAGAAGAATGGAGAGCAGGGGAGAGACAAGACTTTGCCTTCCATCACAGTGTGGAGGAGATTCACTGTGATGGATGTCTGTGTAAATTGTGTTGGTGTGTGTATTGGTTCATTTCTTCTTGTATGACTGCAGAAACCAAATTTAGTTTGAACTTCATATGAGGTTCAAATGACAATAAGCTGTATTGTATTGTATAGGTCGGTGTGGACTTGGTGGGCCAAAGGCCCTGTTTCCGTGCTGTATCTCCAAAGTAACGTCTGAAGGTCTATCGATTCTGTGATATGTAACGTGGAAGAGTGACGTCAGGCAGCGCCGTGGCGGTGGGGGCGACTCCACCGTCAGAGGTGCAGACAGGAGATTCTGCGGCAACAGGCGGGACTCCAGGATGGTGTGTTGCCTCCCTGGTGCCAGGGTCCAGCACGTCTCGGAGCGGCTGCACGGCATCCTCAAGAGTGAGGGGGGAGCAGCCGGAGGTTGTTGTGCATGTTGGCACAAATGATATAGGTCGGAAGAGGAAGGAGGCTCAGCATGGTTTTGTATGTGGGAGGTCATGTCTCACAAATCTGATTGATTTTTTTGAAGATGTGATCAAGTAGGTTGCTGAGGGCAGAGCTGTAGATGTTGCGTATGTGGACCAGTAAGGCGTTCGACAAGGTTCCGGATGGTAGGCTGCTCTGGAAGGTTAGATCGCATGGGATCCAAGGAGAGATAGCTGAATGGAATGCAAATTGGCTCCATGGAAGGAAGCAGAGGGTAATGGTGGAAGGTCGGTCAGTCTGAAGAAGGGTCTCGACCTGAAACATCACCCATTCCTTCTCTCCAGAGATGCTGCTTGTCCCACGCTGAGTTACTGCAGCATTTTGTGTCTATCTAAAGTTTTCTTCTGCCAACTTCTTCCAGCTGATTGTTTTGCTCAAGATTCCGGCACCAGCATTTTCTACATATTCACGTGGCGATCTAAAAAAAGCCTTAAACGCCACTATCATATCTGCTTCCACCACCACCACTGGCAATGCGTTCCAGGCCCCGACTACTCTCTGTGTAAAAAGAAACACTGTGCGCATCTCCATGAAACTTCCCCAGCTTGCCTCATAGCCATACCCTCTAGTGGGACATCCCCACCCTGCAGAAAAGGTTCTGACTCTATCCTGTCTATGCTTCTCATAATTTTATATACTTCTGTTAAGTCTTCCCTGAACATCCGACGTTCCAGAGAAAAGTCACCATCTAGTGAACCTCTAGTGAGGCAGCAATTTGTTTTGTTGGAGTAACTTTTTCAAGCAAAGTGAGGCGAGTGTATGGAATGCACTGCCGGGGGAGGTAGTTAAGGCAGGGACTATCGCAACTTTTAAGAAGCAATTAGACAGGCACATGGATAGGACAGGTTTGGAGGTATATGGGGCAAACACCAGTGGAACTGGTGTAGGAAGGAACTTCAGATGCAGGTTTACACTGGAGATGGACACAAAACATGTCCCATCAACACCAGTCCCAAAATGCCGGAGTAACTCAGCGGGAGAGGCAGCATCTCTGGAGAGACGGAGTGGGTGACGTTTCAGGTCGAGACCTTTCCTCAGACTCGGGGAGGGTTCTCGACCCGGAACGTCATCCGTTCCTTCTCTCCAGAGATGCTGCCTGTCCCGCGGAGTTACTCCGGCATTTTGGGACTGGTGTAGATGGGACATGTTGGTCGGTGTGGGCAAACTGTGCCACAGGGCTTGTTTCCACGCTGTGTGACTCTGTATCAGCCGCAGGGATGGTTGGTCTAAAGTTCCAGACCCCAGGGTGCCAGTGTGAGTGCTGAGTAGACACTGAATCATTGTGTAAACTCAGACTAAACAACATAGTGACCTCCCCTGCCTTTGGATGCACGTCCCTGTCAGTCTCCCGCTGCCTGGCCCGCCTGACCCCGACCTGGAATGTCCAACGTTACACACAGCCAGGGACATGGCAGGGCAAGCGCTAAATCATTCTGTCTTATGATGGATTTAAGAGCAGGGGGTGAACTGGGTTTATCGTTGTGACAAAGTTCAAGTGCAGCAGAGGTGTTTAAAATCGTGACCTCTGGAAATAAAGGATATCTGGGAACAATCAATACACCAGGAGGGGAATGCAGTGAACACGCTTTGGAGAGCTGCTTGTGTCAATTTGGAACGGTCACTTTAGTTGAGTTTAATTGAGTTTAGATTTAGTTTTAAAGAAGGAACTGCAGATGCTGGAAAAACGAGGGTACACAAAATGCTGGAGAAACGCAGTGGGTGCAGCAGCATAGAAACATAGAAAATAAGTGCAGGAGGAGGCCATTCGGCCCTTCGAGCCTGCACCGCCATTCAATCTGATCATGGCTGATCGTCCCAAATCAATAACCCGTGCCTGCCTTCTCCCCATATCAATGGACAATAGACAATAGGTGTAGGAGTAGGCCATTCGGCCCTTCGAGCCAGCACCGCCATTCAATGTGATCATGGTTGATCATCCCCAATCAGTACCCGTTCCTGCCTTCTCCCCATATACCCTGACTCACACTGCCACCCAACGCGGGCCGAAACGTCGCCTATCTCCTTCGCTCCATAGATGCTGCTGCACCTGCTGAGTTTCTCCAGCATTTTGTGTACCCTGAGTTTAGATTTAGCTCCTCAGGTCAACTCAGCCTAGCTTAGTTTAGTGCACCTTAGTTTTGTTTAGTGTAGTGTGGTTTAATGTAGTTTAGTTTATTTTCTGTAAAAATGGTCCCTAATGTGCAGGATAGAAGTAGTGTGTATGGGTGATTGCTGGTCAGTACAGACTGGCTGGACCGAATGGCCTGTTTCTATACAGGGTCTCTAAACTAAACTAAAGCATTGCTGAAACTAAAACTACTCCTCAGGTTTAGTGATGGCACTAATCCCTGAGTCAGGAGGTTGAGAGGCCATTTCACACTCCAGAGATGTGCGCACTCCAGTAAAGTAGAGGCAGTGAGGGGAGTGGGAGACCTGGGGCAATGTGTGCAGAGATCTTTGGCAGCTATAAAACTCTTGAGAGAGCAGTTAGGGCTAATGAAATCCTGTCGTTCACAAATAGCAGAGTACAGAAAACTGCAGATGCTAGATAATTGAAAATAAAAATGCTAGAAACACATTTCCTTTTTTTAACTCTGCCCTTTTATTGGTAATTCAGAACCTCTTCTACCTACATCTGCCCCAAATGAGCTGCGATCCCCCTCCTTCAGCTGCCGCCTCCATCTATCTCACTCGATCTCCCTGGTCCTCTCCCCATCACAGATCTTTTTGCTCTCTCTTTCCCTCCCTCTTTTGGTTTTAGTTTAGTTGAGGCCTAGGTTCGATCATGACTACGGATGTTGTATATACATGAAGTGGTCGGTGGGGGCGCTGCGAGACGGCTGCCCTGCCAGCAGCGTGTTCGTTATTTCTACTTTTTTGTTTTCTAGTGTGTCCAAATGTTGGTTTTAGTGTCCAAAGATGCACAGGTTTGTAGGCTAATTGGCTTCAGTAAAAATTCTAATTTGTCCCTAGTGTATAGGATAGTGCGTGCGGGGATCGCGGGTTGGCGCGAACTCGGTGGGTTGAAGGGCCTTTTTCCGCATTGTATCTCTAAACTAAACTAAACTTATCCCAGGCTCAGCATCGTTTGACCAAGCTCCTGTAAAGAGCTCTCACATGCTTTATCACATCAAGTGTGTCCCATAACTTGCTGCGCTTGTACGAACATAGCACCTCCGCCTGAGAAGGGAACGTGAATCACTGGACTACCTCGGGCATGACCGGAAGGCAGCGGAAGACGTGGTCGTGAAGGTATCTGTTGGACACGGGGGGGGGGGGGGGGGGGGGGGGGGGGTAGAGTGCAGCCAGTGGAGGCTATTCCTGGCCATGATCGAGAGGTTGGGGAATTGTTCACAATGAGAAGGAAGAGGGTTATCGAGTCAACAGGCAAAAGAGAAATGCATTCCTGCCGCACCCCTCCAGATTCAGGGACAGCAGTTATCAGGCAACTGAACCTTCCCAGCAACATCTAGATAGCAGATCAGAGCTATTATTACCCATATCACACATCTGAGGTATGCTTTTACAAAATTGTATTCCCTTCGTTTTTACTGCCAGCAGGGGTAACAGGGGAATATTTTCTTGTATTACCCTTTCTTGCGAACGCCTATGGACTTTACCTGTTAAAACAGCGGGGAATATAGTCTTATATTCCCCTGGTCTCACATCCGGGAACTTGGCAACGTGACGGCAACGTGACGCTGCGTGGGAAATTTAGAATATTCAAACGGCAGACAGGAAGACTGCCGCGTCCATTTTGGTTAAATTTTACGTGGAAGTCCGCCGAGCTGAGATGTTCAAATTTTCCTCTAGATGTCTGATAATGGGTAATAATAACAATATTGACTGTCCTCTTTCGGGAGATACGACATATATTGCCCTCACTAGATCCATATTGCCCTCGTCTTCGACTCGGGCAATATGAATCTACTTCAGGCAATATATGTCGTATCCCCCTCAAGGCCAGTCAATATTCTATTAATATCTACCTCAGTGGAGACCCTCAAACTATCTTTGATCAGACTTTACTGGACTTTATCTTGCACTAAACGTTATTCCCTTCATCGTGTATCTGTACGCTGTGTATGGCTCGATTATAAGCATGTGTTGGCACGCAACAAAAGCTTTTCACTGTACCTCAGTACACGTGACAATAAACTGAAACTGAGGTAGCCCGGTGTGAAATGCCTGGCACTGCTGCCCCCTGCTGTTGGACGTCGGGTACCAGCCCAAAGATAGACGCAAAGTGCTGGAGTATCTCAGCGGGTCGGGCAGCATCTCTGGAGGATGGATGACGTTTCGGGTGCGAAACCTTCTTCAGACTGAAAGTGGGGTGGGCGGGGGGGGGGGGGGGGGGGGGGGGGGGGGGGTTAAGAGCAGGAGGCAAGAAAACACCAGGACCAGTCAGGGCTGGCCACAAATGATCTCGGACAGGAAACATTTGTCATTATTACCCATATCAGCCATCAAATTTTTTACTGCCAGTAACAGTCCTGTTTAAACAGCGGGGAATATAACATGCGTGACGGCAAACAAATTGTGCGAGAAAAGGTTCCCGGACCTTCACAACATAAATGAATGGTAAATGTTGTCAATGCGTTGCAATGCATATTGCAAAATGTATACAGATTTCTCTAGATCAGATACGACATATATTGCCCTCACTAGATCGCTCAGTGGGTGCAGCAGCATCTATGGAGCGAAGGAAATAGGCAACGTTTCTGGCCGAAACGCTTCTTCAGACTAGGGACAAATTGCAATTTTTACTGAAGCCAATTAACCTACAAACCTGTACATCTTTGGAAGGGGCTCCATCTGAAGAAGGTATGTCAATGTTCCATCACTTTGAACTGTCGCCTCAGGATCATTGTTGGCTTTGACTTTTTAATTCCTTCTCTCCCAGTTTTGGTTTCCTCTTTTTGTATTGTCTTGCACCTTATGCGGAACAAACAGTTCCAGAAACAGGTCATTCTGTCTTCACAAAGGTCTGCATGTTTCTGGTTTACAATGAAAGACACAAAGTGCTGCAGTAACTCTGCGGGTCAGGCAGGGTCTCCGGAAGAAAGGTGACGTTTCAGGTCGGGACCCTTCATCAGACTGAAGAAAGGTCCCGACCCAAAACGTCGCCTCTCCAGAGAAGCTGCTTGACCTGCTGAGTAACTCCGTCCGGCACTTTGTGTCTCCCTCTGTCTTAAGCCGGTTCCACCAGCATATCCAGGCAGCAGATGTTGGCCGGCAGTGAATGGCACCGTATCTAATTCAGTGCTCCCCTTCGCTCATCAGCCACACTGCAGCAGGAGCGTCGGACACGCACGTCTCTCATGCTCCTCTCCCGAACTCCATCTGCAGCCCTGCGGCCAAGATCAGCACAGTCTGGACAGTTTCACAATGTGTACGACTCAGACCTTCACTAGCTGATGCTGTGACGGCTCCCTGAACTGTAAACTGAATGTGCTGGTTATTTGTTTGTGTGTTATGGGAATCTCAATGGGCTTAATTACATTTGTGATATGTCTTTACATAGACATGTGTCCTCCAGGTGTGGAGAGAGTGTAATTGTTCAAAATAGCCAGGAGAGGGCAGACATCGCCTGCAGGCAAGGGTGTGTGTGTGTTTTGGTGTGTGTGTGTTTTGGTGTGTGTGTGTTTTGGTGTGTGTGTGTTTTGGTGTGTGTGTGTGTGTGTTTCTGAGCATGTGATTTTCTGCATGTGTTTTCATGTGTGTCTTTTCCTGTATGTGTATTTGTGTGTCTGTTTTTGTGTGTCTGTTTTTGTGTGTGTTTTTGCTCTTAATTATTGGAGCAAAATGCCTACATCCTTGCCCTCAAAATCTCTGTTAACCGCCCTCATTGCTTGTAATACCGGCACCTTAAGTGATTTGTGTACAAGGGCACCTGGATCTAGATTACTTTAATTTATTATTGTCACGTGTACCGAGGTACAGTGAAAAGCTTTATGCTGCGTGTTATCCAGTCAGCATAAAGGCTATACTTGATTACAATCAAGGCATCCACAGTGTACAGATACACTATTTGAACATTTCTGAATACAGGGTTTATTTAAAAACTTAATGACTTTTGGTTTAGTTTTGAGAAATAGCATGCAAACAGGCCCAATGAGTCCACGCGGACCATCGATCACCCCTTCACACTGGTTCTATGTTATCCCACTTTCTCACACACTCGCTACACATTTGGGGCACTTTTACAGAAGCCAATTAACCTCCAAACCCTGCATGCCTTTGAAATGTGGGAGGAAACCAGAACACCGAGAACGTGCAAACTCCTCACAGATAACGCCCGAGGTCCGGATCAACCCTGGGTCTCTGGCGCTGTGTGGCAGGGGTTGTACCAGCAGGTGAAGAAGAGACTAGGCTTGGGTTGGTCTGGAATTCAACTGGAATTTAACTGGATCCCTGACCAGACTCTGGTGTTTTGTTATTATTCTCTGTAGCTGAACTTCTATAAACTAAAGCATTTGTGTTGGCATTACTTTCGGTAACAACCGATGGTTTTGCCCATCTCTGTGGCAAACGTCTGTTTCTGTTCAGTGGGCAGATCACTATTATTAGCGGTGATATGATGGGTTTTGTTGGCAAAGTGAGATATGAACGCACACACACACACCGTACACACGTCAGTCCACACGCACACGCACACGCACATCTGCATAGCTGCCCATAATGTTTAGTTCAGAGTTTTAGTTTAGAGATACAGCATGGAAACAGGCCCTTTGGCCCACTGAGTCCGTGCTGACCAGCGATCACCTGTATGTAGCAGGCAATTGCACAGCTGGGCACCACGGCACGTGCATAGATAAACATGTCCAGCTTGTTAAGGTTTTTATTGGGAGTTTATATCGCACTTAAGCATTAAGTAGGCTGTAAGATTCTGTGGGCTGCCCTTTGAAAAACTTTACGGTGGTGTCAATCAGACACCAAGATTCTCTTCATTCTTGATGGTGCCGAGTGGTTTGTGTGGAGGTTCTCGCTGCTCTGAGAGGAAAGATTGAGTGACTGGGACTGATTGGATGCTTCTTGCAAACTCTGTGCTGGATGAGGTTGGCATCCAGTAGCTGGTTTTAGGCATCACTCACAGGGCATGAGGCAAGGATCAGTGGTGGTTCTGCCAGACAGTGGGTGGCACAGTGACACAGAGGTAGAGTTGCTGCCTCTGTCTCAGAGGCAGAGGTGTTGCAAACTGTGAGATGCGACAAGGATTTGCAACAGCCTGGATTGGTACTGAGGCTGGAAAGCCGAGTGCAACCCTGACCATGAACTCCATAGCGAAAGCTGACGGGGTGCAATGAAAGTCACACATTCCCTGAGGATGAAGAATACACTTTGAGCGATTGTTCAACAGGGTGGCATGGTGGCGCAGCGGAGGAGTTGCAGCCTTACAGCGCCAGAGACCCAGGTTCAATCCTGACTATGGGTTGCTGTCTGTACGGAGTTTGAACGTTCTCCCCATGACCACGTGGGTTTTCTCTGGGTGCTCCTGTTTCCTACCACGCTCCAAAGACGTGCAGGTTTGTCGGTTAATTGGCTTGATATAAATGTAAATTGTCCCTAGTGTGTGTAGAATAGTGTCAATGTGCGTTGATCGCTGGTTGGCGCGGATTTGGTGGGCTGATGGGCAATTTTCCTGCGGAGTATCTCTAAACTAAACTAAACTGCAGGGCAAATAAAGAACTGGATGGCACAGTGGGTGCAGCAGCAGAGTTGCCCACAGTGGTGCAGCGCAGTGGCACAAAGGAAGCTGCCTTACAATGCCGGAGACCAGGTTCAGTGCTGTCTGGAAGTTAGTGCGTTCTCCCTGCGATCCTGTGGGTTTTCCCCTGGTTCTCCAGCTTCCTCCCACATTCCAAAGATGTGCAGGTTTGTAGGTTGATTGGCTTCTGTGAAAAAAAATTATCCCTAGTGTGTACAATAGAATTAGTGTATGGATGACCAGTGGTCAGCACGGGCTTGTTGGGTCGAAGGGCCTCTTTTTACGCTCTCTGAACTAAGGAGGTTCCACTTTTTTGATCTTGCAACCGAGTTGTTTAAGAAGGAACTGCAGATGCTGGAAAATCGAAGGTGGACCAAAATTCTGGGAAACTCAGCGGGTGAGGCAGCATCTATGGAGTGAAGGAAATAGGCAACGTTTTGGGTCGAGACCCTCCTTCGACTGATGTGAGGGTGGGGGGGGCGGGAAGAAGAAAGGAAGAGGTGGAGATAGTGGGCTGAGCCTCCCCTTCTCAGCTCTCCCTCAGCCCACTGTCTCCACTTCTTCCTTTCTTCATCCCGCCCCTCCCCCCCACACCCTCACATCGGTCTGAAGAAGGGTCTCGACCCAAAACGTTGCCTATTTCCTTCGCTCCATCGATGCTGCCTCACCCGCTGAGTTTCTCCAGCATTTTTGTCTACCTTGCAACCGAGTTGAAGGTTTTTTAAATCAGATCCTTTTCCTGTTCAATTAAGACAGATGCAGTAAAAAAAAGTTGTGTAAAATCAATGAATCAATGAAGTGCATGCATAAAGGTCAAGGAGCAAAGTCAATCCGTCTGCTATTAATCCTGTGTACTGCATGCTGCCCATACAACCTGGTGTTTACTTGATAACAAAGTGAGTTCAGATCAGGTACGAGATGCAAATTAAATTTGATGCTTGTGGAGGGAGTAAAGGGGAGGTTCGCAATCTGAAACGTTCCTAATCCAGGTTCCCCAGAGCTGGCAATGCCCCAGTGTTGTGTCCATCCGCCACAGGCTGATTAAAGAACAGTCTGTGTACATTGGAATGTAGAAAGGCAGGAACGGCGTACTGATTGGCGATGATCAACCATGATCACATTGAATGGCTCGAAGGGCTGAACGGCCTGCTCCTGCACCTATTGTCTATTGTCTATTGAAACAAGGAACTGCAAATGATGGTTTACATAGGACACACAGTGCTGGAGTAACTCAGCAAGTCAGGCAGCATCTCTGAAGAACACGGATAGGTGGCATTTCTCCAGAATGATTGATGGGTCCCGACCCAAAGCATCACCAGTCCATGTTCTCCAAAGACGCTGCCCGACCCGACCCGCAGAGTTACTCGGCACTTTGTGTCCTTTTCTGTGTACGTTCGATTCCGCTGCTCACCAGCAGATGGCAGAAGCTCTTCACTTCAACACTGAGCATCCAACACCTTCACTGTTGTACTCAGGCCTCTGCCTGCAGCAAGGCACTGGGTTTATTTAATCCAAGACACAACAGAACAGAATACATTCATCGTGTGTAGGAAAGAACTGCAGATGCTGGTTTACACCGAAGATAGACACTAAATGCTGGAGTAACTCAGCGGGACTGGCAGCGTCTCTGGAGAAAAGGAATGGGTGACATTTCAGGTCGAGACCCTTCTTCACACTGCAAACTGCCTGTCCCGCTGAGCTACTCCAAAGTAAATTAATCGTATTTTTAATTTAGTTTAGTTGCGAGATACAGCGTGGAAACAGGCCTTCCAGCCCACCAAGCTCACGCTGACCAACATTCGCCATGTATACTAGCTCCATCCAACACATTTGGGAGGAATCCAGAGCACCCGGACAAAAATCCATGCAGTCACGGGGAGAACGTACAAACTCCATACAGACAGCACCCGTGGTCAGGATCAAACCCGGGTCTCTGACACTGTAAGGGAACGATTTTCGCTGTGCCACCTTGCTGCCCTATGTTGCTCCCAACGTTACGCAGGTTACTGCTTGGGCTGAGGGGAACACCAGCCTGGCAGTGTCCTTAGTCTGGTCAGCTGGTTAGTGGAGGTGGGGGCATTGTTAGATTTCTTTGTTCCTTTTAATTATTGCCTCCAACATCCTCTTCCTCCTGACTCCCCCCCCCCCCCCCCCCCCCCCCCCCCCCCCCCCCGCTCCGTTGCCCATTACACCCCTTTCCCACATACTTTACAAGAATGATCCCAGGACTGAGTAGATTAACATACGATAAGCGTTTGACGGCACTGGGCCTGCACTCGCTGGAACGTAGAAGGATGAGGGGACTCCTTGTTGAAACTTACCGAATAGTGAAAGGCCTGGACAGAGTGACTGTGGAGAGGATTTTTCTACCAGTTGGAGAGTCTAGGACTAGAGGGCATAGTTTTAGAATTAAAGGGTGTTCCAATAAGAAGGTGATGAGGAGGAATTTCTTTACTCGGAGGTGTTGAATCTGTGGAATTCTTTGCCACAAAAGGCTGTGGAGGCCAAGTCAATGGATATTTTTAAGGCAGAGACTGACAGATTGTTGATTAGTACGGGTGTCAGGTTGTCATGGGGAGAAGGCAGGAGAATGGGATTGGGAGGGAGATATAGATCAGCCATGATTGAATGGCGGAGTAGACTCGATGGGCCGAATGGCCTAATTCTTCCGCTATCAGTTATCCCAGAGCTCAGTGTTTATTCACGGTGGCTTTGCCCCCAAGGTGCCCATGAAACCACCGGGACAGGGGAGGGGACGGTGCCAATGATTTCCCTGCTTGCAAAGCCGGCAGTGACTTTAACTAACAGCGCCAGAGACTCGGGTTCAATCCTGACTACGGGTGCGGTCTATACAGAGTTTGTACGTTCTCCCTATGACCGCGTGGGTTTGCTCCCACCCTCCAAAGACGTACAAGTTAATTGGCTTTGGTAAGTGTGTGTAGGTTGGTGTAGGGGATGATAACTGCTCAGCACAGACTCGCATTCTTAAATTAAATTCTAGATTCATTCTTTTCAAAAATATAGAGGACCATCTTGTTCATCCCAGCAAAGCAATTGTAATTTTATTTTAAAAAGGAGACGCAAGGAACTGCAGGTCCTGGAATCGTGAGATTGTGTGAAAACATATACACAAGACTGTCCTCTTATGGGACCAGATATATTAGACGATTGTTTGAATAGACATGCCGATACAAGTAAGTTGATATCCTGCATTTATAACACTCTTCTAAATATTGATACCCCCACCTTCTGGGATTGATAGGCGAGCATGGGAGGACGAGCTGGGTTTATCCATTTCAAAAGATACATGGGAGGAAAGCCTACTATATATACATTACTGTTCTTTAAATGCCAGGCATTGCCCAATACAATTCAAAGTATTGCATAGGTTATACTACTCAAAGACCAAATTGAACAAGATCTTTCCAACTGTCTCCCCTCTCTGTGATAAATGTCACTTCCAAGAAGCCACCCTAACCCATTCTTTTGTATCCTGTATAAAAATACAACATTTCTGGATGGGAATATTCAATACCATTTCTAAAAAACTCAAAATTCAATTGGAGTCAGATTCAAAATTAATAATATTAGGAATGTCAGAGGGCTGCCCTAAGTTAACGATATTCCAAAGGCGCTTCCTTGTCTACGATTTAATAACTGCGAAAAAACAGGAAAAAGATAACAATTCCTACAGTGAATATGTGGATCACAGAAATGACCGAGACACTACATCTAGAAAAAAGAAGGCTTGTTTTGTCTGACAAATCAGGTCAATTTTCCAAAATATGGTCTCCTTTCATTGAAATTCTCCAACAACAGAATGGTTGAACACAAACTCAAAACTGACGCTAGGGTCGGGTGAGCGGGCGTAGGGAAGGATAGTGGGATAAATCTCCGCTTTTCTTTTCACTTCTTCGTTAGTTCAGGGGTTTTTCTTTTTTCTTTCTCGTATCTTTTTCGAAATTTTTTCTTTTCTTTTTTCCTTTCTTCTTCCTTTCCCTTTTCTTTTTTCCTTTTTTCCGATTCACTTATTAGTTTATAAAATGTTAAAACTGAAGCTGTACGAAAATTGTATCATTCTTATGTCGATTACTTTCTTCTCGTACAATTGCTTCTAATCAAATAAATATTTTAAAAAAAAAAAAAAAACACAAAGTGCTGGAGTAACTCGGGTCAGGCGGCATCTCTTGAGGACATGGACAGGTCATGTTTCAGCTTGGGACCTTTCCTCACACTTCTGAAGATGGATCCTGTCCCAAAATGTCATCTATCCATGTTCTCCAGAGATGCTGTCTGCTCCGCGGGCTTACTCCAGTTTCTAACATAGTTTTATTAAACCTTCTCGATTTCTTTATTGCAATTGCATTTGAGCACAGCAATTTTGAAACGTCATTCCAAACCTTGAAATTGGAGCAGAATTTGAACTTCCAAGACCTTCAAACTTCTCCCTGAATTATTTTTTAAAAACAATCGTTATTGGCTTGAGTTGATATGGATTTGTATGATGTTTTTTCTGAAGATTAATTAGTTTCATTCAATGAAGGAGCAATTTGTCATTGAGGACAAGTGCGATTTTTGTCGTCTTGTAATGCGGAGCAGAGCCTGTAGACAAGGTCTCCAGAGATGCTGCTTGTTTTACTGAGTTACTCCAGCATTTTGTGTCGATCTTCACGAGTATCCTCAGATGGGCACAAAGTGCTGGAGTAACTCAGTGGGTCAGGCAGCATCTCCAGAGAAAAGAGATGGGTGACGTTTTGGTTGGGACCTTTCTTCAGTAATGGGGAATTGGGGGGGGGGGGGGGGGATTGGATGAAGAGATGGAGGTGAGAAAAAGCAAAAAAGGATTTTGCTCCTTGATGGGTCAGCTCACATCCTCACCTCTGGCTCGTTTGGCCTGTAAACCGTCTGCATTGGTGTCATCTCCAAACAAATGGGTTGCTGGGCGAGGTGACGTGATGCCATGTCCCATCATGGCTGTACGCACACGCGTGATTTACAGACATGCATCGTCGCATCTTTTGAAGGGGAATGGAATATGCAGTTTTTATAATTTATTAGCCCGGCACTGGTCAAACGGTAGCTATGAATAATACAGAGATTTACATGGGGCAGCATATCACTAATAGATGCAGTTTTGTTGCCCTTAACTGCCGGGAGACTTGTAAAGCTGAATGCATTACTTCCATCAGGTGGTAATAAATCACTGCACTTGGTCAGTGTCTCCTGCCTATTCCTCATCCTCCAGAGGTCCAGGCAGTCTGGTGCCATCAGGCCCCGGGTACTTCCCAAAGCCTTTCCAGTAATTTCGGCATCTTCACGATGACTTTTCAAGGCAATACTTGGATCGGATCACAAGAGGCAATAACTCTCAGGCGGCACTTTGCCCGGTAACTCGCCCAGTTTTGATGTGCCTGCACTCGCTTCTGAATCTTTGGCCTTCGTTACTTTGTTCTAATTAGGAGCACGGCAAGGATTTTATGTCTCCATCCCCGAGTTATAAAACCCTTTTATAAGCCAGTAATGAGCTGAGTAAAAGCTCTTTATCTCCTCTGACAGTAACAGCTGATCGCTCAGCTTTTAGTATCACTTAGAGGCAGAAGATAACTTCTTGCAAAACGGCTGTAACTGAGCATGTGAAACGTGTAGGAAGGAACTGCAGATGCTGGTCAAAGATAGACACAAAATGCTGGAGTAACTCAGCGGGACAGGCAGCATCTCGGGAGAGAAGGAACGGGTGGCGTTTTGAGTGAAGAAGGGTCTCGACATTCCTTCTCTCCAGAGATGCTGCCTGACCCGCTGAGTTACTCCAGCATTTTTGTATCTAACAACTGAGCATGTTTCAAATTTTTTTAAATACCCTTTTGTCAAACACTTGGCCAAAAAAGGCCGTGGCATTTACTTCCGAACTTTCTCTGGAAACTGAGAGTAAAAAATGATATTTTCTACCATGTGGCTTTGAACCTTGTTGGAGAGATCAATGGGGGGGGGGGTCGAGACCTGCCCTGCACATCACCAGCAGGTGGCGATGTCCCTAATAGCACCAGATTAAAGAGCCCAGCAGTTGTGAGGAGAAGGCTCCATATTTCCCAAAAGAAAGCTGGATATTAAACTTCAGATCTTTTGCTCATCCCTCGAATTAATTTATCTGTCTTTACTGTCCCAGTTGCTGTAGCGCGCAGATTCTACAATATCCTAGACCGTACAAGTTTCTACACTGCGCTGTTACCCCAGGCTACAGTGTATGTGGTGTATTTGTAAAGCCATATTTCATTCAGTAGCTTAGACTAATGCACAGAGATGCTGGGTATTGCAAGATATCTCATTGTTATGAGCTCTGGCAAGGGAATAGCATGAAGGGTTTAATTTGCTGGACTGGATAGTTATTTTTAAAGCAGGTTGTGGGGACAATTAATGCTGTCCTTCATCCTTATCTGCAAAGAGTTCTCTGCTTTGGTGGAAATGCCATTGGTGGGGGGGGGGGGGGGGGGCGCCTGGGTTAAATATCCCTCTCTCTCTTTTGTACGTATCCCAGTGAGGTGGGGAAGGGCAGGGACGAGGTTCCACAGAGGGAGAGGGGGGGGGTGATGCATTCAGGACTGGGAGTAGATTTGGTTTAGTTTAGTTTATTGTCACATGTACTGAGGTAGCACAGTGGGGCAGGGGTGGTGTGGTGGTGCAGCGGTAGAGTTGCTGCCTTACAGCGCCACAGAGACCCAGGTTCGATCCTGACCTCGGGTGCTGTCCGTATGGAGTTTGTACATTCTCACTGCAACCGCGTGGGTTTCCTCTGGGTGCCCCGGTTTCCTCCCACACTCCAAAGACATGCAGGTTTGTCGGTCAATTGGCTTCTGTAAAATTGCCCCGTGTGTGTAGGATTGAACTAGTGTATGGGGTAATTGTTGGTCGCCGCAGACTCGGTGGGCCGAAGGTCCTGTTTCCGCGCTGTATCTCAAAACTAAACTAAACAAAGGTACAGTGTAAAGCTTTTTTTCTTGTGCGTGGATCCACCAGATCACCAATTGGGCGAGGTTCTGAGGAGAGGGGGTGGAGAGGGAGCGCTCTGTTACTGAGAGTGCTGCCCTTTAGGTGAGTCACAATCATGCCCATTGGACATGCATCAAGAACCCCTCCACTTGCAGCTGAACTGTCAGGAACAAGGCTTCACAGGGGATCTTAACGTCCGCGCCCTCAGGTCGTCTGCGGGAGGAGTCCCCCGGGGAACAAAGGCTGAAGAGGACCCTACAAGGAGGGACGACCGGAATGAAGGCGACGGCTGCAACTGGCCTTTAGCTGCGACTTATAAATTGGCGCCAAAATGGCACCTCTTGCATATGGACTCAGTGAGCTGTTCTGTACATTCTGCATTAATCTTGGGGATTGTGCTCATGTATGGTGATAGTCTTTGCTGAGCTGAATGCAAAAAAGGTATGTGGCTGCATCTTGGTACATGCAGCAATAAAGAGATCATTGGACCATTGCACCATTGAGTGTTCCCTCTCTTCCAGTATCATAGAAACATAGACATAGAAATTAGGTGCAGGAGTAGGCCATTCGGCCCTTCGAGCCTGCACCGCCATTCAATATGATCATGGCTGATCATCCAACTCAGTATCCCGTACCTGTCTTCTCTCCATAGCCCCTGATCCCCTTAGCCACAAGGGCCACATCTAACTCCCTCTTAAATATAGCCAATGAACTGGCCTCAACTACCCTCTGTGGCAGAGAGTTCCAGAGACTCACCACTCTCTGTGTGAAAAAAGTCTTTCTCATCTCGGTCTTAAAGGATTTCCCCCTTATCCTTAAGCTATGACCCCTTGTCCTGGACTTCCCCAACATCGGGAACAATCTTCCTGCATCTAGCCTGTCCAACCCCTTAAGAATTTTGTAAGTTTCTATAAGATATATATATAGCTTGCTTTTTGGGAGTGGCGGCGCTGCCCTGGCAGCAGCGGCTCGCCTGCAGTCCGTCTGTTTTTCTTTTTATTTGTTGTTTTCTTGTCTTGTTTTTAGCGTTAGTGCGTTATTATGTAGTGTATGTGTGTGGGAGGGGTGGGAGAAACGTTCTTAGTCTCTTCCTTTTGGGGGGACGCGACTTTTCTTGTCGTATCCCCCGTCTCCGTTTCCGTCTGCGCTGAGGCCTATCGCGGAGCTGGCGGCCTCCGACTCTAGCTGCGACCGACCCGGGGCTCCGGAGGTAGAGCCAGCCAGGACTTACCAGCGCGGGGCTGGCCGACTTCGGGGCTGCGGCGGGTTCAGGGCGTTCCGGCGGCCCGACTCGGAGCTGTGGCGGCTTTCCGGTGGCGGTGGCGGCGGCAGCGACTTCGGAGGCTCGGCCGCGGGCCCAGTGGAAGACATCGTCGGGAGCTCGCAGGTCACAGGTTGGTGACCAGTTTTTCCGGAGCTCCCGCGGCAACAGCCGCGAACGCTGGACTGGAGGGCGGCAGCTTCGACCGCCCCGGGCCGCGGAGTTGAACTGGCCCGCTCGTGGAGCGCGGTTCACCCGTGGGACTTATTTACATCACCCGGTGCGGTCACAACATCGGAGGCCCGGGTCGCCTCAGCGCAGAGGAAGATGAAGAGGAAGAAGGGAAGAGACAAAGACAAGATTTTTGCCTTCCACCACAGTGAGGAGGTGTCTGGTGAACTCACTGTGGTGGATGTTAAATATGTGTTTATTGTGTGTTTCTGTTATTTACTATGTGTATGACTGCAGGCAATGAAGTTTCGTTCAGACCGCAAGGTCTGAATGACAATAATTTTTTCCAAGATCCCCTCTCAATTTCCTATATTCTAGAGAGTATAAACCAAGTCTATCCAGTCTTTCTTCATAAGACAGTCCTGACATCCCAGGAATCAGTCTGGTGAACCTTCTCTGCACTCCCTCTATGGCAATAATGCCCTTCCTCAGATCTGGAGACCAGAACTGTTTGCAATACTCCAGGTGTGGTCTCACCAAGACCCTGTACAACTGAAGTAGAACCTCCCTGCTCCTATACTCAAATCCTTTTGTTATGAAAGCTAACATACCATTCGCTTTCTTCACTGCCTGCTGCACCTGCATGCCTACTTTCAATGACTGGTGTACCATGACACCCAGGTCTTGCTGCATCTCCCCTTTTCCTAATCGGCCACCATTTAGATAATAGTCTGCTTTCCTGTTTTTCCCACCAAAGTGGATAACCTCACATTTATCCACATTATACTGCATCTGCCATGCATTTGCCCACTCACCCAGCCTATCCAAGTCACCTTGCAGTCTCCTAGCATTCTCCTCACAGCTAACACTGCCCCCCAGCTTAGTGTCATCCGCAAACTTGGAGATATTGCCTTCAATTCCCTCATCCAGATCATTAATATATATTGTAAATAGCTGGGGTCCCAGCACTGAGCCCTGCGGTACCCCACTAGTCACTGACTGCCATTGTGAAAAGGACCCGTTTACTCCTACTCTTTGCTTCCTGTTCGCTAGCCAGTTCTCTATCCACATCAATACTGATGTATGCCATATGCTTTAAGTTTGTTTACTAATCTCTCATGTGGGACCTTGTCGAAAGCCTTCTGGAAATCCAGATACACCACATCCACTGGTTCTCCCCTGTCCACACTACTAGTGTCACGCCACATGTCATTCGGTCTCCCCCAGATCTGCATCCTGTCGCAGGCTGGAGCGAAGATAGATACAAAAAGCTGAAGTAACTCAGCGGGACAGGCAGCATCTCTGGAGAACAGGAATAGGTGACGTTTCGGGTCAAGACCCTTCTTCGGACTGAGAGTCGGGGGTGAGGGAAATGAGAGATGTCGACGGTGATATAGAGAGATATAGAACAAATGAATGACATGCAAAAATTAACAGGGGCATTCCCTCTGTTCTCTTCTCCCATCTTTTGTGCAATTTAAAAGAAATGTGGACAGCTAGGTGGATAGGAAAGGTTTAGAGGGATCTGGGCAAAAGGCAGGCAGGTGGGATTAGAGCAGATGGGGAATCTTGGTTGGTGTTGGGCCAGAGGGTAGAGTTTCTGTGCTGTATGACTCAATGACTAAAACATATTTGATTTCTCACTTTTCCATGTGCTTAACCTGAAAGGTTAACCTTTCTCCCCACATATACTGCCTGAACTCTACAGTATTTTCATCACTTTCCAGTTGGATTTTATGCGTGGAGCATCAGTTTTTATTTTGGTTTGCAATGCTACGAGGCTGAGGTTTATCAAGATTTCCTGTGGTGTCTCTTCCTTCAGTGAGAGCCTTTGGTCTGTCATCTTCAAAAAGATTCATGCACACACACGCCCCCGACCTCAGCTTCCATCTCCTCTCTCTCTTTGTTTCAATATTCTCTTTAATTTTTTCCTCCAACTATTGAGAACAGCTACCTGAGCAATGCATCGTATGCCGGTTAGAGAGTTGAACCTCCATGAATCAAGGTACTACAGTCCTTGGTGTAGCTGAGAAATATTGAATGTAGAATTTAAATATTTTACATCTTGTCAGCGGGTTTTAATTTTACAGATGCTCCCTGACTTGGAGTCATAGAGTCACAGAGTAATACAGTGTGGAAACAGGCCCTTCGGCCCAACTCGCCCACACGGGCCAACAATGTCCCAGCTACCCTAGTCCCACTTGCCGGCTCTTGGCCCATAGCCCTCCAAACTTGCCTATCCATGTACCTGTTCAACTTTCTTAAACAATGGGATAGTCCCAGCCTCAACTACCTCCTCTGGCAGCTTGTTCCATACACCCACCGCCCTCTGTGTGAAAAGGTTACCCCCCCGGATTCCTCGGACATAAACCTTACTTTGCGCAAGTCAGATGTTACAAAAGTCAAAAACGGTAGTGCTACTGCAGGTAAATTCACTGTTCAATGCGGAGACCATGAGACAGCTCCAACACGGAGACCACAGGGGGGCTCCGATGTGGAGACCACGTGGGAGCTCCAAGGCAGAGACCACAGAGGGGAGCTGCAAGGTGGAGACCACTCGGGAGCTCCGACTTGGAGACAACGGGAAAGCTCCGTGCAGAGACCATGGGGGGTGCTCCGCTGCAGAGACTACGTGAGGAGCTCCGACGTGGAGACAACGAGGGAGATCCTCGAGAACAACGGCTCGCAGCAACGGTTGCGTACGACGGTAGTAACGCACTGCTACCGAAATTACTGAGTCACACAACTTGGAAATATAGCTATGGGTTAAAGAATTGCTTACCTAAGAGTTTTTACGTAGGTCACCTGTTACATAAATTGGGGAATTCCTGTATTTGTTTAATGACATCTAGGCATCACTGGCAAGTCCACCATTTGTTTCCCATGTTAGTCCCCACATCTTTTACTGTTCTATGTTCCATCCCCAGTTGCTATGGAGAAGGGGACACTGAGTAGCTCTGATGGAGGTACTCCCTCAGCACCATTGCAGAGGGAGACCCAGGATTTTGACCCTGCACAGTGGCGCAGCGGTAGAATTGCTGCCTTACCGCGCCAGAGACCCAGGTCCGATCCTGCCTATGGGTGCTGTCCTTGCAGAGTTTGTACGTTCTCCACGTGACCTGCGTGGGTTTTCTCCGGGTGCTCCGTTTTCCTCCCACCCTCCAAAGAAGTCCAGGTTTGTCAGCTGATTGGCTTGGTATAATTGTAAATTGTCCGTAGTGTGTGTAAGATAATGTTAGTGTGCGGGGATCGCTGGTCGGCGCTGACCCGGTGGGCCGAAGGGCCTGTTTCCGCGCTGTATCTCTGAACAAAACTATCAGAAGAAAGGTATTGAACTGAAACGCCACCCCTTCCTTCTCTCCAGAGATGCTGCCTGTCCCGCTGAGTTACTCCAGCATTTTGTGTCTATCAGGTTTCCCCTCAACCTCCGGCTAACAAACTTACCTCCATTGAAGCTTACAATCGGTGATGGTTTTGTCATTATATGGAGCAGCTGTGTAAAGACTGATTTCTGTTAGAATAGTGGGCAGCAGGGATCCACTTGACTAAAGTGCTCTGTCAACTGATGGCCATATTTACATGGGCTGTGTGGTTCCTCAGTGTGCAAATGGATGGAGATATATTTGTTGGAAAATATTGGAGATGGGACTTGGAACCAACCTCATGAGTGTGTGGGATCCATGGGTAGCAAATCACAGGGCGACAAGGACTGAGTGTATTTATTTTATCAACATTGGGTCTGTTGAAATGTTAGATTAATCTCTCCCGATCTTAACTTAATGGGATTAGGTTTGCTAACGGTCGGCAGCCAGAATCTATTTGCATAATGTTTGTGATTTTCATGCAGACACCCAATGTAATAGAAATGTTGTCACGTCTTATTACATTTTATACAAATGTTATTCTCTTGTAAATGCTCTGTCAGGAGAAATGAAATTTAAACAGTGACAGGGAAATGTCTTTTCTGCCGCTAAGTTGAAGACACTAAAAATGAGCAACTCCTGCAGACTAACACGAATCTTCATGGGGCGAAGCTATTCAATAACGTTACATTAATCTCTCTTTCCCGGCTCTTTCCCTCAGCAGGCACAGTCGGTTTACTGTTAAAGTGTCACAATATCCACAAAATATTGGTGTCTTCTGCCCCTGGCGATGTGCTGTGGCCGTGCGTTAGATGATACGGGAGGCAGCGGGGACTGGTGATTGCAAATGAGCGGAGGTTTTCCGAGAGTCTTCCTTGTTAGAGTCATAGTCATATATGGAAACAGGCCCTTCGGCCCAACTTGCCCACACCGGCCAACATGTCCCAGATACACTAGTCCCACCTGCCTGCATTTGTCCCTCCAAATCTGTTCTATCCATGTACCTGTCTTAACTGTTTCTTAATCATTGGGACTATTCCTGCTTCAACTAACCGCCTCTGGCAGCTTGTTCCATATACCCACCACCCTTTGTGTGAAAATGTTACCCATCAGATTCTTATTAAATCTTTTCCTCTTCACCTTAAACCTATGTCCTCTGGTCCTCGATTCGCTGAGCAAGAGACTTGCGTCTACCCGATCGATTCCTCTCATGATTTTATACATGATTTTGTTGGGCCAGCTTCAACCATAGATCAACTACATGAGACTGCAGATACAGTCCATATGGAGAACATCAACGTATCTAATGGAGGGTCCCGGCACAAACATGGTTGTTCATTTCCCTCCACAGATGCTGCCTGACCCACTGAGTTCCTCCAGTGTATTGCTTGTCGGTCATTCACACTTGCCAACACTCTTCCCACTAATGATTTAGTTTAGTTTAGTTTAGAGATACAGTGCAGGAACAAGCCATTCGGACTACCGAGTGCACGCCTTCCAGCGATCTCCATACACCAGCACTATCCAACACACTAGGGACAATTTACAATTCTTACCGAAGATAAATTAACCTACAAACCTGTACGTCTTTGGAATGTGGGAGGAAACGGGAGCACCTGGGAAAAAGCCACGCGATCACGGGGAGAAGGTACAAACCCCATACAGACAGCACCCGTAGTCAGGATTGAACCCGGATCTCAGGTGCTGTAAGGCAGCAACTCTACCACTGTGCCACCATGTCGCCCAAACATGATGCATGAGATCTGGGTTGCCATGTTCTTGGCTCGTGCCCTGCAACCCAGGGCTAAGGGGGTTGCAGAAACAAGGAACTGCAGATGCTGGTTTACAAGGAAAGACACAAAGTGCTGGAGTAACACAGTGAGTCAGGCAGCATCCCTGCAGGACATGGAACATGTTTTGGGTCTGGACCCTTCCTCAGACTCATTGCAGCGATGGGAGGAAACTCAGTTGTATTTGGTTGTATTAGGCATGACATTCAACCATCAGGCTATTAAACACTACAACCTCCAAATAAGCTGCAAACCACATAGACATGGGGACATTTTTTTATCTTGGCACTATTATTGCTTGTATTTTTATATATACTAAATTTTGTTGTTGTTTATTATGGTGTTTACAGAGTACTATGTTTTCATATCCTTTGTACAGTTGCAAGTAAGAATTTCATTTTCCCATTTCAGGACATATGACAATAAAACACTCTCGACTCTCTTGACTCTTGACCCTGGGTGACATCATTTGCCCGTTGAATGGAAGGACACATGTTATGTCTCTTTGCAAATGCGTACAAGTTACACATGTTAAAGGTGAACGTGTGTGTTCTGTGTGCGTGCGTTCACTGAGTGAATCTGGCTCCCTCTTTGTTTCAACACAGGAGCCCAAGAACAAGTGAAGTGACGTAAATCAATAACGAGGAAGAGAGAAAAGAAATGGGAACGGTTGGACAGGGCTGAAATATCCAGATAAGCTGAGATAAAGGCACAAGAGTACAGCTGAGAGGCTTGTCAATGAAAGGACAAACAAACAGACAGTGTCCTGGGGATGTTTGGATTCCCAGAAGAGCTCAGGGTCAGTTCTCACAGAGAGTTCTCACTGTAGGTCAGGCAGCCTTTAGTCGCCTTGGTAAGGTCCTTCCTTGTACTGTGCACAAGTTAACTCTGGAGACTGAGGATCAGCAATGTGCCTGGTAACAGAAATCACCATCAAATGGCAGCAAACATACAGGGGGATCCACAGACCTTCCATCCACCTCACGGGAGACCTTTGAACGGACTTTAAGCAGATTTTATCTTGCACTAAGTATATCCTTTATGCACTGTAGACATCTTGATTGTAATTATGTATAGTTTTTTTGACTATACATAGCATATTATATGTATATCTGTATGTATTTACATATATGTTGTATATATAGTATATGCATGTACGTATGTGTGTGTGTGTGTGTATATATATATATATATATATATATATATATATATATACACATGCATACATATAATATGCTATGTATAGCAGAAAAACTATACATAATTACAATACATATATAGCATAAATAGGCTTTACATATTACGAATGGTATATTACGAATGGCACAGCATGCAAAAGCGATATTGAAAAAGCTTTTCACTGTACCTCGGTACACGTGACAATAGTAAACTGACACAGGACGGCACAGTGACACAGCGGCACAGTTACTGCCTGACAGCGCTGGCGACCCGGGTTCGATCCTGACTATTAGTGCTGTCTTCAGTTTGTTTGTTCTCCCTCTGACAGTGTGGGTTTTCTCCTGGTGCTCAGTTTCCTCCCACATTCCAAAGAGGTGCAGATTTATAGGATAATTGGCTTCTGTAAATTACCCCCCAGTGTGGGTAGGATCCGAAAGGGAGATTTAACACGTAACTAGTGTGCGAGTGATCGAAGGTCGGCGTGAACTCGGAGGGTTGAAGGGCGATATCGCTCCAAACGATATCTCTCCAAAGGACGTTTGTACCCCTTCCCTCCCTTCCTCTCCGCTCCCGGCCCCACCCTGACTTCCTCGAGTGTCTCTCAACCTGTGAGCTGTAAAACTGCAATGAAAGCATTTTCTTCCACTCGTAATGCCATGGTGTGGTGTGGTCGCGGTGAAAAATGATACAGTGTGGCCTACAGTTATTGAACATGCAGCTGTTAATTGATTAGCAACCGATCTATATATTGTTTAAACCTTTGTCATGACCCATATCTGAACTTTGAAAACTGATATCACAGCAGTAATTACAGTGCCACAGATGATCTAATGCATGTCCGCACATGGTAATTGCAGTATGTACAGACTGACTGCTTCATATATTCTGCAAGTGCTCTCGAGGAGTCAAGTGTGGGATTTGTAGACATCCTCCCAGAGCGTTTTATGCAAACTTTGATTTTCAAGTGGCAGTATCATTGCTTTATTTTATTGCCACGGAGAGACACAAATGAGGTACTGTCACCTTAAGGATGCAAGGTATTTATATATTGAAACGATCAAAAAATTGAATTATGTGGTGATTTACGCCGTTTCAAGTTGTTCGCCGTTCTTCAAAAGGATAGCAGAGAGTTCTCCGTCCTGTACAAATGCGGCAGTCTAATCTTCAACTGCCACAGGCTAAGAATCACAAACTGATTTCTTCAGGCAGTGAAGATCTGAGGGAATGAAGCTTTAATGCAAACATCTTGTGATGGGTTTTTCTACATCTCTAAAAGGTCAATGTAATAATTATCGGTGAAAGATTTCGCTCCGTCTGATTCCAATTGATATTGTGCTTATCTATCAAAAAGCCGGCAACGCTTTTTGAATGTTTACATTTAGATAGAGTCATCGAGCGTGGAGATGGGCCCAACCTGCCCAAACCGACCAACATGTCCCATCTACACTGCCTGCGTTTGGCCCATATCCCTTTATCCTATCCATGTACCTATCTGAATATTTCTTAAACATTTCGATAGTACCTGCCTCAACAGCAGCTCGTTCCATACACCAACCACCCTTTGTGTAAAAAAGTGACACCTCAGGTTCCTATTAAATTTTCTGCCCCTCACCTTAAACCTATGTCCTCTGGTTCTTGATTCCATTACTCTGGGCAAGAGCCTATACGTTTACCCGATCTATGTATTAATCAACCATTCCTCATCCCACCTGCCCAACTGATCAAGATCCTGCTGCAGTTTTTGACAACCATCTTCACTATCTACAATACCACCCACTTATGTGTCATCTGCAAGCTTGCGAATCATGCCATGTACATTCTCCTCCAAATGATTGATATAGATGACATCGAACCCTGAGGCAAACTACTAGTCACAGGTCCCCAGTCCAATTTCTTCATTTGTCTGGCTGAATCCCTGGTGACTTGCTCAAATGGTCATTTTATTTGGTTAAGCTGTGCTGTTCCACTGGGTTGTTTGTTACAAACCTTAAGTGTTGGTAGCAGGATGGTATAAAATAGGAATTGGAATAGTGAGCTCCAGTTAATTTCTCTGAGGGGCAGCGCAGTGGCGCAGCGGTAGAGTTGCTGCCTTATAGCGCCAGAGACCAAGGTTTGATCCTGACCACAGTTGTTGTCTGTACGGAGTTTGTACGTTCTCCCTGTGACTGGGTGGATTTGCCCCAGCTGCTCCGGTTTCCTCGCACAATCCAATGATGTACAGGATTGTAGGTTAATTGGCTTTGGTAAAGATTGTAAATTGTCCCTAGTGTGTAGGATAGTGCTACTGTCTGGGGCAATCGCTGGTCGGAGTGGACTCGGTGGGTCAAAAGGCCTGTTTCCACGCTGTATCTCTAAACTAAACCAAACTCTGATACCAACACTCAATGGCATTAAACATCTCCAACCACCGAAGACCACAATTTTCAACTTGAGGATTACTGTGCAATCCTGACTACGGCCGCTGTCTGTACGGAGTTTGTACGTTCTCTCTGTGACCACGTGGGTTTTCTCCGGGTGCTCCGGTTCCTCCCACACTCCAAAGGACGTACAGGTTTGTAGGTTAATTGGCTTGTTATAATTGTAAATATTAGGATAATGTTAATTGTGTGCGTATATCACTGGTCGGTGCGGACTCGATGGGCCGAAGGGCCTGTTTCCGTACTGTATCGCTTAAAAAAAAACTAAACGAAGGCACCGCGCGGAGTCTGTGCCGACCAACAACCACCCCTGCGCTAGTTTTATCCTACACGCTAGCGACAATTTACAGAAGCCAATTAATTCTGCACTTCCTGGAAGGTGGGAAGACAACTGGGCACCCAGAAGAAACCCACGCACCCACGAATGTACAAATTCCATACGGACAGCACCCGTAGTCAGGATCGAACCCAGGTCTCTGGCGCTGTAGGCAACAACTCTACCGCTGCGCCACTGTGCCGCCCATTCCCTGCTTGGCTGCATCTGAGTTAAATAGATAAGGTGCAAATTTGAAACAAATGCCAGAAATATCTGATCTTAATTTCATTAAGAATGTATTAGGAACAAATTTACTTGCAGTCAGATAAACAGGGAGGTGAGGAAAATCAATTTGAGTATTTAAATAGGGATTTGGGTTAAGTCAATGCACATATATCCCTGTGCAAACAGGGTGTTGTGTAATTTCAATGTGAATGTATCGCTGTAAAAATAGGATTTTAAATTTGGACTTTGGTCTCCCGTAGGGATCAGAGTATGTGAAATGTTAAAAGCAACTGCAAAATCATGCAATATGAAACAGAGCTATCAATACCCTTCATCCGGCAAACTCAGTGTCTCTGCTGACACCAATGCGTTTACTTATCGAGAGATCTAGCTTAACATGTTTGAAATAGTATGAGGAGAGAGCACTGATAGAAGGCACCCAGTGAACAGTGAGAGATACTACCCAAGCGCCTCCCATCTCTCAGGGAGAATACCCGAGTATTGTCATCGCTTTGCCAGTAGTGTCTTACGGCCATTTAATAGTTTAGTTTAGAGATACAGCGCAGAAAAAGGCACGCTAACGTGATCCTACACACACTAGGGACAATTTACAATTACGCCAAGACATAGCCTACACATCTGTACGTGTTTGGGGTGTGGGAGGAAACCGGAGATCCCGGGGAAAACCCACGCAGGTCATGTGGAGGCATTTAATGGATGCTGTGTAAGCAAGTTGCTCCATGGATGATATGACATTGAAAATGATCATGGTACGTCAGAGTGTGGTCCTCACCTACCATGGACCTCACTGGAGAGACTCAGACTATCTTTCTTTGGAATCTACTGGATTTTATCTTGCACTAATCGTTATTCCCTTTATCCCGCATCTCCACAGTGTGGACGACTTGATCGTAATCATGTATAGTCATTCCGCTGACTGGATAGCACGCAACAAAAAGGCTTTTCACTGTACCTGGGTACATATGACAATAATAAACTAAACTACTTGTGGGCGGAGCACCAAGGCAAATTCCTTGTATGTGAATACTTGGCCAATAAACTTACTTACTTAAACACATGTTGGACAAGTTTTGGCAAGCGCGGGATGGAGGTGCAGCGGTAGAGTTGCTGCCTCACAGCATCAGAGACCCAATGTTCGATCCTGGCTATGGGTGCTGTCTGAGCGGAGTTTGTACCTTCTCCCTGTGACCGCATGGGTATTTTCCGATATCTTAGGTTTCTTCCCACACTCCAAAGAAGTACAGGTCTGTAGGTTAATTGGCTTGTTCAAATTGTAAATTGACCCTAGTGTGTGTAGGTATTGTTAATGTGTGGGGATCGCTGGTCGGTGTAGACACGGTGGGCCAAAGGGCCTGTTTCCGCACTTTATCTCTAAACTAAACTTAAAAATAAGATTGTGGGAATAGACTTTGTGGCTTTTTGAAAGGCTCCCAGTTAATTTTAAAATGAATTTATCATTTATAATTATCACGGTCAAGTTAACATGATGAAGTTATATTACAGTTGGAAAAGTCCAGGATAACATGAAATGCCAGAAGGGTTATTATGCGTGAGAAGACCTTTTGGCCAATTTTGATTTATCCAACAGAGATCAGATCTTAACATTAGGAGCTATTATTTTCTTAAATTAATCCAAAGTTCTATCCCCATTCTACCGTCTGAGAGTGTGTTCTGTGTGTTTCAAGTTCATTGTGTGGAAAAACCTGACTGATACTGCAAATTGTCTCATTTGAACTAATATCCCCTTGTCCAATTCCAACAAGATAATGTAATTTTTCAGATTTACTGTTTTCATCTCAGTTTTCTATTTCATGTACTTCAGGAGGATCCCCCCTCAGGTCTCTTTCGAGGTTTGAAAGGCCAGGATGGTCCATCCTTTAATCACACTTCATTTCTCCGACCGACCATCGGCGTCTCGCAGCATTCCTCTGAACTACCAGTGGTGGCACAAAGGCGCAGTGGTAGAGTTGCTGCCTTACAGTGTCAGGGACCTGGATTCCATCCTGACTATGGGGTACTTACTGCACTTTGTACGTTCTCCCCGTGATCGTATGGGTTTTCTCCGGGTGCTCCGGTTCCCTCCCACACTCCAAAGGCGTACAGGTTTGTAGGTTAATTGGCTTCAGTTTAATTGTGTATTGTCTCTAGTGTCTCTAGTGTATAGGATAGTGCGAATGTATGGGTTTATCGCTGATCAGCGGCGGGCCAAAGGGCCTGTTTCATGCTGTATCTCTAAATGTCTAAAATGTCTTGTGCCATTATTTTGGCCTTTGGACAGTCCTCTCTCTCCCTCCTTCTCTCTGCTTTCTTCTATCATGGGAAACACAAAGTAGAAAAAGGATTTTGATATGTTGCCTGTTTTTTATAAAGTGATTAAACCTGAACAAATACAACATATTCATTCTGGATGCATAACTTAAATATTGAGTGACCCAGGAGCAACTTACCAAAAATCAAGAAACTTTAGTCCTCGTTTATGCCTGCTGCCTTCAAGGCAACCAAAGGGCAGCGCAGTCGTGCAACTAGTAGAGCTTTTGCCTCATGGCTCCAACGTGACCCAGGTTCGATCCTGACCTCTGGTGCCTGTGTGGAGTTTGTACACTTTCCCTGTGACCACAGCTTCATAAATCAAAAATGTGCGGACTGTGAAGTTAATTCCCCCTCTGCAATTTGCCTCCTGCGTGTCAGTGAGTGGTAAATTCTGGGGGGAGCTGATGGGATTATGGGGAGTATAACATGGGATTGGTGTAACATTTAGAGGAAGTAAATGCTGAAAGACCAGTGTAAGCTTGGTGGGCCGAAGGGCCTGTTTCCATGCATGGTGATTCTCTAAAGATGTTGATGGGGCAAAATAGTTGGTAGTATGAACACGAGGAGGATTTTGAGGGATAGGATAAGGCACTTGAATGTGGCAGGATCTCGATCCGACACGTCACCTATCCATTTTCTCCAGAGATGCTGCCTGACCCGCTGGGTCACCCCGTCGTTTTGTGTGTATTTTTGTAGCAAATCAAAGAAGTTTTAATGCATTAGCTGAAGTGATATTCATCCTTCCACTCGCAACAACATTGTGAACATATTGGAAAAGATTTCTAGTTGAAAAAATATTTGTAAACACTTACAACAAGACCAGGTTTATCACTTTTCCGCATGGTTACTTTGAATTGCTTGGAAAATGTGATGCCAGGGAGCTTAGCTGACAAGGCACTTGATTTTCTGAATGTGTCTTTGTTAAGTTTTCTTTTCCGTTGCTTTTAATCCTCAGTCGTGAAATGAAGAGCGCTCAAGGGGTGGAATTCTTCCCTTTGTCATTGAATGGGTTGGGATCTGGGAAGATGGGGGGTGGTGGGGGGGGGGGGGGGTTAGTGGGTGGATTTATGTTATGCTAATAACTCAGTAAAACGGATTGAGCAGTCTGAAAATCATTCATCTTTGGCCACAGTTTTTCTGTGAAGAACAGAATTTTGCTTCCTACGCAATCTCTTCGCTGCGCAGGTCACCGGTTGGCACACTGCGGCAATATGTTGTCTCCCGGCAAATGTTGCAGAGATGGACCTTTTACCCAAAACAGCGGGGATTTTATTATTAACAAAAACCCAAGGCCGTTATAGGGAGGGTGTGTGAACCTAATGTAATGCTTGTATGAAAACATGTCACCCACAAATGGAGGACCACAAGTGTGCAAAGGTGCACCTAGTTGGGACACAGTGTAGTTTTAGTCAAGTATCTAATTGTCATTTGTACCGATGACAGAACAATGAAATACTTACCTGCAGCAGCACAACAGGCCTATAAGCATGGTGCTTATACATAACATAATAAGCAAAAGACTCAATAAATTAAAAACCTAAATATTAGTGCAAAAAAACCCAAAGTCCTTTGTGCAAACAAAGCAGTGCATAGTTTAGTTATTGTTTTGTCGTGTTCAATGGCCCGATAGTGTTGGGAAGAAGCTGTAGTTGAACCTAGAGGTCAGAATTTTCAGACTCCTATACTTTATTTCCAATGGGAGGAGTGAAATGAGAGCGTGGCCAGGGTGGTGAGGGTCTTTGATGATGCTTGCTGCCTCTTTTGAGTCAGTGCCTTTAATAGACCTCTTCTATGGTGGGGAAGTCAGTACCCAGGATGGACCCGGTGACTTTTTGTAATCTTTGTTCCTGCGTTCTCTCATCACCAATGCGCTTTTGTAAATTGTCCCTAGTGTGTGTACAATAGTGTTAGTGTGCAGCAAAGATCCTATAGCGGAGCAAGATGGACTACTCCCACGATAAACGCGTAGTACGGTCATGGGCAGATTCATGGGTAATTATAGGACCCATTTCAGCAACCAGCCTCCGCCATCTTACTTCCGCCGAAAGATATTATCTTTGCTTCCGTCTCCGTCTCCGGGTTTGAGGCCAAAGATCCTATCGCGGTCTCGCTTCCTCCGCTGTTGCTGCTGCTTCATGGCCGCCGCCTCTCACTCGCTCTCCTTTTCCCGCCGCTTCGCTGCAAAGCTCCTTCTTTTTTGGGGGTTTTTTCAGGCCAAAGAATTTCCGTTTTGATTTTTAAGAGGAGAGGAGAGGAGGCGGCGGCCGAGACCACGCTGGCGCTGCGAGGAGCGGGTGGGCGGACAGACGGACGCTCCTTCACCGGGCGGGCGGGCTTTGCGCTGCTGTGCGGTTCGGGCGCTCCTTCAACTGTGCGGTGTGCTCCTGGGCTGTGCTGTACGGTGCGGGCGGGCGCTGCAGGTCCCGGGGCTCCTAGGCAAAGATCCCATAGCTCTGCTGCTGCTGCTGCTATTGGATCTTTGGTTTATCCGGAGCTCCCGCTGCAACAGCTTCGTCTGCTGGACTGGAGGGCGGCAGCATCGACCGCCCCGGGCCGCGGAGTTATCAGATATTCAAGAAAATTACCAGACACATTTAGAAACATTTTATTATTTAACAAGAATTAACATAATTATGAATCTAGCCCTATATCACACACACAAACTGTCCCCCCCGCAACGTTGATTACACTGCGGGTCGGGTCGGGTAGGTTCGGGTTACTGAAATGGACGAGAAAAATGCCCATGTTCCGCTCTGTTGCATACTACACGTCAGCCCATTGCATTTCGCAGGAGTGGCCTATCTTGCTCCGCTATAGGATCTTTGGTGTGCAGGGATCGCTGGCCGGCACCGACCGGGTGGCCCGAAGGGCCTTGTTCCATGCTGTATCCATAAACTAAGCTAAACTAAACTAAATCCCAAGAGCGTGGTTCTGCTTACACCCTCTCACATCTGTTCTGTCCATGTGGTGATGTGAGACCCATCGCTGAAGCTTGTAAAATGTTTACAAGGCATTTGATAAGATGTCCACAGCTCTTTGAAGTTGGCTGTGGATTTGCAACACCTTGTTATCCCGTGCATCTAGGGGACACTGACTTGATGGTAACACATTGATAACACTACTCCCACCTCATGTTATGCACACTTTAAATTATATAAAGCATGCAGAAAAATCTCTCAGGACACAGCGGTAAAGGGAAGCAAAAGTAGCGATTAATCATCAAACCTGTTGCTCAGTCTCTGATGTGAGACCAGGTTTTTATTAAAGCCTCACAAGGCTTCTAGATTCTGTCTGGAATTTGCACGGCCATATTTGTTTGTTCATCAAAAATCATTTCAATACCTTGCAGGGCTACAAATGGGCAGCAGAGTTGCTGTCTCACAGCGCCAGAGACCCGGGTTCAATCCTGACTACGGGTGCTGTCTGCACGGAGTCTGTACGTTCTCCCCATGGGTTTCCCATGGATGCTCCGGTTCCCCCCCCCCCCCCCCCCCCCCCCCCATACTCCAAAGACGTACAGGTTTGTAAGTTAAATGGCATCGGTAAAGATTGTAAATTGTCTCTAGTGTGCTATTGTATGCAGATCGCTGGTCGGCGCAGACTCGGTGGGTTGAGGGTCCTGTGTCCGCGCTGTATCTCTAAAACTAAAAACGAAAAAACTAAACTGAAGT
The DNA here is from genome assembly GCA_035221665.1 of Okamejei kenojei. Classification (NCBI taxonomy): domain Eukaryota; kingdom Metazoa; phylum Chordata; class Chondrichthyes; order Rajiformes; family Rajidae; genus Okamejei; species Okamejei kenojei. The sequence continues at coordinate 37,593,379 of CM069149.1, forward strand.
GACCCGCACACGGCGGTGGAAAGCCTCTCTGCTTCATGGGAGGTGACCCGATTGTGTGGAGTTTCCAGTCCACACAACACAACAGATCTATGATTGAAAAGCAAGTTGCTGCTGTAAAGATATGAATGGCAGATGAGCAGAAAGCCGGGGCTGGTTCTCCAGCGCACATCACAAATCCACTTCCACTCCCAGCGCTTGCTAATGCTAACATTTCAAAGGAGAAAAAAATATATTGCCGATACAGCTGACAGGTATTTTAATAACCAGGTGAAATATGGAAGCAAAAAGTCTGTGAAGTGAGGAACGGTCTTTTTTTTTTATTAAATAGTCTGCTAAAAGCAACCAGCTGGGAAATTAAGCTCTTGTAAGTCTTGATAAGTCAGCCCAGAGACAGAGAGAGAGGCAGCTCATACATGGCTGAATATGCAATTAATCTGATATGGTGTTGGAATAATATTTTGTGGTCAGGGCAAATACTTCACAGTCTCTAGGCAGAGTGGAACAAAGTGCCTCTGCACTTTTGTTGGTCGGGCATTTGCATTAACGTAAGGCCATTGGTTTCATTTGTTCCAGCACTTGCAAAATGGGAAATCGCTGTCCAGTTGAACCTTTGTGCAGTATGAGAGTGGGCTAGGGTTATTACGTTATTCTGGACAAACCTTAATAGGTTTCGCCGAGGCTTTACATGGTAGATTATCACAGCCCTGTGGATCATCCCAAATGCTTCACATGTAGGGAATCGTTTTGCATTGAGCTGACTCTGCCGCCTGTTTGACATGCAAATTCGATCTAAGCAAAGAACAAGGTTTATTGTCGGTAAATTTTGAAGTATAGCCAGGCATTATAAAATAGACTTTCTTCATGAGTTGGGGTAGGGAGGGTGTTTGAACCTAATGTAACGTATGTATGAAAACATGTCAACCACAAATGGAGATCTCATGTGTGCAAAGGTTTACCTTGATGGGACCACAATTTAGTTTTAGTTTAGTTTAGAGATACAGCACAGAAACAGGCCCTTTGGCCCATCAAGCCCTTGCGACCAGTGATTCCCATACACTAGCATTATCCTACACACTGGAGACAATTTGCAATTTTTTACTAAAGCCAATTGATCTACAAACCTGCACGTCTTTGGAGTGTGGGAGGACGCTGGAGCATCCGGAGAAAACACACTCATGGGGAGAACATTCAAACAACACCCGTGGTCAGGATCGAACCCGGGTCTCTGGCGCTGTAAAGCCCACAGTGGCTTGCTTTCCGGTACAGTGGCGCAGCTGGTAGAGCTGCTGCCTGACAGCGCCAGAGACTGGGTCCAATCATGACTAAGCGTGCTGTCTGTATGGAGTTTGTACGTTCTCCCTGTGACCGCGTGGGTTTTCTGCGGGTGCTGCGGTTTCCTCCCACACTCCAAAGATGTGCAGGTTTGTAGGTTAATTGGCCTCTATAATTTGCCCCTAATGTGTAGGATGTGAAAGTAGGATGTGAACAAGTATGTGGGTGATCAATGCTGGGCGTGGACCTGGTGGGATAAAACGGTCTGTTTCCACACTCTATGTCTAAACTAAATCAAACTCTGTCATTGGCAGACAAGTGATGCCAAGCTTGTAACCTTACCTCTTGCTGTCCTTTAAGCCTCTTACACTCTTGTCACCGGCCATTTGCTCTCCTCTCCCAATTTTGCTTGCTGTCTAAATCATTAAACTCTCTCATTTTCTTTTGCTCACCCAAGCCGCATTCAGCTTTTGCTTCCATGTCCACTGTGCTCAACGTGGGCTAGCGATATCCAACATGCAAGTCAAGACATCAGAATCTTGTAACCTTCGATCCAATGTTAACGTGCAAACGGGGACGTTTAGTTTAGAGATACAGCGAGGAGACAGGCCCTTCGGCCCACTGAGTCCACACCGGCCAGTGATCCCTGCACACTCTCCTACCCACACTAGGGACAATTTTACATTGATACCAAGCCAATTAACCTACAAACCTGTAGGTCTTTGGAGTGTGGGTGGAAACCGAAGATCTCAGAAATAACCCGCGCGGTCACGGGGAGAACGTAAATCTCCGTACAGACAGCAACTGTAGTCGGGATCAGGATCAAACCCAGGTCTCTGACACTGTGAGGCAGTAACTCTACCGCTGCGCCACTGTGCCACCTTGTGTCAGAGTGACAACCCAGCAAACAAGGGAAGGGAGATACGCGACTTCCTCACGCCCTCAATATCAGAAGGAAAAGATGGGAGACGTTTATTACGCGCCACACCGCAATCCACTTTGCCCCGTACACATTGTCTTGTCACTGCCCACTGCCCTCTACGATAGATAACCCGACTAAAATAACTTCATAACAAATTCCTGTCATAATTCATGTCCTCGTGGTTCATCCAGCTCCACGTTGCTGCCACAAACAGATGGCATCATTATTACTGCTATTTATGTAAACCGAGAACAACATTAAGGGGAAGCGTGAATGTGGCCAGGCTGGCTTCTAGTCTTGGTCTAATTGTTTTGTAAATCTTCACTCAGCTGGCTCCTATCCCGTTCCTCGTGGCTGCATCTGCTGACGGACTTCTCCTGCCTGTGCCGCGCTAAATGAGCTATTCCTGTCTGCGAAGCATTGCTGCTCATTACACACAGCCCGCGATCTGACAGCAACAATTGCTTAATTACAAACAGAGTTTGCAAACATCTTATTTTTCTTTGAGTTAAAGCAGCTGAGTCTAATTGGTCTGTTTGATGTCTGGTTATTCTGCTAATAAGCTAACAGGCTTTGGAGATTGAAGGCAGGATAATCTGTCATTTCAATGCAATTGAATTGAAAGATACAGAATTGAAACAGGCCCTTCAGCCCATCAAGTCCGTACTGACCAGTGATCACCCTGTACACTAGCACTGTCCTACACATTAGGGGCAATTTAGACCTCTGAGATACAGCGCGGAAACAGGCCCTTCGGCCCACCGCGTCTGCGCCGCCCAGCGATCCCCCCGTACACTAGCATCATCCTGCACACTAGGGACAATTTACAACTTTACAGATCCAATTAACCTACAAACCTGCACGTTTTTGGAGTGTAGGAGGAAACCGGAGCACCCAGAGACGACCCACGCAGTCACCGTGAGAACGCACAAACTCCGTACAGACAGCAACCGTAGTCAGGATCGAACTTGGGTCCCTGGCGCTGTGCTGTCATAGAAGGGCTATAGTAGTGAGGTGTGACCTTACAACCTCTGACTGAGGGACAATAATGCTAAAACTGGGCCGGGCTATGAGAAAGTAGGAAAGAATGAAGAGAATTGTTCCATTGGGCAAACTTGAGTTATGGCAGGCTAAATGCCCACTAAGCTGGCACTTTGCAATTGTGCCTTTAGATTAAATTGTTGTATAATATTACAAAGCCAGATCAAGGTTACAACTGGGTCAGGGGAAAGGTCGTGCTGAATAACTGTACAATCTGTTTCACAAAAGGTATGATTTGCATTGTTTGTTTTCCATTGGCTCGAACTGCTACTACTAAACTGCTGAAACCTGGCTGCAAAGGGGAACTGTGTGGGAGGGAACTGTAGATGCAGGTTTATACCAAAGATATAGACAAAATGATGGAGTAACTTATGCCCCTGTCCCACTTAGGAAACCTGAACGGAAACCTCTGGAGACTTTGCGCCCCACCCAAGGTTTCCGTGCGGTTCTTGGAGGTTCCCGGAGGTTTTTGTCCTCCGGCAACCACCTTCAACTAGCATCGCAAACGGCTTAGACTAAACAATTACCGATTTTTAAAGCAGAAACCATTTTCGACCATTAGGGAGACGGACAAAAACTCTGAAGGAAAGGAATAGGTGACATTTTGGATCGAGACCCTTCTTCAGACTGAGAGTCAGGGGAGAGGGAAACTATAGGTATGAAAAGGCACAGAACAAATCAGAGCCAATGGCAAGGAGCCCACAATGGGCCATTGTTGGCTGTGGACGAGGTGAAAATGAAGGGATACGAACAGTAATGTGTAAGAAGTAATAGGAGATGCTGGTTTAAACCAAAGATAGACACAAAAAGGTGGAGTAACTCAGCGGGACAGGCAGCATCTCTGGAGAGAAGGAGAGGGTGACGCTTCGGGTCGAGATCCTTCTTCAGATGCAAGACTAGGGTGGGGGATGGACAGAGAGAGAGGGTTACTTGAAATGAGAGAAGGAAATGAGAGATATCGACGTCAGTATAGAGAGTTATTCTGGTTTTGGTAGATATGTCAATTCTGTACTTTTTCATACCTCTAGTTTCCCTCCAGCATCTCTATAAGATCTTATAGAAACAAATAAAATTCTGGATCTTACAGAAAAAAATACAATTCTTAAGGGATTGGACAAGCTAGATGCAGGAAAAATGATCCCCATGTTGGGGGAGTCCAGAACCAGGTTGTCACGGTTTAAGAATAAGGGATAGGCCATTCAGGATGAGATGAGGAAAAGCTTTTTCAGCCAGAGAGTTGTGAATCTGTGGAATTCTCTGTCACAGAAGGCAGTGGAAGCCAATTCACTGGATGTATTCAAGAGAGAGTTGAATTTAGCTCTCAGGGCTAAAGGAATCAAGGGATATTGGGAAAAACCATGAACAGGGCACTGATTCTGGATGATCAGCCATGATCATATTGAATGGCGGCGCCAGCTCGAAGGGCCGAATGGCCTGCTTCTGCACCTACTTTCTATGTCTCTATGTTTCCATCTCTGGAGAAAAGGAATAGATGACATTTTGGATTGGAACCCTTTCTTCAAATGGGCTTGTCCCACGCGCAACTTTTTCGGCGACTGTTGAAAATCCAGCGGCGACCAGAACGAAGTACGACTTTGAAGAAGGGTCTCGACCCGAAACGTCGCCTATCTCCTTCGCTCCTTAGATGCTGCTGCACCCGCTGAGTTTCTCCAGCTTTTTGTGTACCCTCGATTCTCCAGCATCTGCAGTTCCTTCTTTAAAACTTTGTCTACTCCACTGCGATATCTCCTCAAGGTATGCCTACTTTGAAGAAGTTCTCCTCCTCCCTACGGAGACAGTTTCACAACCTCCTCTCTAACTGCTCCCCCTCTGTGATACCCCCTTCCCTCCAACTCTACGACCACATCCTCACCCAGACTCGATACCACAGCCACATCTGCTTCCTCGGGGCTTGCCTGCGCCTCCATCTCATACCCCGTGGATTCCAGCTCCAATTCCCTGCGTCCCAGTTCGGATCCCAGCCGGACTATCGGTACCGACGGGCCATCTGCCGCCACACTGTACAATTCTCCAACCGGGCACTAAGATCCACCCTGGTTGCAATGCGCCGACACCAGCAGGACCTCGCATTGACGCTCCCGAAACTTCGGGCCTCTCTCACCCAGACCTGCAACGGACCCCAACTACACTACATCCTCCGGAAGAAAAAATCTGAAGAAGGGTCTCGACCCGAAACGTCGCCTATCTCCTTCGCTCCTTAGATGCTGCTGCACCCGCTGAGTTTCTCCAGCTTTTTGTGTACCCACAAAGTACGACTCTTTGGGCGACTACTCACAACCGTACCGGCTTCACCCCGCGACATGTCGCCAGGATGTCGCCTGTATGGTCGTGAGAGGTCTCCTCAGTCACCCAAAGAGTCGTAGCGTCTTTCTGGTCGCCGCTGGATTTTCAACATGTCGACCTGCAATGACTTATGGCGGGTGCCGGCAGTCGCTGAAAAAGGTTGCGCAAGTGGGACAGGCCCAAAACTAAAAGTTAGAGGCTGGGGGGGTGAGACTGGTGTATTTTAAAGCAGTGAATTAAAAATTGCCGTTTCATCAGCACCCAAATCTAATGGCATGTGTAAGCTCACCAGTAATATGCTTCCAGTGGTTTTATAGTACTGTCAGGCAATTATAGCCCTGCTAATAATTCAACAATCTGCTCTAGAGCGATCACTAATTGCTACCTGGCTTGACAGCAGACTTTGTTAACAGAAGCATGTTGATTCTCATTGTGAGTCCATTCATCCAGTGTGCAGACTCAATAGCCTGCGGTGTTTGCTCTGAAATGGATCTTCAGCTCGCACTCACGTTCCACTGATGGGTGCTTAAGGGCAATCTTGCAATATAATTACTTGTGTAAACAGATAGGTTTAAGCTGCATTTGCATGAGGAAAATAAAGTTGCTTTGAAGCTCATTGATCTGAAGGAGTGTTTGCCAGCACCGCTGGGTGGAGGGACCAGGCAGAGCTAACTGCGTTCTTTTCACAATGCAGCCCACGCCCTTGTTTTAAGATTTAAGATGCTTGACCCTACCAGTGATGTTCATACTTGAAGTAACATAGTCCAATCGTGTCCAGAATTTGAATCCTGGCTCATGTTGACTGGTCACATCGCGGCAAGGTGTGGCAACTCCTAAGCCCAGGAGCGAAGAAGACTGCAAAAAGTGGTGAACACTGTCCAGTCCATGGCGGGTACTGACCTCCCCACCATCAAAGGGATCTAGAGGAGTCGTTGCCTCAAAAAGGCAGCCAGCATCATCAGGGACCCACATCACCCTGGCCACACACTCATTTCACTCCCGACCTTGGGATGAATATGTCGGAGCCTGAAAACTGTAACGTCCGGGTTCAGGAACATCTTCTTCTCTGCAACCATCAAGCTATTAAACACTACAACCTCCAAATAAGCTCCAAACTACATAGACTGGGGGCATCTCTTTTCTCTTTTTGCACTATTATTGTTTGTTTGTTTTATGTGTGTCTGTGTGTGTGTGTGTGTGTGTGTATATGTATGAGTGTGTGTATATACAGTATATATATATATATATATATATACACACACACACACACACACACACACACACACACACACACACACACACACACACACACACACACACACACACACACATCTGTGAAAATGTCTCGACCCAAAATGTTACCTATTCCTTTTCTCCAGAGATGCTGTCTGACCCGCTGAGTTATTCCAGCTCTTTGTGTCTATTTTCTATATACTGAACTTCTTTTTGTTTATTATATTGTTCCCAGAGTACTATGTTTACATTTTCTGTTGTGCTGCGGAAAGTAAGAATTTCATTGTTCTGTTTGGGACATCTGACAGTAAAACACTCTTGAAGTGTTTCAGGTCGGGACCCTTCCACGTTCCCGACCTATTGCAGTAGGGAGAAAAAAACAGAATGCAAAAAAACAGCTGGACAAATCAAGGCTGGAAACAGATGACCTCAGGCAAGGAGGTTCCCTGAGAGGCCAATTGTTGGATAGAGACAGATGTGTGCCCAAGAGGGGAAGTTGTACATAGTTGTGCATAGTTGCATATAGTTGTAGATAGTTGCAACTGTGGAGCTGGTTAACGGACTTTCAGTAGAGGAGGAGGTGGAAGACGGAGGGGAGGGGGGGAGCGAGGTGTTTGCAGAGGTTACCTAACATTGGAGAATTCTATGTTCATACTGTTGGGTTGTAAGCTACCCAAGCAAAATATGAGGTGCTGTTTGTCCAATTTGCGTGTGGCTTCACTCTGGCAACGGAGGAAGCACAGAGCAGAAAGGTCAGTAATGGGGATGGGAAGGGGAGTTAAAATGGTTAGCAACCGGGAGATCCTGTAGGCCAGGATCAGATTTCATCTTGCAGGTAATATCGCAACGTTTAAGAACATTTGGACAGGTACATGATAAGGTAGGTTTAGAGGGATTCATGCCAAATGCAGACAGGTGGGACTAGTGTAGATGGGGCATGTTGGTAAGCGTAGGCAAGTTGGGCTGCTGTATGACTCTATGACTCTATGAGAAGGAAAGGCAGTTCTGAAGACTCTTTCAGCGTTTTTCTTCACAGACACTACTCATTTGTTTGAGGATTTCTGGTCGGGATAATTCACTGTAGTTGGTGGCTCTTGTAAAGGTTTTTTGATACTACTGTATATCAGAAGAGCTCGGTTACATTTTGGTTTTCAACTTTGATTGGATAAAACATCTTGGTTTGAACAGCCTGCCTGCTGAGATTTGGTTGGAAATGTTGCACCTGCCTCTCACATTCAATAGATTGTATAAATTCTCAGAAGAAATCTCCTAAAGTGCCACTTGTCAGGTTGTGAGCTTGTGATCTTGTCTGGCTGCCAGCTAGATCCTCGTTTGCCGCTCAGTAATTTTACTAATTAGCGTCAGTGGCAGAAGCTGTCGCCTTCAACCCTTGAGGCTTTTCCCTGGCCTTCATTTTCGTAGATGAGAAGAGAGCAACTACAGGCACAGTGCCTCTGCATTGAGCGACAAGCCAGAGAGGTAGAAGCTGGAGGTCTTTGCGGCAACGGAGCAATTCCCATACAAATATGATCCTGCAGTCAAGTAATCCACCCATCAATGGCTCGTTGTCCAAGGCTACTTCAGTCATGAAGTTGATCACTGGCAGCAGCTGAGTTTACTCATGTATCTCTTATCCGTGTCATGTTCATGTGTTAGGAGCAGAAATGGGCCATTCGGCCCATCAAGTCTACTCTGCCATTCAGTCGTGGCTGATCTATCTTTCCTTATTAACCCAATTTTCCTGCCTTCTCCCCATAACCCCTGACATCCAGCATCATAGTCCCAGAGTCCCCGATACCCGGAGTCATACAGCATGGAAACTGGCCCTTTGACCCAACCTGCCCACACTGACCAACATCTCCCATCTACACTAGTCCCACTTGCCTGCGTTTGATCCACACCCACCTAAGCCTGCCCTATCCATGTATGTGTCTAAATGTTTCATAAATATCGCAATATTACCGGCCTCAACTACCTCCTCCGGCAGCTCGTTCCATGCACCCACCACCCTTTGTATGAAAAAAAGTTATCTCTCAAGTTCTATTTATGAGGAGATATGATATTTAAAAAGTATCTCAGTGAGTTCACTGCCATCTTCCCAAATTTGTTTTCCAACATTTCCCTGGATACTTTGTTATGTCTGTTCTTCAGTGGACAAGTTTCAGTTGCCTCGCAATGGGAACAGTGATAGGTGAGCTGACGATTATTGTCCCTTTCACACCTCTGGTGAAACTCCAACGGATTAAAAACAGGGAAGGTTAGAGATATTCAGCAGATCAGCCAGCATCCATAGAGAAAGAAGCAGAGGCAATGTACGGGTCTGTGATGTATCATCAGTAGTGGAAAACGTATGCTGCAAAGTTATCGACCTGAAGTGCGCTCAGTTTCTTCCTCTCCACAATTTGCAGGCCTGCCGAATATCTCCAACCTTTGGCCTTTTTTCAATTCAGTTTCAGACCTTTTGCAATATTTTGTTTTTAGATTCCTATTATGGATGCGGGACAGAAATGTTAATTTGTTTGGATTTGTCCTGGTGTTGCCATGAATCAGTTGGAATATGCAGGACACAAGGCTGGACTGTAATCTGCAGTCCTGCACCTGTAGCCCTTTGGATTGTAGCCTCCAGCATTGGGCGTCGAGAACCAGTCTTCATTAGTGAGGGCCAGCGGACCACGACATTCTTCAGAGCATTGTAGTAGAGCTCCGTCCTCCTCACAAAGGCTGAGAGGGATATGGGCTAAATGCAGCTAGGTGGGACCAGTGCAGATGGGGCATGTTGGCCGGTGTGGGTGGGTTGGGCCAAAGGTTTCCACACTGTTAAGACTCCATGACTCACTAACTACATAACCATCAGATATGCCCCTGTGAGAAGTTAACGGTGGTGACGCGGTGGCGCAGCGGTAGAGTGGCTGCCTCACAGCGCCAGAGACCCGGGTTCGATCCTGACTACGGGTGCTGTCTGTACGGAGTCTGTACGTTCTCCCTGATTGCATGGGTTTTCTCTGAGATCTTTGCTTTCTTCCCACACTCCACAGACGTACAGGTTTGTAGATTAATTGACTTGGGGTAAATGTAAACTTGTCCCTCGTGTGTGTAGAGTAGTGTTAATGTGCGGGGATCGCTGGTCTGCACGGACTCGGTGGGCCGAAGGGCCTGTTTACTAAACTAAACTAGTTGTCCTATTGGTGGGCTAATCGCGTCAGTGCCGATGTTTCCATGTCATCTGGGACAGTGATTGGGATTATCCCAGCAAAGGGTGCAAACCTCTGCTGTGTCCGTATCCAGCTCCCGCTAATGGAGTAGGGTTGCACAATGATCGCTCACCGTCCGATGGGAAAGGAACAGTCAGCTTAACATAACCCACCGCATTATTCTCCCCCAAGGACTGTAATGCATACATTGTTCAGTGGGAAATGGATGAAAGAGAAAACACTTTGCCTCGGTATCATATTGGGAGCGAGATCTGATGCTCGTGGATGAAATGAGATTTGATCTATTTATCCAAAGACATTTCTAATAAGGGAGAAGTGTGGAGTTTAATGTGCATCATTATCTAATCACTCCTTCTCAGTTTCTGTGTAAAATTACTGCCATTTGTATCTTTGCACCAATTTGGCATTTTAAAAGTAGGATCATTTTTCTTCTTGACGTCCGCAAGGCTTGGATATCAATAAGTAAAACTTGGATAATCGGGTGATTCCAGAAAGCATGTGAAGCATAGAAAATGGTTTTAATGACTCGTCACTCCCATAATGTTTCTGATCTCTCCTCGTGGTCCAACTAATACTTCATTAACGGTTCAAGAGCACAGAATTTCACTTGTCTAATGCCGAGGGTGTGGAGAGTGGCGAGAAGTTGTGTTTTGCCCCAAATCGTGGAACTTTCTGCTTTCAGAACAATTATTATGGGGATAGAAGGGGTAGGATTTAGATTTTTTAAAAGACCTCTTTCTTGTGGTGGAGGTGTCTACATCAAGAGGCCATAAAGTAAGGTGAGGGGTAGGTGATCTGAAGGGCGAATATGATTCCTGATGTGGTGGAGGAGGCAGATGTTCTTAAAGCATTTTAAAAAGCATCAAGGCAAATGGATACATTGCCAAGGCATAGATGGCTACGGCCTGAGTTCAGTTCAGTTTAGTTTATTGTCACGTGTATCGAAGAACAGCGAAAAGCTTTTGTTGCGTGCTAACCAGCCAGCAGAAAGACAATACATGATTACAATCGAGCCATTCACAGTGTACAGATACATGATAAGGGATTAACATTTAGTGCAAGTTAAAGGCAGTAAAGTCTGTTCAAAGATGGTTCGAGGATCCCCGATGAGGTAGATAGTTGTTCAGCACTGGTCTCTGGTTGCGGTAGGATGGTTCACTTGCCTGATAACTGCAGGGAAGAAACTGTCCCTGAATCTGGAGGGGTGTGTTTTCACACTTCTATACCTTTTGCCCGATGGGAGAGGGGAGAAGAGGGAGTGGCTAGGGTGCAACTCGTCCTTGATTATGCTGCTGGCCTTGCTGAGGCAGCGCGAGGTATAAATGGAGTCAATGAATGGGAGGTTGGTTTGTGTGATGGTCTGGGCTGTGTTCATAGTGCAGGTATATGAGATGAATATCAACAAGTGGAATGGTTGGATACACTTGTTAGGTCTGAGGGTCTGTTTCTGTGCTCTATGAATCTATAATAAGAACATGATTGTAACTAACACCAAGTTTATTGTTTTCCCTCCTCCCTTCCCCATCTTGGGGTCCAGTCTTGTTCCATGAAGTCACTAACTGGTGTGAGATATCAAGCATTAAGTACAGCAAATTATTCTGATGCTAGGCCCTGAACCACAGCTTAGTCAACCTTCACTCAGCATTCACGAGGCATCTGTTCCTGCAAAGGTCACAAAACACTTGGCAGCAATAACTCTGTGAATTTATTTTCCACTTTCTATGCAAGATGTTGCCATTTTATAGCATCCAGTCCAACCACACCATACAAGTGACTGGACCATTAATGGTAATTCTTTGGAATATCTTGTCACCTTCCTTGCCTTAACGTTGGCTGCAGAAGCTCGAATGAAGTCCAGATTGGTTTGCGAGGCAGTGCAGAGCAGAATTGTGAATCAATGGTGCGCACATACATAGCCGCTTGGGAAAGGGCTGGCCCATGAACGGTGGACTTCAAGATCCTGGGGAGGGTAAAGGTGAAGAGATAGAGGAGACACCTTTGCTGAAGCCACAGCTTTGTTCAGATAGGAATAAGCCTATTGTGTGTAATGGCTGATAGAATAGAATAGAATTAACATTGGGTCCCAGCTACTGTCAGGTAACTGAACCATTCTACCGCAACTAGAGAGCAGTCATGAACTACTATCTACCTCATTGTGACCCTTGGACTATCTTTGATCGGACTTTACTGGCTTTATCTTGCACAAAACATTATTCCCTTATCCTGTATCTGTACATGTGAGTGGCTCGATTATAATCAAGTATTGTCTTTCCGCCAACTGGTAAACACGCTACAAAAGCTTTTCACTGTACCTTGGTACACCTGACAAAAAAATAAACTGAACTGAACTGGTAAGTTATACAAAAGTTAGTGGCAATGCAGGGATCATGCGGCAATATTCATGCACAAAGGATGGGTGTGATTTTTCATTGGAATGGACAGAAGTGGTCAATCTGTGGAACTCATAGTCACGGAGGCTGTGGAGGTCAAGTCAATGGATATTTTTACGGCAGAGATAGTTAGATTCTTGATTAGTACAGGTGACAGGGGTTATGGGGAGAAGGCAGGAGAATGGGGTTAGGGGGAGAGATAGATGGCGGAGTAGACTTGATCGGCCGAATGGCCTATTTCTGCTCCTATCACTTACGACCTTATGAGAAGTCACATTGAAGGAATGCAAAAAGGTTATACACCAATTCAGTGGCGGCCCATCCAAAAGCATTGCTCAGAAGGTGGGTGGTGTTGAAGACTAAATGATGAAGCGCAGGCTTGAGAAGGGTGCACCATGGATGGTAATAATCAGTGATTGAGGTAAAACATAATTAGGAGTTAATTGGTCAAGGTGGGGATTAATTGTCAATGAGATTATGGAAGAAAAACAGCTGTCAGAGATGACATAACGAGGGTTGATTGAGGACATGTGGCAGAGATGCATTTGTTCAAGAGCTGAAGCAGAAGACCAGCTTGGGAAGAGAAAGTGGGTAAGTTATTGATAACTTGTATGTATACTGTGAATAAAGATAGCAATCAGTTACTTGCATTTGGTGATAGGAAGATGAGTGATCTGTGGGAGAACTTGAAGTAATATTTAGAGGGGAATGGAGATAAATGGAAGAATGGAGGTAAAAAAAACAGCATGTGCTTGGACGCTCCTACTCTGAGGAGTGGTCTTCAGTGGAGGTGACTGGGCCCAAATAATTTCACCTTGAAGGTGGGAATGGTGACCATGGCAGGTTATTTGGGAACTTGACAGGTGTGGGGCAATTGCAGACAGGATGGTACCAACGGATGGCATCGTAGCACAGCCATCGAAGCTCCTGCCTCGCAGCACCAGAGACTCGGGTTCATTCTTGATCTAGGGCACTGTCTGTGTGGAGTTTGTACGGTCTCCTTGTGACTGCATGGGTTTCCTCCCACAGCCCAGATGTGGTAGGTTTGGTTAAAAGACCATTATGGCGTGCCCCCTGGTGTAGATGAATGGTAGTGTGGGGAGTTGATGAGAATGTGGGAAGCACAAAAAGCAGGATTAATGCAAGGTGAGTGTAACTGTGTGGTAGATGGAAGGAATTGCAGATGCTGGTTTAAACTGAAGAGAGATGGTAGGTTGAGGGCCCTGTTTCCGTGCTGTATGTCTCTGATTTTGACTTCAAGAAGTAACATGGATGCAAACTGAGCTCCAGTGTGGTTAGACTATGAACTCTCTTGGTTCCATTAGGGCGCTCAGGATTTGCACTAATATTGCACTAAAACTGTATTTTATTAATTTATTGAACTTTCTGTTGTTTGTTGCGTTATCAGTACTGCATTTATAGACCTGCTAAGCTGCGGGCAAGTAAGAATTTAATTGTTCTCTTTCTGGTAGATGTGACAATTCCATACGTTTTTCATACTTTCCTTCTCCCCTGCTCTCTGTCTGAAGAAACGTCACCTATTCCTTTTCTCCAGCAATTTGTGTCTAACTTCTGACATTTAAACACTTTCCCTTGTACTGTATTCGGGGGAATCCACAAGTAGCCAGCATTTAAACTGAGGTAGTGCAATGCCCAATTGCTGTAGTTTAATATTGGGGCTTCAAAACCTTGATCTGTCCTTGGCTGACAATCACAGCCCCTTTCTCATTACAGGCACCTGGGTCCTTAATTGGTTCTCTGCCAGCTGTCCTGATTTTACCTCCACATTGAACTCCTGCAACTTTTCATGTTGCGGGTTCCTGCCCTTTTCATTATTTTTAAGGTAACCTAAATGGAGACGTGAGATTAATTTTATGCTGTTTCAGGTGATGACAGCACATAATTCTTTGCATCCCTTGAATAATAGAGCCAAGATTTTAATACTGTGATCTTATTGCTGTATATTTTATTGCTTTTAATTAAGCCTTGTAAAATCCCATATTGAACATGGAATATTTGCAGCATTGGCTGAACTCCCGTGCATTAGTGCCAATTCTACAAAAGCCGTAAAAGTGACAGAGGCGCCATTGATTTGCATCTGACGAAATACTGATGAACGGATAGTGGTTCAGGTTGGTTATCTGGTTGTTTAGAGACACAGCCCCGTCGGGCTGTTTAATCGGTAAATCAGTCCCCTCTCGTGCTGCCAGAACTGAAGGTTGGAACAATGAAGATAGCTCCAGACTAGATGTTGTCCCACACAAGCCTGTGTCTTATCGCTGGCCAGGCCGGCAATATCTGCCACTCACCCGATCCCTCACTCTGTTTTCAGATGAATGGCTTCAGCTGTGCAGCAAGCTGATAACTCTCAGATCCCTGTTACTGTCTGCATGTGCATGCGTCTATTGTCTGAGAACAAAAAACTTCTGCAGATAAGCACAGGATAGGATAGCAGGCTCGAGGATCTCCCCGTTAATGGCAGAGTGACGGGGTAATAGCTTTGTTTTTGTCCCACAGCCCATTAAAATGTTTGTTTTAATTTGGCAATTCACCTGAATATTTTGTCTTTGAGTGGCATTGAAAATAGCTGAAGGTGTGTTGAGCGGCAATGACTAGGTGTCTCAAAGCTCCTGTTATTAAACAGCTTGAAGGTTATGTGCTGAAGGGATGGCTGGGAAACCGTGCTTGAGATAGTGTTTGAATCAGCGATAGTTATTCTCAATTTGAACTCTGATTTCTGAGGAAAGAAATATATGTGCCAGATAGTTGATTATAAGCTTAATTGGAGCAAGTGAAGACATTTTAGGGAATAAATACTCCAGTGTTATCAGTTCAAGTGAGGATTGGAGACCAAAGCGGATCCATCAAGTCATAAACCTGGTATTGGTTGTAGAAACAAGGAACTGCAGATGCTGGTTAATACACAAAAGAGCACTAAGTGCTGGAGTAACTCGGCAGTTCAGACAGCATCTCTGGAGTTGGGGCAGCTCGGTGGCACAGCGATAGAGTGGCTGCCTTACAGAGCCAGAGACCGGGGCTCGATCCTGACTACGAGTGCTGCTGTACAGAGTTTGTACGTTCTCCCTGTGACCATGTGGGTTTTCTCCAGGTTCGGTTTCTTCCCACACTCCAAAGACGTGCAGGTTTGTAGGTTAATTTGGCTTTGATTAAAAAATTGTAAATTGTCGCTAGTCTGTAGGATTGAGTGCAGGGATTGCTGGTCAGTGTGGGCCAAAGGGCCTATTTCCATGCTGATCTCTAAACTAAACCAAACTTAGAAACAAGGGCATGGAAACCTTTTTGCATTTCTCTGGCCCTTTTGAGTACATGCTAATTCTAATCGTAACCAAATCACACAATGTAATGTATGATTAAGTAGTCAACCTTGTAAAGCTGGCAACGCTGTTGACGCTTCCCACCCAGTGAGATCTTGAAGTAACAGTGAAATAAATGACCACATGATTTGTTCTTGATGACATTGATTAAGGCTTAGTCATCAGAGCATGCATGGAATATTTCCCACTGTTAATGACTGGGTTTAGTCGGTGTGTTTCAATGCATCTATCGGAACAGGGAAGCGGGATTCATTATTTCATCGACAAGGCGGCACCTCCGCCAGCTCGGATCGCACTCGAGTGCCACACGGGTTCGAGTCCCCCTGTCTTTGGAGTGGGACTCGAACCTGTGACCTTTCAGCTCAATGTGACCGAGCTCCTGACTGACCCACTGCCGAAGCATTGTACAGCATCTGCCGACGGAGCTTTGTGTGTGTGTGTGCGCGAGGCTTCAGGCTAACTATTGTCAGGAGAACTTTGTCAAGGAGTTGCTAAAACTGACATGAAAGCTGACCTTTGTCTAATACAAGGACCTGTCAGGTGGAGTGTGGGCTCTGGGCTAATAAAGATGCGGAAAGCACCATCAAAAAGCTTCTTGGAACCCGTACCTTCCTTCTGCACGAGGTCCATAACATAACCTGCGCTGTCGGGTCTCGACCTATAACCAGAAAGCCAGAGCAACATCCGTGATTAGGATTACAATCGCTTTATTGTTGCTGCCGCCGGAATGACATGCCAGGCAGGTCCTGTCATGTTTGCTTGCTGTGTCTAATGATCTGCATCTCACAACAAGTAAACTGCAACTCCGTCGTCTAACTCCCCTCACTCTGCCTGCAAAGGTCACAATATATAGTGAAGCAGACACACAATATTGCGGATGCTGGAATCTTGAGCCAAAAACAAACCGTTGGGAAGGACTCGGCGGATCGGAGAGCATCTGTGGAGGGAATGGACCGACAACATCGTGGGTCAGGACCTTTTCTTGGATTCTCCCTCCTCTCCAGTCTTGAAAAAGGGTCCTGACGTGAAGCTCCATCTGTCTGTCTGCTGCCACAGACGCTCCCTGATCTGCTGAGTTCCTTTTATTATTTTTGTACAAGTTCTATATATATCTCACTTTCCTGCAAGGATGGAGAGAAAGCACATAAAGTCTTGTACATGTCCTGCATCCAAGGATGCGCACGTATATTTTGGGATGCATGACATACTGTATTGACAACTCGTTTTGTAGCTGCAAATTATAACTGAGGGGATGGTCTCCAATGACAGAAATAAGGCAAGGTTTGCATTTTTGAAGTGCCTCTTGTTGCCCGGAGGGTTCCCCCAAAACATTCGTAGTCAATGGAGTTTTGAAGTGTTGGGGCTGTCGTAAATAAAATGCAGCAATGGTGGTGGTTAATCTGTAAAATGCAAGTGGTTAATCTGTTTCACTGATGTTGGCTGAGAAGGGCTCTCTTGTTCCTTTTGGAAAGGCAAATCTTTTATGTCCACCCGTGAGGGGAGGTGAGGCTTTGTTTAAGGTCTGGTGGGACCTCCGGCAGTGGAATGTGCTCTCGGTATCGTCAGGCCTCGATGTGCTCAAAAAGTTGTGACATTTCAACAACATGCTGGAGTGACTCAGCGGGTCGGGCAGCATCTCTGGAGAAACGGAATAGGAAATAGAAGAAGGGTCTTGGCCTATTCCTTTTCTCCGCAGATGCTGCCTGACCCGCTGAGTTACTCTAGCATTTTGTATCTATCTTCGGTGTAAACCAGCACCTGCAGTTCCTTCCGACACTTAGACTGTGGCCACACGGATGGGTATACGTGCTGTTTAGTGCCTGCTAGCCTTTGTACTTTGTGTGAGTGTGTGTGCGCGCATTGTTTTGCGCAGGTGAGTGTTTAAGTGATTGCCTCTGACCCGTATTATGTGACACTCTTGAGTGAGAGAGTGCAGGGAGGATTTACAAAGACAGTTGGCAGAAAGGACATGGGTCAAAGCAACCACAGGAGCAGCTCTGGCTGACCTCAGCAGATATCTCCGAGATATTAACCCCGCATTCTTCAACAACTGTTAGTTTAACACAAAGCTCCCAAACCTTAAATAAAAACTGGGGACTCCTGCATATAGGACAGTAAGCCACTGAATATGTGGCAAAGTCAGGTCAGTTTTCCATCATTTTCCGTTCTCCTTTAAAATAACTTGTAAGCAGTGAATAAATAATTTATTAGAAATAAGAGAGGGAGAGAGTGGATTCAATAAACAGCTCGTGGAAGAAATCTGATCTTGGCGCAACAATCTTGCAAATCTATTGAATGGCTTTCTATATTAAACATTGACCCACTAATAAATTCAGTGTACACAGCACACAATGATGCCATATAGCTGCACACCAAATATCCAATTTTATACCGTGATAGCAGAGGGAAGAAATTGAAGGCAATATCCTTGCTCGAAATACAGATTCTACATGGGTGGAATTCTTTGAATAAATGGTTTAAAAAAACCTGATTAGTCTGCTTTTCATTGCCTGCAATATGGCTTAATGACCAAACTGGGCGGTTTTATTGCGGTAATCTCGGCGTAAGAGGAATGATATGGCGGAGAAGAGGAAGCCTTTGCTGCTGCTGCAAGACAAGCTTATTGAGGTTATTATTGTCGCAGCTGTCTCCACAGACTGGAGGGCTGGATCAGACTCTTGCTCGTCACACACGTCAGAACAGTTAGTGCGTGATTGATGCCATATTAATTTGCGGCGTGGGCCCATTCCTTTGTTACCGCACATTAGACAAATTAGCCCTTACAAATTCACGTCCCTCCTCCCCCCCCCACCCCCCTTAGTGAAGTGTTAGCACTCCTCTGGTTAATATCACTAATAACCTTCATTTGAAGTGGATGGAGGAGCTGGGGGAGGGGGAGAGAGCTGCCAAAGGAAGGAGCTGGATGGAGACTTAATCGATGGGCCTGACGATATATCACTGGGCAGCGGCCATTTTCCATTGCACATCCAGCTCTCTGTTGATGGATGATCTCACCACCATCTTCTCCTCCTCCCTCCCCTTCTCCCACCCCTTCCTTCCTTCCTCCACCACCTTGCATCCTCCCTCCCTCCCCACCACCACCATCTTCAGCCACACTTCATTTGGCTTCACTCATCTTCCCAATTACATTGCATTTTCCGTTAGCCTCTGACGGAGATGGGAGAATTTATGGGGGGGGGGGGTGGCCGACTCCGACAGACAGTCGTCTCGCACTCTCGGCACGGGGGTCACCGTAATCCCCGCCAGATTACCTGTCCATCACAGGTACGGGAGCAGATGGCGGCTGCGATTCCCAATCTCCGCACTGAGCCCGTGGCGCCCGCCTTGGGAGCATCAATCACTTACTCTTTCTGCAAAATTAGTTATCAGGAAAAGACAGGTTTTTATATTTTTGAAATGGAATCCCGTGTCAAACATTTGCATTTGCGCCAACGTGCCATGTCAGCATTCTAGTGCCACCACCCACGAGGGGAATGTTGCACCGGCCCAATGTTCATTCGGTTTATGCTTGGCATTTTACTCCATGCCCACCCCCCCCCCCCCCCCCACATCCCCCTTCCATTCCAGCTATCTCGCTGTCTGCAGCTATGGAAGGTGGCCAGCTATTTTTGAAGCACAATAACATTTAAATCCTTTTAGTTTCGAGATACAGCGTGGAAACGGGCTCTAATGCCCACCGAGTCCGAGCCATCCAGCGATCCCCGCACCCCACAAAGCCGTACGTCTTTGGAGTGCGGCCTCACCAGCGTCTCGTTTAACTGCAACGTGACATCGCAACTTCTATAGTCAATGCTCTGAGTGATGATAATGTTGACAGTGAAGCAAACAGTCCTCGGCAGGGAGAGCGCGCACACACTAAACACGTTTGCACTGTGGGCAGCGTGGCAGAATGGTAATGATCTGCTGTGTGTGGCACCAGAGAGAGACGCCAGGTTGGAACGTCCTCCTGAAGCTCAAGCCGCCACCTGCAATCGCTGGTGCAGATAAGCTGATGTCTTTTTTCCCCCAGACGGATCGGCTGTTAACCCATCCTCTTTCCAGCTGACTAAAAACTGGCTCTTCACAAGATAAAAGGAAACGGCCACATCTGATTTTGGGCTGGCAAGAGAAGGCTGAGGGAGCCCAGCTGTGGGATTAGGCTGCTGTGTTTGTGCAAGGTGCAGCCAGACTACTACAGATGCACTTGTGGATCAGTCCCTGCTTGAAAGCCTGGATACTTCATTCCATGGCTAAGCTGGCTCGAGCCTGAGTGAGCACAGATTAGAAGCTGCCAGCTTTAACTGCTACTGGGGCAGTGTCACTAGGGACAGCCACGTCTCAGACTTCACATAGAATGGGCGGCACGGTGAACAGCGCTAGAGTCTGCCTTACAGCACCGGAGACCCGGCTTTGATCCTGACTACAGGTGCTGTCCGTATGTTCTTCCTGTGACCGTGTGGGTTTCCTCCGGGTGCTCTGGTTTCTTCCCACACTCCAAAGATGCATAGGTTTGTAGGTTAATTGGCTTTGGTAAAGATTGTAAATTGCCCCCAAGTGTGTAGGATAGTGCAGTGTACGGGGATCAATGGTCAGCGTGGACTTGGTCAGCCGAAGTGCCTGTTTCCATGCTGTGTCACTCAACTAAACTAAATCAGCTCTTGAACACTGTCCTGGCTGTCTCTGCTCACTTGCGGATGCTGGGCATCTTACTTGCTGTGAGACCAAAGGTGGTCATTCAAGGTCAGCATAGACCGGATGGGCCAAAGGGCCTGTTTCAGTGCTACGAGTCTCTACTCTATTCTAGTATAGTTTGAATTATCAAAGGCCGTTCCCACCCTGGTCATTCCTCCTCCTCCTCTCCGCTCCTGTCAGGCAGAAAGCGCACACCACTGGATTCGAGCAGCTGCTTTATGTCTGTTATTGGGTTTCTGAATGGTCCTCCCATCAGCTCCGATACTGTCTGACTCTCCTCAACCCTGTTGTGGGCATTGAACTTTGTCTCTGGAACTGTTACGCTACAAAGCTGAGTTGTATGTTCTGCGTTCAGTATCTTTGCTTTTGTGCTACCCATTGGACTTCAGTTTGGTTTGATTCAATTTGTGTAGAGTATGATCTGATCTGATTGGACAGCATGCAGATCAAAGCTATTCACTGCGCCCCAGTGTACGTGATAGTTATAACCCTAAGCCTAATCGCTGGCAGCTTCATACCCCAGTAGGTGGTCAGCATTATGCAAGTAATGCATATATTTCAATACATTCAAAGTCTTGTCCTGCAAATAAGCCCCTGACTTGGTCACGGGAGAGAGGACGAGGTGAATGGAAATGTCACACTGGCAGAGTGCTGGATCTATATTAGAGCATCAGAGGGGATGTCCAGTCTTGCAGCTGACCTGCGCTGATCCTTAATGTGGGAGTGCGGGGCATTGTCAATGGGTGCTCTGCGAGACCACTGCTCTCGCACACTTGAGAGCAAGCTGAACTGTCCGGTACAGCTCCTTCGCCTTTATCAGCTCCTGCAAAATAAAGTTTGCGTTTCTTGCTGTGTCTTTCCAAAGACCCAGGGGGAATAGTCACTGTGTGACAAACTGGAATGGTCACAATGGCTGGTTCATTATTCCCATCTTTCAGCAGTAGCTTGCCAGAGCACTGAACAGCATAGGACAGCTGGAGTATTGTGAGGAGATGCATATATTATTAAGCTTTCATTAAGTCTTTATTTTCCCTTGGATATGATTTATGATGTTTAGCTTCTGACTGGTACCAAAAATCTTGGAGGTCAAGGAGATGTTTTGCATGTATTTGTTTGACATGCTCTCCTTATGAATGTGGGACTAATATATGCACATCACAAGCTTCTGAAACCCATGTGTCTAATTCTCTTATTTCACTTGTTGACGGGTTCATCTGGTTTTGCCGCTATCTCTTAAGCTGTTCTAATTTCCCATTGTACAATGTGTAGCCGTATTGATCATTGTATAGACAAAAAATGCTGGAGTAACTCGGCGGGGCAGGCAGCATCTCTGGAGAAAAGGAACGGGTGACGTTTTGGGCTGCGACCCTTCTTCAGACCCGGGTTGTGTCTGCACTGGGAGGTCTGCAAGCCCCGAGGCAGAAGATGGAGGTGCGGGCAAGCACCCCGAGAAAACACACGTGGCTGTGGTGGCGAGTCCAGGTTAAAACGTGGTCGCAGAGCCCGAAAGCTGCAGGAATCACGGAGGGGGAACAGCGGGAGGGTGTTGCGGAACTTCCCATCGGAGAGAGGAGGAGAAAGGTAGGCCTACCTCGAGTAGATTTTGCAACGGAGCAGTTCAAATATGTCAGAAGGAACTGCAGATGCTGGTTGTAGCTGCACTTGACTGATGTTGTTTTGCCCTGGGATTGATGAAGGAATAGTGCGGTATTTCCAAGCCAGGTTTCTGTGCAAGCTGAAGCATAACCTGGAGGCAACTTGATCCCCTGTACCTATTGTTCCTCCTTCTCAGAGACAGCATGGGTCTAGGGGCAGTCTCACTGGGGACAGCCACGTCTCAGACTTCCCATAGAACGGGTGGCACGGTGGCGCAGCGGTAGAGTTGCTGCCTTACAGGAGGTGCTGCTGGAGGGGAATTGAGTCGTTGAAGTGCATTGAGGCGATAGTGGGAGGAGACTACAGCAAAATGGTCACAGTACCAAGCAGACTATTTGACCTGTAGAATTCCTACCAGCTCCATGTCGTCCCACTCTCACCGGTCCTACAAGTTCTCTCATATCGGACACGCATCCAACTTGTTTATGAACAATACAATCGAGTCTTCCTCTGCTGCACCTGGGCAATGTATTCTCGACCCTAACCCATTATTATGTGTAAAATGAAATCCTAAAGTTTTTGGTGGTTTTGCCAATGATCATTTTATGTCCCCTGGGTCATCATTCCTCTTCTGATGGGAGCAGATTCTCTTTCTCCACGCTCTTCATGACTTTTAATCTATCGGGTCCCTTCACAACCATCTCTCCTCCGATTCAAACAACCCAACTTCCAAATACCTGAAGTCTGTTATCCCTGGAATCCTTTTGGTGAATCTCTTCTGCACCCTCATTAAGATTTTCATGCCTTTACTAAAGTGTCATGCCTATAGCCAGACACAGTAGTAGTAGGTTGATAGTTTAGCTTATTGTCACAAGTACCAAGGTAGATTGTAAATCTTTTTTGTTGCTTGCCGTAAATGATTACAGTCAAGCCTCCCGCACTGTACAGATACCGATAAAGGGAATGACGCTAACTGCAATTTAACGTCCAGTAACATCTAATTAAAGATAGTGCAAGTGTCTCCAATGAGGTACGTGGTAGGTCAGGACTGCTCTCTAGTTGGTGATGGGATGGTTCAGTTGCCCGATAACAGCTGGGAAGAAACTATCCCTGAATCTGGAGGTGTGTGTTTTTATGCTTCAGTACTACTTGTCTAAGGACAGGAGGGGTGACTGTGGGGAGACTCGTCCTTGATTATGCTGGTGGCTTTGCTGAGGCAGCATGATGTGTAGTTGGGGACGATGCAAAGGAGGTTGGTTTGCTGTTGGTCCGGGCTACGTCCACAATTCTCTGCAGTTTCCTGTGGTCTTGGATGGAGCTGTTACCAAACCAAGCTGTGATGCAACCCGATAAAATGCTTTTGACATCACATCTATGGGAGTTGTTGGGGACATGCTGAACTTCCTAAGCCTACTGAGGAAGTAGAGGCATATACCCCAGCTGTGATTGACTGACTCGGTGTGTTCATAACATGGGTCGCTCAGGCAGCAGCTCTACCAACCGCACCACTGTGCCCAATGTGAGCTTTGCTTGGAAGTATTTTGCATAAAATATGATCTGTCAACAGGCTACATGTTTTACACACCATTAGCTGGGCTTCACCTCTCTCTCAAAATCTCGTCGGGGCAGCTCTTGGTCTCGATCAGGCAACCTTTCTCTTTTGTCTCTCTTCTCATTTCATCTTTTTCCTTGTTTTTCCTTTGCCATGTCCCTCCCCGAAGGCACTGTGACTTCTGGGGCACAGTTCCACCGGCCGTTAGAGCTGCTGTCTCCCACCGCCAGAGACTTGGGTTCAACCCTGGCCTTGCGTGCTGTCTGCGTGGAGTTTGCACGTTCTCTTCGTGACCGTGCTCGGGTTACCTCCAACGTCCTGCGGACATGCGGCTTTGCAGGTTAATTAGCCTCGATATATTGGCCCTGGTGTGGAATAAGGTAGAGCTAGTGTGAACAGGTTGGCGTGGACTAAAGGGCCTGGTTCCATGCTGCAGGTATAATCGTTGCTCTCTTCTTGTACGGTGGAGGTGATACCACTGTAAGTATCCGTCGGCAGATCGCAGTGTTTGGTCGGGCATTCTGTACGAAACGCTTGCATTGGGTGAAAATGGGGCTGGAAGAAAAAAAAATGCAGGTGGGTCTGAAATCTGAAATTAAAAACGGCGATGCTGACCAGACAGATGGCATTGTGGAAAGTGAAACACAGTTAATGCACCCGGGGCTGGACTGGCCTGGCAGTGAAATGTGTTGGGTTTAACACCACTTTTTAAAAGTCTATATCTTGGAAGCAAAGAGTCGACTCTAATATGTTGAATATGAATAAAAGAGCTAGGAATTGTAAAAAAGATTGAGATAATTGTGTGGAATTTACTGAGCTGAAATGGCACCTGCCCAATCCCTTCCGTATCTATGATAGTGCCTGATCCGCTGAGTTCCTCCAGCACTTTGTGTTCTGCTCTAGATTCCAGCATCTACCCATGCAAGCCTTTAGATGGGATTATTGACTTTGCAAGCTCGAGGCATTGATGTCAGTGGTTTAGCACACTGCACCCTTCACTTTGGGGGTGAACTGTGAACAATTAGTGCTTGGATGCTGTAATGCCACTCAGTGTTTAATGGAGGGGCTGCGATGAGCATTGAAGACTTGATTAACCCCTCTTTCCCCATAACCCTGGCCTTTGAGACTGTCTCCCCTTTGGCCTGCACGTCACTGCTTTCGATTCGTTTCCTTTCGCGTTTTGATTCCTGGTGACTTTAGGATGGCACGGTGATCCAACGGTAGAATTACTGCCCTGCAGCGCTAGGGACCCGGGTTCAATCCTGATTATGGGTGGTGTCTACACAGAGTTTGTGTGTTCTCCCCTTGACTTCGTGGGCTATCTCCGGGTGCACCAGTTTCCTCCCACATTCCAAAGACGGGCAGGTTTGTAGCTTAATTGGCTTGCTTCGGTTAAAATTGTCCCCGAGTGTGTAAGCTAGTGTATTGGGGGGAGGGGAGAGAGAGAGGGAGAGGGGGAAGGGGGGAGAGTTGCCAGTCACATGTGATGTGCTGTTCTAAGGGTATTTTCCTCAAACACATCTTTGTACCAGCGTGTGATAAGATGTTGACCGTATATGTTCACGTGTTTATCTCCTGGTCTGATTAATAGCCGGAAGCCTAAATTGTAGTCTGATGCATATTGCCCATTTTCTCCCCTCCCCCAAACCCCTAAAATGGCTGTAAATTGATTGGGGCCATTTTTCATAGCCAGCACCAGTGCCTATAATAGCTGCAGCAAATAACAAGAGGTGAAAGCGTGCTTCATGATCTTTTTCCTGATGCGGTTGAGGTGAAGGGTGCGTGGAGAGGGCACGACCACTGAGTCATTGCTGGTTGCGGGTTTATCATGCGCAACCTTTGTACATACTCACCGAATTGAGGTCAAGCCCCGGCCCCATTTCCCTTCAATCTTCGGACAGTTATTGTCCCTGGATTTACAGCTTTGTATTTGAGGCTGGTGTGAGCACCAAGCAGGGGAGATGTCGGGGAGAAGCCTGCATCTGCCCTTCACACAACAGAGCCCTTTGATGGAATGGCCAACGTGCAAGACTGGTGCCTTCACGCCACCGTTCAGCATTTTGGTTTCTGCACGGACTCTGTGGCAGGGTGGCGCGGCGGTAGAGTTGCGAGTGGAGCAGAGACGCGAGACGGAGTCTGACTATGCGTGCTGTCTGCATGGAGTTTGAACGTTCTTCCTGTGACCATGTGGGTTTTCCATCGGGTGCTCCAGTTTCCTCATGTTCCAAAGACGTACAGGTTTGTAGGTCAATTGGCCTTGGTAAAAATTGTACGTTGCCCATGGTGAGTAGGATAATGTTAGTGTGCAGGGATCACTGGTCGGCACAGACTCGGTGGGCCAAAGGGCATGTTTCCGTGCTGTATAACTAAACTAACCACCTTCTTCCTTCCTCCCCCCCCCCCCGCCAACAATCCACCCAACTCCCATATTGTCACACCATGTTGGAGATCTGTGCTCAGCTGGGGCTCCAGTGTTCAACCAGGAGACCACATTACGTGGTGTCAGTATTATGGCCGCAAGTAGCCTGTAAACTGATCAGCTTCTGAATGGGGCGTGACTCACTGAACACATCCGAGGAAAGTGCCCACAAGAAAATGTGTAAGTGAATGTCTTACTGGCTCCTCTGTCTCAAACTCCTCAAGACTGTAAAGTTTTTGATTTGAAATGACACCTCTTCCTTTTCTCCAGAGATGCTGTCTGACGCGTTGAGCTATTCCAGCATTTGTATCTATCGTCTGTCACAACCTTGACCCAGTTTTTTTTTTTTTAATCACGCTTGTTCCCGAGTGAAGTTCTCTATTTCCTCTTGCCATAGGAGGAGGCCATTTTAGGCCCTGAAAAGCAGCCAACATAATCATAGTCTTGTCCCACACCCGGGCCATTTCTCCTCCTCCATGCAGCCATCTGGCAGAAGATACAGAAGCTTGCCAGTGTCTGGAACAGTTTCTTCCCCTTTGTTATCAGGCTTCTGAAGGATACTTCCATAAGCTAGGATACTGTCTGATTTTCCTCTACGCTATTGTCCTAGAGTCATGCAGTGCCGATACAGGCCCTTCGGCACACCTTGCCCACACCGACCAACATGTCCCATCTACACTAGTCCCACCTGCCCGTGTTTGGCCCATATCCCACTAAACCTTTTCCATCCATGTACTTGTCTAAACGTTTCTTAAACATTGCAATAGTAATTGTGGACATTGGACTGTCCATGCAACTCATGCACTACAATGCTGAGAACTATATTCTGCACATTGTATCTTCTCCTTTGCTCTACCTATTGCACTTTGAGTTTGATTTGATTGTATTTATGTACAGTATATCTGATCTGTTGGATCGGATGCAAAACAAAGCTTTTCACTGTACCTCTGTATCCGTGCCAATAATAAACCTAAACCTAATAGTCTGTCGGTGTTAAACAAAAAAAATCCCCTCAACCCCAAACTCCCACTTATTTCCCTGTAACCTATTCTCTCTCACAGACTCCCCTTTAAATTTCCAGACCATAACCTACACTAGGGTAATTTCCAGTGGGTAAATAATCTTGGGGATTTGTTTAGTTCTGCACGGAAACAGGTCCTTCAGCTCACCGAGTCTACCGCCGACCAGCGACCGCCGGCCAGAACCTGCCCCGAAAGCAGTGGACAACCCTCAACCGCTTGAGGACAGGCATCGGACGCTATGGAGTAGCGATGAAGAGGTGGGGCCTCGTGGACAGCACCTCCTGCGAGTGTGGGAACCCGACACAGACAGTGGAGCACATCGTCAGCCAGTTGCCCCAAACACTGGCCCCCGAATGGTGAACGAGGTCTGATCGACCTGGACGATGACACGTTGGCCTGGCTCGCCTCAACGGAGCTGCAGGTCTAAAAGACACACGACAGAGGAAGAAGAAGCGATTTCCCTGCACACTAATGCCATCCTACATACACGGGGACAATTTACAATTATACAAAGCCATTTGTCCCACAAACCTGTATGCCTTTTGGAGTGTGGGAGGAAACCGAAGATCCCAGAGAAAACCCATGGGGAGAACGTACAAACTCCGTACAGACAAGCACCCATAGTCGGATCGCACCCGGGTTTCTGGTGCTGTAAGGCAAATACAGCTCTACTGCTGCACCACCATGCCCCCCATGTGGGAGGAAGCACGAAGGAACTTGGTTACTGGGAGAATGTTTTTAAACACATACATCACCCAGGGATGGGATAAGACTCAAATCTGTTCAGCTGTACTGTAGCAGCCTGAACTGGCACTATGTAAATGCAAGTAATCATTGCAGTGAATGAAGCTGCATCATTTTATTTGGCTGGTGTACTGTATTTGAATACTGAGTGATTCACAAAGCATTTTATAAAGCACTGCCCTTTATCGGCCTGCTTAACTTTGTTTTAAAATCTGATGCCTAAATGCAGCTGTATTGAATGTTTTTGCCTGGGTTGTGAGTTTGGATTCGGAGTGCAATGTTTGATAGCTGCGTGCTTTGTTCTGAATGCTGGAGGTTTCAATTGGACCTGCAGTAAACATTGCAGATTGATTTGCAGAAGTCTACACGGGTCCCTGTGCCATCTGTCTCTGTTTTTCTCCTGAGTCGCTAGACGCGCTCCGTGTTGGCTCGGCAATTCTACCCGGTCTTTAACTGATGATAAAGGTGTGCAGAGGAGTCTTGGGGGGGGGGGGGGGGGGGGGGGGGGGGGGGGGGGGGTGGAAGAGAGAAGAGGGGGGTTGGGGTAGGGCTGCTTAAGGGGTTGGACAGGCTAGATGCAGGAAGATTGTTCCCGATGTTGGGGAAGTCCAGGACAAGGGGTCACAGTTTAAGGATAAGGGGGAAATCTTTTAGGACCGAGATGAGAAAAACATTTTTCACACAGAGAGTGGTGAATCTCTGGAATTCTCTGCCACAGAAGGTAGTTGAGGCCAGTTCATTGGCTATATTTAAGGGAGTTTGATGTGGCCCTTGTGGCTAAAGGGATCGGGGGGGGTATGGAGAGAAGGCAGGTAAGGGATACTAAGTTGGATGAATAGCCATGATTGGCGGTGCAGGCTCGAAGAGCCGAATGGCCTGCTCCTGCACCTAGTTTCTATGTTTCTATGCTTCATTTGCCCTTGCCGCACTTGGCTCATTGGCGTAGATGTGGCCAAGACAAATTCTCGCACCCACAGACATTGGGGCCCTGTTTGCGGAGCAGCCAGGATCAGACGGAGAATGGACCTCTCTCTGCAGTACACCATTAATACTCCAGGCTGGCATTAGCAAAACTGATCATGGAGGGCAGTCCTGACCTACCATCTACCTCATTGGAGACCCTCAGACTATTTTTAATCAGACTTTTTAGACTTTATCTTGCACTAAATTGTATCCCTTTTATTCTCAGCGGCATGAACCTTGATTTCTCTCATTTCAAGTAACCCCTGCATTCCCTCCTCTCTCCCCCGCCCTAGTCGTCCTGCTAGTTCCAATGTTCGCGCCCTTGTATCCCTTTCTTACCACCCCTTCCCCAGCCAGCACGGGGCCATTGTGGGCTCCACCCTTGGTCTTCTGTTGCTGGCCCTGCTTTGCTCTGGCCTTTTCTTGCCTCCAGTTCCCTCCCCTCCCCTCTCAGCCTGAAGAAGGGTCGCGACCGGAAACGTCACCCGTCCCTTTTTTTTCCTCCAGCGATGCTGCCTGACCCGCTGAATGACTCCAGCACTTTGTCTATTTTCTTTGCTTCCTTTTATCCTGTATCTGTACACTGTGGGCGGTTTTATTGTGATTGTGTGTGCATAGTCTTTCCGTTGACTGGATATCACGCAACAAAAGCTTTTCACTGTACTTTGCTACATGTGATAATAATAAACTAAACTAAACCTACAAGGCTCAAGTAGATGGGAGGAGGGATCTAGAGAAGCAACAATTACTAATAGAGAGCTAGGACAAGTGGGTGATTTAAAGAAGTGAAATTCCTTTAAAACAGAAAAAGCATTGAAATTTTTTCACCATACCTGTACCTCCCCCTGATAACCCGCTTCCTCTCCCTCCGCGATATATATATTTTTAAAAAGTATACTGACCTTTTCCCAAAAGGCATCTAATTCTAATGTCAAATTCATGCCTGTTGGGTCCATAATAACTGAGCCAGATGGATTTCTGAAGGGCATGATATTGAAGGAGATTTCCAAACCCTCCCCCTGGTTTGAACGCCAGTGATTTATCCATTTCAAGGATGATTTTGACTGTTCGGCTGAGTTCAGCTCGCAGAAGAGACGCTATCTTTTTTAAATTGATCACATTTTCAACAAAAAAAAAAATTCAGAGCCAAAATTTCACCCAAGATGAAATGCGAATACATCGCAAGCTTTGAGCTGCTGATGCAAATGAAAATAGCCTGCAGATATTTAACCGTGCAGTCATGTTGGCCTGCTACTAACTAAAACTACGCAGGATTAATAACAGCATTCATCTGGGTTTTGAATGTTGTTTGACAGTGGACTAGGGTATCATATCTGCTTAATAAGGTGCTGAGGTAAAGACTTTCATTGTGTTTCAGCAGACTGTCGGCTGGGTATTATGTTGGACTTCATTCCTGAATAAACCTGATTTTATGCGCAGGGAGGAACTGCAAATGCGGGTTTAAAGTGAAGACGGTCACCAAAAGCTGGAGTAACTCTAAGGGTCAGGCCGCATCCCTAGAGAACAGGAATAGGTGGCGTTTTGTGTCGAGACCCTCGGAATAGCACCTCGTATTTTGCTTGGGCAGCTTACAACCCAGCGGTATGAATGTTGATTTTTCCAATTTCTAGTGAACATTGCATCCCCTCCCCCTCTCTCTAAGTCCCCCACCCACCCTTGTCATCGTACTAGTTTCACTGTCGTCCTGTTGGGTTTCAGTGTCTGTGTAACTCGTTATCACCCAGCCCACAGCCAACAGTGAACCATTCTTCAAATCTGATCTTTTTTTTTTACCGTGATTTGATATTGAGTTTAAATCCTTTCCGCAAATGAGTGTAGGTGAGGCAGTGGCTGGGATTGGGAATTGTACTCTTTGGTACCCTTTCAGTTGCGTATTCAAACAGTGGCATAACTGTAATTAAGGTTCCCCCCCCCCCCCACCCCCCCCCCCCCCCACCCCTCCCGCCCCCCCCCCCGCCCCCCCCCCACCCCCCCCCCCACCCTCCCCCCTCCCCCCCCCCCACCCCCCCCTCATTTCTGTGGTTGGACTGCATCCATTTAACTGCCAGGTTTGAGCATTTCTGAGCAAAAACTTGCATCGCAGCACATCCAAGGCAGGCACAACCAATTAATTGTATGACACAAACTGACACCTCAGCAAAACTGGCAGCACAAGACGGCATGTTAACACAGCTAAATACTGGTGGAAAATATATACAATTACACAGCTTTAGTGCTAATTAAATTGCAGCGTGCTTTCCAGCCACAACGATGATTGTTAGTTGAGATGCTCTCGGGCTGTATTTTCCAGACATCCTTGGGCCCTGTTTGTAGACTGATTTCTCCACTCTGCGGTTTTCAGCGCGAGTTGGGGAAAAGTTTAAGTGTAGGTGAGAGACACTGCCTGGAACCGGGCCCATCTGCCAAACAAGGCAATTGATCACCCGTTCGTGTTGTATCCATGTTATCCCACTTTCTCGCCCACTCCCGACACACTCGGGGGCCATTCTTGCAGAGGGCCAATTAACCTGCAAACCCGCATGTCTTTGTGATGTGTGAGGAAACCGGAGCATCCACAGAGAACCCACGGGGTCACAGGAAAAAGTGCAAACTCCACGCAGACAGCACCCCAGGTCAGGGTTGAGGCGGGGTATCGGACGCTCGTGGCAGCTCTGCCACTGTACAGCCCCAAAGCTCTTTCATTTAATTCGGTAAAATCGCCATCTGCTGCTTTGAAGTAGGATGACCTCTTGTTAAGGGATTTCTTAAATCGCGGGGTAGCACAGTGATGCAGCACCAGAGACCCAGGTTCGATCCTGTAGATAGCTGCTGCGTTTCAGGTCGAGACCCTCCTTCAGACTGAAGTCTCGACCCAAATCGCCGCCTATTCCTTCTCTCCATAGATGCTGCCTCGCCCGCTGAGTTTCTCCAGCATTTTTTGTCTATGTCCAAACGTCTTATCAGTTTAGTTGCTGATGTGAGTTCCAGTTGCCTGACCTGCAGAGTTACACCAGCACTCTGTGTCCTTTTGTGTATTAGCCAGTGTCTGCAGCTCCAAGTCGCAGTTGTATTGTGGGCTCGATCTCCCTGCACTGCCACCTTCTCTGTGGCGGGGAGGGAGATGGGTGCAGTTGCAGTGTTGGTGGTCTCCAAGCCAGCTGCATGCTTGGCTTTATTCCTCTGCTTTAATCCACCGATTGTGAGCGGGTCACGGGCAGATGACCATATGGCAAGTGGTTTTATTGTAAAACAAGCCTTTGAATGTTAAAGCCCTTGAAAATAAAACCTGCAGTATGGGTCATTGACATCCACTTAAAATGTTGAAAAGCTTCAAGGACTGTCTGTGCAAATTAATCCTTCGCCACACATAATCTTTTGGTTTGGTTTAAAGTGATAACAGCCAGCAACTCCACCCCTGCCATCTCCTAGTCTCGTTCCCAGTCAATGAATGAAATATTCTGATGACATCCTTCATTTTCGGAAGCACGAATAAAACATTAAAAAATAAAGAGCGAAAAATGAAAATTGGAGGAACTCAGTGGGTCATACAGATGCGGTTTGACCTGTTGCATCTGTATGACTTGCTGAGTTCCTCCAGCCCCTTGTGCTTTTTAATCCTAGTACCGGCATCTGCAGTCTCTCTTTAGTTTTAGTTTTTAATTTTAGAGATACAGCGCGGAAACAGACCCTACGCCCCACCGAGTCCGTGCCGATCAGCGATCGCTGCACACTAGCACTATCCTACACAATTTTACCGAAGCCAATCGGCCTACGTCTTTGGAATGTGGGAGAAGACCGAAGATCCCATTGAAAGTCCACGCAGGTCAAGGGGAGAATGTACAGACGGCGCCCACAGTCGGGATCGAACCCCGGTCTCTGGTGCTTGTAAGGCAGCAACTCTCATTTTATCTCTGATCGAGACCCTGAAGAAGGGTCTCGACCCGAAACGTCGCCTATCTCCTTCGCTCCTTAGATGCTGCTGCACCCGCTGAGTTTCTCCAGCTTTTTGTGTACCCTCATTTTATCTCTGTTTACTTTGTTCCCTTCTCACAACTAACAATGATCTATTCTGCATTTTCCTTGATCTTCATTCCCTTTGTCCTGTTTTCACACCTTACACTTCCTTATCTCTGTACCGCCCACTCCCCTCACACCAGTCTGAAGAAGAGTCTCGATCCAAAACGTCACCCAATCCTTCTCTCCAGAGATGCTGTCTGACTGGCTCCAGCATTTTGTGTCTATCTTCGATTTAAATCAGCAACGGCAGTTCCTTCCTACGCACTCTACCGCTGCGCAACTGTGCCACCTCTTGTGTCACTGTAAAAAAACGGACGATGTTTTAAATTAGATATGACTGATATATTACAATTTGGGTAG
This sequence comes from Okamejei kenojei, assembly GCA_035221665.1. NCBI lineage: Eukaryota > Metazoa > Chordata > Chondrichthyes > Rajiformes > Rajidae > Okamejei > Okamejei kenojei. Next base: position 37,626,453 of record CM069149.1, read on the forward strand.
ACAAAAATGCTGGAGATACTCAGCGTATGCGGCAGCATCTATGGAGCGAAGGAAATAGGCGACGTTTCGGGCCGAAACCCTTCTTCAGACAGGGTCTCAATTTGGGTCTCTCAAGCTTCTGGTCAGTGTGGCAAAATGTCAAGAGTTTTTGGCGTTAATTACTATACTATTTTTTCTCTTTTTTAAAAAAAAAAAAAAAAAAAAGAAACGTCAAAGACGACCACAAATCTGAATTGGGTGCATCCAAAAGAGCATTAAGCAATAGCAATTTGTGTTTGCATCTGTCTAAAAGAAGGGTCGTGATCCAAATGGTCAGCCTGTCTGTTCTCTCTCCAATGCTGCCTGACCCATTGAGTTCCTCCATGGCTTTGTGCTTTACTCAAGATTCCAGCATTTACAGTCTCTTGTGTCCACATTTTTTTAAATCTAGTTAAAATGGGCACCTTTTAGTCCTGATGCTATAATCATCTGCTCCAGGGTTGTTGGTATGCTTTAAGAACAAATAATAAGAGTCACGTTCTGGGAGATGGGCAGAAATGTGGCCAATTCCAAAACGGACAAAATTATGATCGCTACAAAAATAAATTGAATTTTCACAATCTTACTTGGTGTGAGGAGAATGGGTGAACATGGACCAGGAGTATAATGGTCCTGGTTCTTCATTCTGCACATTGAGGAGCTGAAGCACAAATTGCCACAGTGCCTTTCAGAGATTGACATTGTGAAAACAATGTAACAGGGCTGTGGAGAATTTAACCTGGAAAATGAAGAGAACATTGTTCGCTTGGCCCGGCAAAAGTCATCTGACATACCTTGCCTTTGTTGTAGTGAGGAAGACTAATGAATGAAATAATCTTGATTGAATCAGTTATGGAGATGATTTGGATTTTTCTTGATAGAAAATAAACATCATATTTTTATTTCCCATTCCCTGAGGAAAATTAAACTGGACCTTGGTTTCTGTGCTAGATTTGAGAGTGGAACAAGATGCGTTGAAAGGCGAACGGCTGATGGCCTTGGCCATCGTGTATGAGTAGGTATAGAATGCTAGTTGGCTTTACAGCCCAACAGGTCATGCTCTGAAAGGGTCTGCTGCTTGGTATCTGACGCTTGACCTTTGAAACCGAATATCGTTGTATCTCGCACACTTTGTCTGTCGTCCTCTTTGCTTTTTAGTTGAGGATGGTTCAAACAACTTGTTTCTCATTTCTAGCCCCCTTCTTGATGTTTGAGTTCTTTACCAGATAGTCATAGAGTCTTACAGTGTGGAAACGGGCCCTTTGGCTCAACTTGCCCATACCAGCAAACATGTCCCATCCACACTAGTCCCACTTGCCTGCATTTGGCCCATATCCCACTAAACCTGTCCTACCCATGTACCTGTCTAAATGTTCCTTTAACATTGTTCCATACACCTCCTGACATGGAAAGGTTACCCCTCGGGTTCCTATTAAATCTTTTCTTCCTCGCCTTTAACCTATGTCCTCTGGTTCTCGATTCCCGTACTCTGTGTATCTGCCCGATCTATTCCTCGCATGGTTTTGTGATTTAGACCGTCAGCATTTGTGTTGACTGCAGAAGCAGAGCAGATTACTTGCAGAGCATTGCCGAAAGGGTTTTGGATTAGTTAGGGTGCAACTGATAGTGACACCTGTTCAGAGCAGATTGCATTTCTACCAGAAGTGACAGCCAGAACTGTCAACATTGCATGGATGCGTCGTAGGTGCAAGATTTCTATTCACGAGCCTTATGCTTTGTGCCAAAAAGATAAAATGTAGTTAAAGTAGCAAGCTAGCCCTATCACAGCGACTATAGATAATAATAGCCAAGTTACATTAGTATATCGTTCATATTATCCTGAGCCCCTCGTCATTCATTTGCCTCTCTATTTCTTGCATGTTGTGTTGTTTCATCAGAGATGGATAGAAAATGGATGAGTAACAGCGGGACAGGCATCATCTCTGGATAGAGGGAATAGTTTTGGATCGAGACCCTTCTTGACTCATCAGAGCCTCCTGAGGTGATTATGAGATTGGTGACAGACAGAAATGCTGGAGAATCTCAGCGGGTGAGGCAGCATCTATGAAGTGAAGGAATAGGTGATGTTTCAGGTTGAAACCCTTCTTCAGACCTGACTCGAAACGTTGCCTATTTCTGTCGCTCCATAGATGCTGCTCACCCTCTGAGTTTCTCCAGCAGTTTTGTCTACCTTCGATTTTCCAGCATCTGTAGTTCCTTCTTAAACATTCTCCCTATACTAGTGCTGGAGGACTAGTTCCACTGTACGCATCCTTGTATCCCTGTTGTTAACACATCTTCCCCAGCCAATAATGGACCATGGTGGACTCTACCTTTCCTGAGGTCGTCTGTTGCTGACCCAGTTTTGTTCTGGCCTTCTCTCTTTCAGTCTGAAGAAGGGTTCCAACCCAGAACGTCACCTATTTCTTTTCTCCAGAGATGCTGCCTGAGTCACTCGAGCACTGTGTGTCTATCTGCTGGAGGACGTCAACAGACTGCATCAAGTGAAGTTTTGAGTCCAGACCCCTTTTCAGACCGATTGGAGAAAGGGAGAGAAAGCTGGAAAAGAGAGGTGGGGTTAGGACAAAGCCTGGCAAGTGATTGGTGGATACAGATGAGGGTGGCTTTGATTAGCAGATGGGTGGAATAAATGACAACAGCCAGAGGTGAAAAGACTAAAGTGTGTTGGATAAGGAGAGAAAAGGAGTGAAATGTAGAGCGAGAGGGATATGGGTGGAAATGGATGGATGATGAGAGTGGGGGATGAGTATCCAAAGGAGGGGAAAATAATAAGGTGAGAGAGAGGCATTGGAAAAGGGGGGGGGGGGGGGGGGGGGGGGGGGGGGGGGGGTGGAAATGTGTATGTTCTGTTGGGAGAGGGGGCCATGACTTGAAATTGGAAAATGTGTTCATATCATTGGATTGTGAGCTACCAAAGTAGTGTATTGGGAGCTGTTCCTGGTAACAAAGGAGTCGAAGGATGAAGGTCAATAAGGGACTGGGAAGGTGGCCGGGAGGGAGAGCCAGTGTTTTTGGAGACCGAGCGTTTGAGTTCAGCATATTGGAACGGTCTATTGGCGAGTGGCACAGCTCTCCGCTCCAGCGACCCAGATTGAACCCTGACCTTGGGTGCTGTCTGTGAGGAGTTTGCATACCCACCCTGTGACCACATGGGTTTCCTCGCACATCCCAATAATGCACGGGTCAATAGGCCACTAATGAATTAAAAATAAAACAGGTCCCCGATGAGTGGGAGACTTACTGCGGTGAGGGGAATAATGTTACTGTGGAATGTGGGGAGAACAAAAATGGTTTTGGGTAGGGCTCGTGTTAAAATGGCTGCTTGATGATCAGTGAAGAATCTGTGGGCTGAGAGGTCTGTTTCTGTATCATTCGATGATGTGAATCGGGCAGAGAGAAACACCAGAAATGATTAGTGGCTCTACATCTCATTGGTAAGGTTACGGTGGAGAATACAGCTAAATTCAGTATTGCCCGAAACGTTCCCATTTGCGACTAGAGAACGACCTCGTGTCCAGGAGGTTGGTGCCAGTGGTTGCTAGCATTGCCCTCAAGCCTGTGAGACATTGACTCTGTGATCTGCGGCCAAGGGTTCGATGCCTATCATCACCCTTGATGGTTGCCTTTAAATTCCAGCTGACAGTGAGAGCAGTGTCTGACAAATCATGCTGGCAGAGTTGCTTCAGTTCGGTTAAGAGATACAGCGCGGACACAGGCCCTTCAGCCCACCGAGTCCGCACTGGCCAACGAGCCCGCACATTAACACTATCCTAAACTAGGGCGAATTTTTTAAAACATTTATACCGTGCCAATTAACCTACAAATCTGTATGTCTTTGGAGTGTGTGAAGAAACTAAAGTTCTTGGAGAAAACACACACAGGTCACACGGAGAACATAGAAACTCCGTACATACAAGCACCTGTAACCAGGATCAAACTCTGGTCTCTGGCGCTCTAAACATTGTAAGGCAGCAACTCTACCATGCCACCCCAGTGGTGGTTCAAGCACATATGATAGTGGCATTTAAGAGGCTTTTGGATAGGTGCATGTATATACATGGAATGGAAGGGTATGGATGAGGAGCAGGTAGATAAATGATGGTCTTGGCATTATGTTGGGCACAGACTCTGTGGGCTGAAGGGCCTGTTTATTGTGCTGTACTGTTCTCTATTCTAACTCCAGGCAATCACCTCAGCGTCACACTGAGAAGGTGCCACATTGCGAGGAATGTTCTCTTTTGGGCAAGATGTTGAATTCTAGTAGAAAGGAACTGCGGATGCTGATTTATACCGAAGTTAGGCACAAATTACAGGAGTAACTCAACGGGTCGGGCAACCCGTTGGAGAAAAGGTATCGGTGACATTTTGGATCGGAACCCTTCTTCAGACCCGCTGTTCAGACAAAATTGCAGCATCCCATCTGCTCTATTAGGTGGTTGTAAACAATCCTGTGACGCGATTTGGACGAAAACCAAGAGACTTCTCGCCTGTATAATGTAGGAACATGTGAAATTGTCCATTTTGGCAGGAGGTGGGGAAAAACAGTGCCTAATCTCTCTGCGAAAAGAGAGAATGCAGGTACCGCAAGTAATTAGGAAAGCTAACAGAATACTATTGTTTATTGCTGGGGGAATTGAATTCAAAATTGGACGGCTGTTTCAGATAAACAGGGCATAGGTGAGGCCACATCTGGAGAACTGTGTACAGTATTGGATCCTTTATTTTAAAAAAGGGTGTGAATGCAGTGTGATGTTTGGAGAAGGTTTATTAAACTACAACCTGGAACTTGCAGTTTGCTCTGTGAGGAAAGGTTGGAGAGGCGAGACTTGGATACTGTGGATTCGAGACAAACGAACAGTGATTTGCTGGAAATAATAAAGATCGCAAGGGGCTGTGACAAGGAGGATGTGGAGAGGATGTGCCCCTTCCTATTGGAGAGGCAAGAATTAGGAGTCACTGTTTAAAAACAAAGGGTGGCCCATTTAGGACTGAAGAACGGTCTTGACCTGAAACATCACCCATTCCTTCTCTCCAGAGATGCTGCCTTTTCCGCTGAGTCACTCCAGCTTGTTGTGTCTACCTTTGCCTATTTAGGACTAATTTAAATGATGATTCAATTGTTTTTTTCCATTCATGGGATGAGTGTTTTTGGAACACTTTCCCACGAAGGAAACTGACTTCTTTATTGTTTAAGGTAGATAGAGATGGAAAGAAATTCTGGGCAATTGCAGACAGATCAACCATGTCTTTATTTACATTTGTTTATTGTCACGTAGTTCAATGAAAAGCTTTTTTGTTGCAAGCTATTCAGTCGGCAGAAAGACTAAGCATGATTACAATCGAGCTGTCCACAGTGCATAGATGTAGGATGAAGGGAATAACGTTTAATGCAAGGTAAAGTCAGAATAAAGATAGTCCGAGTGTCTCCAATGAGGTAGATGGTAGCTTAGGACCACTCTCTAGTTGGTAATAGGTGGTTCAGTTGCCTGACAACAGCTAGGGAAGAAACTGTCCCTTAATCTGGAGGTGAGTTTTTTCCCACTTCTGTATCTCTTGCCTGATGGGAGAAGAGAGATGAGGGAGTGACCGGGGTGAGGCTGGTCCTTGATTATGCTGGTGGCCTTGCCAAGGCAGAGTAAAGTGGAGATGGAGTCAACGGAAGGTGAGGTTGGTTTGCGTGATGGTCTGGGCTACATCCACAATTCTCTGCAATTTCTTGCAGTCTTTCTGCTGTTGCCAAATTATGCTATGATGCATCCTGATAGAGCAGGCTTGAGTGGCCGAGTGGCCTACTCCTGCTCTAAATTCATGTGTTTGTGCATTCATCCTCAAATCAACATAACTGAATGAACTCAATCTAGTAATTACAACATTGTTTCAGTCTTTGCTGTGCAGAAATCTGTTTTTTTGCATCATAACACTAACACTTCAAAATTACACACAGGTTTAAAATGCTTTGGCACATATGAAGTGATGAGAAGTGCTATATTAACATTTAGTTTAGAGATCCAGCTCGGAAACGGGGCCCTTTGGTCCACCGGGTCCATGCCGACCATCGATCTCCCATTCACACTAGTTCTGTAATCCCACTTTTGCAACCACTCCTTGAACAGGCGGGGCAATTTACAGGGACTAATTAACCTACAGAGGCATGGCTTTTGGATGTGGGAGGAAACTGGGGCACCCGGAGGAACCCCATGCGGTCATGGGAGAACGTGCAGACGCCACACAGACGGCACCCAAGGCCTCTGACGCTGTGAGGCAGCAGCTCAACCAGCTGCCCCATTGTGCCGCCCTGTAGATATCTCTGTTCGCTTCACCCAGTGACACTGTGCACAAAGGATTGAAGAACTTTGCTTTCAAGAGGACTTCCCCAGCTGTAAGGAGCAGAGGGTGAGTGGTTTCCCTGACTCTTTTATTGCAATCTCGCTTCCGACGTCTGCACTCGCTGCTGCCAAAAGGGGCGGTCTGCTCGCCTGAAGAGCTTTTTGGCTCGCAAGCCAAAAATAACCCCATGATAATCCTCTGGAAAGTCATGTTATGCTATTTGAGCGCCAGTCTCTGTAAATTTCACATGCCATTATTGCTATCCCCGCACCTGCTATTAGGCTGTATATCGATGCTTGAGTGTGTGTTGTTCTCAACCCTGTCTCTGTAATCGCATTGAAATTCCCATTCTATGCGCGTCACAGTATTACCTTCATATCAGATTGCCGTCTGTGATTCGGAGAGATGAAAAATTAAGAACTCGAATGTTCACCTTACTATTTTCCTGAAGATAGACGCAAAGTGCTGGAGTAACTCGGCGGGTCAACCAGCAACTCTGGAGAAAAATGGCCAGCTGACGTTTCCGGTCTGAACCCTTCTTCCTGAAGTAAAGCAGACAATTTCAGACAAAATGTGTAGGAAGGGACTGCAGATGCTGGGTGACACCAAAAATGGACGCAAAACACTGGGGTAACTCAGCAGATCAGGCAGCATCTCTGGAGAAAAGGAACAGGTGACGTTTTGGGTTCCTCTCCCCGACTCTCACTCTGAAGAAGCGTCACCCGTCCTTTTTCCCCCCAGAGATGCTGCCTGACCCGCCGAGCTACTCCTGAACTTTGTCCATCTTAGAAACATTGAAAAGAGGTGCAGGAGGAGGCCATTCGGTCCTTCGAGCCAGCATCGCCATTCATTGTGATCATGGCTGATCGTCCCCTATCAATAACCCGTGCCTGCTTTCTCCCCATATCCCTTGACTCCACTAGCCCCTAGAGCTCTATCTAACTCTCTCATAAATCCATTCTTCAGCACATCAAGTCTACTCCGCTATTCAATCATGGCTGATCTATCCTTCCCTCTCAACCCCATTCTCCTGCTTTCTCCCCATAACCCCCGACACCCGTACTGATCACGAATCTATCAATCTCTGTCTTTAAAAAACAATCCATTGAATCTGCAGTTCCTCCCTACATGCTATTTTCCTGCCTGTGCTTTTTTTTTATAAAAGAAGTCCTGCAAGAGGCTACTTAAGGTGATGGTTGTCAAAAACATTTATGGAAGGATTATTTTTTATTCCAGCAGCTGAACCACAGCTTGCTGGATCATTAATGCATGCGGTACTGAAGTCAAGCCTTCCGATTGCCCTTCACACCTTTGCGACAGCTTCAGAATAGATATGCCACATTGGGTCCATTAGCTCAATGCTGATTAATCCAGCCAGTGTGACTGGCCCAGGGACTGTCGCAACCTGCAAATTATCCCTCGATTGCAATTTTGGGAAGAAAAGTGCAAAGTGTTATTTCTTGCCTGTGGTAAGCCGGGGAAAGTGGTTACTGCCGTCTGCCTTTTGAAGGAAGTGTCAGATTTAAGTTAGTAATTATGGTGAAGCATATAATAGCGATACTGGCTGAGGTTCCACACTTTATTCTAAACTAATTACAATCTATTGCCAAAGAGGGATGCCTATAAATAATGGATGAAAAGCGCATATAGGGCTTTAACACTCTGGCGCTTGACAGATTACTTAGTGATGTATTACAATTAGATATGCTCCAGTGTCACTTAATTTATTCAACTAGTGAATGAATTTCTCTTGAGTTTGTTACGCGGGAAGGTTTTGTGGAGGGGTCACTGTGAAATGCTTTGCCCCTCTTCCCCGCTCTCTCTCTCTCTCGTCTTTTCCTCTGGGACCAACAGCTCGTCATATTTTGCCGTGAAGCTCTTCCTTCTCGCCTATAACGCCTCCATTGTGGAGTGGGCTCCTGGTTTTCAAGGCAATACAGCTGGCGCGGTCTTCGCCTACCCCGAGGCCAGTGCCAGATGATAAATTGGCACATCAATGAATCCGAATGGACCAGCAAGAAGAATCACGTGACTAGTGGCTGTGTGGTGTGACAATGGGGAAAATACATGTTGTAGTAAATTGGGAGAAACTTCAATCAAAATACTACACCTCCAGAGCATTGTAATGGACTAAAGTAATCGAGCTGCAGATCAAATCGGAGCCAAAACAGCTTTGAAGTAAAATGCTCTTTAAAATCCCTTTGTATAACAACGTCTTAACCTTCCAATGAAAAGCACATGATTCTCAGAAAGAAACACATCTTGTTCTACACCTGAGTTTTTTAAATCTCTGGATGATATTTGAAGCCGGTTCTTCCATGTCTATTTCCCGCTTTCTGTTTGCTCTGATTTTATTGCCACGCTTGGAAATAAAAACCAGGACCCTTGTGATCAGTTTAGCTTGGCATCATATTCGACACAAACCTTGCGGGCCGCAGGGCCTGTTTTTGTGCTGTACTGGTCTATGTTTAATATATTTGAAGGTGGAAGGTTTAGAATACTCCCACACCCCAACTTGCTCTGCAATTTAGCTCCAGAAATTCAAGCACAGTTCGTATGGGATGGCTTGGATAGAGTGGATGTGGAGAGGATGTTTCCACCAGTGGGAGAATCTCAGACTAGAGGTCATAGCTTCAGAATTAAAGTTCTTTTTGGGGAGGAGATCAGGAGAAATTTCTTTAGGCAGAGGGTGATGAATCTGGAATTCTTTGCCACACAAGGCAGTGGAGGCCAAGTCAGTTGATATTTTTAAGGCAGAGATTGATAGATAGATTCTTGATTGGTACAGGTGTCAGACGTCATGGAGGAGAAGGCAGGAGAACGGGGTTAGGAGGGAGAGATAGATCAGCCGTGATTGACTGGTAGAGTAGACGATGGGCTGAATGGCCTAATTCTACATTTATCACATTATTTTATGACCTTACTCAGCTGCTGTCCCTGCTGCATCTCACCTGCGCAGACTTGCGCCAGCAATGCAAATATATGACTCCTTAGCACAATGGGCACCATGGTTTTAACTGGGGTGTTTTGTCCTGTTCTGCAAACAGACAAAAATGCATCTCATCTTGCCTATCATTCCTTATACAAGCACCAAGCTCCAACTCTCCCTGACATTTCCCGTAACATTTTAGGTTCACCAGTGCATGTTTGAAGTGCAAGCTGAATGCAACAGGTGAAGTGAGTACTTTGCAAAAGTGGCCGTGCACTACTCCACTGTACTCGGACATTAGTTCTGACCACAATAGTCCCGAGTGTTTGGAGTTTGGACTCGTGTCCGGAGTGATCGCTGGGCGGTGCAGGCTCGGTGGGCCGAAGGCTTCCACGCAGTACTGTTCTAACGTTTAGTTTTTGCACTTTCTCCCTGTATTTCCTGTGTTGCAGAGGGGCGGCGCAGCGGTAGAATTGCTGCCTTACAACGCTAAAGACCCAAGTTCTATTGTGACAACGGGTGCTGTCTATGTGGAGTTTGTACGTTCTCCCTGTGACCGCGTGGGTTTTTGTTCGGGTGCTTCAGTTTCCTCCCATAGTCCAAAGACATACAGTTTTGTAAGTTAATTAACCTGTTAATTTGCAGGTTTGCAGGTTCTCACCTGTCGGTTAGCTGGAACAGTAGATTCCTTGTTCTATTGTTGACCAGGACAACAATAGATCCTGGTCCTAAAGGGCCTGTCCCACCAACATGCGATTGCATGCTTCTAGTGAGACAAACATGATCGCTTGAGGCGTACGGCCTCGCGGGGCCGGTCCCAATTCAAACCACGGAGGCGTACGGAGTTGTGCGGGGCTGGTCCCGATATCATACTCACCAATCAGCTGGGCAGGAGGCGGGCCGACTGAATTTGGACGCAGGGCGGTGACGTCATCGAGCAACGCCACGCGCTAGGTGTACGCCGTCAAGATGCTGCGTACGCCCTCAATGCGCCTTGGCTCGCGGGATTTTCGGACGTGCAAGATTTTTGGATCCTCGCGCGATGTTGGGACCAGCCCCGCACAACTCCATCCGCCTCCGCCGATCGAAGTGGGACTGGCCCCGCGAGGCCGTACTCCTCGAGAGACCACGTTTGGTCGCGCTAGACGCATGCAATCGCATGCTGGTGGGACAGGCCCTTGAGCGTGTAGGAAAGGACTGGTGTATGGGTGATCACTGGTTGATGCAGACTCAGTGGCCCCTTCAGCCTGTTTCTCTAACCTAAACTGAACATGACTGCTGGCTGCTCTGGTGGTCTCCCACACTCTCTAAAGGCGTGAGGGTCGGTTGACTAATTGGCTGCTGCAAGTTGAGCCTAGCCGATGGAATTGTGGTTTGGAGGAGTTGGGAATGTGGGGAGAATAAAATGAGTTCAGGTAAGATGAATGTTTATATATAAAATTTTAAAAAAGTTACTTGGTAGACAGCACCATCTCGAGCGGCCTGCTAGTGGAAAATGCATCTCTGACTGAAATCTGTCCATTCTTCATTTTAAAATGACGATGAGTTTTGCATGTGTTGCAGCTCAGATTGCGAAATGCGAGGCTGGATATTCTTGGCAGTGGATCTGAAGGACAGCTGGTGCGGCACCAGTGTTAATAGCAGCTTAAGGGATCCCCCGAGATTGTGAGGTGTGATAGATCTCTGGTGCCAGCTTGCAAACAGACTGGACATTGCAGTCTGCATCCTGAGGTGTTCCTCTCTCTCCCACTCTAACTCCCACTATCACTCTCACTCTCTCCCTCTCTCTCTCCTCTTGCCTGCGTTTTGACGGACCACGCGAGAAATGTAACAAAGCTTGACAAATGGGCCGTGCTTGGGATTCACTCCGTCTTGCTGAAAGCTGATAATAATTTGATGAACGACTGAATTGTTGGTCCCTGACAGGCTGGTAGCGTGGCCTTTGTACCCTGCCAGTTCAACCCTTACAAGTGTGAAATAGCCAATTACTGGGATAGCTATTGAAAGTAATAGGCCAATGAGCAAATTGCTACTGTGGGACACAGTGCTGTGGTAGATGGAAAGAGGCCAAGATAAAGTTCTGCTTTAAACAGCTGCTCCCTGGGTTATCAGATAATGCCGTTGAACAACTGAGAGATGACAGCAAGGTATTTTTCCCCCTTTTAACTGGGATCCCGGTGACTCGTATTGACTGCGAGTTTATGATCCATGTGGCTATTGTAGCATGCTGCTAATTTCTGGAAGTAAAGCATCCTTTTAAGAGGCTGTTAATGGCTAAATGGGACAGCCGCCCTGAAGCCTTTCTTTATTATCAGCTGAGCTCAACTTTTATTTGAATTGAGGACCAGAAAAATAAAAACCCAGGCTCTTGTACCGACGAAACATATTAATGCTCGCAAGCCATTTGTTGTTGACAGATCAATTTATCTTGATAAAGGACACAGAGAAATTCCAATCTATTCACAGGCATCATATTATCAGCAGTAATATATGATGGAATATAAATATAAAACATTGGGTGGACACAGAAGACTGATTTTTGTCCATTTTGGAGGTAATCAGATCTGTGCTGGGCAGTGAACAGATTAGGCTTTGTGCACATAATAGGTAAACCCATTTTTTACATTACAGTTTCAACTTTCTATTACCTTTTTAATGTAACATTCCTTTTCTGCTTAATCGGCCCTGGTTTCTAAGGCCCTCGTGATGGTCAATGGGATTGGAAGGACTCCACCAAGTTAATAAATTGCAGCAAGGATGAAGTGAAAGACAAAGAAATGATTTGTAATCCAAAATAGAATGGAATCAATGGGGAGAATCAATGAAAATACAAGGAATTTACCAATAGTATTAGCAACGATATTTAAGATGCCATTTGAGGAACATCAGATACCCATTTATCTTTTTCTTTTGCCCGCGTTCATTATATTAAAAGGCCGCGTGTCGCGTTGAAACTTGTTCTGAGATTCCGAGGTGGAAATGTTTAAATCGATCTCCGTTCATGCCTCTTGATTGCTGCCAGAATAATCTTCACAGTTTGTATGCAATCGAGCTTTATCGGAAAATATTGCATGCCGTCACACATTTGATTAATCTTTGATTTGGGAAATTTGGTGGAGAAACTTTAAGAGGTGTTGCAGTTTATTTGCTTCAGCTGTCTGGCTGAGTGTAGCAAGGACATCTCGGCCGTCTTGCGACACCTCATGGCCAAATTGACAGCAGCCAAGAAAACAGGAAGGGCATTCCTAATCCAACATCATTCACTCCTTGTCATCAGTCATTAACTCTAATAATGGGACCTTTTCAGACCAGCTCCGTCCAAGACCGCAAGAAATTGTAGAGAGCTGTGGGCGCAGCCCAGCCCATCGCACACAACCTCCTTCCATTGACTCCATCTACACTTCACCCTGCCTCGGCAAGGCCACCAGCATAACCCAAGAAGAGACTCGCCCAGGCCAGGCTAGAGATACAGAAGTGTGAAAATGCGCACCTCCAAATTGAGGGGCAGTTTCTCCCCAGCTGTTACCAGGCAACTGAACCATCCTACTGGAGAGCAGTCCTGTCCTCAGTGGAGACCCTTGGATTATCTTTGATCGGACTTTACTCGACTTTCATCTTGCATTGAATGTTATTCATGTTGCGATTGTCATCCAGTGACGCAGCAAAAGCTTTTCACTGTACGTTAGTACACGTGAAAAACCAAACTTGTCCTCATTGGTGATAAACACAATGCTGGAGTAACTCAGCGGGACAGGCAGGATCTCCGTTTCGGGTTGAGACCCTTCTTCAGACTCGTAGGTGCTGGTGAGAGTTTGCGGCATTCAGTTCGACTCCAGGATTTCTCACAGTAAAACTGTGGCTGCAGTTTAACATTGGCCTCTCAGCCGAGTTCTACCCCGCACACTAGGGACAATTTATTGAGGCCGATCCGGAGCACCCGGAGAAAACCCACGTGGTCACAGGGAGAACCCATAGTCGGGATCGAACCGGGGTCTCTGGCATCAAGAGCGGAACTCGCTATCAAAACATGGAGGGGAGGGAGGACACAATATTTTGTAATATGCGCGCACAACATGCACATGCACGAGGCCTCGGAGGCTCAATCCAGCGCTAAACAAAGAAACTGGGCTGGCTGTGGGCCTGGGGATAGGCCTGACTCTGGCCACCCGCGGGGGGACGAGACGAGACGGGGGGATCGATCCTGGCTGCGGATGAGGCGCAGGTCTTGGGGGGGATGTCCCCCACCTCTCAAAACATGGGGCGGGGACGTGTCCCTTCTGCCCCCCCCCCCCCCCCCCCCCCCCCCCCCCCCCCCCCCCCCCCCCCCCCCCCCCCCCCGTGTTTTCCGCCCCTGTCTGGCGTTGTAAGGCGGCAACTCTATCGCTGCACCACTGTGTCGTTGTGTTGGGAGACCCATCAGTTGCTCCTCTTTTAGGGGGCTAGTCTCGAGGCTGGACAGCAAGATCTTATTTATGTATTGTTTCGTGCCTTGAATGAATGCCAAAATCCGTCTGTTCTTTATTCCTGATCCACAAGAAATGGGTTGCTCACTGAGCCCACGCTGACCATCGATCATCCACACACCAGTTCTACGTTATCCCACTTTAGCATCCTGCACACTAGGGACAGTTTACAGAGACCAATTAACCAACAAACCTGCACGTCTTTGGAATGTGGGAAAAAACCCGTGCAGTCACAGGGAGAAGGTACAAACTCTGCACAGACAGGACACGAGGTCTGGATCGAACCCGGGTCTCCGTTGCTGTGAGGCAGTAGTCTCTTCCCCCCACCCCCACCCCCGCTCATAATCTCACAGTGCAGGTTTGCAACAAATGCAATGACTAGTTAGTGTTTATAGGCTCTCAACCTCTAAACCCAATGCATGTTACTGTTTATTGACCCTTCAATGCACCTAAAGCATTGCATATAAGCAAGGCTTGAGTGTGAAAGCTCACTGACTGACTGATGCAGTTGACTGGGGCTTTGAGCACATTGCCAGGGGATCATGCCACAGTATGCTGTTAGACCGCGAGACCCCAGACGCAGCACAAGTCATTAACTTCTTTGTCTCAATAGAAAATAACCACACATGCCGGCACAATTCCTGTGCACTCGTTTGTTGGTGTCGAAGTGTCTCGGGGAACAGGTCTCTCTGGAACGCCTGCCCTCTGTTCGACTGGGGAGGATGTTTTTTGACTGAACCTTCAGGTTGTCTCACCAGAAGTGGTGGTGGGGGGGGGGGGGGGGGGGGGGGGGAGGTGATTTCTAGTGGCAATAAATGAAAGAAGGTGAGGAAGCAACCCGGACCATCTCGGACCTGAACTTCACTTTTCAGGGCAAGCTCTTTTAATTCAATGTTAGACACAATACGCTGGAGTAACTCAGCCGGTCAGGCAGCATCTCTGGAGAAAATGGACAGGTGACGTTTCAGGCCGGGACCCTTCTTCAGACTGATTGCAGACGGGGGGGGGGGGGGGGGGGGGGGGGGGGGGGGTGGGAGGGGGGAGAGAGAGAGGATTGGAAGGGGGAAAAAAACAGGACAAATCGGGGACAGCAACAGACGACCTCAGGCAGGGGGGTTCCCTGATAGGCTGATTGTTAGAAACGGTGAGAACCCAAGAGGGATACATCGTTGTGAACTGTGGAACTCGTTAATGGACTTTTGGTGGGGGGGGGGGGGGGAGAAGGAGGGAGTGGATCGGAGGTGTTTTTTTTTCTTCCCCAAAACAATGCTGCCTCACCTGCTGTTACTCCAGCATTTTGTGTTTATGGTATAAACCAGCATCTGCAGTTTAAAAAAATATATAATAATTATGT
This sequence comes from Okamejei kenojei, assembly GCA_035221665.1. Lineage (NCBI taxonomy): Eukaryota > Metazoa > Chordata > Chondrichthyes > Rajiformes > Rajidae > Okamejei > Okamejei kenojei. The sequence goes on from CM069149.1 coordinate 37,641,565, forward strand.
TTACACTTTGTAAATCAGGTAGTGAGAGGAGGTGAGAAGCAAAAGTGTGTTGTGCTGCTGCACGTAAGATTCTCATTGTTCTGTCTTGGACAGATGACAATAAAACACTCCTTGCTGAGATCAGTAGCTGTGTTGGACTGGGTAGTGGGGGAAGGAGCATCCAGGGTGGGTGCCCATTTTGCGCACACTTATGCAGACTCCCTAGATTTCTCATCGCAAGTGCCAGTGTGCCCGGCGAGATTGTTTCCAACTGATCGTCGCCTAGTGCGTCTCTGTGAAGCCGCTGATTAATTTCCTGCTGCTTTGATTTCACACTGTTGCAGCCGAACCCGCGGTGCCCCTCACAGACGGAATGTCATGTCAGATGCTGGTTATTAATTAATGCCAAACAGTTTCCAACAGTTTTCAAAGTAGCGGCAAGCTGCTGGAAAGGTTGAGGACGCAGAATGGCTTTTGAAATGGTGGCTGAATTTCATCAACGGAGGCAAGATGTAGCAGTGGTGGATCAGCCAGTAACGGGCAAGATGACGGGTGGATGATGTGGGGGGGATGGCAATTCAGGAAGCGTTGGAAAGCCGCCTCGCACACAAATGAAAGAAGGTGAGGAAGCAACCCGGACCATCTCGGACCTGAACTTCACTTTTCAGGGCAAGCTCTTTTAATTCAATGTTAGACACAACACGCTGGAGTAACTCAGCCGGTCAGCCTCCTCGCACACAAAGCTGAGCTGGGGCAGCTGGAGTCCACTCTGCCCTTCGTTCAGCGAAGAAGACTACAAAAGGTTGTGAGCACTGCCCAGCCCATCACGGGTCCTGACCCCCTCACCATCGGAGGGATTTACAGAGATGCCAACTGGGAGTCGCTGCCTCAAAGGCAGCCAGCATCATCAGAGACCCACACCACCACCCTGACCACTCGCTCATTTCGCTCCTGCCATTGAGAAGGTACGGGAGCCTGAAAACTGTCGTCCAGGTTCAGGAACAGCTTCTTCCCCACAGTCATCAGGCTACCACCTCCATTAATCTCTGAACGACGTGGACTATTATTGTCATTATCGCATTACTGTTTATTATTTATGTAATGGTGTGTGCTTGTGTGTGTGTGTATATACACGCACTTAACTTTTTCTCGTTATATTTTTTACAGTGTACTATGTTCACATTCTAATGTGCTGCAGCAAGTAAGAATGTCATTGTTTTATCTGGGACATGACAATAAAACACTTGACCCTTGACTAATCCTATGTTAGTTTGAACACAACCTCCTCTTCCTCTCTCCATTCCCTTTGTCTCCCTGTTGTTTAACTGGCTGCCAATCTTTACCTTTGAATATATTCAATAACTCTGGGATAAAAATTGCCAAAGTGTCTCAACCCACTGAGAGGAAACAGGCAGCGCAGCGTAAACACTTCAAGTTGTGTCCAGCGGGAGTAAAGGAATCGGTGACGTTTTGGGTCGAGATCCTTCAAATGGTCTGAAGAAAGACCTCGACCCGAAACATGGTTTGAAGAAGGGTCTCGACCCGAAACGTCACCTTTTCCTTTTCTCCAGAGATGCTGCCGGACCCGCTGAGTTACTCCAGCATTTTGAGTCTGTCCTCAGTTTAAACCAGCATCTGCAGTTCCTTCCTACATACAGTAAGTTATCTCTCGTGATGTTTTGTGTCCACCTGCAAGGCAGATTGGGCTGAATTATTTGAGTAACTGCACTGTTCCTGTGCTGTATTTGAAACTTGAACCATGCTGTTGAACATCCAGGAATTTGGATCTTCCCTCACCTTATGTCCAAGACATCAAGCACATTTTGATAGGTTGAGATTTACAGTTTTTTTTTATTTTTTATTTCTCAGTCATTAAGTATTTCTAGACCCCGAGCAGTAGATTATTGACCAATGTGGGATTTTAGAGGTTGACTGGAGGGTATAAATAAACAGGTTCTAGACTTGGATCAGTAGATGTGGCACTCCCCAAGTGTACACAATGTTCTGTCATTGCTTAACTAAAATGTACCTTGTGCTCATTCTCCAGAGGAGGCCACCAAAGATACGGGTTGAAGGTTTACATGGTGCACACAGACCAAAGAGACCATGTAGCAGGCTGGTGCTTTTTTCTATCCTTAATTCTAATCCAGGAAAAATCCCGGGTTCACAGGAATGCTCCCCACAAACGCCACTCCTCGCTGATAGTCAAGAGTGTTTTATTGTTGTGTTTCCCAGATAGAACAATGAAATACTGACTTGCACCAGCTCAACAAAATATGTAAACATGGTACTGTACACAATATAATAAATGAGGAAAAATGTTCACTGTGTGTGTGTAGTAGGCCCCCCTCGGTCATGACTGACCATGGGTGATGCACCCTAGTTGTTGGCTGCCTGCTCCAAACCTCGGCTGGAGCAGCGTCGCTTGTGGCTGAAGAGACCAATGCGGGAGTGACAGTCTCTGTGGCAAAGGTCTCCGGTTTGTTGAAGTTGCTGCGTGCCTTTCTGCGTGTCCGCGTGTCTGCCGCTGCGTTCATGTAGAGTGTACATGCTGGGAAGGCCAGCGCGAGACAGGATCTCGGTGTTGGACACTCTGTCTTGCCAGGATATGCCCGGGATACAGCGGATGCTTCTCAGGTGGAAGGTGTTGAGTCTTCTCTCCTGTCTGGCGTTTGTAGTCCATGTCTCACTGTCATACAGCAGCGTGCTGTTGACACAGGCGTTGTAGACTGCTATCTTGTGTATATGTGTATATATCATGTGTATGTATATATATATATGTATATTTAGTTTATTGTCACGCTTATAAACGTGCAGTGAAAAGCTTTTGTTGTATGCTAACCAGTTAGTGGAAAGACAATTCATGATTACAATGGAGCCATTCACTGTGTACAGATAGATGTACGATAAGGGCATAACATTTAGTTCATGATAACACCAGTAAAATCCAATCAAAGATAGTCTGAATGAGGTAGATAGCAGTCTCTGGTTGTGTTAGGATGGTTCAATTGCCTGATAATAGCTGGGTAGAAACTGTAGATCGGTACACAATGCTAGAGTTACTCATCGGGACAGGCAGCATCTCTGGAGAGAACGAATGGGTGACATTTCGGGTCGAGACCCTTCTTCAGAAACTGTCCCTGAATCTGGAGGTGTGTGTTTTCACATTTCTATACCTTTTGCCTGATGGGAGAAGTGGGAAGAGGGACGCACATATGTGCTGTGAGGCCTGTTAATTTTGAGCACATGGCTAGATTCTGAAGCAAGATGAGAGGCTGTCAATGTGGGTTCAATGGAGATATTTACCCATTAAACATCTGGCTGGCGGCCACGCCTGCGGTGTCCACTGGCATAATTCCGCAAATGATACTTGACAATTCTCACACATTGTCTTCTCCCCAGGCTGGGCTTGTGTCAGACAGTCACAGCAGCCTGTGTGGCTTCCCACACGCGCTCTCAAAAGAGCTGCTATTACGAAGCAGTTGGTGCTTTTCTGCCACGGCAAAAGTGAGAAGCTTGTGAGTAATCCCCGCCGCACTAATTGGATTAAGAAAATCGTCTGTACTGTCGTAGTATTTGCCTGCCCCATTCAACGCCCCCCCCTCCTTCCGCTATCCTCCCCTGCTGTTTCTGACATTGCACATATTATCTCCAGCTAAATGGAAAATAAATAAAGGAGGAAATCCTTTCTTCCGATTGCTTTCCCTGGCGACCTGCATCGGGTAGTGTTGTTCTTGGCAATGTGACTGCTTTTGTGTACCCTCGATTCTCCAGCATCTGCAGTTCCTTCTTTAACGCTTTTGAGTCCAGTTGTCTTCTAACATCTTTTTCCACTTCACTCCCCAACTTACTTGTGGAGGCCCCCCCTCCCCCATCTAATCTCACCTCACTTACTTATTCAGACATCTCTCCCTACTCCCCCCCCCCCCCCCCCCCCCCCCCCCCCCCCCCCCCCCCCCCTCCAATCTCACCTCACTTGCAGAGTTCCCCCCCCCCCCATCCCCCCTCCCCCACCCTAGCCATTCTGAGAAAGACTGTTAGTAACTGAAATTTTGCGCTGATGTTAGATTGAGAGATTAGACGTTCAGACTTGAAGCTTCTTCCCCACGGCAATCTGTCTCCTGAACCTATCATCTGTCTCGCACTCCTTTCTCTGAGCTGCTGACATGTGCTCTAAACTAAATTTGAGTTTAGTTTATTGCCACGTGTACCGAGGTACAGTGAAGCTTTTGTTGCACGCTAACCAGTCAACGGGAAGACAATGCATGATTACAATCGAGCCGCACACAGTGTACAGATACATAGGCTTGTATTCACTGGAGTAGGCTTGTATTCACAGGAGTTTAGAAGGATGAGGGGATCTTATAGAAACATATAAAATTATAAAAGGACTGGACAAGCTAGATGCAGGAAAAATGTTCCCAATGTTGGGTGAGTCCAGAAACGGGGGCAACAGTCTTAGAATAAAGGAGGAGGTCATTTAAGACTGAGCTGAGAGAGAACTTTTTTACCCAGAGAGTTGTGAATTTATGGAATTCCCTGCCACAGATGGCAGTGGAGGCCAAATCACTGGATGGATTTAAGAGAGAGTTGGATAGAGCTCTCGGGGCTAGTGGAGTCGAGGGATATGGGGAGAAGGCAGGCACGGGTTATTGATAGTGGACGATCAGCCATGATCATATTGAATGGCGGTGCTGGCTCAAGGGGCCGAATGGCCTCCTCCTGCACCTATTTTCTATGTTTCTATGACAAGAAAATAATGTTTAGTACAAGATAAAGCCAGTAAAGTCTGATCAAAGATTGTCCGAGGGACTCCAATGGGGTAGATAGTAGTTCAGGGCTGCTCTCTCGTTGGTAGGATGGTTTAGTTCCCTGATAACAACTTCACATTCAGTTCCATTATTATATTTTTATTATTTTTGCATTAATTCAGATGGCACTACAGTCATGCACCAGGTTGCTGTTTTTCCCTCATCATATTTATTGTTGTAGTTATCATTACTGTACGTATGCTGTTCACTCTGTGAGCTTTGTGCGAACAAAGAATTTAATTGTACCCTGGTGCATGTGAACATTAAATGAATTTGAATCCGAGATGCATTTCTTCACCTTGCGGCGGCCCAGACATCTCCTCTCCCACTGTGGCTCCAAGGTAATCACGTAGCTGTCATATCGACTGGAGGTAAATTAAATCTGAAGTTGCAGTTAAAATTCAAGCAAGTGAGAAGAGCAGACTTCTGGATTGGTGACTGCAGCTCCATCCAGCTCCTGATCTTCCGTCCAAGCACAAACTTCCTTTACGTTGCAGGGTTGTCAAAGTAAGGATTGCAGGGTTCCCACATTCATTCTCTCCTCACTTGGGTTTATTTATGGTCCAGTGGAACTGTCCACAAAGTCCGAAAGGTTGTTGACTCAATCCTCCTCTGGGGATTTGAGTGTCTGAATGCCCAGTACATGTAGCATGTTGCACAGTTGGAAGCACAGGCTTTGGGCAAGCTGAAGCCATATGATATCAGACAGAGGAGCAGAATTAGGCTATTCGGCCCAGTCTACTCTGCCATTCAAACATGGCCGATTTATTTAGATTTTTAAAAAAAATAATAATAAAATAAAAATCTCTCCCCTCAACCCCATTCTCCTGCCTTCTCCCCATAACTTATTACATCCTCACACAGTGGCACAGCAGTAGATTTGTTGCCTTCCAGTGCCGGAGATCTGGGTTCGATCCTGACTACGGGTGCTGTCTGTACTGAGTTTGTACGTTCTCCCTGTGACTGCGTGGGTTTTCTCCTGATGCACTGGTTTCCTCCCACATTCCAAACGCGTGCAGGTTTGTAGGTCCATTGGTTTCTGTAAATTATCCCTAGTGTGTAGAATATGAAACTGGGAAACATAAAATAGTGTACGGGTGATTGTTGGTTGGTGCAGATTAAGTGGGCCAAAGTGGGTTTCCACATTGTATCTCCAAACTAAACTAAACAAGAGCCTATCAATCTCCACTTTAAAAATACCCAATGTCTTAGCCTCCACTGCCGTCTGTGGCACCACCCTTCCATGCCTCCTTCCAAGCCCAAATACAAAATAACAGAGCCACAGAGAGATGCAGCTTAGCAACAGGTCCATATTTCTAAAGGCATGTCCTTTTATTCTGTGTGTCTTCTCTGGTTCAAGACTCTCCCATTACTGGAATCCTCCTTTCTGCATCCTCTCTATCTGGACCTTTATCCTCTCTATCTGAACTCTATCTGAGGGCATGTAAAAGATGCCAAACCACTCTTTCACGAGGGTTCCTTCAATGGGCAGGCCAAGAATCATCCCTTAACTGACACGTAGATTTCTAGATGCCAGCTGATCTATATCGGTGAGACCAAGCGGAGGCTTGGCGATCGTTTCGCCGAACACCTCCGCTCGGTCTGCAATAACCAACCCGACCTCCCGGTGGCTCAGCACTTTCCCCTCCCATTCCGTAACCGACCTCTCTGTCCTGGGCCTCCTCCACGGTCAGAGTGAGCAACACCGCAAGTTGGAGGAACAGCACCTCATATTCCGCTTGGGGAGTCTGCATCCTCTTGGCTTGAACATTGAATTTTCTCAATTCTGTTAACCCTTGCTGTCTCCTCCCCTTCCCACCTCTCCCTCAGCCCTCGGGCTCCTCCTCCTCCTTAACCCTTTCTTCTCCCTGCCCCCCCCCCCCCCCCATCAGTCTGAAGAAGGGTTTCGGCCCGAAACGTTGCCTATCTCCTTCGCTCCTTAGATGCAGCTGCACCCGCTGAGTTTCTCCAGCTTTTTGCGAACCCTCGATTTTCCAGCATCTGCAGTTTCTTCTTTGACACATAGATTTGGTCCTTTGCGAAATGCACTTAGCATGAGCTTATTTTCCAGAATTTGTATATTGCAACAGTGACTCCAGTTCAAAATTACATTGTTAGCTGTGAAGGTAGACATAAATGCTGGAGAAACTCGGTGGGTGAGGCAGCATCTATGGAGCGATGGAATAGGCGCCGTTTCGGGTCGAGACCCAGCTTCAGAGCTGTGAAATGTTTTATAAAGTGGAAATCGGATGTGAGAAAATGGGTCATTTTGGGCCATAACCAGTGAGTGGTTAAAGAATGAGGAGTTAATGTTGTACATTAAAATAAAAGGGCCAAAGTAGGATTAGTGTGAATGGATGGTCGGTGGGAACTTGGTGGGTCAAAGGGCCTGCTGCTGTGCTGCATCTCTCTGCGGCTCTGTTATTTTGTATTTGGGCTTGGAAGGCGTAGATTTAAAGTGAAATTAATAGGAACCTGAGGGGCAAAGCTTTCACTCAGAGGGTGCTGAGTGTGTGGAAAAAGCTGCCAGAGGATGTAGTTGAATCAGTACAATAACAAGATTTAGAAGACATTTGGACAGATACATGGATAGGCAAGATTTTGAGGGATATGGGCCATACGTGGATAAATGGGACTAGGTAAAATGGGGCAAGGAGTTGACCAATCCTAGCTACTGCCCACGTCAGATAATTCAACTTGGGCCAAGAATCGAAGCAGTGACATTGTATATCGTTCCTCAACCAGCCACTGCACACGTCCATTAATAAAAGAACATGGTGACGGCTTATTCCATCACTGAAGACAAACTGTGGTAATGGAAAAGACAATTACTTTCCCTTTGTATTGCCAAAGGAAAAAAAATGGACTGTGAAAGATCACAAGGCAATTCAATTCAGCTATGCAAGTGAAAGATATTTTACTTAAAGCAGCTAATGTTTAAAGGTGACCAGCAGTTGGATTACTTTGGACGTTTGTGTGTGAGCTGTGTGTTATTAATGATGAGTGCCCTTCCGCAGAGATTAACAGAAGGCGTCAATCTAAAATACGGATTGTTTTGGCTTGACTTTTCCCTTGAAGACTTTCTCTGTGTAAGGCTGAGCATGGTAGCGTGGCAGGCCGTTCATTGAGTATTTGCATCTTTCTGGGTGCAGCTCCGGAGGACCAGAGCTCTCCCTATTCCCTACACGGGGAGAGACAGACACACAGACCCCCCCCCCCCGCGCCTCCTCTCCTCCTCCGTGTCATTTCCTCTCCACCGTATTCCCTGGTTTATCAAAAATATTATCCACTTTCTTTTGTTCTACAGCACTCTATCTAGTGCATGATGACCACTAATCACCCGTTCGCACCGGTTCTCTGTTATCCCACCTTTTCATCTACTCCCTGCACACGTTAGAGGCCATTTACGGCGACCAATTTGACCTACATACCCGCACGTCTTTGGGATGTAGGAGAAAACTGGAGTGCAGGAGCAAGAGGTCCTCCTGCAGTTGTACAGGGCCCCAGTGAGACCACACCCTGGAGTATTGTGTGCAGTTTTGGTCACCAAACTTGAGGAAGGACATTCTTGCTATTGAGGGAGTGCAGCTTAGGTTCACAAGGTTAAATCCCGGGATGGCGGGACTGTCAAATGCTGAGAAAATGAAGCAGATGGGCTTGTACACTCTGGAGTTTAGAAGGATGAGAGGGGATCTTCTTGAAACATATGATTGTTAAGGGTTTGGACACGCTAGAGGCAGGAAACATGTTCCCGATGTTGGGGGAGTCCAGAGCCAGGGGCCATAGTTTAAGAATACGTGGGAAGCCCTTTAGAACGGAAATGAGGAAAAACTTTTTCACAGAGTTGTGAGTGTGTGGTATTCTCTCCCTCGGAGGGTGGTGGAGGCTGGTTCACTGGATGGTTTCAAGAGAGCGTTAGAGGGAGTTCATAGGGATAGCGGAGTTAAGGGATATGGAGAGAAGGCAGGAACGTGATACTGATTGTGGATGATCAGCCATGATCACATTGAATGGCGGTGCTGGCTCGAAGGGCCGAATGGCCTACTCCTGCACCCATTGTCTATTGTCACCCGGAGGAAACCCGCGCGGTTGCAGGGAGAGCGCGCAAACACCACACAGACAACACCCGAGGTCACGATCAAACCCGGGTCTCTGGCCGATCCGCTGCTGCCCACCAATTGTCTTTAATTATCTCCAATGATCGGGCTTCCACAAGGTCTGGGATAGAGACGGAGAGATTTGCCACTCTGTGTAACAAAGGTCCTTTTTTTTGTTTATTTTTGTTAGAAGTAAGTACAGTAGTGTGGTACTTAAGTACCTCATACATACATATACATATTTCCATTCTTGTACAACTTCGTACTTTTGATTTGATAATAAAAGAACAGTGAGAGAAAAAAAGAAATAAAGAGTGTCGGAATAGATAGACAAGCGAGTAGAAACAAATAGCCAAAGAAATACAGGTCCGAGATAAGAAGCTAAAAAGATTGAAAGAAAAGGAGAAAGTAAAGGAAAGGTCCTCAGTTTTAAATGAATGTCCACTCGTAACTTCTTGTCTGGGATTCTTCCACGAGTGGAATCATCTCAAGCTCTATCCTACCATTCCTCTCCGTGATGCTATATTTCAGTAAGATTGCACCTCATTCATCCAAACTAATGACATTGTTCAGTGTGAAGCTGCCGTAGAGCCAGGTTCAATCCTGACCTCGGGTGCTGTCCGTGTGGAGTTTGCACGTTCTCCCAGTGACCACAAGGGCTTGCTCCGGTTTCCTCCCACATTCCAAGACATACGGGGTTGTAGGTTAATTGGCTTCAGTGAATTGGCTTTGATGTGTAGGATGCGAAAGTGAGATATAGTGTGAATAGATCTATGGGCTCGGTGGGCCGAAGGACCCGTTTCCACACTATCTCTAAACTAAACATACCATTGGATACATAGTTAGTTCTATGCACAAAGATATACATGTATATGCACATGCAAGCCCACACTTAAAAACGCCTCTACGCACACACAGACTACTGAACGTTACAAAGCCCTGTGCTTACAGATTGTTGCATTGAAGCAACAGGGACCACTGGATCATCATTTGCAAAGAGCTATTGACAGGGAGCAGGGAGCTGATCCTTGCCTTCAGAGACTTGTCCCACATGAACTTGCCGAGTCTTTTTGCTCAGTACTGTGGGTCCCGGAACAGCTTTCACTTTTGATCTGTGGCAGTGATAGCTGAACCAGCCTGTGTCACGCAGCAGTGAGCGCTGGCAATGCTCAAAGCCTGTCAACAAAGTGGCTGAGTTTGTACCAGACTGCAGTAATCAGTTCCCATTCTGCCTTGGGCACGGGAACAAATGTCATGCTTTAACCTGATACTCCCTGCCTGTCTGACTGGTGCTCGGGGCCAGAGGTTAGTGCGGGCACCAGGGGGATTAAACTTCAAGTAGATCAATATGAATCAACACCCTGCCGTGTAAACAGAACTTATTCCGAGATATCGCAATCATTGCAGCAAAGGATGAGCACCGAGAAGACACGCAGACAGGGCAATGAGCTCCAGTCCAGCGCTGCGGAGAGACAGCGTGGAGCATTGAACATAAAGGCAGGACAAAGCCATTTGATCCTTTGAATCTTCTTTAGGCTTAGTTTAGTTTTAAGAGAAGGTTTAGTACAGAGAAGGTTAACCAGACTGATTCCAGGGATGTCAGGGCTTTCATATGAGGAAAGACTGGATAGACTTGGCATGTACTCACTAGAATTTAGAAGATTGAGGGGGAACTTATAGAAACTTACAAAATTCTTAAGCTGTTGGATAGGCTAGATGCAGGAAGATTGTTCCCGTTGTTGGGGAAGTCCAGAACAAGGGGACACAGTTTAAGGATAAGGGGGAATTCTTTTAGGACTGAGATGAGAGGAACATTTTTCACACAGAGTGGTGAGTCTCTGGAATCCTCTGCCAGTTCATTGGCTATATTTAAGAGGGAGTTAGATGTGTCGCTTGTGGCTAAAGGGATCAGGGGGTATGGAGAGAAGGCAGGTACGGGATACTGAGTTGAATGATCAGCCATGATCATATTGAATGGCGGTGCAGGCTCGAAGGGCCGAATGGCCTACTCCTGCACCTCGTTTCTATGTTTATGGTCACGTGTACCGAGGTACAGCGAAAAGCTTTTGTTGCATGCTATCCAGTCAGCGGAAAGACAATATGTATTTACAATCGAACCATTCAGTGTACAGATACACGATAAAGGGAATAACATTTAGTGCAAGATAAAGTCCAGTGAAGCCTGATCAAAGATAGTTTGATATTCCCGAATGAGGTAGATAGTAGCTCAGGGCTGCTCTCCGGTTGACAGTAGGATGGTTCACTTGCCTAATAACAGCTGGGAAGGAACTGTCCCTGAATCTGGAGGTGTATGTTTTCACCCTTCTATACCTCTTGCCTGATGAGAGAGGGGAGTTGTCAGGTTGGTATTGTCACGTGTATCGAGGTACAGTGAAAGATGTTTGTTTTTCATGCTCCCCACAGATTACACTATCAGTAAAGATAATCTTGTCAAACTCAAGTACAAAGGGTGGAGCAAAGGGGAAGATAAAAAGTGCAGAAGATAGTTCTCGGCATTGTAGCTGTGCTGTTCCAGCAGATCAAGGCTAATCCCTTGCCCTTCCACTTATCATGTCTGGTCCCCATATGTTCCAATTCCCTCGTGTCTAAAGGCCCATCAGCCTCAGTCTTCAATATACTCAACAATGGACTAGCCACTGCTCTCTGAGGTCAGGGGGTGCCTTGATTTACATCTGTCAGCTTAAAGATATTTATCCTCGTCTCGCTTCCAGCTTACTGACTGCGATAAGTATAAAACAGGCTGCTGGAGGAACTCAGCGGGTCAGGCAGCATCTGTGGAGAGAAACTGACAGACGAATTTGCAGGTTGGGACACATTCCTCAGGCCCTTGATCAGCTGAAGAAGGTTCTGCTCTAAAAAGGAACTGCAGGTGCTGGATTATCCAAAAGATAGACACAAAGTGCTGGTTGGAGTAACTCAGCGGATCAGGCAGCATCTCTGGAGACGATGGATTGGTGACATTTAGGGTCGGGACGTGAGAGGTGTCTGAAGAAGGGTCCCGACCTGTAACAACACCTACCCATGTTCCCCAGAGATGCTGCCTGACCCGCTGAGTTACTCCAGCACTTTGTGTCTAACTCTAATCCAAAACCGAGTTGGCTCATTTCCCGCCAAGAATGCTGAGTAATTCCAGCATCCTGTTTTTTGCTCAAAGTTCCAGCATCTGGAGCATCTGCAGGAAGAAAATTCCTGATGTTGGGGGAAGTCCAGAACCAGAGGTCACAGTTTGGGAATAAGGGGGTAGGCCATTTAAATCTGAGATGAGGAAAAACGTTTTCACCCAGAGAGTTGTGAATCTGTGGACTTCTCCGCCACAGGCAGTGGAGGCCAATTCACTGGATGTTTTCAACTTAGAGTTAAATTTAGCTCTTCGGGCCAGGGGAATCAAGGGATATGGGGCGAGAGCAGGAACAGGGTATTCATTCTGGATGATCAGCCATGATCATATTGAATGGTGATGCTGGCTCAAAGGGCCGAATGGCCTACATCTGCACCTATTTTCTATGTTTCTTGTGTCTCCAAGGTCTATAGTTTAGTTTAGAGACACTGCCTGGAAACAGGCCCTTCAGCCCCTTGTGTTCCTTCCAGAGTGCAGTATTTGCTATACCTTGGTGCTTACACACTGCATCTCGCGAGCTGCCGATCCAGATTCCTCCACACAGCAGCGTGGGTTTTCACCGGGTGCTCTGGTTTCCTCCCAAATTCCAAAGATGTACCAATTTGTATGTTATTTGGCAGCTGTAACTTGCCCCTTGGGTGTGAGATGTTAAAGTGGGATAACATCGAACTAGTGTGCGGGTGATCGATACACGGGTGGGCCGAGGGCCTGTTTCCACGACGTTTCACTAACCTAAACTGCCCCCCAATAATTTCCTTTCTTTCCCAGCAGTTAGATCATAAAATAAAGTGATATTATACCTTGAAAGTGCCCTTTCACATTTGCTGTATGTCTAACGCACATTTTAGCCAGTGAAGTACTTTTGAAAGATAATGTGTTGGAGTAACTCAGTGGGTCAAACAGCACAGTGGAGCACAGTGCTGAGTTACTCCTGCACTTTGTGTCCATCTTGGTATAAACCAGCATCTGCAGTTCTTTGTTTCTACGAGTCACTCAGCCATGTTGGAAGCATAACAAAGATTGGAGTTTTACTGGCCTCTACTAACAGCCAGATAGTTTTTTCCACGAGTTTTTATCCACGAGTAGTTGCTCTACTCAACAGCCAAAAATCTGCAGCCTCCCTTTGATCTGGTATTTTGTTGGTTCACATGCTTGATGATGGGCGGTGACGTCATCGCGCAACGCCACGCACTAGGCATACGACCGCAATGCGCCTGCGTGCCGACAGGCCGTCAGCGCGCGAAGATTTCTGCCACTGCCAACGTTTCAGAGCCCCGCGCGATGTCGGATCCAGTCCCGCGCAACTCAGCGCTTCTAAGTGGGGCTGGCCCCGCGTGACCATACGGTGTCCGTACTCCTCAAATGACCACGGGGTCGCGTAATTTGCGAGCCAAGGTCGCGTAAGTGGGACAGGCCCCTTACTTACTTACTTATTTGTCTCTTAGTACTGTTGGCTATCGATCAGGACATGGGGAGAACACTCCTAATCCATCATCAAATAGTGTTGTGGGACCTTTTGCATTAATCAGGATGACCATTTACAGCCTGATTTGCATTCTAAGGGTTTGCAAAATTAGTGAGGCAGAACAGTAATAGAAAATGGGGATGGACACAAAATGGTGGAGTAACTCAGCGGGTCAGGCAGTGTCTATAAAGAAATGGAATAGATGACCTTTCAGGTCAGAAACTTGACCTTCAGTGTATCTGCAGTTCCTTGTGTAGGAATCAACTGTGGATGCTGGTTTAAATCGAACATAGACACAAAATGCTGGAGTAACTCAGCGGGTCGAGACCCTTCAGACAGAAAAAGGGTCTCAACCTGAAACGTCATCCAACCTCTCCAGAGGTGCTGCCTGTCCCACTGAGTTACTCAAGCATTTTCTATCTGCAGTCCTTCCTACACACAGAAAATGGGGCAGCGGAGCAAGAAAGAACAGGGTATGACCCCCCCCCCCCACATCCTTTGGCTTGCCAAATGGAGCGTGAGGAAAAGAAAAAAAGATTCTGGCTGATCCAAAAATTCATGTCAGTCAGACAGCCTGACGACAGCACAGGGAGTACAAGTCATTAAAAACCCCTGGCTCTATAATGACTATTGGTGACCTCTGCACGGAGACACTGGATCTCTTGGGCCATGTACTATTGTTCTGCAAACTGCCAGGTCATAAGGGGGTCCGCTGGGGTCCTCTTCCCTCACGAAAGGGCAGTATATCACAGCAGCACGGACCCTGCTACTGCCATAAAACTGGCCCGTGCAAAAAGTCATTAGATGAAGTTCAAAAGGCGAGCTCGGTGTACAGCAGGAGTTTAACTTCGGAGGTTATATTTAATTTGGGGCTGACTGATTTGCTTCGATTAAAATGCTTGTCGACAGGCGGAAGAGTCGAAGTAATGCTCGTTGGATTTAAAGCACCTTTACGGCTGGAGATTGAACCATAGCAGGCTGCATGGTCAAAGGAGGAAATTCTTTGCTCTATCGACTCATACAGCGCAGATACGGGCTACTCTGCCCAACCCATCCACACTGACCCAGATGGCCCATTGGTCTGCATTTGGCCCATGTCTCTCAACTTTTCCTATCCATGTGTCTGCCCAAGGGTCTTTCAAACACCGTTTAGTTTAGAGACACAGCGCAGGAATCGGCCCACCGAGTCCACGTCGAAGCCAATTAACCGCCAAGCCTGTACGTCTTTGGAGTGTGGGTGGGAACCGGAGCGCCAAAAACGCACGCGGTCACAGGGAGAACGTACGCACTCCCGACAGTCAGCACCCATAAAGTGGGTGTGTGGTGCCGTGCGGTAACAACTCTACCGCTGCGTCACCACACCTCCCCTCCTGGCACAGACCCTGCCTGATCTGCTCAGTGTGTCTGCCATTATTTGAATATCATTCCGAATATTTAGCTGCATTAAAGACTCTATGTTTATATGGTTGTTTGGGGGAATCGAGAGTTATGGGACCGAATGAAGCCAAATATCTGTATTACAGAGTCCACAATTCTTTCGTTTCCCCCCCCCCCCCCCGCCCCCTTCCAGAAACATGATATTTGGCAGAGTTGCAAGACTGAATGAAAGGAGTTTACCCTCAATGCCAGTAAGATGCTTTTTTTTTTGGTGAAACCCCCTGGATTCAGCTGCAGTTGAGATCGCAGTCAGCACAATGCCCAAATTTATTTTATTTAATGCCAGAGAAATGACACTTAACCTCCTGATGCACCCACTATCACTGCCGCCTCTTAGCAAATGGAAAAATGACAGCATGCTCCCTCATTAAAATATAATTGGAATATTTTTTTAAATGGCATAATTTGAGTGTGGATCAATCAAGTGTGGCTGGACGGCACGCCACAGCTGGACGTGAAAACGCAGCTTATTAAGATCAGTAATAGACTTGTGGAGGTTAGACCTTCATGTATTGTGAGCAAGCCGCGTAATTGCTGAAACATTCGAACACTGGTAGTGCGAAATGTTTGTGCTGAATTCCCAAATGGAGCCAGAACAAAGGAGCATTGGATGCTCATCGAGTCTTTCAGGCCCTTCGGCCCAACATGCCCACGCCAGCCAGCATGCTCCATCTACGCTAGTCCCACCTGCCTGAGTTTGGTCCAAATCCCTCTAAATCTGTCCTAGCCACGTACCTGTCGAAATGTTTCTTGGGTTTGTGTTTGTTTGTCACGTGTACCAAGGTGCAGTGAGAAGCTTTTGCTGCGTGCTAACCAGTCAGCGGAAAGACAAGACATGATTACAATCGAGCAATCTAATGTTCTTAAATGCTGCGATAGTACCTGCCTCAACTACCTCCGGCAGCTGGTTCCGTACACCCACCACCCTTTGTGTGGAAAAAGCAACCATTTAGGTACCTATGAAATCTTTCCCCCCTCACCTTAAATCGATGTCCTCTGCTTCTACTCTGGGCAAGAGATGCTGTGTATCTACCTGATTCATTCGTCTCGTGGTTTTGTGCACCTCTGTAAAATCACCCCACCCACCCTACGGCTCAGACCTTCCAGTCCTGGCAACATCCTTGCAACTGATAGTCTAAAATGCAGATTGAACAGGAGGAATTGATATTCAAACAGCAGGGAAAAAGGCTCTTCTGCCCATTGAGTCTAATCTAACCCATTAACATAACTGCTGTTTAATTCCCCCTGCATTCACATCAGCTTCTATTTCCCCCCACGTCTGCCATCTAACATTCACGTACACACTAGAATCATTTTACAGCGCCAATTAATTTCCTGACCCTCAAATCTTTGGGATGTGGGAGGAAACCAACGTGACTCCAAAGACAGACAGGTTTGTAGGTTAATTAACTTCTGTAAATAGTAAAATTGTCCCTGTATGCAGGAAAGTGCTAGTGTATGAGGTGCTCGCTGGTTGGTGCGGACTCATTGGTAAAGATAGATCAGCCATGATTGAATGGCAGAGTGGATTTGATGGGCTGAATGGCCTAATTCTATGACTTATGAACATGAAGTAAAGTCCCATGGACATGTAGAGTAGTTAAGAAATGGGTAAGGGCATTGCAGTTGGGGCATAATTTGAAAAATGAGAAATCACCTGCTCGGGAAATAAACATAAAGGCGGAGTATTTTTTCCAACAGTGAGGGATCAAAAGAAAGATATTATTACTAAAAGGGGTTATTTCTGTTGCCGCATAACTCCAGAGAGCTGGGTTTGATGCTGTGGATGTGGAGTTTGCTAGTTCTCTAAGCCCATGAAGATTCCACCAGGGGTTCCACCATTCGTGTTAATGGGTTAGCATAGGCTCAATGGGCAGAAGAGCCTTTTATCCCCCATGCTGTTTGACTGTCAATTCCATCCGTATCTTAGACTATCAGTTACATTCCCTCCAGTTTCCCTCGTCTCAATGGTGGGCTGCTGGTAACTGGCTACCGTAGATTGCCCTTTGTACAGGTGCGTGGCCAAAGGATCAAAGGGGAGTTGATGGGAATGTGAGGAATAGATAACTTTCAAGCTCACAGGGAAATGAGGGTAGAAATGGGACTGGCAGGATTGCTCTGGTGCAGGCTGGCACACATCAGATGGGCCGAAATAGTGCCTTGTGGTTCCTTATGAGCTTGGACTTCCGCATCACATTAGCTTATCCAGACTCTCAAGTAAGGATGGATATCACCGTGTAAAATGTCACCTTACTTTAAAAAGAGAATGACTGCCCCTTCAGCCCCAGTAATTGGTGTCAGAGAGCACCCGATACAACCAGGCCCACATGGCCAGAGCATATAAGGCTACCTACCTACCTACGGCTTAGGTTACTTTGGTTTATTATTGCCACACGTACTGAGGAACAGTGAAAAGCTTTTTGTTGTGTGCTGTCCATTCAGCGAAAAGACAATACAGGATTACAATCCAGCTGTCCACAATGTACAGATACGGGATA
Organism: Okamejei kenojei; assembly: GCA_035221665.1. Taxonomy (NCBI): domain Eukaryota; kingdom Metazoa; phylum Chordata; class Chondrichthyes; order Rajiformes; family Rajidae; genus Okamejei; species Okamejei kenojei. The sequence continues at coordinate 37,658,991 of CM069149.1, forward strand.
AAGGGAATAACGTTTAGTGCAGGATAAAGTCTGATTAAAGATCATTCTAAAGTCTTCAATGAGGTCGATGGTAGATCAGAACCGCTCTCCAGCTGGTGAAAGGTCGGTTCTGTTGCCTGATAACAGCTTGGAAGAAACTGTCCCTGAATCTGGACGTGTGCGTTTTCAAACATCTGCACCTCTTGCCCGATGGGAGAGGGGAGAAGAGTCGGTGACCGAGGTGAGACGGTCCTTGATTATGCTGGTGGCCCTGCCAAGGCAGTGTGCAGTGTAGGCTTCTAGGTAGTTGCCCCTTGCGCAGTAGCATCGTAGGATTTTTTTAGGATGCTACTCTTGTAATGTTTATGGATACACAGAGCAAGGTTTTGGATTCCGTTCCTGTACTTTACTCACCTTCAGCCCAGCCACAGTTAGTAAGATGGGCATCTTGTTTACCTTGGCCGCCATTGTCCTGGCATTAATGAAGGCTGTCGCCAACATGAAGGGGTGACTTTCTGCTATCCTGCTGCTGGGCATTGGTTTGTGAGGTGTTCTGCTGCAGAACATGTCAGAATTTACAGCACGCTGCAACATCCCACCAATGCAGCTTGGGTCGCATACCCTGACATCCCCGCAGCGCGCAAACCTGCTTAAATTGGGCCTTTCTCCACTGTTGAAGCTCTGTTCCCCCGCAACCATTCAACAATAAAACCATCGCTTGTAATAATCTTTGCTGCGTGTCAAGTAATTTTCAATAAACCATTTAATTTTCATGTAATTTTTGACAACTGAGCTCTGAATACAACTGTCTGTGCTTTCATTCTCTAGCGTAACAAGGAAAATCAAAGCTTCCCAAGCAGCTTGACAATGGGCATTATTGTTGGATGTGGCACAGTGCTCGGGCGATGATGAGAGATTACTGTAATTATCTCCTTCAACCCCGGACTGGCAGAGATTTCTGGTGTTTAGAATCACTAGAGACCGTTCATCTCATCATTTCCATGCCCATTTCTTGTAGACCGTCCAATCCAGTCAGTCCCATTCTCAAGTGGCCTTGCAGATTTTTTATTTTTTTTCTCTAGAGCTTTTCACAATCCCTTGTGGAAGGCCTTTCCAGCAGCGAGTTCCTGATCATTGTCGTCGTAGGCCCCCCGCGGTCATGACCGACCATGGGCGATGCATCCTAGTAGTTGGCTGCTTGCTCCAAACCTCGGCTAGAGCAGCGTCGCTTGTGGGAGTGACAATCTCTATAGCAAAGGTCACATTTGTGTGTGGTCTCTAGTATGCAGGTAGATCCCCCTCTGTTGCGGTGCCGAAGGCATGTTTCTGGAGCAGAGCAAAGAAAATCCCAAAGAGTGTCGGAGCGTGGACGCAGCCGTTTGACGCCACTGCGGATGTCGAAGGGCTCCGAGAAGCTGCCATTGAACTGCACTGTCCCCTTCGTGTTGATGTGGAAGGATTATATCATGCTCTGCAGTTTTGGTGGGCAGCCGATCTTTGGCAGAGCCTTCAATAGGCCATCTCTGTAGACGAAGTCAAACGCCTTGGTGAGGTCAATGAAAGCAACATACAGGGGCATCCGCTATTCTCTGCACTTCTCCTGGAGCTGGCGAATGGAGAAGACCATGTCCACTGTTGACCTTTCAGCACGGAAACCGCACTGTGACTCTGGGTAGACACGTTCTGCCAGCTTCTGCAGGCGGATCAAGATGACCGGAGCAAAGTCCTTGCCGACGATGTTGAGGAGAGAGGTGCCTCTGTAGTTGTTGCAGTCATTTCTCTCGCCCTTGTTCTTGTAGAGGGTAATGATCGTAGCATCCCTAGTGTCCTGCGGTACAGCTCCTTTCTGCCAGCATTGGCAGAGGACTTCATACAAAGGAGGCAGTAAGGTAGTCTTGCAATGCTTGATCAGGTCGGGGGAATCCCGTCGCTGCCCGGGTGAGGCCAGGCTGCCAAAGGCCTTGCTGAGCTCTTCTACTGACGGCCCTGCATCTAACTCATCCATGGTCAGCAGGCGCTCGATGGCATCAAGGGCTGAGGGGGGCACAGTGTCCTCTCTCGAGTAGAGGTCGGAGTAGTGTTCCACCCATCTCTCCGTCTGCTGCCATTCGTCTGTGATTACTTCCCCAGTGGAGGATTTGAAGGGGGGGGGGGGGGGTACTGTCTTGCTCTGGACTGCTTTCTTAATACCATCGTACATTCTCCTGATGTACCCTGTTATGGCGGCCATCTGGATGTCCTCACTAAGTTGTGTCCAGTAATCATTGGCACAATGTCTGGTAGTCTGCTGAGCCTTGTTCCTGGCAGCCCTGAGGATCTGGCAGGTAGCTGATCATTGTAGCTCCTGAATAAAACACTCCTGTGCCACGTAATCTCACTTCTCTCTATTAGCTCTCCAAACGTGATGTGGTCCCGTTATCCTATTTCAAATTGCCCCCCAATTTTCTTTGCATCAAGCGGAGTAACTCCATCTTTTCCACTTTAAATTGTGTAGCAGAAATTTTTCAGCCCTCAAATCATTGAGCTAATCTCTTCTCCGGCCACTCGGGGATCTTTTATCTTCCTACAGCGTGATAAACGGAATTCAACGCAATACAATAATTAACTGCCCACTGTAACTTGTGTGTTAAGGAATGGATGAGAAAGTGAAATCACATAGAACTAGCGTGAATGGGTTATCGAATGGTCAGCATGGACTTGATGGGCCAAAGGGTATGTTTCCATGCTGTATCTTTAAACTAACACATGGATAGGACAGGTTTAGAGGGATATGGGCCAAACACAGGCAGGTGGGACGTGTTGGTTGGTGTGGGCAAGTTGGGCCGAAGGGCCTGTTCCCATGCTGTAATACTCTATGACTATAACACTAAACCAATTAAATTCATTTCTCATTGTGCAATGCTCCATACTGAAGGGTTTCTGTGTACGTATTCATGTACAAGGAGAGCATTGGACTTGGCTTTAAACCCTCTGACCTCTCATTCAACACTCAGTGTAGGACAGAGACAGAGTTGTTAAAGGCCAGACACAACTTGAGGAATTACACATCTCAAAGGGAGTTAAAGCCACCAGGAAAGCTGGGGGGGGGGATTGAAATAAAAGGATCAACTGAATTAACTTCTCCCAGGAACTGTTTGATCATGCTGCTCAGCAGAGATCTGTAAAAAACACCAGATCCCAGTGCGCACCACTGTCCCGCGAGTCATAGAGTTTTACAGTACAGAACCAGACCCTTCAGCCCACTGAGCCCATGCCAGCCACAAGCACCCCTTTGCGATCATCCCATTTTAACTTCTTCACATTCCCGCCAAGTATTGAATCATTTACAACACAGTTATTGCTGATTGACATTTGCATGCAGTGGCATATGTAGCAGTAAAGACGAAGAACTGCAGATGCTGGTTAATGCACAAGCGGACACAAAGCACTGGTGTAACTCAACGGGTCAGGCAGCATCTCCGGAGAACACGGACAGGTGACATTTCGAGTCGAGACCCTTCAGACTGATTGTCGAGTGGGAGAAGAAAGTTGGAGTATGGGAGAGGCAGAACAGAGCGTATCAGAGGTTGATACAGATATGGAGGGGGGTGGGGGGGTTGATAAGTAAATGATTGAAAGAAAGGCCAGAGACAAGAACAGTGAGTGTGAGACAGGTTTGAAGAGTTGCGTGCTATGAGACGGGGATGGGGGGGGGAGGAGAATTAGTTGGAGGTTAGAATTCAATGTTCGTACCATTGGGTTGTAAGCTACCCAAGCGATATACAGGGTGCTGTTCCTCCACTTTGCCTCCAGTGGCCTCACTCTGGCAATGGTGGAGACCCAGGACGGAAAGGTCAGTGTGGGACTGGGAAAAGGAGCTGTGATGGGAGATGAGGAAATTAATTCTCATGTGCACACTTTACTGGTTGAAATGTTAAACCTATGTGTAATGTTTTTCTTTTCTTTTGAGTTTTCCCACAGTTCAGAGTTTAATGGCTTAAAATTTTGAGAAAACTTTAACTCCGAAGTGTTTCTGTCGCTGCGGGTCATATAATAGTTTGTTCTTTAGGGTTTGTAACACAATGTATCGGTGCAGGAGCCGGGTGCACAGCCGGACAAATGCCCCCGACGTAAATTAAAAGCAATTGCCATGCACCACTGGGCTATTGATCAATAGCCCAATCTGATCAGGATTGCCTGAATATTTTAGCACTCGTCAAACGAGGAGGCGGCTGCTGGCATGTTTGCCTCGATTCTGAAGGTTAATGTCCATTGTTAAAGTCCTCCTGCTTCGCAGACTAACTTTTCAAACCTGGCGATGTGTTTCATTTTAATGTGGCAATTAGTTATGATTTTGACCTTGCCCGAGCAGATAGAGAACAAATAGCAACTCCAAGGCACACACATTGATTGTTCCATTCCAAAATCTTTCAACAACAGAAAAATCAATCCAGTTCACAATCATGTGTTTAACCCTTTTGCACTCTGATTCTCAATAAGGAGCATGCTGTGTGGGAAGGAACTGCATATGCTGGTTTTCGCTGAAGATAGACACAAAGTGCGGGATAAAACCCCTTTCCCACAGTACGAGTTTATTCCGAGAGTTCTCCCGAGTTTGCCCTGATTCGAACTCTGAGATTTACGGGTAATGGCCACTCGTCGGTACCCGGGGCTCTCGTGGACATTTTTCATCATGTTGAAAAATCTTCACGAGTCTTCCCGTACTCACCTGCCGTTAGCGAGTCTTCCGGAGTACCTGCCGTTAGCGCTTAGAGATGTCCCCGAGCTCCGACGTACCCGCTGCGTTCATTCTCCGTGCTTACCACGTGTTTGATTTTTTTTTAAACTTGGGAGAGCTCTTGGAATGAACTCGTACCGTGGGACAGGGCTACTACTCAGCGGGTCAGGCAGCATCTCTGGGTGGGTGACTCTTCCACAGACTGCATCATAAATCAAGATGTAGAACAACCAAACAATAAGCACAGGACCTCATTATTCTATAAGGTTCTTTGAGCTGGGTCTCAACATTTTTCTCCAGAGATGCTACCTGACCCTGATGCTGAGTTACTCCAGCACTTTGTCTATCTATGGAGCAACTTGCTTTTGCACATATACCTGTTTGGAAATTAAATTTATTCCAAATGAATTTGATGTGTCTATTATTAATCTTGAGGAACAAGGCAGTATTGCGGAGACTAAGTGTTTGTAGGGACTAATGTAATCATGTAATCCCTGATTATATTGCAAAGAGAGATCTCTCTAGCTTGTAAGAAGTGGCAATTCCTTATAAAAGTTGCCCATAGTTTGCCAGCTGTTTCGCTTTGATGGGAGGTATCAAGTGCCGATTCGATATGATAATAAATGTTGAAGTGCACTCCTATGTATGTGTTTAGTTTAGGAATACAGCATGGAGACAGGCCCTTGAGCCCACCTCGTCCGCATCGACCAGTGATCCCCGTACACTAACACTATCCCCAACACCAGGGACAATTAACCATTTTACCGTAGCCAATTAACCTACAAAATCTGTACGTCTTTGGAGTGTGGGCGGAAACTGGAGCACCCGGAGAAAACCCATGTAGGTCACAGGGAGAACGTACAAACTCCAAATAGACAGCACCCGTAGACGGGATCTAACCCGGGTCTCTGGCGCTGTAAGGCGGCAACTCTACCGCTGCGCCACTGTGCCGCCCCTTTGTTTTCTAGTTTTGCGCTGTTCTCTACGAAGGAAGGCATGTACGAAGCCTCAGAGGCATGTTTGCTACCAGCTTTAAGATCCATGGAGTTCCTCCAGCACTTTGTGCCTTTTTCTTTGTAAACCAGCACCTGCAGTTCATTGTTTCTAGCTACAGGACCATATCGTTCGAAGATAAAGTAAGCGTCAAACCAAGAAATCAAGTTCAAGATTTGCCAAGCGAGAGTTGCCTCTGTGGAATTCTCTGCCTCAGTGGGCGGTTGAGGCAGGTTCTCTGGATCCTTTCAAGGGAGAGCTAGATAGGGCTCTTAAAAATAGCGGAGTCAGGGGATTTGGGGAGAAGGCAGAAACGGGGTACTGATTGGGGATGATCAGCCATGATCACATTGAATGGCAGTGCTGGCTCGAAGGGCCGAATGGCCTACTCCTGCACCTATTGTCTATTGTCTTTTAGACTTTAGAGATACAGCATGGAAACTGGCCCTTCAGCCCACTGTGTCCCAACACACGAGCACTATCCTACACATTAGGGACAATTCATAATTTACAGAAGCCAGTTAACCTATAAACCTGTACGTCACTGCAGTGGGAGGAAACCGGAGCACCCGGAGGAAACCCACGCAGTCACAGAATGTACAAACTCCGTATAGACAGCACCAGTGGTCAGGATTGAACCCAGTTCTCTGGTGCTGCAAGGCAGCAATGCTACTGCTTCACCACTGTGCCGCCTGAACTTTGCTGTGAAAAGGTATTAGTGATTGTGAAAGGGAAATAGAGAGAGGCTCGCTTTAATGCAGTATCCTTCACCTCACGATGCAGCCATGTCCAGTGAAAGTGGTCAGAGTGTAAGGCAAGGATCCACAGCTGGAAATGAGCTCGTGGCCAGATGATGTGAAGTTATGTTGAAGGTTGAATACTACCAGGACATTTTGAAATCGTGGCACTGGATCTTTTATATCTGGTTGACAAAACAGGGAATGCTTAATTTAAGGTCTTCTACAAAAGACCATGGTGTAGTTTAGTTTACTGATACAGCGTGGAAATAGGCCCTTTGGCCCACTGAGTCCACACCTAGCAGCGATCCTATCCTCCACACTCAGGACAATTCACAACCAAAACCAATCAACCTACAAACCTGCACGTCTTTGGAATGTGGGAGCGAACTGGAGCACCCAGGGAAAACCCATGCAGTCACAGGGAGAACATAAAAACTCCGTACGGACAGCACCCATAGTCAGGGTTGAACCTGGATCTCCGGCACTGCAAGGCAGCAACTCTACCGCTCCCCCTTCTGAACAATATTTCCTCAGTACCATACTGGAACAGTCTGAAGAAGGGTCCCGACCCAAAATGTCACCTATCCATGTTCTCCAGAGATGCTGCCTGACCCGCTGAGTTACTCCAGCACACTGAGTATCTCTGAGTTTCTTAGAGCATTGCGGCCAGGTTGTAATGCTCACATCTTGGAAGTTATGATTTGGGCACAAAACCTTTTGACTCCAAGGCAAGAAGACTCCCAGCTGAGCCTCGGATGACACTTTGTGAGCATTGCGAAGACTGCTGGAGGAATTGGCCATATACTCCGCTGCTGTAGCCCATTACTGTGCAATTCTTCGACTGGTTGTCACACGCTTTGCCCTTGTCGACTTTATCAGTCCTGTGTTGTGATGAAGAACCCCCTGTTCTCAGTGTACCGTGGTCTGCCAAGCCCATTAATTTATCTACTGTAGATTAACACAGCATAGTTAATTACCCTGTTCAGATGGGACAGACAAACATTCTCTCTTTTTTTTGTCCTGTTCTCGCTGGATCTCCCAAGTAAATCGTGCACCAACACATGCACTCTGCTTCCCATCTCAATCCACAGACACACGGTTTAAAATAGTTGCTAAAAGACAAACGTGTTTCTCAGAGTCAACCACAGGAAAGAATCTGTGTCATGAAGTGTCAGGTTGCTATGGCAACAGGCGGAAGTGGCAAACCTGTTCGGGGAAAACACTTCCACATTTCCCCGTAGTTCACTAATTTTTTTTTTTTTTCTTCACGATAACTGTGAAAATCAGTAAATCTCCATGGAGACAGCCCGCAGGAATTGCAGGCCAACAGCATGCAGGAATCCTGTGCCCAAATGTGTGTGTGAGTTGGTTGCCTGGTTAACAAATGGTGCAATGTTCGTCACATTTGCAACTGCACTGTGAAATTATTTTTGCACATATCGCGCATGCGGGCGCCGCCATTTTTTGGCGCCATTATTCAAAGTCCGGTCGGCCCGCGCCCTAGATGTACTGGAGCAGTCCCCGCGAACTGACGTCCCTCTCCTCGCCTCGCCCGGCCATCTTTGTGTCCCGAAGGGCTCCTCCTGCAGCCGACCGTGAAGGCGCTGGAGGCACGACCCCGGTTCACCCTACCGCCACCCCTTGCTCCTCACGTCCAATGTTCCAGCTCTAGTCCTGGCCACGCCATCCAACGTGCCAATTGATATTTCTAAGGCAGAGATAGATAGATTCTTGATTAGTACGGGTGTCAGGGGTTATGGGGAGAAGGCAGGAGAATGGGGGTCTTCTTCTTCTTGCGTATGGCGTGCACAGCCTAAAGTTGTCGGATAACTTGTTCTATTTGATCTTATTTGATTGTGCATTAGTCGAAACAGGGCAGACCACGTGAAGGTTGCAATCTCCCACCCCAGGTCTTCTTCTTCTTGCGTATGGCGTGCACAGCCTAAAGTTGTCGGACAACTTGGTCTATTTGGTCTTATTTGATTGTGCACGCCAGGTTGATTGCATTCGTCGAAACAGGGCGGACCACGTGAAGGTTGCAATCTTCCACCCCAGGTGAATGGGGTTAGGAGGGTGAGATAGGTCAGCCATGATTGAATGGCGGAGTGGACTTGATGGGCCGAATGGCCTAATTCTGCTCCTGTTACTTATGACCTTATGAGCCTTCGGGTGGATTACCTGTCCCGCCGACCAACGAGTCTTTAGGCTGGGTCCTGCCAAAAGACGGTAAACGAGGTTCTGTTCGATGTCCCACATAATTGTGGCTTGAGTCGCTCCCCAAGAATAAATGGTTTGGGCAAATGTTACCTGGTATTATAGGAGGAAAGATTCCCCTTTACCCAGCAACATTTTGAATGCAGCTTTGTGGAAGACTAAAAGTGGCCCATGTTGACTGCAGTCAGAATCTTCCGTAACTAGAAATGCTGCACGCATGGATGTCATGAGGTGGATTTGGTGCCTCTTGCATTTCCATTTCTCGTCCGGCATATATCTTCGCTCTGTGTTATCTCCTCACCAGACGGTGGTGTTTGTGTGACCCCCCCCCCCATTGTGTGACCCCCCCCCACAGCAGCTCACTCCTTCAGTCTGACATGAAATGACACATTAAATCACAAATCTTTTACTGCCCGCCACTTCTGATGTTAAAGGGATCTTTATTTTTTTTTTCCCGTCTTAATGGGGAACTGACATTTTCTTTGTGTGTTTTAATTGTGGATATGGCGAGTAAGGGGAGATTAGCATATGAAATAAGATGGCCGTTCGACCTTTAATGCCCTTAAACCTGAGGTCAAGCTGAAATTCTTCAAGGATCACAGCCTGAATGCTCCTTCTCTAGTGAGCGGCATTGTTTGAGTGGTTCGTCTTGAAACGTGTTGCGTTTTCCTTATTGCACACAATGTCTGGCCTTGCTAACACTGGCTCATTTGTGTTCATAATTCCCCCAATATATTTGTAACTTGAAATTCCCCCCCTTCATTTGCCCTGCTATTTACCACTTGCGATTGATTAGTTCATTTTTTACTGTTCACTTTCCCCAACCTCCGTCCCTTCACACACACCAACCCTAAAGGTGCTTTCCAGGGCTGGCTTTGAACATTTAGGAACATATTTTTCAACATCTTGGGAAGATGGTGTCAAGCTGGAAAGGGTGCAGAGAAGATTTACGAGGATGTTGCCAGGCCTCGAGGGCCTGAGCTACAGGGAGGGGTTGAGCAGGCTAGAACTCCACTCCTTGAAGCGCGGGAGGATGAGGGGTGATCTTATGGAGGTGTACAAAATCATGAGAGGAATAGATCGGGTAGACGCACTGAGTCTCTTGCCCAGAGTAGGGAAATCGAGAACCAGAGGTCATAGTTTTCAGGTTAAGGGGGGAAAGATTTAATAGGAATCTGAGGGGTACCTTTTTCACACAAAGGGTGGCGGGTGTGTGGAACGAGCTGTCGGAGGAGGTGGTTGAGGCAGGTACTATCGCAACCAAATGTCGGCCAATATTTCCCTGGATCTCCAGTTTCCTCCCACACTCCAAAGATGTACAACTTTGAAGGCTAATTGGTTCGGTAAAATTGTAAACTATTTCTAATGTGTGTAGGAAAGAACTGCAGTTGCTGGTTTAAATCAAAGGTAGACACAAAATGCTGGAGTAACTCAGCAGGACAGGCAGCATCTCTGGAGAACATGGATTGGTGGGAGGACACCGGAGCACCCGGAGAAAAACCCACGTGGTCACGGGGAGAATGTACAAACTCCGCACTGACATCACCCATCGTCAGGAATGAACGCGGGCCCTGGCGCTCTTAGGCAGAAACTCTACCGCTGCACCTCTGTGCTACCCCCTCCTTTCATCTAGGGAAATGTGGAAGGAATGTGTTCGGTATGTTTATCCACAGATCATTACAAATAGCACGATTAGGTGAAGGTGGTGCCCAAGCTCAGCGGCCCTTTGCGCGCTGGTCCCTGAAGCGGATCTGCAATCACCCATTACTATCCCTTCACTCTTTTAAGCCTCGACTCCAACAGCAGCATTTCCCACTTTAACCATGCTCTTGTACGAAACGTTATTCCCTTTATCCTGTATCTGTACTGTGGA